>CM038147.1:90628668-91228668 GCA_021437245.1 Aegilops speltoides | reverse complement strand
GCGAAGGCGCTTTCCAAGGTGCCAGCGCCCCCCGCGGAGGAAGGGGGCTGGGGGCCGCCGCCTCCCTGGTGGCTCGCGGAGCAAGAAAGGAAGAAGCAGGAGGAGCGCGAGCGCAAAAAGAAGAAGAAGGAGGAGTATCGGCGCCGGGGTCTGGAGCAGGAGAAGGAACTCAAGAGGAAGGAGTCCCAGCTTCCTCCGGGCGACGAACAGATTGGGGATCCGTTGGCCAAGAAGCAGAAGCAAAAGGGGGTCGACTCGACGCTGCTGCAGCTGGCGGCCGGGCCATCGGCTTTGAAGGGTTCGGCTGACGCCCCGATTCCAGTGGAGGAGTCCGACGGGCCGGAGTGCTTCAAATGCGGCCGGGTGGGCCACTACCAAAACATGTGCCACTTCAAGCCCCTTTGCGTTGTCTGCCACGAGGAGGGGCATGCGTCGGCGCACTGTCCCACGCGGGGGCGGCCTCTCTTGCTCCAGATCATGGGCAACGCCATCCCCGTCGAGGGATTCTTCTGCCTGCCTTATGTGGAGACGGAGGGTGAGGAGGTCTGTGCCCGGCCTGGTGGCGGACGCTGCGATCATCTCGGCGGCGCCCGGCATGCTGTCGATCCCAATCTTGGAGGCGGAGCTCCCCCACCTCTTCGAGGGGGAGTGGGATTGGCAGGTGACGGCCATCGGCGTCGATTAGTTCTCGGTCGTCTTCCCCAACAAGGCCATGCTGCGGATGGCGACCCACAGTGGCAAGCTATACCTCTCCCTCAACGACATCATGGCGGAAATCAAGGAATCGCGCCCGGAGGAGCTCAAGGCCGAGATCATGCTGGACGTGTGGGTCAAGCTCTGGGGTGTGCCGCCCAAGCACTGCCGCGCGGATCGCCTCATGGCCAGGACTGTGATGATCGGGCGCCCAATGGAGGTGGACAAGGCTTCGTTGGCGGGGCTAGGCCCAGTGCGGATACGCTTCGTGTGTCGTTCCCGGCCAAGCTCAGGGGGTACGGCCAAGTGTGGTTCAACAGTGAGGGCTTCACCATTCGGCTGGAGGCCGAGGCGGGTGGCTTGCAGGGTGCTGCTCCCCCTCCCCCTCCCCCAGCTAGCGTGGACAAGGGGCCGGACGGCAAGAACAAGGACCGTGACACGAGCATGGGTGATGACTCCATAGATATCGCGACTTGGGACAAGCTCGGTTTCAAGGACAAGGATGCCAAGGCCGCGGCTCCGGCTGCGGGAGCTGCGAAGGACCAGGAGGAGCGTCAACTGGTTGTGGGCAGCAACGAGACGGGCTTCAACCAATACGGCTCCAACATGTCGCTCGGCCTCGACATCGACAAGGGCGTCTCGGCGTCCTGCGACTTGGAGGGTCGCTCGATGCATGTCTCTCCGGTGGCTGCGGAGGTGGGTTGGTTGCGCGCTTTCACGGCGCGCTCACCCAAGTCTGCGACCGGCCTCGGTGGCGGCGGCGGGACGCGGCTCCACAAGAAGCCAGCGGGCCGCAAGACTCTCCCGGTGGCGCCGGCGAGTCCCCCCCTCGGTTCGTGCGAGCTCGCCTGCCTCGCACCGGCCGGTGGTGATGGCGCTGGCCTCCCCTGGGGGTCCGGCTAGCGGCCCCTCGTCGGACATCTCCCCTCCTGCCTCTGATGCGCTTTGGGCGGAGGTGTCCAAGGTGGCGCCCATATCCACGGCCAAGCGCTTCAAGGCGGTGGTGGCGTCTCCGGCGACACAGGAGCGGGCAAGCTCGCGCTCGAAGGGCGCCAAGGGCAACCTTCCAGCCCTGCAACGCGCCCAACTCTTGCTGGCTCAGAAGAACTTGGAAACAGAAGGTAACCCCATGCCCCGTTTTACGATCTTTGATGACTATTCTGACGAGTGTTTGGGGGGGGGGAATCTTAGAGGATAGTGGCATAGTTATGTCCGACGTGGGTGAAGCACGTGAACTTATTTCTCTCATTCGTGCTAAGGAAATCGCGCGAGCCGCTTCGCTCGAGCAGTAACAAGGCGCGTTCGCCAAGACAGCGAAGAAGCATGGGCTTCTCTGGTGTATGTTGCGCGGCCCGATCAGGAGGACATAGCAGCAGAGGTTGCGCCGTCCCCCTCAACCCGTCGTTCTGCCAAGACACGACGCGTGGCCAAAGCGGTAACCGCTCGCGGTATCCACCTGCGCAACCGCATAATCTAATGTGTTTCATCTCCTGGAACATCCGAGGCTTCGGCCACGCTGGGAGGCGGACCCAGCTAAAAGATTTCATATGTGAAGAGGGGATCGACATACTTGGCTTGCAGGAAACCATCAAGGCTGATTTCAATCATCGGGACCTGCTAGCTGTCGACCCGCATGAGCGTTTTGCTTGGCATTGGGTGCCGGCGGTCGGCCACTCGGGGGGTCTGCTGCTTGGCATTGCTACGTCTCGAGCTTGCATTGGTTTTCCCCGAAGAGGAGGGGGTGATGCAACACAATAGCGTAAGTATTTCCCTCAGTTTTTTAGAACCAAGGTATCAATCCAGTAGGAGGTCACGCGCAAGTCCCTCATACCTGCACAAAACGATAGCAACTCGCAACCAACGCTTAGGGGTTGTCAATCCCTTCATAGTCACTTACGAGAGTGAGATCTGATAGAGATAATATTTTTGGTATTTTTGGTATAAAGATGCAAAGTAAAAGTAAAGGCAAAGTAAAAACAAAGCAAGTAAATAAAGTAATGGAGATTGATATGATGAGAATAGACCCGGGAGACCCGGGGGCATAGGTTTCACTAGTGGCTTCTCTCAAGAGCATAAGTATTCTACGGTGGGTGAACAAATTACTGTTGAGCAATTGATAGAATTGAGCATAGTTATGAGGTTATCTAGGTATGATCATGTATATAGGCATCACGTCCGTGACAAGTAGATCGAAACGATTCTGCATCTACTACTATTACTCCACTCATCGACCGCTATCTAGCATGCATCTAGAGTATTAAGTTAAAAACAGAGTAACGCCTTAAGCAAGATGACATGATGTAGAGGAATAAATTCATGCAATATGATAAATACCCCATCTTGTTATCCTCGATGGCAATAATACAATACGTGCCTTGCAACTCTTTTTGTCACTGAGTAAGGACACCGCAAGATTGAACCCAAAGCCATGCACTTCTCCCATTGCAAGAACTACCAATCTAGTTGGCCAAACCAAACGGATAATTCGAAGAGGCTTGCAAAGATAACTCAATCATACATAAAAGAATTCAGAGAAGATTCAAATATTATTCATAGATAAGTTGGATCATAAACCCACAATTCATCGGTCTCAACAAACACACCGCAAAAAGAAGATTACATCGAGTAGATCTCCACGAGAGAGGGGGAGAACATTGTATTGAGATCCAAAAAGAGAGAAGAAGCCATCTAGCTACTAGCTATGGACCCGAAGGTCTGAAGTAAACTACTCACACTTCATCGGAGGGGCTATGGTGTTGATGTAGAAGCCCTTCGTGGTAGATGCCCTCTCCGACGGAGCTCCGGAACAGGCCCCAAGATGGGATCTCGTGGATACAGAAGGTTGCAGCGGTGGAATTAGGTTTTTGGCTCCGTCTCTGGTCTATTGGGGATACGTAGGTATATATAGGAGGAAGGAGCACGTCGGTGGAGCTCCGAGGGGCCCACGAGGTAGGGGGGGCGCGCCCAGGGGGCGCGCCCTCCACCCTTGTGACCTCCTCGGAAGCTTCTTGGAGTAGGGTCCAAGTCTCCTGGATCACGTTCGGTGAGAAAATCACGTTCCCGAAAGTTTCATTCCGTTTGGACTCCATTTGATATTCTGTTTCCTCGAAACACTGAAATAGGCAAAAAACAGCAATTCTGGGCTGGGCCTCCGGTTAATAGGTTAGTCCCAAAAATAATATAAAAGTGGAAAATAAATCCCAATATAGTCCAAAACAGTAGATAAAGTAACATGGAGCAATCAAAAATTATAGATACGTTGGAGACGTATCAGGCATCCCCAAGCTTAATTCCTACTCGTCCTCGAGTAGGTAAATGATAAAAAGAAGAATTTTTGATGCGGAGTGAAACTTTGGCATAATTCAATGTAAATCTTCTTAATCATGGTATGAATATTCAGATCCAAAAGATTCAAGATAAAAGTTCATATTGACATAAAAATAATAATACTTCAAGCATACTAATCAAGCAATTATGTCATCTCAAAATAACATAGCCAAAGAAAGTTCATCCCTACAAAATCATATAGTTAGGCTATGCTTCATTTTCGTCACACAAAGATGTTCCCAACTTCTATACCCCCGATGACAAGCCAAGCAATTGTTTCATACTTTTTAACACGCTTCAGCTTTTTCAACCCTCACGCAATATATGAGCGCAAGCCATGGATATAGCACTATAGGTGGAATAGAATATGATGATGGGATTGTGTGGAGAAGACAAAAAAAGGAGAAAGTCTCATATTGACGAGGATAGTCAATGAGCTATGGAGATGCCCATCAATTGATGCCAACATAAGGAGTAGGGATTTCCATTTAATGGATGCACTAGAGCTATGAATGCTCAACAAAAGAAAACTAGTGGGTGTGCATCCAACTCGCTTGCTCACGAAGACCTAGGGCATTTTGAGAAGCCCGTCATTGGAATATACAAGCCAAGTTCTATAATGAAAAATTCCCACTAGTATGAACAAGATAATTTATGAGACTCACTATATGGAAAACGTGGTGCTACTTTGAAGCACAAATATATGTGACTCACTACATGAATAACAAGGTGCTACTTTGTAGCACAAATATATGAGACTCACTACATGAAGAAGAAGGTGCTACTTTGAAGCACAAGTGTGGTAAAAGGATAGTAACATTTCCCCTTCTCTCTTTTCTCTCATTTTTTTATTTGGGCCTTTTTTATGGCCTCCCTTTTTTTTATTTGGGCTTCCTTGGCCTCTTTTTTTTCGTCCGGAGTCTCATCCTGACTTGTGGGGGAATCATAGTCTCCATCATCCTTTTCCTCACTGGGGCAATGCTCTAATAATGATGATCATCACACTTTCATTACAATAACTTGATATTACAACTCGAAACTAGAACATGATATGACTCTATATGAATGCCTCCGGCGGTGTACCGGGATGGTGCAATAAATCAAGAGTGACATGTATGAAAAATAATGCGTGGTGGCTTTGCCACAAATACGATGTCAACTACAAGATCATGCAATGGCAATATGACAAAAGTAAAGTATGTCATGATGAACGAAATGGTGGAAAGTTGCATGGCAATATATCTCGGAATGGCTATGGAAATGTCATAATACACTAGTAGAAAAAGGGTCAAACGTGCAGCACATTAGTGCCGGTTTGTATTAGAGCCGGCACTAATGTATACATTAGTGCCGGTTCCAACGGCTAGCCGGGCCGCTCTCATTAGTACCGGTTAAGTGGCTAACCTTTAGCACGGTTCGTGCCACGAACCGGTACTAATGAGGGTGGTGGCAGGATGTTGTCGATCTGGGCCCCTCCGGCACCTTTAGTACCGGTTCGTGCCACGAACCGGTACTATAGGTCGACGTACATAAACCCTTCGTCCACCCGAGCCACTCTGTTCTTCCCCTTTCCCCTCACTTCTCCTATGTTCTTCCCCTTTCCCCTCGAGCTCCTCACAAATTTTGCCCAAAATTTGTCAAGATTCAAGGCCCCCATCCATTCAAATGATCACAAAGGTTAGCAACTTTGTCCTTTCAACTCTCATTGCTAGATTAGCTCTTCCCATGCTTTGTATAGTTACTAATTTGTGAGTTTAGTAATTTGGGAGGAAATATATATATGTGCTAGTATTTGATTTATATGCAATTTGAGGTCAAAAATAACACTTAGTTTGCATATGTAGGTGTGGTTTACTTAGTGCCTTCTAAATCTCCGTCGTAACCACCGTCGATCGCCCGCACCGTCCCGTCACCGGCACCACCTTGTGGTGAGCCTCTTGTTCATGTAATTTTATATAAAAAATTGATGTTTATGTGATTTGGATATATAGTTAATCATGTAATAATTATCTTACCCGTACGTTGTTTGTTATACATAGTGCCATGGTTTTGATATCCGTCCCCGTCGGCCCTTGTCCTTGTTATGATTCGGATGTGGTATATTCTCTTTTAAAACTATTAGTTGCATTTCGTGTTTATCACAAATTATGCCCATCAAGTTGACATAGATATTTTTATCTAGGAGGATGTGAACCGGAAATTCCAACCGACCCTATTGTCGAGAGGTTAAATTTAGTTGAAAGAGAAAACTAGTACTTGAAAGAAAAATTGAAAAGAATTGAGGGGGAGAAAATAGAATTGGAGTTGCATGTTGCCGATGTCGTCGATGATCACAAGATCAAGATGGAGAAAATGCGCTTGAAGAACAGAAAGATTAGAAAATATGCCATCGATAGTGAGGCTTGGTATCATTATGCTGTTGGATCAATTGTTACCTTAGTTGCGATCTTGATCGCATTTGTTGTTGCATTTAAATGCTTTAGCTAGAGAGTTATTTGTTTGTTGCATTTAAGTGTTGTATGAACTTTATGTATGAACTTGTATTAATTTGGTCTATTCGATGTTGTGTAATGAAGATGAGCGGCAATGGATGTACGATGACCGATGCTCTCCCGTTCGTTGAGGGTGTGCATACTTTTACGCTTCTGCGCTGAGGCAAACAAGCGGGCGGATGGTTTTATGCCTTGTCCATGTGCTGTCCGTAAGAATGGTCGCAATTACTCTATGTCAAGAACCATTCACGTCCACCTGTTTGAGTCCGGTTTCATGCCCCACTATAATGTTTGGACCAAGCACGGAGAAAGAGGGGTTATGATGGAAGACAATGAAGAAGAAGAGGACGACGACAGCTATCCTGTCTATGGGTTCCCTGGATACGATGATACAACAATGGGGGAAGAAGCTGAGCCGGTAATGCGGGAAGAAGCTGAGCCGGCAATGCGGGAAGAAGCTGAAGAAGAGGCATCAGATGAGCCCGTTGATGATCTAGGTTGGGCCATTGCCGATGCAAAGAGAAACTGCGCAAGTGATTTGCAGAAGAAGAAGTTGCAGCGCATGTTAGAGGATCACAAAAAATTGTTGTACCCGAATTGCATAGGTGACAAGAAAAAGCTGGGCACCACACTAGAATTGCTGCAATGGAAGGCAGAGAATGGTGTATCTGACAAGGGATTTGGAAAGTTACTCGTAATGATAAAGGATATGCTTCCAAAGGACAACGAATGGCCCGAGAGTCTGAAGCAAAGAAGGCTATCTCGCCTTCTAGGGTTAGAGGTGCAGAAGATACATGCATGCCCTAATGATTGCATCCTCTACCGCGATGAGTACGAGGATTTGAACGCTTGCCCGGTATGTGGTGCATTGCGCTATAAGATCAGCCGCGATGAGCCTGGTGATGTCGAGGGCGAGCGCCCCAGGAAGAAGATTCCTACCAAGGTGATGTGGTATTCTCCTATAATACCACGGTTGAAACGTTTGTTCCAAAACAAAGAGCATGCCAAGGCGATGCAATGGCACAAAGAAGACCGTAAGAAAGATGAAAAGTTGAGAGTACCCGCTGACGGGTCGCAGTGGAGAAAAATCGAAAGAAAGTACGGGAAGGAGTTTGCAGATGACGCAAGGAGCGTATGGTTTGGTCTAAGCGCAGATGGCATTAATCCTTTTGGGGAAGCGAGCAGCAACCATAGCACCCGCCTGTGACTCTATGTTTGTATAACCTTCCTCCTTGGTTGTGCATGAAGCGAAGTTCATTATGATGCGGTGCTCATCCAAGGCCCTAAGCAACCCAGCAACGACATTGATGTGTACCTAAGGCCATTAGTTGAAGAACTCTTACAACTGTGGAATGGAACAGGTGTACGTGCGTGGGATGAGCACATGGGGGAAGAATTTGACCTCAAGGCGTTGCTGTTCATGACCGTCAATGATTGGCCTGCTCTCAGTAACCTTTCAGGACAGACAAACAAGGGATACCACGGATGCACGCACTGTTTGGATGATACCGACAGTATATATTTGAATAGTTGTAAGAAGAATGTGTACCTGGGACATCGTCGATTTCTTCCGAGCAGGCATCCCGTAAGAAAGAAAGGCAAGCATTTCAAAGGTGAGGCGGATCACCGGACGAAGCCTCGCCACCGTACTGGTGCTGATGTACATGATATTGTCAAGGATTTGAAGGTGATATTTGGAAAGGGTCTGGCGGACAACCTGTTCGAAGGGCAGACGGACGCGCACCCATGTGGAAGAAGAAATCTATATTTTGGGACCTGCCATATTGGAAAGACCTAGAGGTCCGCTCCATGTCGACGTGATGCGTGTGACGAAGAATCTTTGCGTGACCTGCTTGGCTTCTTGGGCGTGAATGGGAAGACAAAAGATACACCTGAGGCACGAGAGGACCAGCAACGTATGCACGGAGAAGACGGCATACATCAGGGTTATGCAAGCTACGCTCTTACCAAAGAAGAGAAGGAAATCTTCTTTGAATGCCTTTCGATATTAAGGTACCGTCGGCTTCTCGTCGAATATAAAGGGAATAATAAACATGGCGAGAAAAAGTTCCGAACCTAAAGTCTCATGACTGCCACGTGATTATGACGCAACTGCTTCGGTTGCATTGAGGGGCTTCTACCGAAAACGTTCGATTAGCCATTGTGAAGCTATGTGCATTTCTCAATGCAATCTCTCGAAAGGTCATCGATCCAGAAATCATACCAAGGTTCTGAGAATGATTTGGTGCAATGTCTTGTCGGTTTTGAGTTGGTGTTCCCACCATCCTTCTTCAACATCATGACGCACATCCTAGTTCACCTATGCGAAGAGATTAACGTTTTGGGTCCTGTATTTCTACACAATATGTTCCCCTTGGAGAGGTTCATGGGAGTCTTAAAGAAATATGTTCATAACCGTGCTAGGACAGAAGGAAGCATCTCCAAGGGCCATCAAAATGAGGAGGTCATTGAGTTTTGTATTGACTTTATTCGACCTTAAGGCGCTTGGTGTTCTGAATCGCGGCATAAGGGCGCGGTGGATGGAAAAAGGCACGCTAGGAGGAACAAATAATATGTATGGACGGACATTCTCTCCTTTGAAGCACACTACACAGTTCTCTGAATTCCACCTTGGTAGCTCCGTATATGGATGAACACAAGAACTTGCTACGCTCCAAACACCGGAGCGGTCGATGAGTGGATTACACGTGAACAAACCAGGAGTTTAGCCAAACTGGTTGCGAGACATGTACCATGCATGACACCTCTATTGAAGATGACCTGTACTTGCTGTCCCAGCTACCATCTTGAATATAATGACTTTCAAAGTGCGAGATAAATGGTAATACATTTTACACGATCGCCCAAGATAAGAAGAGCACCAACCAAAACAGTGGTGTCCACTTTGATGCGTAAACCAAGGCGGAAAGGAAACATATTATGGTTATATACAGGACATATGGGAACTTGAATATCGGCGTGGTTTAAAGGTCCCTTTGTTTGGTGCAAATGGGTCAATATGACACGAGGCGGGTAACGGAAGACCCATGATGCGGAATGACAACAGTGGATCTCAACAATCTTGCGTATGCGACGAACCATTCGTCCTAGCCAATGATGTGGCACAGGTTTTCTATGTGAAGGACATGTCTACCAAGCCAAGAAAAGAAAAGATAAGGAAGCGAATGCATCGTCACGATGAGCCAAAGCGGCACATAGTTCTTTACGGGAAGAGAAACATCGTGGGAGTGGATGACAAGACAGACAAGTCGAAGATTATGAAAAGTTTGATGAAATTGCTCCATTTATAGTGAATATTGACCCGAGCATCCCGTTAAATGATGAAGATTTTCCATGGTTACGGCGCAAAGGGACACACGTGAAGAAAAAGTTTCACACCCAAAGATGCAGGATGTGATCGGCTTCACTATCATCACTTTCTTCATGTTTCACACCCGGAGGGAATGTCTGTAATAGTTAGGGTAGTTATGTGTTTTGGCATTTGAAGCGAAGAAATTTTATGTGCAAACAAATTCTTTTCATGCATTTACTGATTTTTTTCGGCTAAATGACCACGAAATTGAAAAGCAATTCAAATGAACTCGAGAAAAGGTTGAAAGTTGGCATGGTATCATAATTTCATACAAATAGCATGTGCAAGAAAGTAGAGAGGGTTACGGCAAAAACTGGATGCACTTCGTGTACAAAATAGACAATCTCTTTCGAAGTATCAGGGTTTCTGACTAAAACTGAACTGTTACAAAGGCATTTCATTTTTTAAATAACCTAAGAATTACTAAATTGAATATAATGATAAAACACACTAATATTAAACATAAGAAAAAAGAATCACTGCAATTTTTTTTCAAAGTTAAGTTATTCACAAACTAGTGATTCACACAAATTTCAAATAATTCAAAATTTAAACTATTCAAATTTGAAATCTACCGGCACTAACAGAAAGTTTGTAATTTTTTTGTATCTAAAGCAAAAATATTCACAAAGAAACTCTAAATACAGCAAAAAAACTCAAAAATAAATAAATCAAAAAAATAAGAAAATAAAAAAGCCCGCCCTCTTTAGCCATAGCGGCTGCATACGACTAGAAACCCAACCTGTAGTTGGGCGGGATCAGAGCCCATAAGCCAATAGGCCCACAGCAGAGTAGGAGAGGTAGGCCTAGAAGGCCTGCTATTGAGAGGAGTTCAATGCAGTGCCCGCGCCAGGGCTTATAAACTGGTCCTGGTGCTCCTAAACTAGCGAGGTGGGACTAAACTTCTGCGCCCCTCACGTGGCAGCGCACACCCTTTAGTACCGGGTCGTGGCTCCAACCGGTACTAAAGGGGGGGCCTTTAGTACCGGTTTGTGCCACCACCCGGTACTAAAGGGGGTCGCTTCCCGCCGCTTGGCCTGGCCAAAACAGACCTTTAGTACCGGTTGATGGCTCCAACCGGTACTAAAGGTGCCTTCTATATAAGAAAACACTTCAAAATTTCGTCAGTTTCTCATCTCTCCCTCTGCTTCTTCTTCTCTGCACCGTCGCCTTGCCGCTTCGCCGTCTCCATATCCTCGATGCCGCCCGACCCGTCGCCGCCCGTCCCGTCGTCGCCGCCCGTCATCCCGTCGTCACCGCCGCCCGTCCCGGCAGCGTCGTCACCGTCCCGTCGTCTTCGCCGCCCGGCCCGTATGTCCCGTCCCGTCGTCGCCGCCCGACCCGTCGTCCCGTCCCGTCGTCGCCACGCCGTCGCCGTCCCGTCTCCCGTCGCCGCCCCCACCCGTCGCCTCTCGCCTCGCCGGCGGTGAACGCACACACACACACATTTTTTAGTTATAGATTTTTCTGTTTTAAGAAATTGTTAGACATTTTTCTGTTTTTAGAAATAGTTAGAAATGTTAGAATTGTTAGAAATGTTAGAAATTGTTAGAAATTTTTCTGTTTTTTAGTTAGAGAAATAGTTATAAAAAAGTTCGAATTGTTAGAAATTTTTCTGTTTTTAGTTATAGAAATAGTTATAAAAATGTTATTTATATATATAGAAACGTTATAATTTTTTTCTGTTTTTTAGTTATAGAAATATTAGAAATATTATAGAAATGTTAGTTATATATAGCATTGTTAGAAATGTTATAGAAATGTTAGAAATTTTAGTTATCAAAATCCAATCATTAAAAAAATGTTACTTTTTGCGGGCATATAGCTAGTATTTGTTCTCGACGATGCCTGGCCCGCATCCTCGCCGTGGACCCATCCGCGACGACGTCCAGCCGACCCATGTCCAGGACTGGGCTCCACCGGGATGGCACTGGGAGGTGCTGCTTGGAGGGGCACGCCGCTTGACGAGGAACCCGGCCACGGGTCCCGTCGTCGACCCTGATCTCGTTTGGTGGCGTTCTTGTATCAGATAGTCAACAGGTAATTTCAATCATTATTAACTATATATCTCGGCCTATTTAGTTCGTCATTTCATGATATGAACTATTTAATAACCCCTTTATTCATTTTCTTTGTCGGCGGGCAGGGCTTGGGCAAGATTCATCAGCGTCACGGAAGGTGAATGGAAACAAAAGCTTCAATGGTTTCGACCCAAGGTAAGTAATTAAGTAGTACTAGCTAGCTAGCTAGCTGCCATCTCTTTAATTATCATGCTTGATTAATTTTTATCGATCAAATCCCATTCTCGTAAAGGCCACGAAGCGGTAGCGGACTGATCTCTGTGCATTCTGCGTTTGCGAGAACATTCGCATGATGGCGTCCGAAAGGAGCAGATCTCAAAGACAGCAATGGGTACGCTTGTCAGAACACTATTCACAATTGTTACACCATTATCGATATCTAGCTAGTCACATAAATAATACACATGCATATTGATCTCCTTCTTAACAGTTCAAAGAGGTGCGGGAGAAGCTCATAGAAAGGGAGCGCGTAGAAGCACTTCAAGAGGAAATAGCGGGATTTTTGCTCGACCAGGTCATAAATCCGAATGGAGAATTCTATTACCCGCTACCGCCCCCATTAAAACCACTTTCAATTGTCATCGTGCTCCGAAGGCACCAATTAGGCTAATGCCACTGGCTCCGAAGGCAACATTCATATGTAGGAGAAGTTGTATATAGCTATACATGTGTGTATGTGTGAATTAATTAATATGGTGGTTTAATTTGTGAGACATTGATGTGATATATATATGCATGATTGGTTCTACTAGAAATTCTCTCTATATATATATATATATGCATAACGTGTACAATGTGTAGTATCGTAAAATACCAGCAAACGAAAAAGAATTAAAATGGAAACACAAAATTAAATGAAAAAGAAATCATAAAACTAAAAACCCCCCAAACCTTATAGTACCGGTTGGTCTTACCAACCGGTACTAAAACTCAGTCCCGGAGCTGGCTCATGCCACGTGGTTGCCCTTTAGCACCGGTTCGTCTTGAACCGGTACTAAGGGGGGCTTTAGTGACCACAAATTAGTGCCGGTTATGTAACCGGCACTATAGAGCCTTACGAACCGGTGCTAATGCCCGGTTCTGCACTAGTGATAGGTAGGTATGGTGGCTGTTTTGAGGAAGATATAAGGAGGTTTATGTGTGAAAGAGCGTATCATATCACGGGGTTTGGATGTACCGGCGAAGTTTGCACCAACTCTCAATGTGAGAAAGGGCAATGCACGGTACCGAAGAGGCTAGCAAATGCGGAAAGGTAAAAGTGCGTATAATCCATGGACTCACATTAGTCATAAAGAACTCATATACTTATTGCAAAAGTTTATTAGCCCTCGAAGCAAAGTACTACTACGCATGCCCCTAGGGGGATAGATTGGTAGGAAAAGACCATCGCTCGTCCCCGACCGCCACTCATAAGGATGCACAAGCCAGGTACACTTCATGCTTCAAATTTGTTACACAACTTTACCCATACGTGCATGCTACGGGACTTACAAACTTCAACACAAGTATTTCTCAAATTCACAACTACTCAACTAGCACGACTTTGATATTATTGCCTCCATATCTTAAAACAATTATTAAGCATTAAATTTGTCTTAGTATTCAATTCACTCAAAAGAAAGTTTCACATATTTTGAACACTAAGTATATTAACATTAAGCAAATTACCATGCTATTAATGACTCTCAAAATAATCTAAGTGAAGTATGAGAGATCAAGTTTCTTTAAAACAAATCCACCATCGTGCTCTAAAAGATCTAAGTGAAGCACTAGACCAAAAATTATCACGCTCAAAAAGATATAAGTGAAGCACTATGAGCAAAACTATCAAGCTCAAAAGATATAAGTGAAGCACATAGAGTATTCTAACAAATTCCAAATCATGTATGGCTCTCTCAAAAGGTGTGTACAGCAAGGATGATTGTGGTAGACTAACAAGCAAAGACACAAATAATACAAGACGCTCCAAGCAAAACACATATTATGTTGGTGAATAAAAATATAGCTCCAAGTAAATTATCGATGGAAGTGGACGAAAGAGGAGATGCCTTCCGGGGCATTCCCAAGCTTTGACTTTTTGGTGTCCTTGGATTATCTTGGGGGTGCCATGGGCATCCCCAAGCTTAGGCTCTTGCCACTCCTTGTTCCATAATCCATCAAAAGAATTCACCCAAAACTTGAAAACTTCACAACACAAAACTGAACAGAAATCTCGTGAGCTCCGTTAGAGAAAGAAAACAAAATACTACCTCAAGGTACTGTAATGAACTCATTCTTTATTTATATTGGTGTTAAACCTACTGTATTCTAACTTCTCTATGGTTTATAAACTAATTTACTAGCCATAGATTCATCAAAATAAGCAAACAACACACGAAAAACAGAATCTGTCAAAAACAGAACAGTCTGTAGTAATCTGTAACTAACGCAAACTTCTGGAACTCTAAAAATTCTACAAAAATAGGAAGTCCTGGACAATGTGTTTATTGATCAGCAGCAAAAACAATCAACGCAAAAGCACTCTCCAGTAAAAATATGGCAGCTAATCTTGTGAGCGCTAAGGTTTCTGTTTTTCGGCAGAATCAAATCAACTTTCATCATAGGTTATCCTATAGGTCTTACTTGGCACAAACACTAATTAAAACATAAAACCACATCCAAACAGAAGGTAGATGGATTATTTATTCCTACACAGAACCAAAAACAAAAAACACAAAATAAAATTGGGTTGCCTCCCAACAAGCGCTATCGTTTAACGCCCCTAGCTAGGCATAAAAGCAAGGATAGATCTAGGTGTTGCCATCTTTGGTAGGCAATCCATAAGTGGATCTCATGATAGATTCATATGGTAATTTTATTTTCTTTCTAGGAAAGTGTTCCCTGCCCTTCTTTAAGGGAAATTGGAATCTAATATTCCCTTCCTTTATATCAATAATTGCACCAATCGTCCTAAGGAAAGGTCTACCAAGAATAATAGGACATGTAGGATTGCAATCTATATCTAGAACGATAAAATCTAATGGCACATAATTCCTATTTGCAACAATAAGAACATAATTAATTCTTCCCATAGGTTTTTTAATAGTGGAATCCGCAAGATGCAAGTTTAGAGAGCAATCATCAAAGTCACGGAAATCTAGCAAATCACACAATGCTTTGGGGATAGTACAGACACTAGCACCCAAATCGCACAAAGCATGAAACTCATAATCTTTAATTTTAATTTTAATGGTAGGTTCCCACTCATCATGGAGTTTTCTAGGGATGGAAACTTTCAACTCAAGCTTTTCTTCATAGGATTGCATCAAGGCATCAACAATGTGTTCGGCAAAGGCCTTATTTTGACTATAAGCATGAGGAGAATTTAACACGGATTGCAACAAGGAAATACAATCAATCAAAGAGCAATTTTCATAATTAAATTCCTTGAGATCCAAAATAGTAGGTTTAGCAACATCACGGTTTCTATTTATTTCAATCCTACTTTCATCAATTTCATCATCAAGATCTAGAAACTCAGAATTCTTAGAATGCCTTCTAGGTAAGGGAAGATCATATTCAGATTCATCAAGATTCATATTGCAAAACAAAGATTTAATGGGGGACACATCAATAACTTTTAGATCTTCATCTTGATTTTCATAGGGATTAGAAGAACACGCTTTAATAAAGGCATCTTTGGAAGCACGCATCCTAGCGGTTCTTTCTTTGCACTCGTCAATGGAAATTATCATAGCTTTGAGAGACTCATTGATATCATGCTTAGGAGGAATAGATCTAAGCTTTAAAGAATCAATTTCAAGAGAAATTCTATCAATGTTCCTAGCGAAATCATCAACTTTAAGCAATTTCTCTTCAAGCAAAGCATTAAAATTCTTTTGTGAATTCATAAACTCTTTAACACTACTCTCAAAATCAGAGGGAATCTTATTGAAATTTCCATAAGAGTTGTTGTAGGAATTTCCATAATTGTCAGAAGGATTGCTAGGAAAAGGCCTAGGATTAAAATTCCCTCTATAAGCGTTGTTACCAAAACTATTCCTATCAACAAAATTCACATCCATAGATTCATTATTATTCTCAAGAAAAGTAGATAAAGGCATATCATTAGGATCAAGAGGAGTATTTTTAGGAGCAAACATCTTCATAAGTTCATCCATATTTTCACTCAAAACATTGATTTCTTCTATAGCATGCACTTTTTTACTAGAAGATCTTTCGATGTGCCATTGAGAATAATTAGCCATAATATTATCAAGCAATTTGGTAGCATCCCCTAACGTAATTTCCATAAAAGTGCCTCCCGCGGCCGAATCTAAAAGATTTCTAGAAGCAAAATTCAATCCGGCATAGAAATTTTGTATGATCATCCATAAATTCAAACCATGAGTAGGGCAATTGCGAAGCATTAATTTCACTCTTTCCCAAGATTGGGCAACATGCTCATGATCAAGTTGTTTAAAATTCATGATATCATTCCTAAGAGTGATAATCTTAGCAGGAGGAAAGTACTTAGAGATAAAAGCATCTTTGCACTTGTTCCAAGAATCAATACTATTTTTAGGCAAAGATGAAAACCAAACTTTAGCACGATCTCTAAGTGAAAACGGAAATAACTTCAATTTGACAATATTGTTATCCTATCTTTTTTCTTTTGCATATCACGCAAATCAAAAAAATTGTTTAGATGAGTAGCGGCATCTTCACTAGGAAGGCCGGCGAATTGATCTTTCATAACAAGATTCAGCAAAGAGGTATTGATTTCACAAGACTCATCATTATTAAGAGGAGCAATCGGAGTACTAAGGAAATGATTATTATTGGTATTCGAGAAATCACACAATTTGGTATTATCTTGCGCCATGGCAACAAGTAATCCAACACACAAGCAAACAGGAAGACAAAGGGAAAGAGAGGGCGAATAAAGCGGCAAGGGTGAAGTGGGGGAGAGGAAAACGAGAGGCAAATGGCAAATAATGTAATGCAAGAGATAGGGATTGCGATGGGTACTTGGTATGTTGACTTTTGCGTAAGCCTCCCCGGCAACGGCGCCAGAAATCCTTCTTGCTATGTCTCGAGCTTGCGTTGGTTTTCCCCGAAGAGGAGGTGGTGATGCAGCACATGGCGTAAAGTATTTCCCTCGGTTTTGAGAACCAAGGTATCAATCCGATGAGGAGGTCACGCGCAAGTCCCTCGTACCTGCACAAAACGATAGCAAGTCGCAACCAACGCTTAGGGGTTGTCAATCCCTTCACAGTCACTTACGAGAGTGAGATCTGATAGAGATAATATTTTTGGTATTTTTGGTATAAAGATGCAAAGTAAAAGTAAAGGCAAAGTAAAAACAAAGCAAGTAAATAAAGTAATGGAGATTGATATGATGAGAATAGACCCGGGGGCCATAGGTTTCACTAGTGGCTTCTCTCAAGAGCATAAGTATTCTACGGTGGGTGAACAAATTACTGTTGAGCAATTGATAGAATTGAGCATAGTTATGAGGTTATCTAGGTATGATCATGTATATAGGCATCACGTCCGTGACAAGTAGATCGAAATGATTCTGCATCTACTACTATTACTCCACTCATCGATCGCTATCCAAAGATGCATCTAGAGTATTAAGTTAAAAAGAGTAGCGCCTTAAGCAAGATGACATGATGTAGAGGAATAAATTCATGCAATATGATAAATACCCCATCTTGTTATCCTCGATGGCAACAATAAAATACGTGCCTTGCAACTCTTTCTGTCACTGAGTAAGGACACCGCAAGATTGAACCCAAAGCCATGCACTTCTCCCATTGCAAGAATTACCAATCTAGTTGGCCAAACCAAACGGATAATTCGAAGAGACTTGCAAAGATAACTCAATCATACATAAAAGAATTCAGAGAAGATTCAAATATTATTCAAAGATAAGTTGGATCATAAACCCACAATTCATTAGTATCAACAAACACACCGTAAAAATAAGATTACATCGAATAGATCTCCACGAGAGAGGGGGAGAAAATTGTATTGAGATCCAAAAAGAGAGAAGAAGCCATCTAGCTACTAGCTATGGACCCGAAGGTCTGAAGTAAACTACTCACACTTCATCGGAGGGGCTATGGTGTTGATGTAGAAGCCCTCCGTGGTGGATGCCCTCTCCGGCGGAGCTCCGGAACAGGCCCCAAGATGGGATCTCGTGGATACAAAAGGTTGCGGCGGTGCAATTAGGTTTTTGGCTCTGTCTCTGGTCTATTGGGGATACGTAGGTATATATAGGAGGAAGGAGCACGTCGGTGGAGCTCCGAGGGGCCCACGAGGTAGGGGGGCGCGCCTGAAGGAAATATGCCCTAGAGGCAATAATAAAGTTATTATTTATTTCCTCATATCATGATAAGTGTTTATTATTCATGCTAGAACTGTATTAACCGGAAACATGATACATGTGTGAATACATAGACAAACATATAGTCACTAGTATGCCTCTACTTGACTAGCTCATTAATCAAAGATGGTTATGTTTCCTAACCATAGACATGTGTTGTCATTTGATTAGTGGGATCACATCATTAGAAGAATGATGTGATTGACATGACCCATTCCGTTAGCCTAGCACTTGATCGTTTAGTATATTGCTATTGCTTTCTTCATGACTTATACATGTTCCTATAAGTATGAGAATTAGGCAACTCCGGTTTACCGGAGGAACAATTTGGGTACTACCAAACGTCACAACGTAACTGGGTGATTATAAAGGAGTACTACAGGTGTCTCCGAAGGTACATGTTGAGTTGGCGTATTTCGAGATTAGGTTTTGTCACTCCGATTGTCGGAGAGGTATCTCTGTGCCCTCTCGGTAATGCACATCACTATAAGCCTTGCAAGCAATGTAACCAATGAGTTGGTTACGGGATGATGCATTACGTAACGAGTAAAGAAACTTGCCAGTAACGAGATTGAACTAGGTATGTTGTTATGCGGTTTGACCGATAAAGATCTTCGTAGAATATGTAGGAACCAATATGGGCATCCAGGTTCCGCTATTGGTTATTGATCGAGAATAGTTCTAGGTCATGTCTACATAGTTCTCGAACCCGTAGGGTCCGCACGCTTAATGTTACGATGATAGTTTTATTATGAGTTTATAAGTTTTGATGTACCGAAGTTTGTTCGGAGTCCCGGATATGATCACGGAGATGACGAGGAGTCTCGAAATGGTCGAGACATAAAGATTGATATATTGGACGACTATATTCGGACACAGGAAGTGTACCGGGTGATTTTGGAGAAAACCGAAGTCTTGGGAGGGTTACGGAACCCCGGGAAAGTATTGGGCCTTAGTGGGCTGAGGGGAGAGAGAGGCAGCAGCCCAGAGGTGGCGCCCCTCCCATGGGGAGTCCGAATGGACTAGGGGAGGCGCGACCCTCTTCCCTCTCCTCTCCCCTCTTTCCTTCCCCTTCCTCCTTCCTAGTTGGACTAGGAAAGGGGAGTCCTACTCCCACTAGGAGGAGGACTGCCCCCTCCTTGGCATGCCCCAAGGGCAGGCCGGCCTCCCCCCTTGCTCCTTTATATACGGCGGTGGGGGGGCACCCCAAAGACACACAAGTTGATCTACGGATCGTTCCTTAGCCGTGTGCGGTGCCCCCCTCCACCATATTCCACCTCGGTCATATTGTCGCGGAGTTTAGGCGAAGCCTGCGCAGTGGAACATCATCATCGTCCTGCCGTCGTCGTCTTGTGAAACTCATCTCTGGAGCTCTGCTGGATCGGAGGCGGAGATCGTCATCGAGCTGAGCGTGTGCTGAACTCGGAGGTGCCATCGTTCGGTGCTTGGATCGGTCGGATCGTGAAGGCGTCGACTACATCAACCGCGTTGTGCTAACGCTTCCGCTTACGGTCTCACGAGGGTACTGGACAACACTCTCCCTCTCGTTGCTATACCATCACCATGATCTTGCGTGTGCGTAGGAATTTTTTGAAATTACTCGTTCCTAACATGGCATCGAGCCTAGGTTTTATGCGTTGATGTTATATGCACGAGTAGAACACAAGTGAGTTGTGGGCGATACAAGTCATCTTGCTTGCCAACATGTCATACTTTGGTTGGCGGTATTGTGAGATGAAGCGGTCCGGACCGAATTACAGCGACGCTTACGCGAGACTGGTTTCACCGTTCTGAGCACTCGTGCTTAAAGGTGGCTGGCAGTTGTCTCTCTCTCACTTTAGCTGTCGAGTGTGGCTCGCCCGGTCCTTGCGAAGGTTAAAACAACACCAACTTGACAAACTATCGTTGTGGTTTTGATGCGTAGGTAAGAACGGTTCTTGCTCAGCCCGTAGCAGCCACATAAAATTTGCAACAACAAAGTAGAGGATGTCTAACTTGTTTTTGCAGGGCATGTTGTGATGTGATATGGTCAAGACGTGATGCTATATTTTATTGTATGAGATGATCATGTTTTGTAACCGAAGTTATCGGCAACTGGCAGGAGCCATATGGTTGTCGCTTTATTGTATGAAATGCAAATGCCCTGTAATTGCTTTACTTTATCACTAAGCGGTAGAGATAGTCGTAGAAGCAATAGATGGTCTAACGACAATGATGCTACGATGGAGATCAAGGTGTCGTGCCGGTGACGATGGTGATCATGACGGTGCTTCGAAGATGGAGATCACAAGACAAGATGATGATGGCCATATCATATCACTTATATTGATTGCATGTGATGTTTATCCTTTATGCATCTTATCGTGCTTTGATTGACGGTAGCATTTTAAGATGATATCTCACTAATTATCAAGAAGTGTTCTCCCTGAGTATGCACCGTTGCGAAAGTTCTTCGTGCTGAGACACCATGTGATGATCGGGTGTGATAGGCTCTACGTTCAAATACAACGGGTGCAAAACAGTTGCACACGCGGAATACTCAGTCATACTTGACGAGCCTAGCATATCTGAGATATGGCTTGAACATGGAGACCGAAAGGTCGAGCGTGAATCATATAGTAGATATGATCAACATAGTGATGTTCACCATTGAAACTACTCCATCTCACGTGATGATCGGACATGGTTTAGTTGATTTGGATCACGTGATCACTTAGATGGCTGGAGAGATGTCTGTCTAAGTGGGAGTTCTTAAGTAATATGATTAATTGAACTTAAATTTATCATGAACTTAGTACCTGATAGTATTTTGCTTGTCTATGTTTGTTTGTAGATAGATGGCTTGTGCTGTTGTTCCGTTCAACTTTAATGCGTTCCTTGAGAAAGCAAAGTTGAAAGATGATGGTAGCAATTACGGATTTGGGTCCGTAACTCGAGATTATCCTCATTGCTGCACAGAAAAGTTACGTCCTGGAAGCACCGCTGGGTGTGAGGCCTGCTGCTGATGCAATTGACGACGTTAAGAACGTCTGGCAGAGCAAAGCTGATGACTACTCGATAATTCAGTGTGCCATGCTTTACGGCTTAGAACTTGGTCTTCAACGACGTTTTGAACGTCATGGAGCATATGAGATGTTCCAGGAGTTGAAGTTAATATTTCAAGCAAATGCCCGGATTGAGAGATATGAAGTCTCCAATAAGTTCTATAGCTGCAAGATGGAGGAGAATAGTTCTATCGGTGAACACATACTCAAAATGTCGGGTATAATAATCACTTGATTCAAGCTGGGAGTTAATCTTCACGATGATAGTGTCATTGATGAATTCTCCAATCACGCCACCAAGCTACAAGAGCTTCGTGATGAAGTATAATATGCAAGGGATGAACAAGACTATTCCCGAGCTCTTCGCAATGCTAAAAGCTGCGGAGGTAGAAATCAAGAAGGAGCATCAAGTGTTGATGGTTAACAAAACCGCCAGTTTCAAGAAGAAGGGCAAAGGGAAGAAGAAGGGGAACTTCAAAAGGAACGGCAAGCAAGTTGCTGCTCAAGAGAAGAAACCCAAGTCTGGACCTAAGCCTGAAACTGAGTGCTTCTACTGCAAGCAGATAAGACACTGGAAGCGAAACTGCCCCAAGTATTTGGCGGATAAGAAGGATGGCAAAGTGAACAAAGGTATATGTGATATACATGTTATTGATGTGTACCTTACTAATGCTCATGATAGCACCTGGTATTTGATACTAGTTACATTGCTAATATTTGCAACTCGAAGCAGGACTACGGATTAAGCGGAGATTGGCTAAGGGCGAGGTGACGATCTTGGCGTGGAAAATGGTTCCAAAGTCGATGTGATCGCGATCGACACGCTACCTCTACATCTACCATCGGGATTAGTTTTAGACCTAAATAATTGTTATTTGGTTCCAGCGTTGAGCATGAACATTATATCTGGATCTTGTTTGATACGAGACGGTTATTCATTTAAATCAGAGAATAATGGTTGTTCTATTTATATGAGTAATATCTTTTATGGTCATGCACCCTTGAAAAGTGGTCTATTTTTGATGAATCTCGATAGTAGTGATACACATGTTCATAGTGTTGAAACCAAAAGATGCAGAGTTGATAACGAGAGTGCAACTTATTTGTGGCACTGCCATTTAGGTCATATCGATGTAAAGCGCATGAAGAAACTCCATACTGATGGGCTTTTGGAATCACTTGATTATGAATCACTTGGTACTTGCGAACCGTGCCTTACGGGCAAGATGACTAAAACGCCGTTCTCCAGAACTATGGAGCGAGCAACTGATTTGTTGGAAATCATACATACTGATGTTTGTGGTCCAATGAATGTTGAGGCTTGCGGCAGATATCGTTATTTTCTAACCTTCACAGATGATTTGAGCAGATACGGGTATATCTACTTAATGAAACACAAGTCTGAAACATTTGAAAAGTTCAAAGAATTTCAGAGTGAAGTGGAAAATCATCGTAACAAGAAAATAAAGTTTCTACGATATGATCGTGGAGGAGAATATTTGAGTTTCGAGTTTGGTCTACACTTGAAACAATGTGGAATAGTTTCACAACTCACGCCACCCGGAACACCACAACGAAATGGTGTGTCTGAACGTCGTAATCGTACTTTACTGGATATGGTGCGATCTATGATGTCTCTTACTGATTTACCGCTATCGTTTTGGGGTTATGCTTTAGAGACGGCCCCATTCACGTTAAGTAGGGCACCATCAAAATCTGTTAAGACGACACCTTATGAACTGTGGTTTGGCAAGAAACCAAAGTTGTCGTTTCTTAAAGTTTGGGGCTGCGATGCTTATGTGAAGAAACTTCAACCAGATAAGCTCGAACCCAAATCGGAGAAGTGTGTCTTCATAGGATACCCAAAAGAAACTATTGGGTACATCTTCTATCACAGATCTGAAGGCAAGATTTTTGTTGCTAAAATCGGATCCTTTCAAGAGAAGGAGTTTCTCTCGAAAGAAGTGAGTGGGAGGAAAGTAGAACTTGATGAGATAACTGTATCTACTCCCTTATTGGAAAGTAGTTCATCACAAGAACCAGTTCCTGTGACAACTACACCAATCAGTGAGGAAGCTAATGATATTGATCATGAAACTTCAGATCAAGTTTCTACTGAACCTCGTAGGTCTACCAAAGTAAGATCCACACCAGAGTGGTACGGTAATCCTATTACGGAAGTCATGTTACTTGACCATGATGAACCTACGAACTATGAGGAAGCGATGATGAGCCCAGATTCATAAAATGGCTAGAGGCCATGAAATCTGAGATGGGATCCATGTATGAAAACAAAGTATGGACTTTGGTTAACTTGCCGATGATCGGCAAGCCATTGAGAATAAATGGATCTTTAAGAAGAAGATCGACGCTGATGGTAATGTAATCTGTCTATAAAGCTCGACTTGTTGCGAAAGGTTTTCGACAAGTTCAAGGGTTGACTACGATGAGACTTTCTCACCCGTGGCGATGCTTAAGTCTGTCCGAATCATGTTAGCTATTGCTGCATTTCATGATTATGAAATTTGGCAAATGGATGTCAAAACTGCATTCTTGAATGGATTTCTAGAAGAAGAGTTGTATATGATGCAGCCAGAAGGTTTTGTTGATCCAAAATGTGCTAACAAAGTGTGCAAGCTCCAGCAATCCATTTATGGACTGGTGCAAGCATCTCGGATTTGGAATAAACTTTTTGATAGTGTGATCAAAGCATATGGTTTTATACAGACTTTTGGAGAAGCCTGTATTTACAAGAAAGTGAGTGGGAGCTCTGTAGCATTTCTGATATTATATGTAGATGACATATTATTAATTGGAAATGATATAGAATTTCTGGATAGCATAAAGGGATACTTGAATAAAAAAATTTCAATGAAAGACCTCGGTGAAGCTGCTTACATATTGGGCATCAAGATCTATAGAGATAGATCGAGACGCTTAATAGGGCTTTCACAAAGCACATACCTTGACAAAATTTTGAAAAAGTTCAAAATGGATCAGGCAAAGAAAGGGTTCTTGCCCGTGCTACAAGGTGTGAAGTTGAGTCAAACTCAATGCCCGACCACAGCAGAAGATAGAGAAAATGAAAGATGTTCCTATGCTTCAGCCATAGGCTCTATCATGTATGCAATCTTGTGTACCAGACTGACGTATGCTTAACAATAAGCTTGGCAGGAAGGTACCAAAGTAATCCAGAGGGTCATCGGACAGCGGTCAAGAACATCTGAAATACGAAAAGGACTAAGGATATGTTTCTCGTATATGGAGGTGACAAAGAGCTAGTCGTACATGGTTACGTCGATGCAAGCTTTGACACTAATCCTGACGATTCTAAATCGTGAACCGGATACGTGTTTTTATTAAACGGTGGAGCTGTAAGTTGGTGCAGTTCTAAACAAAGCGTCGTGGTGGGATCTACATGTGAAGCGGAGTACATAGCTGCTTCTGAAGCAGCAAATGAAGGAGTCTGGATGAAGGAGTTCATTTCCGATCTAGGTGTCATACCTAGTGCATCGGGACAAATGAAGATCTTCTGTGACAATACTGGTGCAATTGCCTTGGCAAAGGAATCCGGATTTCACAAGAGGACCAAGCACATCAAGAGACGCTTCAATTCCATTCGGGACCAAGTCCAAGTGGGAGACATAGAGATTTGTAAGATACATACGGATCTGAATGTTGCAGACCACCCGTTGACTAAGCCTCTCTCATGAGCAAAACATGATCAGCACCAAGACTCCATGGGTGTTAGAATCATTACTATGTAATCTAGATTATTGACTCTAGTGCAACTGGGAGACTGAAGGAAATATGCCCTAGAGGCAATAATAAAGTTATTATTTATTTCCTCATATCATGATAAATGTTTATTATTCATGCTAGAATTGTATTAACCGGAAACATGATACATGTGTGAATACATAGACAAACATATAGTCACTAGTATGCCTCTACTTGACTAGCTCATTAATCAAATATGGTTATGTTTCCTAACCATAGACATGTGTTGTCATTTGATTAGTGAGATCACATCATTAGAAGAATGATGTGATTGAAATGACCCATTCCGTTAGCCTAGCACTTGATCGTTTAGTATATTGCTATTGCTTTCTTCATGACTTATACATGTTCCTGTAACTATGAGAATTATGCAACTCCGTTTACGGAGGAACACTTTGGGTACTACCAAGCGTCACAACGTGCTCGGGTGATTATAAAGGAGTACTACAGGTGTCTCCGAAGGTACATGTTGAGTTGGCGTATTTCGAGATTAGGTTTTGTCACTCCGATTGTCGGAGAGGTATCTCTGGGCCCTCTCGGTAGCGCACATCACTATAAGCCTTGCAAGCAATGTAACCAATGAGTTGGTTACGGGATGATGCATTACATAACGAGTAAAGAGACTTGCCAGTAACGAGATTGAACTAGGTATTGGATACCGACGATCAAATCTCGGGCAAGTAACATACCGATGACAAAGTGAACAACGTATGTTGTTATGCGGTTTGACCGATAAAGATCTTCGTAGAATATGTAGGAACCAATATGGGCATCCAGGCTCCGCTATTGGTTATTGACCAAGAATAGTTCTAGGTCATGTCTACATAGTTCTCGAACCCGTAGGGTCCGCACGCTTAACGTTACGATGACAGTTTTATTATGAGTTTATAAGTTTTGATGTACCGAAGTTTGTTCGCAGTCCCGGATATGATCACCGACATGACGAGGAGTCTCGAAATGGTCGAGACATAAAGATTGATATATTGGACGACTATATTCGGACACAGGAAGTGTTCCGGGTGATTTCGGAGAAAACCGGAGTGCCGGAGGGGACGACTATATTCCCACTAGGAGGAGGACTCCCCCCTCCTTGGCGCGCCCCAAGGGCAGGCCGGCCTTCCCCCTTGCTCCTTTATATACGGCGGCGGGGGGGTACCCCAAAGACACACAAGTTGATCAACGGATCGTTCCTTAGCCGTGTGCGGTGCCCCCTCCACCATATTCCACCTCGGTCATATCGTCGCGGAGTTTTGGCGAAGCCCTGCGCCGGTAGAACATCATCATCGTCACCACGCCGTCGTGCTAACGGAACTCATCTCCGGAGCTCTGCAGGATTGGAGGCCGGAGATCGTCATCGAGCTGAACGTGTGCTGAACTCGGATGTGCCGTACGTTCGGTGTTTGGATCGGTCGGATCGTGAAGATGTACGACTACATCAACCGCGTTGTGCTAACGCTTCCACTTACGGTCTACGAGGGTACGTGGACAACACTCTCTCCTCTCTTTGCTATACCATCAGCATGATCTTGCGTGTGCGTAGGAATTTTTTTGAAATTACTACGTTCCCCAACAGCGCCCTCCACCCTCGTGTCCTCCTCGGAAGCTTCTTGGAGTAGGGTCCAAGTCTCCTGGATCACGTTCAGTGAGAAAATCACGTTCCCGAAGGTTTCATTCCGTTTGGACTCCGTTTGATATTCTGTTTCCTCGAAACACTGAAATAGGCAAAAACAGCAATTCTGGGCTGGGCCTCCGGTTAATAGGTTAGTCCCAAAAATAATATAAAAGTGGAAAATAAAGCCCAATATAGTCCAAAACAGTAGATAAAGTAGCATGGAGCAATCAAAAATTATAGATACGTTGGAGACGTATCAGGCATCAACCTAATTTGCTACGAGGTGGTGGCGTGGGATGCCGGTGGATTCTTCCTGTCAGCTCACGTGCGCCATCGCGCAACACTCCATGAGTGGGAGGTTATTGTTGTTTACGGCCCGGCCGACCACTCGCACTCGCACGAGTTCTTGAGGGAACTCCAGGAGAAGGTTGCGTCTTTGGGCGTGCGTAACTTGCCACTGCTTATGGGTGGTGATTTCAACTTAATCCGTTCGGGCGCGGATAAGAACAACGATATCATTAACTGGCCAAGGGTGTCCTTGTTTAATAATGCGATCGCATCTATGGCCCTTAGGGAAGTTGCTCGCGTGGGCGCACGCTACACTTGGACTAACACACAGCTAACGCCGGTGCGGTCGGTCCTGGACAGGGTTTTTATGTCCGCGGAGTGGGAGATGTTTTTTCCCATGTGCTCTTGGCACGCCGAAACGAGGATCGGGTCGGACCATGTCCCCCTTATCCTCCCACGCCGAAAGGTTAAAACGCAGCCCTCATTTTTTCTTCGAAACCGCATGGTTAGAGTCTTCGGACTTTGAGAAAATCTTTCTCACTAAATGGGAGAACTGTGTCGCCCGGGTCGGGCACACGCGCGGGCCAATGGAGTTCTGGATTTCCGCAGGGGCGGGTTTGCATGCGGCCCTAAAAGGGTGGGGGGCCAACCAGTGTCGCGAAGATAAGCTGCTCCGATCGCGTTTGATCGTGGACCTCGCCCAAATGGATGCGGCTGCGTATGTGCAGGTCTTCTCGGAGCAAGATTGGGCTCAGCGATACGCGTTAGAAGCCCAAGTCGAGTCCCTCCTTGGAGAAGAGGAGGAGTACTGGCGTAGACGTGGTGGTATCAAGTGGACGCTCAAGGGTGCAGCAAACACTAAATATTTTTATGCCTACGCTAATGGTCGGCGCCGCAAGTGCGCCATCCTGAGATTGCAATCCGAGCAGAGCCTCCTTTTGCGGCAACAGGATATCGTCCGTCACATCTACGACTTCTACATCCAACTTATGGGCTCCAGGGAGGAGTCCCGTGCTCGGCTGCGGTCGGATGTTTGGGACCTGCGTTGCGAGTCACGGACAAGGAAAACGAGGGCCTGGGGTTGGCCTTCCTCCCTGAAGAGATCGACAAGGCGGCTCTTGGGATGAAATCGGACACCGCCCCCGGTCAGGATGGGTGGCCGGTGGCGATGTTTAAACGGTTTTGGCAAGTGCTTAAAGGGCCTATTTTCGACGTTTGTAATGGTTTTATGCGGGGTACGGTAGATATCCCTCGCCTAAACTTTGGGGTTCTCTCTCTTTCCCAAAGTTCCACGTGCGAATCATATTAGGCTATTTTTTCCCATTGCGTTGATTAATGTCCCGTTTAAAATATGTGCTAAGGTTTGTTCTACGCGCTTGTCTCCGATAGCTCATCGTATTATTAGTAGGAACCGGTCGGCTTTTATTCATGTTCGCAACATCTTGGAGGGGCCGTTGGCCCTCCAAGAGATTGTTCACTCGCTCAACGCTCTCGCCAGCCTGCGATTCTTCTGAAATTAGACTTTGAGAAGGCGTACAATCGAGTGAACTGGGAGTTTCTCCGACAAGTTCTCCTGGACCGAGGATTCTCGTCGGTTTGGGTTCATCGCATGATGCAATTGGTCTCGGGGGCCAAACGGCGATTGCGATGAATGGAGAAGTAGGGAACTTCTTCCGCAACAAGCGTGGGCTACGTAAAGGAGACCCAGCCTCGCCGTTGCTATTTAACTTTGTGGCGGACGCTTTGGGCGCCATGCTAGACAAGGCTCGTTTGGCCGAACACATCAGGGGAGTGGTTGGCAACCTGCTTCCTGGGGGTGTGTCACACCTGCAGTATGCGGATGACACACTCCTTCTTTTTGAGCCGGACGCACACAATATCGCAACGGTCAAGGCCATTCTCCTGTGCTTTGAACTTATGTCTAGGCTAAAAATCAACTTCCACAAATGTGAAGTGGTGTCCTTAGGGATGGCTGAAAGTCAGCGGGTAGCCAACTTGCTGAATTGCCAACTTGGGAAGTTTCCGTTTACTTACCTCGGCCTCCCGATCGCGGCGAAGAAATGCTTGATTGCCGATTGGGAACCTCTCAACTCCAAGGTTGCGGACCGGGTTTGTCCGTGGAGAGGTAGATTTATGTCTTCGGGGGCTAGACTAATCTTAACTAACTCCAGCCTCTCATCCCTACCTATGCTTGCCATGGGTTTGTTCTTGCTGGCTGATGGGGTGCACTCTAAAATGGACACCCCGCGGGCCCGTTTCTTTTGGGAAGGAGCGGGACCTAGAAGTACCATTTGGTAAAATGGCAGGCCGTTTGTAGACCTAAAGCCCAGGGGGGCCTCGGGATCATCAACTCTAAGATGATGAACATTGCACTCATGTGCAAGTGGATCTGGAAGCTGTCTTTGGGAGAGACTGGCCTCTGGGTTGACCTCCTCCATGTGAAATACTTCCCGAACGGGAATATCTTTGAGGCGGTATCTCATGGGTCCCCTTTCTGGAACTCAATCCAAGCCCTCAAACCATTCTTCGCCAGGGGCACAAGGTTTGCGGTTAACAGCGGGCGCTCCACGCGCTTTTGGCACGACCTTTGGATAGGCCAACAGCCCCTCTGGTCGGAGTTTCGCCAACTTTACTCCATCGCAGTCGAGCCCAACCAACTGGTTCCTTCGGCTCTAAGCTCCTCCCCGCCCCCTATCAACTTCAGAAGGGAGCTCTCGGGGCCGGATCTGGTGGATTGGGCTCGCCTATGGGCAATGATAGCGGGTGTCCGCTTGTCGAACACTGCAGACTCGGTCTCTTGGAGACTTTCGGGCTCTGGCAAATTCACTGTCAAGTCCCTCTATAGAGATCTAACCCGCGGTCATGTCCCTACGGCTGCCACGGGGCTCTGGAAGGCTAAAATTCCGCTCAAGATCAAGGTTTTCCTCTGGCAACTTTGCCAAGATCGCCTTCCTACCTCTATCAATCTAGCTAAGCGCAATGGCCCTGCCTCCGGTCCTTGTGCTTTGTGTGGTGTACCGGAAGATGCCGACCACGCTTTCTTCCGGTGCTCTTTGGCGCGCTTTGCCCGGAGCGCGGTTCGTGAGGCCGCGGGTGTGGATTGGGATCCACGCTCACGCTCCGAGCGTGTGTCATCTCTGTCCTTGGTCCAAGGCCCCTCCCACCGGGTCATGTGGACATGTGCGGCGGCCATGTTATGGGCTCTATGGCATATTCGTAACAAGTTTACTATTGAGGGAGTGTTTCCCTCTCACCCCGCTGACGTAATCTTCAAATGCATCGTGTTCTTGCAGCAATGGGCACCGCTGGGAAGACAACAGGACTCTAATCTCCATCGCCAAGCTCTTATACGCCTTCGCTCCGTCTACTCGGCGTCCCGAGCCTCGTCGCCCGCGTCTGCTGCCTTATAGGGATGGGCAGCCCCTTTTGGTCGAGTTACCTCTGAGCCTGCATGCTCGTTTTGCTAGGCCGGTAGCACCTTGTAATGCACTTTATTTCTCCACGGTTGCTTTCGTGCTGTGTTCTAAGACCTTGCAAGACTAGTCTGTGGTTCCGTGTATTGGTTTGTTTGGTTGTTTACGCTGCCTATGTTGAGGGTTTTATTAATTTAAAGCTGGATGTCCCTGACGTCTATGTTTAAAAAAGCCAAGAACAACAGAATGGTGAGGCAAAAGAGAGCGTGAGATGCAACCTGTTCCCGAACAGGTAACATATGCACTCCCAATACCATTTTTCTATCAAAATATTACTCCCTCTGTCCCGTATATTATCCTTCTTGCGCAATTGTATTTCTTCAGTTAATTGTTTCGGATTGATAAGCTTGCAGAGCTATAGGCTAGCAAGTTCCAATATGCTAATTACTCCCTCCGTTCCTAAATATTGTTCTTTTTAAAGATTTTACATGGACTATCATATATGGATGTATATAGACATATTTTAGAGTGTAGATTTACTCATTTTACTCCGTACGTAGTCATTTGTTGAAATCCCTAGAAAGACAAATATTTAGGAATGAAGTGAGTAGGATGTAAATTTGTATGCTGGAGAACTAACTGAAAAATAACTTCTACTATGAGCTAATTTGTAGGTTGGCATGTCAACTCTATGCAAGAAATTTCATTGGTGAATGTATGTTTTGGCCAGTTGAGAGCACCTATGTCTCAGGTGCCTGAAATTTTCTCTCGAAATAGGGTTTTCCCCCGCTTTGTATTACAAAGCAACCATCACCGCATTGTTGGGGCCAACAACACATCAAGCCCAAAGATAAGACAAGAAGAACAAGAGAGAACCAAATACCAACAATGGCAGCTTGACGGCACGTGAATGACCCGCCACCGTTGCGCCCTTCGAAGTTGTCCCACCACACACCCAACACTCCGGAGCGCCGCGTACCAAGCAACACCTTCAGGAAGGAGAGCGACGAAGACGACGCTGTTGTCCGGACATGTCCTAGGGATTCCCCTGGCACACGGAGGAAGGAGGTGAAAGGGGTCACCCAACGCCCTCCAAGGAGGGGTGGCGGCACCCGCAGGCGTCACCATGTCGGACTCAGACGAGCCGACATGGATTTCTCCCACCCCCAGAACACCACTACCCAAACGCTCCGGAGCCTTTCACCCAGCACGCCACCCATGCGCCTGCACCACCACGGTCTTGAAGCCACCCACGCCATCTCACTAAGGTCGCCACCGCGAGGCCTAAAGGACGGAGAATGCAAACGCATGGGCCGGGGGCGGCAGCACCGCGGCCAAGCAGGAGGGGACAACCTCCACCACCATCGCACGAGAGGTTCCTCCAGCGCACAGGAGGCAAACCAAAAGATTGTTGGGTAACATGTATACATGGGTGGTGACGAAGAGGTACGAGCAACATGCATGTATCTAGTACACAAGAATGTATGGTCAGTGGATGATTAAGAGGTAATAACATGTACCTGGGTGATAGTCAGTGGACGATGAAGAGCTTGTAACATGTATCTGGTTGGTGATGGTTATTCTTTCTGGCGCTAGTGAGCTGGAGGTGGAGAATTAATGGTTTATCATCATATATACTATATGGAGGTAGATTAATTAGGAAACTCTGGATAAAATAACAATGCTACTCCTAGCTAGGCAGGGTTGACTTGCATCGTGCACCAACAACCGTTTCGATGCGTATGCATTGCACATTCTAAGTTCAAATGTAGAGTATGTTTTGGTCAACGTACAGGCACGTCTAGGCCGGATGTTACTCCAACGAGAACAACAGTACTGCGAGCGTGCGATGCAATCTATTTCCCGAACAGGGAACATATGCCCTCACAATACCCTTTTTCTATCGAAATATTATGAGCAATACCATTGTCTTATTTCAAGTTAATTGTTTTGAATTGAGATGTTTGCAGAGCTATAGGCTAGCAAGGTCCACGAAGCTAATCAGGATGTAAATTTGTATGGTGGGGAACTAACTGGCATACTGAAAAACAACTTTTACGAGCTAATATCTAGGTTGGCATCACTAGTGCAGAACCGGGCATTAGCACCGGTTCGTAAGGCCCTATAGTGCCGGTTACATAACCGGCACTAATTAGTGGTCACTAAAGGCCCCCCCCTTTAGCACCGGTTCAGCACGAACCGGTGCTAAAGGGCGACCACGTGGCACGAGCCTTGTGATCATCGACGACATCGGCAACATGCAACTCCAATTCCATCTTCTCCCCCTCAATTCTTTTCAATTTTTCTTTCAAGTACTCGTTTTCTCTTTCAACTAAATTTAACCTCTCGATAATAGGGTCGGTTGGAATTTCCGGTTCACATACCTCCTAGATAAAAATATCTATGTCAACTTGATGGGCATAATTTGTCATAAACACGAAATGCAACTAATAGTTTTAAAAGAAAATATACCACATCCGAATCATAACAAGGACAAGGGCCGACGGGGCGGATATCAAAACCATGGCACTATGTATAACAAACAACGTCACGGGTAAGATAATTATTACATGATTAACTATATATCCAAATCACACAAACATCAATTTTTATATAAAATTACATGAACAAGAGGCTCACCACAAGGTGGTGCCGTGACGGACAGTGCGGGCGATCGACGGTGGTTACGACGGAGATTTAGAAGGCCCTAAGTAAACCACACCTACATATGCAAACTAAGTGTTATTTTTGACCTCAAATTGCATATAAATCAAATACTAGCACATATATATATTTCCTCCCAAGTTACTAAACTCACAAATTAGTAACTATATAAAGCATTGCAAGAGCTAATCTAGCAATGAGAGATGAAAGGACAAAGTTTCTAACCTTTGTGATCATTTGAATGGATGGGGGCCTTCAAATCTTGACAAATTTTGGGCAAAATTTGTGGTGAGCTCGAGGGGAAGAGGAAGAACAGAGAGAAGAGGAGAGGGGAAAGGGGGAAGAACAGAGCAAGCTGGACGAAGGGTTTATATGCAGGAGGACCTATAGTACCGGTTCGTGGCACGAACCGGTACTAAAGGTGTTGGAGGGGGCCCAGACTGACAACATCCTGCCACCACCCTTATTAGTACCGGTTCGTGGCACGAACCGGTGCTAAAGGTTAGCCACGAACCGGTACTAATGAGAGCGGCCCGGCTAGCCGTTGGAACCGGCACTAATGTATACATTAGTGCCGGCTCTAATACAAACCGGCACTAATGTGCTTCACGTTTGACCCTTTTTCTACTAGTGCATGTCAATTCTGTTGCAAGAAATTTCATTGGTGAGGGTATGTTTTGGCCATTTGGGTATTGTCTGAAGTAATCAGAGATCTTGTAGCCTCAACAAAGTATTGTCGACACACGAACACGTCACGTGTACCCTCGACGCCGGGGGTGATGCACCGCAGCTCACGTCGAAGGAGACCCGACCGACAACAAGCGACACGCAAGACGATCGGCGGCGCTTTGCAGACCGAAACCACAAGACCGGGAGGGACCCGTCGGGATTGCGGCGGCTATGGGCTGCCCTAGGTCGATTCGCTCGCCCTAGAGCCTCGAGATTCGCAGCTCTCAAACACGAAGAACAGCGAAGAACGAGAGAGAAAAACGATGGAGAGATAAAAAGTAGACAGGAAAAAGTAGTATATTGATTTGTTCGATTGTGTGTTGTTCAATCGGCCGTCACCCCCAACATATATAAGAGGCGGCTGGACTTCCCGTACAAGTAAAGGATTCATCTAGGCTTTCCTTACAAGAAAAATTACATCAATTCACGTCCTAGAGTCCTAGTTCTATTCCAACTCGGATTCAGTCTGAATCTGCCCCAACCTCTGTCTTCCTCCTTGTGCAGGCCGCCGAGCCTCCATATGACCTCCGATCAAAATGGCCCAAATACCAAACTTGTGCGCCTCGACGATACGAACAACTCTCATGTTGATCACTTTTTCAAATAAGGCCATCTTGATTACTTTTCGAGGTCATCTTTACCTTCCAGTCGGACTCGGTCTTGCGGTAGACTGAATTATCCGAGTCTTGTAGTGAATTTGCAGGCCATATACTATCTCTGATGACAATGACTCCAAAAGCAAAGTTTACCGTCTTGACGATACGCACAACTTCTGTATTGAACACTTTTTCATCCGAGATCATCTTGATAAACTTTTGGACACATGTTCAGTTTCACTCGGATTTGAGCTCATCCACTCGGATTTTAGAGTCTTTCACTCGGATGGTCCGACTGGACTTTTTCACTCGGATGACTATATTTTCACTCGGAAGACAATCACTCGGTAGGTTTTCACTCGACCTTTTACTCGATTGGTAGGTTTCCACTCGACCTTTTACTCGATCGGTAGGTTTTCACTCGACCTTGGACTCGATCGGTAAATTTTCACTCGACCGGTGACTCGATCGGTAGGTTTCTACTCGACCTTGGACTCGATCGGTAGATTTTCACTCGACCGGTGACTCGATCGGTAGATTTTCACTCGACCGGTGACTCGATCGGTAGGTTTTCACTCGACCGTGACTCGATCGGTAGGTTTTCACTCGACCGGTGAGTTTTCACTCGGATGGTAAGCTTTCACTCGACCAAAAACATAGCCTGATCTTGATTTGTCTCCCCAAGTCTCATACGACCTCGGATTGAGACGAATTATATATGAAAATCGATCGGCTCGACGAGACGAAACTTTTTCGTGTTGAAGGTTTTTCGATTCAAGGACTTCTTAAGGGCCTAATTGCTCGCGCGACCCACCAGACATGGTGTCTGGTACTCTGCGCCAGATTTTCACTCAGCTTCGGCCTGCAGTGTATTGCCTCTAACTTTTGCGTATGAACTCGGATTGAGATGATTTATATATCAAAATCGATTGCCTCAACGAGACGAAGACAATTCCTTTAGAATACTCCTCCATCCGAGGTCGTCTTGAAGGCAAGATTGGCCGAAAACCACTCGGAATGTTTGAATTTTGTCACTCGGAGTACAACTTCGGCCACCGATATAAGGTCGAATGGCGATAAATTAAACATCAAAGTTATTCCACTCGTCGACCTGAAACTTTGCATGCTGAAAACTCCTTCACTTGAGGCTATCTTACTTGCCTTTTGTACCTTGCCAAAGTCCGATGTGAACACATGCCCCCCTGTTTTTCGGCAAAGCTTGCACGCCGAAAAATAATATGCACGGTGTTTGTTCTAAGGACGATGTCAACACTCCATCGGCCATTAATTCTCCTCAGAGCGATAATTATGTATCGGCCATGTTTGTGCTAAGGGCGATAATCGTATATCGGCCATTGCCTAATCAGGCTTCCTGCCACACACTCGGGTGGTACTTCTTCAAATATTTTCCGTTGAGAGCTCGGGGTAACAATGCCCCTTGTATTGATTCTACCAAATATGAATTTCCAGGAACAACCCTTGTAATCCTGAAAGGACCTTCCCAACTTGGAGACCACTTCCCGAATTTTCTATCTCTTGAACCAATCGGTAGAATCACTTTCCAGACGAGTTCACCAACTTGAAAATTCTTCAACTTAACTTTCTTATTGTAAGCTCTTGCAACCCTCAACTTGTCTCTCTCTATGGACTCCAAAGCAACCAAACGTTTATCGGTAACTTCATCAATATTGTCCATCATCAAGTTATAAAAGTCTACGCCGATAAATCATTTTGTTTGGCTATTCTCAAAGCATTCAAATTTACCTCCACCGGTAAAACAGCCTCCCGACCATATACTAGCTCATATGGAGTCACCTTCGTAGCACCATGCCTTGAAATTCTGTGTGCCCATAAAGCTTGGCACAACAACTCATGCCATCTCCTCGGATTATCCTCAATCTTCTTCTTGATGAGCTTGATTAGAATTTTATTGCTAGACTCAGCTTGTCCATTAGCTTGGGCATAATATGGAGAGGAATTGAGCAACTTTATATTATAAGATTCGCAAACTCTCGACTTGGTGTGACATAAAAGATGAACCTTGATCTGTAGTTAATGTTTGAGGAATACCGAATCTATGAATAATGTGCTCGATTATGAATTGAATTACCTCCGTATGTGTCATGTTCTTGAGAGGTACTTGCTTGCACCATTTAGTGAAATAATCAGTTGCCACCAACACGAATCGATGCCCCTTTGAGGAAGATGGATGAATTTGCCCAATAAAGTCTAAACCCCATCCTCTGAAAGGCCACGGCTTGATAATAGGATGCAACATAGCAGCAGGAGCCAATTGAATATCACCAATTTTGACAAGCTTCACACCCTTTATAATATCTGAAGCAATCATTAATCATGGTCGGCCAATAAAACCCAGCACGTCGTAATAACCATTTCATCTTAGGAGCCGACTGGTGAGTACCACAAATGCCCTCATGTACCTCTCCCATAGCAACTCTTGCTTGGTCCTCATCCAAGCATTTTAAAAGAACATCATCAACTGTTCGGCGATAGGTCATCATCCCTTATAGTATATTTAAAAGCCATACGCCGAACAGCCCTGTCCACCCTTTCACTCGGATTGCGCAAGTAAGCAACAATAGGCTTCCTCCAGTCGGAATTGTCACCTGCACTAGATTTTTTGTTAATGACCGAATCAGTGGGCTCTGGTTCGGCCCCTTCTATACTGGTAAGACAAGACATCGGTCTTTGAGAGATATGAAACATGCCATGATCAACATGATATCCAGATGCTTGCTGTGCCAACTCATTTGCTTTCCAGTTGTCATGTCTAGATATATGTGCAATGCTAAAACAATCCAAAGTAGAAATTATATCTAGACATTTATCAAGATAAACATTAAGTGATTCGTCAAAACACTGGAAGACTCTGGATATTTGCTGCACCACTAGTAACGAATCACCGTAAGCCTCAATATGTGTAACACCTATAGCAAGTAACATCTCTAGACCGAATAACAATGCTTCATATTCGCTTGATTGTTTGTGCAAAAATATTCTAAGCGGCATGAGGCTTCAAAACAGCACCATGAGGAGATATATAAACAATACCAACACCTTGGCCATTGCTACAAACTGAACCATCAAAGTATAATCTCCATGGCACTAATGAAACAAGGTTAATATCAACATCATGCTTGTCATCAATCCGATGTTCAACAATGAAATTAGCAACAATTTGGCCTTTCATGGATTTTAGAGATTCATAAGCCAAATCATACTCAATCAAAGCATAAGCCCACTTGCCAATTCTACCACTAAGAATTGGCCTATGCAACATGTACTTAATGACATCGGTTTGACAAGCTACTACACAAGCACTCGGCACTAGGTAATGTCTCAATTTTGTGCAAGCGTAATATAAGCATAGACATAGTTTTTCAATAAATGTATACCTTGTCTCAAGGCCCAATAAACGCTGCTCAAATATGTAATGGCATGCTCTTTTCCTTCGGTATCTTGAGTTAAAACAGCACCAATAACACCTTCCTCTGCTGCGATATAAAGTTTAAAATGTTCTCTATGCTTGGGTGCTTTCATCACCGGAGGAGTGCACAAATAATTCTTGATCATATCAAAGGCTTCTTGCTGTTTTGCCCCCCAAGTGAAATCAACATCATTCTTTAACCGAAGGATAGGAGTAAATGCATCAATTTTCCCTGACAGATTAGCTATGAACCTTCTCAAATAATTGACCTTGCCAAGGAACTTTTGCATATCTCTCTTGCATGTTGGAGCCTCCACTTTCTGTATGGCCTCTATCTTTTGGGATCGATTTCGATGCCATCTTCATGAATAATGAAACCCAAAATTTGCCACCGACACGCCTAATGCACACTTCAAAGGATTCATCTTCATCCATACTTTTCATTCTTTCAAAAGCTAAACGCAAATCGCCAAGTGAGATTCAAAAGCATCCGATTTGACAACAATATCATCAATATAAACTTCAAGTATGACACCGAGTAAATCATGAAAATCAAATTCATAGCCCTCGATATGTGGCCCCAAAGATTTTTCAATCCGAATGTCATCACCGCCCACTCGAATAAACCAAGGAAACCAGACATCGGAAAGCTGTTTTGTACATGTCCTCCTCGCCATAAAAATTTGATTGTATCCGCATTACCATCTAGAAAGCTAATAACCTTATGTCCGTAGCATCATTAATAAGCATATCGGCTATTGGCATGGGATACTCATCTTTGGGTGTAGCCCTATTCACATCTCTGAAGTCAATGCACACCCTCAACTTGCCGGATCCCTTCTTCTCCATCGACAATGTTAGAAATCCACTCGGCATACCCGCAAGGTCGAATGAATTTAGCTTCAAGCAATCGACCGATCTCTTCCTTGATCCGGTCATATGTTTTCGGATTAAACTTTCTCGCCGATCGCTTATAAGGTCTAAAACCGCCTTTATAGGCAACCGATGCTCCACTAGCTCTCGGCTCAACCACGGCATCTCATGATATTCCCATGCAAAGCAACAAACATATTCTTTCAATAGCTCGATTAATTTAGCTTTACAATCGGCTTTCAAATTTTTGTTTATAAATGTCGGTCGATCGATGATCCGTCTCCGATATCTACCTCTTCTAACGGATCGGCCGATGTACAACCTTGTCCAAGTTTATCCATGTCATCCAACTCCTCAATAGACTCATACATATAGTTCTCATGGACCGATATTTTGCAAGACGCTTTTGTAACCACTCGAATTAGGATCCATTTAAACATATCATACCTTGGAGCCGATTGCATTCAATCGGCTTTAAAGACACGGGCACAAAACCATTCTTAGTCGCCCGAGAAAATCAAACTCGACAAATCACGCCCCACAAGCAAGTAGCATTGGGATGTTGCCAATCCACCGATGCATCAGCCAAAGCAACACAGCCGAGTTATCCGCATGAATGACTTCCACTTCATCATCAACCCATCGAATCAAAAACTGGTGCATAGTAGATGGCACGCACCGGTTTGCATGAACCCAATCACGGCCTAGTATGACGTTGTAGTTACCTTGCACCTCAAATGACAAAGAATGCAAGGCCAAAGTTTTGCTTCCGATTGTAAGCTCCACATACATTACACCTTTGGCTTCAGTTTTCTCTTTGCCTTCAAACCCGTTGAGCACCATATTGGTCTTGATCAATTCTTCATCAGGCAAACCCAATTTCTTGAAGACCAAATAGGGCATAAGATTTACCACAGCACCACCATCAACAAGCATTCGACTAAGTGGCGATCCATTGATATGACCTCTGAGATACAACGGTTTCAAATGTGTTACTGGTTCTTTTGGCTTCTCGAATATTGCATTTTTAGGGCCAAAATCCAGCTGAGCCACTTCCCCTTCCTCATCTACAGCACGAAACTCAGCAGGTAAGTAATACACCATATTGATATCCATACCTTCATGAACCGGCGTAGACTCATAGTCCAACATATCAACCTCTTCTTCAAGTGGATCGACCGATTCTGAAATCTGGTCGAGTGAAGGAGAAGTAAGAAGTGTCGCAGACGATGTAATAGCTGTCACATCGTCCTCTTTGGGTGGTGTAGGCACTTCTGTGATAGATGTAGAAGCTGATGTATCTTGTATTTGTTTTGGCCTCCACACTTGTTTTGTTTGGGGCCATGGGCCGAGTGTCATTGAACAACTTATCCCTTTGCTTCTCGGCCTCCTGCTTCCGCCATCTCTTGACTCCTTAACCTCTGTAGTTTCCTCTTACGTGTCTTTGTTAACCCCGAGGACACCACTTTGGCTGAGTATATTTAGGATCTCTTGTTTTACCTGGCTGGTGCTTGCTTCATGGTCATTAGCCGAGTGCTTTGGCGATAGAAAGTATCGGCTCGGTCGAGTGGTTATGCACATCGGCTCTGTGTATGGGGAATGTTTGGTGCCCAAGATAAGTGAGTCAGCATCCATTTTCTCCTTGCCTTTTCCCGAATCAACTGCTGCAACACTCGGCGACTTAACACGCCATTCTTTTCGACTTTCCAGATGCATAAAATTTCCACTCGGGCGCACCTTTTTACTTGGATGGAATCCACTCGGATTGATGTCACTTGGATGGTATCCACTCGGATGGAACTCAGTCGGATGGAATCTACCCATCCACATTTTTTCACTCGGATAACTTCCACCTGGGTGCATTCTTACACTTGGATAATTTCCATCCGGTCGCATATTTTGACCAGCCGACTGATAGCCACCAATGTTCAGTCGGCCTCTATATGAATAGTCAAGTCGATCCCACACAGATTGCCTCTGTTCTTCTGAAAACTGCGCCCTTGGTCCACTCAGTTTTGTATACCGACTGAACATATCAACTGATGGTGACCTTGGTCGTTTCAGATGAGTCGGTCGATTGAAACTAGAACCGCCGATCGGTTAGCATACTTGGACAGCAACATATCAAAAGTTGGCTTGATTCGCTTGCTGCACTTTAACTTCATTCTTCTTCCACTTGCCAACTTCGGACTCTTGGGCTTGACAAATTTAACACGAGTATTTTCTTGCACTTGCGGTTGCCCCAGTGTAGGATTCTTGATGGTGATTTTGATCACTTCCTTGCCATCGGGTTGCTTATCAAGCACAACATGTCTCCCCAAGACCTTGTTGTCCTCCTTGTCTTTCCCGGCTCACCAACAATGACATTAGCTTTATTAGCAGATTCGCTACCTCGGCCGAATGAGTAACTTCTTCCTTCTAAATCCATGGTGTTCATTGGAAAGGGTTGTTTATCAACTTGCATCTCGGAAAAGTTCAATCGTCCGTCATTAATGGCCGATTGTATCTGCGTCGAAAAACATTGCAATCGTTAGTAGCATGAGAAAAGAATTATGATACTTGCAATAAGCACGCCGTTTCAGCTCTTCAAACGGCGGTAAAGTATGAGATATTCTAATAATCTTAGCCTGCAGCAAAGCATCAAATATTCTATCACACTTAGCAATGTTAAAAGTAAACTTCATCTCTTCATCACGATTCTTATGAATCGGTTTCAGATCATTGCAAGTAAAGGGTTTGGCCTTAGATGGACAAACAAATTTAGTAGCAAAAACATCACCCTCATCGTCCGAGTGATCACTATCATATTCCACCATATTCATCTTTGGACGATCGGCTTTGTATCTATGCACTTCTTTGAGATCTTTGCTTCGGCTTTCCTGAGCCAAAGCCCTTTGTAAGACTTGGTTAATATTTAAGAACTCATAGCCTTCTAGCTTTTCTCTAATGGGAGTTCTCAAACCACTCAGCACTAGGTCTGCCAAGTCTCTCTCGGTTATCACCAAACTAAAACACCGGTTTTTTGTTTCTCTGAATCTTTTGACGTAATCGGAGACCGATTCATCATGCTTCTGCTTAACCGATGTTAGATGTGACAACTTGAGTTCATTGTCGCCGCTATAAAAGTGATCATGAAACTTCTGCTCTAGCTGCGACCAAACCCGAATGGAACCATGGGGTAAAGAAGAAAACCATGAAAATGCAGTACCAGTTAATGATAAAGGAAATAAACGCACTTTCAATTCATTCAATGATCCTGCCTCACCTAGTTGTGCTAAGTATTGACTAACATGCTCCCATGTGGTTTTTGTGCCCTCTCCATTGAACTTAACAAAATCTGGAATTTTATATCCTGGAGGGCACTGGATAGCATCAAAGTACTCGGGGTACGGCTTTTGATAAATCCGATTCCGAGGTAACTCAACTCCAAAATTCTCTCGAAGCATCTTAGCCATCTCCTCTCTAAGATTAGCTAAACCATCATCCATAGTGGACGATGAAGCTTGTGGCAGTGGCATAGGAGGAGTAGGGTTACTAGCTGTAGGTATGAATTGTGGCAGGTATGTCGACCCATAATTTGCTAGTGGTCGAGTGGTTGTAGCTGTAGGTAAGTTTGAGTTCGGTGTTGCCACCGAACCTGGCATGCTCATAATAGGATTAATGGGTGCGGCCACAATCTGATTTGTTTGGGTAGGATAATAAGTCATCGGCATGGGAGGCGCCGATGAGATAGGTAAAGCCAGATTAGGGTTTTGCACACTAGCAGCTACACTATCATTACCACTAGTCGATTGAGATGTATTCTTCTGAGCATTAGTATTTTCAATGAAAGTTTGATAGACTAGATTGTTACCATCTGCAATACGACTTTCAATCTCAGCCCACTGCTCAGGAGAAAAGGTGGTACTTACAGAGGGTTTAACCTGCTCGGCTTGAAGAGGAGGGAACTTGATTTTTTCAATCGGAGTGATGTTGCCTTGGCGATCCTTCTTGAACTTTGCAAGGAATTCCTGCAAGTCCTTCTCCTCGCGCGCCTTCTTGTACTCCTCATAGACTTGGCGATAATCGGCCGATATCTCATCAAGACTGGGCTTAATGATGTTATCGGCGTCTACCTCAGATGGCTTGGGAAGATCGGACATGGTGGATGATGATGATTGATCTTCGATCCCCAGCGGAGTCGCCAAAAAGTGTGTCGACACACGAACACGTCACGTGTACCCTCGACGCCGGGGGTGATGCACCGCAGCTCACGTCGAAGGAGACCCGACCGACAGCGATCGCGCAAGACATCGGGCGCTTTTGCAGACCGAAACCCAGCAAGACCGGGAGGGACCCGTCGTCAGGATTGCGGCGGCTATGGGCTGCCCTAGGTCGATTCGCTCGCCCTAGAGCCTCGAGATTCGCAGCTCTCAAACACGAAGAACAGCGAAGAACGAGAGAGAAAAACGATGGAGAGATAAAAAGTAGACAGGAAAAAGTAGTATATTGATTTGTTCGATTGTGTGTTGTTCAATCGGCCGTCACCCCCAACATATATAAGAGGCGGCTGGACTTCCGCATAAGTAAAGGATTCATCTAGGCTTTCCTTACAAGAAAAATTACATCAATTCACGTCCTAGAGTCCTAGTTCTATTCCAACTCGGATTCAGTCTGAATCTGGCCCAACCTCTGTCTTCCTCCTTGTGCAGGCCGCCGAGCCTCCATATGACCTCCGATCAAAATGGCCCAAATACCAAACTTGTGCGCCTCGACGATACGAACAACTCTCATGTTGATCACTTTTTCAAATAAGGCCATCTTGATTACTTTTCGAGGTCATCTTTACCTTCCAGTCGGACTCGGTCTTGCGGTAGACTGAATTATCCGAGTCTTGTAGTGAATTTGCAGGCCATATACTATCTCTGATGACAATGACTCCAAAAGCAAAGTTTACCGTCTTGACGATACGCACAACTTCTGTATTGAACACTTTTTCATCCGAGATCATCTTGATAAACTTTTGGACACATGTTCAGTTTCACTCGGATTTGAGCTCATCCACTCGGATTTTAGAGTCTTTCACTCGGATGGTCCGACCGACTTTTCACTCGGATGACTATATTTTCACTCGGAAGACAATCACCGGGTAGGTTTTCACTCGACCTTTACTCGATTGGTAGGTTTCACTCGACCTTTACTCGATCGGTAGGTTTTCACCGACCTTGACTCGATCGGTAAATTTTCACTCGACCGTGACTCGATCGGTAGGTTTCCACTCGACCTTGACTCGATCGGTAGATTTTCACTCGACCGTGACTCGATCGGTAGATTTTCACCGACCGTGACTCGATCGGTAGGTTTTCACTCGACCGTGACTCGATCGGTAGGTTTTCACTCGACCGGTGAGTTTTCACTCGGATGGTAAGCTTTCACTCGACCAAAAACATAGCCTGATCTTGATTTGTCTCCCCAAGTCTCATACGACCTCGGATTGAGACGAATTATATATGAAAATCGATCGGCTCGATGAGACGAAACTTTTTTGTGTTGAAGGTTTTTCGATTCAAGGACTTCTTAAGGGCCTAATTGCTCGCGCGACCCACCAGACATGGTGTCTGGTACTCTGCGCCAGATTTTCACTCAGCTTCGGCCTGCAGTGTATTGCCTCTAACTTTTGCGTATGAACTCGGATTGAGATGATTTATATATCAAAATCGATTGCCTCAACGAGACGAAGACAATTCCTTTAGAATACTCCTCCATCCGAGGTCGTCTTGAAGGCAAGATTGGCCGAAAACCACTCGGAATGTTTGAATTTTGTCACTCGGAGTACAACTTCGGCCACCGATATAAGGTCGAATGGCGATAAATTAAACATCAAAGTTATTCCACTCGTCGACCTGAAACTTTGCATGCTGAAAACTCCTTCACTTGAGGCTATCTTACTTGCCTTTTGTACCTTGCCAAAATCCGATGTCAACAAGTATTATTGTCACTGAATTTACACCAATGGGACGCGCATCACGTATGTAAATTGCTAATCGATTGTTGTGTCTCTGTCGCGTGCAGCCGGTCCACGAATGTCTCATCCTAGCACAACATGAGGGCTAGGTGAGTGGAATCCAGGTCTGTTATTAATCCCTGCTTGACCAAGCTAAATGAATATGCAGGGAATGACAGCCAAATATTATAACGTTAGTGCAGCAGACCAAAAGACCTCGCTCACAGTACATAAGCATCATGGTGCTTAATCCTGTCATTTGATATGCAGATTAGCAGGTTAAGCCGTTGGCACTTAAGGGCTTAGGTGATTCGGAGATCCCTGAAATTTTATTCAAACATGTGACACAGAATGTAGACATGTACGTTGCTTCTGAAATTGATTAAAAAAAAGGGTTTCTGCGGAATACTTGATCGTGCAAATTCATTTATATTATTCTCATAGATATTTAGAGTCGAATAGCATGGCCACAGCTGGTTCTTTATCTACTACTCTCTCCGTCCGAAAAAGCTTGACCCAAATTTCTTCCTCAAACAGATGTATACATCCATTTGATGGACAATTTTTTTCGGACGGAGGGAGTATGTGTGAATCCTCAAAAGATTTCGGAGGCCCTGCGTCGCTCCCACACGAGCGACACGGGAGGCAAACCACGCCTGCCTCCAAAGAACTCCCTTCTCCACCTTCTCCTCCCTTGCCGCCGCCAAGACGCGATGCCGGGCAAAGCCCACGTGCCAGTGGCACCGGCGGGGTTTCTCCTCCCGCGATTTGATGTCCCCATGGCTGGCTCATGCGGGCATCATCATGAGGGTCGAGCGGTGGGCGGCGCCGCGTGGCCTTGTGTATGGGGCCGCGGGGTGCCTCCTCGTTGGCCATGGGTTGTTGGGGCAGCGGCCCGAGGACAAGGCATGCTGGCTAGGAGTGGCGAGTGGTGGCAACGGATCTGGTTCTGCCCAGACCAGGTTGTGGTGGCCCTGGCCAGCGGATCTGGTGGTGGCTTGCTAGTCAGTGAGATGGCAGGTCGAGCTCGGCTGACAATGGGGCGGCGCAAGAGGGATTCAGGACCTAGTGCTCAGATCTAACGGTTGCGACGGTCGTTGCCGTTGTATGGGCGACAACAACGACTGGTGCGGCGGTGGGTGCTCCATGTAGCGCCTAGAATTGAGGCGCGGCCCCCTTCTTCAACAGCGGCGGACTCCGTGGTTGTGTGGGCGACATGGAGTCTGGATCTCCAGGTGGTGACGACATTTGGCTGGAGCTGGTATGGAAGTCCCCTCCATCAACAAATCAGGTTCGATGCGGCTCGGCAGGTGAACATGTGTCTCTTTTGGAGTCGTTAGGCTATGCCTGTAGCCCGCAAGTGAAGCCTTCGGCGGATGCTACACACGACGTCTCATGCGGGGACGTCAAGTCATGCATTCTACAATCACGTGTTGCATGGTGGTTCTGGCGGAGGTCTCATGTCCAACTTGTTGATGCTGGATCGATGTTGGTGCGACAAAGACGGGAAGCATGCGGTATGTGACGCCTGTCTTCTGGTGTCTTCTGCAGAGGTACATGGTTATCGAGGCGTCCGTAGCCAGGTAAGCGATGATGGTACATACGGCTTCAACAACAACGTTATGTACTCCGATGGAAACACAAGATCTCTGATCAGGCTATAGGCGCATCTACGTTGTGTCCTTGCTGAAGGTGGTGGATTGAAGCTTGGCTTCGAAGATGAGAATCCGGATTTCAACCTTGTGCTAGACTCGCCATCATAGACGCACGAGCGGCGATTCCTTCTTGAAGGCATAGCCTAGGAGTTGTGTATTTGTCGTATTGATGTCATTTTGTAACATAGGGTTAGTGGCTAGTGGAGTTATTGATGCGAGGCATGCGGCCTCGGGTTTTCTTTTCGCTTTATTTTCGGGTCGATGTTGTTCGGCTGCTGGATTTTGGAATCTTTAAAAATATATGGATGCATGCATCATCTTCATGCAGTGGCTGGGGGTTATCCTCCTTTAAAAAAAGTGCTTTCTGTGTAGCTTGCTCATTGACCATTGAGCTTGTTCATAGCTTGAAATACACAAGTTGGTTGCTTAAAAAAAGGGTAACAGGTGCGATGTGGAGTTCATATACTTCCCTTGTATTATATTTGTCCACGAGAAATTCATAAGTGTGGTGGTTTGTACATTGAACACCGACTCTACCAGCTATATGCAATGTGTGTGCATATTTCGTTCCGCAAAAATAAATGAATAATTGTATGTATATTTAGAATTTCAGATGGAGCGGATGGTTGAACCGGGAATCAAGACATAAACTGAAACATTTGAGGGGACTTTATTTTTAGTCAATTGTTACATTTTCCAATAAAAGACGATATATTCATATTAAGTACAATTGAGTCAGTTTTACATAACACACATCATTTACTTTAACCATGTTGATGCAATTAGGGCGTGTTTGGTTGCAATCGTAAACAGTACCCGCGTTGCATACACATCTCAACCCAGTCTGGCTATGAAAAAACAACCTCATATGCGACATCTGCAAGTTATTTGGTTGCCTGCATATGGACTTTCTGCAGTAGGGGATCAACTTTGGCATGTTGTTTGGTTGCCTGCATTGTTTCGGCGCATGCAACTACACGCTGTTTGGTTGCCCGCATGGGGTATGATTAAAAGATAGCACTTGCACTTAGCACACAGGGTTAAGAGCTAGCAGAGGAAGGAGGAGAAATGCACTGTGCGCCGGACCATGACGACTGTGGTGGACAGTGACCGTGGCGCCGTATCCGACATGACGAGCACGTAGTCATGGGCGAGCGACCCCGTCGGCGAACTAGTTGGAGTGCTCGCGCAAAGACAGTGGAAAGAGGAGGAGAAATGCAGTGCTCACGCCATGGCATCGTCAGTGTAGTAGGACGAGAGAGAGGAGCTGAGATGATCGACACCGAAAATGACTCCAGGTAGTAGGACGAGAAAGAGGAGGCCGGGAGGAGGCCAAGATGATCGACCCCGCCGGTGGCAGAGAACAGAGGAGAAGAACCCCGTCAATATGCGCGCCATGGTGGCTTAACTGCAGTAGGATCATGGAGAGAAGGCCGAGATGAACGATGACAACGATGACGCTACCACAACAAGGCACGAGAAAGGAGATCAAGAGAAACCACGCCGGCTAGAGGAATAATTAAGCAAAGTCTTAAATCATAGCACACATATCCATATGTACAGCCATGAGAAACATGTAGATCTTCTCGTCTATGATCGTTGAAATAGGAATCTTGCAACACGAATGTTGTGCAAAACTGTGAGATTAGGCTGCTGGTCAAAGGAAATTTCAAACAACCGATCGTGCGCGACGAATCTAACAAATTTGTCCAAAACAGCTCCAAACGGGAACAAGAAATTGAGCATGTACGGTCGATGAAACTATAAACCGATTGCCTGAATGGAATCGTAGCATCGATGTGCATATTTTTTGTGTAGAGCTTACCACGAATCGAAGCAGCATTGTGTAGATTAGAGGGGCATGGAAGATAGGAGATTAGAGAGGAGCTTACTGGAGGTTGAAGAAGACACCAGGTAAACACCTCGCATCCCTCCCATTTCTTCTCGTGCAGGGGCCCACTTGTTGTGGTTCTGCTCGGCCTGGCTCGAGAAAAACTGCCGATCTAAGCGTTCCCAACGAGCCAGACCCAGAGGTGCTTTAGAAGCGTGCGATGCAGGCCCAATAGTGTATGCCGCCTATCAAAGAGGCTGAATCCTTCCCGCGTGGGCCTGGTCGAGGCGTATGCAGACAACCAAACACGTTCTTAGTGTATCTCGCTGATAGTTATGTACAATTAGCGTATCTTTGGTGCATATCAGCCGAGAGATGCGAGCATTTTGATTCCTCTCGCCATGTGTATGCTTCTGCTTTCTCTGGCGTTGCTTTCTCCGGGTTTAGCTCTGTTATGTTTCTCATGTTCCTTTCGTCCTCGTTATATAAGTCCTGACCATCATGTGATGTCTCCCCCGTCGATGATATTTAGTCAAACCCCACATCGTAATACCAGGTGGTTTGGCGGTTAAGCTTGTCTGTCTCTTAATACCAGGTGGTAATGAATGATTACTGGATCCAACAGCAGGATCTAGTACAAAAGAATGTTGGGTAACATGTTCACACTCTCTTTTGCCTTACAATTCTGTTGTTCTCGTTGGAGCAACATGAACAAGTAACATCTAGCCTATACTTGCCTCTACGTTGACCAGAACATAGTCTACAACTGAACTTAGAATGTGCAAATGCATTATGCATATGCATCCACACGGTTGTTGGTGCACGACGCAAGTCAACCCTGCCTAGCTAGCATTGTTATGTAATAGATAATATAATAGCATGAAACAATAAAAAATTATAGATACGTTGGAGGCGTATCAATATGCTGGCTCAGTCTTTCGGAGAGGTTCATAGGGGTAGAGTGCGCGTGTGTACATTCATAGGGATGAGTATATGCGTGTGTATATGAGCACTTGTGTTTGTACTGTGTTCAACTAGTACTCATACAGAACATTGGGTTTGAATTGTTCATCGGTTCATGCAACGCCGTCTCACACGACTATGCCACCTCACGTAGCGCTCGGCATGTCGTCGTCTTTGTCGCATCGCACGACCATCTTCGACATCTCGCCTTTGCACTCCCGCTGAACCAAAACTCCGTATGTACCAGCTACATGGCAAGCTACTCCGTCACCTAAACTACATGTGATACTCAAAATTAAATATGCATATACACCATGACAAGATTAGTGCTAACAATGCCAACCAAGAAATTAGCTCATAAAAGTTGTTTTCTTTAGTTAGTTTCCCACCATACAAATTTACATCCTGATTAGCTTCGTGGAACTTGCTAGCCTATAGCTCTGGAAGGTTCTCAATCCAAAACAATTTACTAAAAATAAGACAAGGGTGTGAAAATTTCTCCACCTGATGAGAGCATAAGCCCGCGACTAGGCGCTAGGGTTTCCCATCCTCCCCTCCCGCCGCCGCCGGCCCTCCCGCTGCCGCCGGCCGCCCGCCTCGCGCCCCGCCTCTGCTCCCCTTACGCCCTCCCCCTTCCTCCGATCCCCGGGAGGTGGCCGGGGCGGAGCTCGAGCTCCTAACCCGTGGGTCCCCTCCTCCCTGTCTCCTCCTGCCGCTGCTGCCGCGCCCGCCGCTGGCCTGGGTGCCGGGCGGCGGCGGCCTTCTCGTCCCGTCTTGGCGTGCTCCTTCCGGGCAGGAGGCGGCGGCGGTGCAACCCAGCTTGGCTGCGGTCCGCGACCTGCGGCGGCGGCCGGCGGCAGGCGTGGTGACGGTGTCGCTCCTTGGCGACGGGGTGGCGTGGTGGTGCTGGGTGGCCGACGATGTGCCCCCGGCCCAGATCTGGGCCCCACGGGCCCCATCTGGGCTCTAGCGGGCCGGCCCCCGGCGTTTGTTGGGGAACGTTGCAGAAAATAAAAAAAATTCCTACGGTTTCACCAAGATCCATCTGTGAGTTCATCTAAGCAACGAGTGATAGGAGTGCATCTACATACCCTTGTAGATCGCGAGCGGAAGCGTTCAAGAGAACGGGGATGATGGACTCGTACTCGCCATGATCCAAATCACCAACGACCAAGTGCCGAACGGACAGCACCTCCGCGTTCAACACACGTACCGAGCGGATGACGTCTCCTCCTTCTTGATCCAGCAAGGGGGTAGGAGAGGTTGAGGAAGAAGGCTCCAGCAGCAGCACGACGGCGTGGTGGTGGTGGAGAGGCAGTACTCCGGCAGGGCTTCGCCAAGCTCTTAACGGAGGAGGAGAGGTGTTTGGGAGGGGAGGGGCTGCGCCTTGGATGTTGTGTGCATCCCTCCCCTCGCCCCTCTATTTATAGGGGAAGGGGGAAGGGGCGGCCCCTCTAGATGAGATCTAGAGGGGCTGCGGCCAAGGGAGGGGCTTGCCCCCAAGCAAGGGGCGCCCCACTGGGGTTTCCCCAACCCTAGGCGCATGGACCCAAGGGGGCGCCCAGCCCTCCAGGCTAGTTCCTGCCCACTCACGGCCCATGAGGCCCTCCGAGAGGTGGCCCCTCCCGTGGACCCCGGAACCCTCCGGTGGCCCCAGACACAATACCGACAAGCCCCAAACTTTCCGGTGATCGATGATAACTTCCCATATATAAATCTTCACCTCTGACCATTCCAACTCCTCGTGACGTCCGGGATCTCATCCGGACTCAACAACATTCGTAATCACATACAAGTCTTCCTAATAACACTAGCGCCACCAACCTTATGTGTAGACCCTACGGGTTCGGGAATCATGCAGACATGACCGAGACAGCTCTCCGGCCAATAACCAACAGCGGGATCTGGATACCCATGTCGGCTCCCACATGTTCCACGATGATCTCATCGGATGGACCACGATGTCGAGGATTTAAGCAACCCCGTATACAATTCCCTTTGTCAATCGGTACGTTACTTGCCCGAGATTCGATCGTCGGTATCCCAATACCTCGCTCAATCTCAAGCATCGCCAAGTCACTTTACTCGCATCAGAATGCATGATCCCGTGACCAAACACTTGGTCACTTTGAGCTCATTATGATGATGCATTACCGAGTGGGCCCAGAGATACCTCTCTCATCATACGGTGACAAATCCCAGCCTCGATCCGTGTCAACCCAACAGACACTTTCGGAGGTACCGTAGTGCACCTTTATAGTCACCCGCTTCGCTGTGAAGTTTGGTACACCCAAATCACTCCTATCAGATCCGAGAGTTACATGATCTCATGGTCTAAGGAAAAGATACTTGACATTGGAAAAGCTCTAGCAAACGAACTACATGATCTTGTGCTATGCTTAGGATTGTTCGGTCCATCACATCATTCTCCTAATGATGTGATCCCGTTATCAACTACATCTAATGTCCATAGTCGTGAAACCATGACTATCTGCTGATCAACGAGCTAGTCAACTAGAGGCTTACTAGGGACATATTATGGTCTATGTATTCACACGTGTATTACGATTTCCAGATAATACAATTATAGCATGAATTAAGACAATTATCATGAACAAGGAAATATAATAATAATCTTTTATTATTGCCTCTAGGGCATATTTCCAACAGTCTCCCACTTGCACTAGAGTCAATAATCTAGTTACATTGTGATGAATCGAACACCCATAGAGTTCTGGTGTTGATCATGTTTTGCTCGCGAAAGAGGTTTAGTCAACGGATCTGCGACATTGAGATCCGTATGTACTTTGCAAATATCTATGTCTCCATCTTGAACATTTTCACGGATGGAGTTGAAACGACGCTTGATGTGCCTGGTCTTCTTGTGAAACCTGGGCTCCTTGGCAAGGGCAATAGCTCCAGTGTTGTCATAGAAGAGTTTGATCGGCCCCGACGCATTGGGTATGACTCCTAGGTCGGTGATGAACTCCTTCACCCAAATTGCTTCATGCGCTGCCTCCAAGGCTGCCATGTACTCCGCTTCACATGTAGATCCCGCCACGATGCTCGCTTGCACCGCACCACCATCGCTTCCACCATTCAACATATACACGTATTCGGTTTGTGACATAGAGTCAGCTAGACCTGTGTTGAAGCTAGCATCGACGTAACCCTTTACGACGAGCTCTTCGTCACCTCCATAAACGAGAAACATGTCCTTTGTCCTTTTCAGGTACTTCAGGATATTCTTGACCGCTGTCCAGTGTTCCTTGCCGGGATTACTTTGGTACCTTCCTACCAAACTTACGGCAAGGTTTACATCAGGTCTGGTACACAACATGGCATACATAATAGATCCACTGGCTGAAGCATAGGGGATGAGACTCATCTCTTCTTTATCTTTTGTCGTGGTCGGGCATTGAGCCGAGCTCAATTTCACACCTTGCAACACAGGCAAGAACCCTTTCTTGGACTGATCCATTTTGAACTTCTTCAAAATCTTATCAAGGTATGTGCTTTGTGAAAGACCTATGAGGCGTCTCGATCTATCCCTATAGATCTTGATGCCTAATATGTAAGCAGCTTCTCCAAGGTCCTTCATTGAAAAACACTTATTCAAGTAGGCCTTAATGTTGTCCAAAAGTTCTATATCATTTCCCATCAAGAGTATGTCATCTACATATAATATGAGAAATGCTACAGAGCTCCCACTCACTTTCTTGTAAACGCAGGCTTCTCCATAAGTCTACATAAACCCAAACGCTTTGATCATCTCATCAAAGCGAATGTTCCAACTCCGAGATGCTTGCACCAGCCCATAAATGGATCGCTGGAGCTTGCATACTTTGTTAGCATTCTAAGGATCGACAAAACCTTCCGGCTGAATCATATACAGTTCTTCCTTAAGATGTCCGTTAAGGAATGCCATTTTGACGTCCATCTGCCATATCTCATAATCATAGTATGCGGCAATTGCTAACATGATTCAGACGGACTTCAGCTTCGCTACGGGAGAGAATGTCTCATCGTAGTCAACCCCTTGAACTTGCCGATAACCCTTAGCGACAAGTCGAGATTTATAGATGGTAACATTACCATCCTCGTTCGTCTTCTTCTTAAAGATCCATTTGTTTTCTATCGCTCGCCGATCATCGGGCAAGTCTGTCAAAGTACATACTTTGTTTTCATACATGGATTCTATCTCGGATTGCATGGCTTCAAGCCATTTGTTGGAATCTGGGCCCCCCATCGCTTCTTCATAGTTCGAAGGTTCACCGTTGTCTAACAACATTATTTTCGTGACAGGTTGCCATACCACTGGTGTGGAACGTGTCCTTGTGGACCCACGGGTTCAAGAGCAACTTGATCCAAGTACCTTGATCATCATCATTAATTTCCTCTCCAGTCGGTGTAGGCACCACAGGAACATTTTCCTGAGCTGCACTACTTTTCGGTTCAAGAGGTAGTACTCCATCGAGTTCTACTTTCCTCCTACTTACTTCTTTCGAGAGAAACTCTTTTTCTAGAAAGGATCCGTTCTTGGCAACAAAGATCTTGCCCTCGGATCTTAAGTAGAAGGTATACCCAATGGTTTCCTTGGGGTATCCTATGAAGACGCATTTTTCCGACTTGGGTTCGAGCTTTTCAGGTTGAAGTTTCTTGACATAAGCATCGCATCCCCAAACTTTTAGAAACGACAGCTTAGGTTTCTTCCCAAACCATAATTCATACGGTGTCGTCTAAATGGATTTAGACGGAGCCCTATTTAAAGTGAATGTAGCTGTCTCTAGAGCATATCCCCAAAATGATAGCGGTAAATCGGTAAGAGACATCATAGACCGCACCATATCCAATAGAGTGCGATTACGATGTTCGGACACACCATTACGCTGAGGTGTTCCAGGCGGCGTGAGTTGTGAAACGATTCCACATTTTCTTAAGTGCGACCAAATTCATGACTTAAATATTCTTCTCCACGATCTGATCGTAGGAACTTTATCTTTCGGTCACGTTGATTCTCTACCTCATTCTGAAATTCCTTGAACTTTTCAAAGGTCTCAGACTTGTGTTTCGTTAAGTAGAAATACCCATATCTACTCAAGTCATCAGTGAGAGTGAGAACATAACGATATCCTCCGCGAGCCTCAACACTCATTGGACCGCACACATCGGTATGTATGATTTCCAATAAGTTGGTTGCTCTCTCCATTGTTTCGGAGAACGGTGTCTTGGTCATTTTGCCAATGAGGCATGGTTTGCATGTGTCAAATGATTCATAATCGAGAGACTCTAAAAGTCCATCGGGATGGAACTTCTTCATGCGCTTGACACCAATGTGACCAAGGCAGTAGTGCCACAAGTATGTGGGACTATCATTATCAACTTTCATCTTTTGGTATTCACACTATGAATATGTGTAACATTACGTTCAAGATTCATTAAGAATAAACCATTGACCATCGAGGCATGACCATAAAACATATCTCTCATATAAATAGAACAACCATTATTCTCGGATTTAAATGAGTAGCCATCTCGTATCAAACGAGATCCAGATACAATGTTCATGCTCAAATTTGGCACTAAATAACAATTATTAAGGTTTAAAACTAATCCCATAGGTAAATCTAGAGATAGCGTGCCGACGGCGATCACATCGACCTTGGAACCATTCCCGATGCGCATCGTCACCTCGCCCTTCGCCAGCTTAAGCTATTCCGCAGCTCCGCTGTGAGTTACAAATAGAGCAACGGCACCGTATCAAATACCCAGGAGTTACTACGAGTAAATGGTAAGGTACACATCAATTACATGTATATCAAATATACCTTTAGTGTTGCGTGCCTTCTTGCCGCTAAGTATTTGGGGCAGTTCCGCTTCGAGGACCCTTCCTTTGCAATAAAAGCGCTCGACCTCGTGCTTGGGTCCATTCTTTGACTTCTTCCAGTCAACTGGCTTACAGGGCACGGCAACATCCTTGTCGTCCTTCTTGAAGTTCTTCTTACCCTTGCCCTTCTTGAACTTGGTGGTTTTATTGACCATCAACACTTGATGTTCTTTCTTGATTTCTACCTCTGCCGACTTCAGCATTGAAAATACTTCAAGAATACTTTTCACCATCCCCTGCATATTATAGTTCATCACAAAGCTCTTGTAGCTCGGTGGGAGCGACTGAAGGATTCTGTCAATGACCACCTCGTCCGGGAGGTTAATGCCCAGCTGGGACAGGCGGTTGTGCAACCCAGACATTTTGAGTATGTGCTCATTGACAGAACTATTTTCCTCCATCTTACAACTATAGAACTTGTCGGAGACTTCACATCTCTCGACCCGGGCATGAGCTTGGAAAACCATTTTCAGCTCCTCGAACATCTCATATGCTCCGTGTTGCTCAAAACGCTTTTGGAGCCCCGGTTCTAAGCTATAAAGCATGCCGCATCGAACAAGGGAGTAATCATCAAGACGTGATCGCCAAGCGCTCATAACGCCTTGGTTCTTCGATGGGTGCTTCACCTAGCGGTCCTTCTAGGAAATATGCTTTCTTGGCAGCTATGAGGATGATCCTCCGGTTCCGACCCAGTCCGATAGTTGCTGCCATCGATTTCAGCTTGGTTTTCTAGGAACGCTTGAAGTTAATGTTGACATGAGCGCTGGCCATTTGATCTACAAGACATATTTGCAAAGGTTTTAGACTAAGTTCATGATAATTAAGTTCATCTAATCAAATTATTTTAATGAACTCCCACTCAGATTAGACATCCCTCTAGTCATCTAAGTGTTACACGATCCGAGTCGACTAGGCCGTGTCCGATCATCATGTGAGACGGACTAGTCATCATCGGTGAACATCTCCATGTTGATCGTATTTTCCATACGACTCATGTTCGACCTTTCGGTCTCTGTGTTCCGAGGCCATGTATGTACATGCTAGGCTCGTCAAGTTAACCCTAAATGTTTTTGCATGTGTAAAACTGTCTTACACCCGTTGTATGTGAACGTAAGAATCTATCACACCCGATCATCACGTGGTGCTTCGAAACGACAAACTTTAGCAACGGCACACAGTTAGGGGAGAACACTTTCTTAAAATTGTTATAAGGGATCATCTTATTAACTACCATCGTTCTAAGTAAACAAGATGCACAAACATAATAAACATCACATGCAATTATATAGTAGTGACATGATATGGCCATTATCATATAGCTCCTTTGATCTCCATCTTCGGGGCTCCATGATCATCTTCGTCACCGGCATGACACCATGATCTCCATCATCATGATCTCCATCATCGTGTCTTCATGAAGTTGCTCGCCAACTATTACTTCTACTACTATGGCTAAAGGCTTAGCAATAAAGTAAAGTAATTACATGGCGTTAAATCATTGACACGCAGGTCATACAATAATTAAGACAACTCCTATGGCTCCTGCCGGTTGTCATACTCATCGACATGCAAGTCGTGATTCCTATTACAAGAACATGATCTCATACATCACAATATATCATTCATCATTCATCACAACTTTTGGCCATATCACATCACAAGGCAATTGCTGCAAAAACAAGTCAGACGTCCTCTAATTGTTGTTGCATCTTTTACGTGGCTGCAATAGGGTTCTAGCAAGAACGTTTTCTTACCTACGAAAAAGCCACAACGTGATTTGCCAACTTATATTTACCCTTCATAAGGACCCTTTCATCGAATCCGCCCAACTAAAGTGGGAGAGACAGACACCGCTAGCCACTTTATGCAACTATCTGCATGTCGACCGGTGGAACCTGCCTCACGAAGCGCACGTAAGGTCGGTCCGGCCACTTCATCTCACAATACCACTGAAGCAAAATAAGACTAGTAGCGGCAAGAAAGTTGACAACATCTACGCCCACAACAAAATTGTGTTCTACTCGTGTAATAGAGAACTATGCATAGACCTAGCTCATGATGCCACTGTTGGGGAACGTTGCAGAAAATAAAAAATTTCCTACGGTTTCACCAAGATCCATCTATGAGTTCATCTAAGCAATGAGTGATAAGAGTGCATCTACATACCCTTGTAGATCGCGAGCGGAAGCGTTCAAGAGAACGGGGATGATGGAGTCGTACTCGTCGTGATCCAAATCACCGATGACCAAGTGCCAAACGGACAGCACCTCCGCGTTCAACAAACGTACGGAGCAGATGACGTCTCCTCCTTCTTGATCCAGCAAGGGGGAAGGAGAGGTTGAGGAAGAAGGCTCCAACAGCAGCACGACGGCGTGGTGGTGGTGGAGAGGCAGTACTCCGGCAGGGCTTCGCTAAGCTCTTAACGGAGGAGGAGAGGTGTTGGGGAGGGGAGGGGCTGCGCCTTGGATGTTGTGTGCAGCCCTACCCTCACCCCTCTATTTATAGGGGAAGGGGGAAGGCGGCCAGCCCCCTCTAGATGAGATCTAGAGGGGGGGCGGCGGCCAAAGAGGGGGCAAGGGGGCGCTCCCACTAGGGTTTCCCCCCCAACCCTAGGCGCATGGGCCCAAGTAGGGGCGCGCCCAGCCCTCCAGGGGCTGGTTCCCTGCCCACTACGGCCCATGAGGCCCTCCGAGAGAGGTGGCCCCTCCCGGTGGACCCCCGGAACCCCTCCGGTGGCCCAGATACAATACCGACATGCCCCCGAAACATTCCGGTGACCGTATGACAACTTCCCATATATAAATCTTCACCTCCGGACCATTCCGGAACTCCTCGTGACGTCCGGGATCTCATCCGGTACTCCAAACAACATTCGGTAATCACATACAAGTCTTCCTAATAACCCTAGCGTCACCAAACCTTAAGTGTGTAGACCCTATGGGTTCGGGAATCATGCAGACATGACCGAGATAGCTCTCCGGCCAATAACCAACAGCGGGATCTGGATACCCATGTTGGATCCCACATGTTCTACGATGATCTCATCAGATGAACCACGATGTCGAGGATTTAAGCAACCCCGTATACAATTCCCTTTGTCAATCGGTATGTTACTTGCTCGAGATTCGATCGTCCGTATCCCAATACCTCGTTCAATCTCGTTATCGGCAAGTCACTTTACTCGCATCAGTAATGATGATCCCGTGACCAAACACTTGGTCACTTTGAGCTCATTATGATGATGCATTACCGAGTGGGCCCAGAGATACCTCTCCGTCATACGGAGTGACAAATCCAGCCTCGATCCGTGTCAACCCAATGACACTTTCGGAGATACCAGTAGTGCACCTTTATAGTCACCCGCCACGCTGTGACGCTTGGTACACCCAAAGCACTCCTACGGTATCCGGGAGTTACACGATCTCATGGTCTAAGGAAAAGATACTTCACATTGGAAAAGCTCTAGCAAACAAACTAGATGATCTTGTTCCATGCTTAGGATTGGGTCTTGTCCATCACATCATTCTCCTAATGATGTGATCCCGTTATCAACGACATCTAATGTCCATAGTCAGGAAACCATGACTATCTGTTGATCAATGAGCTAGTCAACTAGAGGCTTACTAGGGACATATTATGGTCTATGTATTCACACGTGTATTACGATTTCCGGATAATACAATTATTGCATGAATAAAGACAATTATCATGAACAAGGAAATATAATAATAATCTTTTATTATTGCCTCTAGGGCATATTTCCAACAGTCTCGTTGTCTGCGGCGCAGTGAGGAGGAGGAGCGGCTCGGATATGGGGTGGCGGCGCCGCGGCGTGCTGGCAGCAGCTCGAAGGCGGGAGCTTTACGGGCCCACGAGGGCCCGGCCAGGCCTGTTGGCCTACGGGCCTGGTGTGCTCCTGCTATTGCGTCCGGATGGCTACCGTCGCTGATGGTGGAGGTGGGGCCCTCCCGCATGCCAACGGTGCTGATGCCCTAGTCCCGGCTCTGATTCTTCGCCGCACTGTCCTCACTCCGCGGTGCTGTGGTGAGGCGGCGTGGGGTCTCATGACCGCATTGGTGTAGGGTGGTGGTTGGTTTGGTGACTAGATCCGGAGCGCCCCAGGTGCGGGTTGTGATCGGGGGAAATCCCTGTCGGCCTGGCCGACTCCGGCGTGGTGGCGCTTGTGGGTGCCACCTGACCTTCCGGGAGGGTGTCGGGGACTACCCTTCCTCTCGCCTCGTCGTGTACCGGGGAAACCCTTGGCAGCAGCGTCGTCATCATCGCGATCCTTCTTGGAGGTGTTGATTGGTGCCCGCGCTTCGGAGTCTTGGAGCCTAGTGGATGAGCCCGGTGGGCGCAGTGATCACGAGGCTTCTTTGTTTTTGTTGATCTGTCGTTGTCGGTATTTGTTTCTTTTGCTCTTTCTCTGTCGTTTCTTTTGGGCGTGACTGTGCTGCTTCTGCCCCAGCACATATCCCTGTATGGTTTGGTTGGTTGCTTTGTATACAAAGCGGGGGTAAACCCTTTTTGGGTAATAAGACAATGGTGTCACTCATAATATTTTTATAGAAAAAATGTATTGGGAGTGCATATGTTCCCTTTTCGGGAAACAGGTTGCATCTCACACTCTCTTTTGCCTTACAATTCTATTGTTCTCGTTGGAGCAACATGAACAAGTAACATCTAGGGCGTGTTTGGTTGCCTGTGTGAGGTCAAACCTAGCCCGCGCTGGAAGGATTCGGCCTGTTTGGTAGCCCGCATACATTATTGGGCCTGCATCGCACGCTTCTTAAAGCACCTCAGGGCCTGGCTCACTGGGAACACACGGATCGGAACTTTCTCCAGGGCCAGGCCCGAGCGGTGCACGTGGGCGGGCGCGGCTGCACGCGCGCGGGCACGCTCGAGAAGCCGCGTTGCTTCCCGAAGCACCGACAGTTATTAGCCGCAACGCCCCTCATCGCTCCCTCTCCCCACTCTACCAACTCTCATCGGCGGCGGCGGATCGGAGCAGGGGAAGAAGACCACCGGACTCCATCACCAGCGGCGGCGGATTGGAGCAGAGGAAGAAGACCACCGGACTCCCCAATAGTGTTAACCACTTCTCTCTCTTCGACATGAACGCTAGATTCGATCCACGGCGATAGATTCTATCCACGGCGGACGGGAATGTGGAATAGAGGTAGCTAAGCATAGGGGTAAATCATACTAGTTCATAACAGTTCATACGAGTTCGTACATAGCGGTTCATACATGCAAGATCGATAGATTTAGGGATTGGGGGATAGGGGAATAGGGGGAAAGGGGTACAGAACGGACACCGGCTGACCGCGGCGGCCGTCACCGGCGTGCGGAGCGGCTGGTCGAGCCGCTGGCCTTCATCTTCTTCTTCATCGCCGTGCGGGCCGGCGGGTCATCCTCGTCGTCATCGGTGGAGTCGAGGTCGATCTGCCATGTAGGACGGACTGGCTTCGGCGCCCTAGCTGGCATGTGCACCGCCTCTTCTTCCTCCTCCTTAGGCTCCCCGCCGATGACCGCCAGCGGCACGATACTCGTCTCCTAGTACACTGCGGCACGACGGTCATTAGGAGCAAAGTAGGTCTTGTACTTGCGCCAATTCTTCCTCTGTTTAGGGTCATCGGAGACGGCCTGATTCATGTGTTGGAAATATGCCCTAGAGGCAATAATAAAAGTATTATTATATTTCATTGTTCATGATAATTGTCTTTTATTCATGCTATAACTGTATTATCCGGAAATCGTAATACACGTGTGAATACATAGACCACAATATGTCCCTAGTGAGCCTCTAGTTGACTAGCTCACAGATCAACAGATAGTCATGGTTTCTGACTATGGACATTGGATGTCGTTGATAACGGATCACATCATTAGGAGAATGATGTGATGGACAAGACCCAATCCTAAGCATAGCATAAGATCGTAGTTCGCTTGCTAGAGCTTTTCCTCCGTCAAGTATCTCTTCCTTAGACCATGAGATCGTAACTCCCGGATACCGTAGGAGTGCTTTGGGTGTATCAAACGCCACAACGAATCGGGTGACTATAAAGGTGCACTACGGTATCTCCGAAAGTGTCTGCGGGTTGACACGGATCGAGATCGGATTTGTCACTCCGTATGACGGAGAGGTATCTCTGGGCCCACTCGGTAATGCATCATCATATTGAGCTCAAAGTGACCAAGTGGTTGGTCACGGGATCATGCATTGCGGTACGAGTAAAGTGACTTGCCGGTAACGAGACTGAACAAGGTATTGGGATACCAACGATTGAGTCTCGGGCAAGTAACGTACCGATTGACAAAGGGAATTGTATACGGGGTTGTTTAATCCTCGACATTGTGGTTCATCCGATGAAATCATCGAGGAGCATGTGGGAGCCAACATGGGTATCCAGATCCCGCTGTTGGTTATTGCCCGAGAGTCGTCTCGGCACGCTCACAGGTCTCCCAACCCGTAGGGTCTACACACTTAAGGTTCGGTGACGCTAGGGTTGTATGAATATGAGTATGCAGCATACCGAATGTTGTTCGGAGTCTCGGATGGGATCCCGGACGTCATGAGGAGTTTCGGAATGGTCCGGAGGTAAAGAATTATATATAGGAAGTGGTATTTCGGCCATCGGGAAAGTTTCGGGGTCATCCGGTAATGTACCGGGACCACCGGAAGGGTCCCGGGGGTCCACCGGGTGGGGCCACCCATCCCAGAGGGCCCCATGGGCTGAAGCGGGAGGGGAGCCAGTCTATAGTGGGCTGGTGCGCTCCCCTAGGCCCAACCCCTGCGCCTACGGTTGAAACCCTAGGGTGGGGGGGCGCACCACATGCCTTGGGGGGCACTCCTCCCCCCTTGGCCGCCGCCCCCTTGGGAGATTCAATCTCCCGGGGGCCGCCTTGGGGGCCTATATAAGGAGGGCAAGGGGAGGCAGCCGCACCTTGTGCTTGGCGCCTCCTCCCCTGCTACACCTCGCCCTCCTCCTGCAGCCGCTTGGCGAAGCCCTCTTTGAGTTCTCACAGATCCACCACCACGCCGTCGTCTGCTGGATCATCATCAACCTCTCCTTCCCCTTGCTGGATCAAGAAGGAGGAGACGCCTCCGCCCCTGCGTGTGTTGAACGCGGAGGTGCTGTCCGCTCGCACTTGGTCATCGGTGATCTGAATCACGGCAAGTACGACTCCATCATCACCATCCCCTTGAACGCTTCCGCACCCGATCTACAAGTGGTATGTAGATACAAACTCACTCCCTTGACTCGTTGCTTAGATGAACTCATAGATGGATCTTGGTGAAACCGTAGGAAATTTTTTAATTTTCTGCAACCTTCCCCAAAAGTGGCATCATGAACTAGGTCTATGCGTAGTTCTCTAATGCACGAGTAGAACACAATTTTGTTGTGGGCGTGGATCTTGTCAACTTGCTTGCCACTACTAGTCTTTTCTTGCTTCAGCGGTATTGTGGGATGAAGCGGCCCGGACCAACCTTACACGTACGCTTACGTGAGACCGGTTCCACCGATTGACATGCACTAGTTGCATAAGGTGGTGGCGGGTGTCTGCTCTCCCACTTTAGTTGGAGCGAATCGATGAAAAGGGTCCTTATGAAGGGTAAATAGAAGTTGACAAAATCACGCCAGGTTATTCGTAGGTAAGAAAACGTTCTTGCTAGAACCCAATTGCAGCCACGTAAAAGATGCAACAACAATTAGAGGACATCTAACTTGTTTTTGCAGCGATTGTTCATGTGCTGTGATATGGCCAGAAGTTGTGATGAATGATGAATTGTGATGTATGAGATCATGTTCTTGTAATAGGATTCACGACTTGCATGTCGATGAGTATGACAACCGGCAGGAGCCATAGGAGTTGTCTTTATTTTTTGTATGACCTGCGTGTCATTGAAGAACGCCATGTAAACTACTTTACTTTATTGCTAAACGCGTTAGCCATAGAAGAAGAAGTAGTCGTTGGCGTGACATCTTCATGAAGACACGATGATGGAGATCATGATGATGGAGATCATGGTGTCATGCCGGTGACAAGATGATCATGGAGCCCCGAAGATGGAGATCAATGGAGCTATATGATATTGGCCATATCATGTCACAACTATATAATTGCATGTGATGTTTATTATGTTTATGCATCTTGTTTACTTAGAACGACGGTAGTAAATAAGATGATACCTTACAACAATTTCAAGAAGTGTTCTCCCCTAACTGTGCACCATTGCTACAGTTCATCGTTTCGAAGCACCACGTGATGATCGGGTGTGATAGATCCTTACGTTCACATACAACGGGTGTAAGACAGTTTTACACATGCAAAACACTTAGGGTTAACTTGACGAGCCTAGCATGGACAGACATGGCCTCGGAACACGGAGACCGAAAGGTCGAACACGAGATGTATGGAAGATACGATCAACATGAAGATGTTCACCGACAATGACTAGTCCGTCTCACGTGATGATCAGACACGGCCTAGTTGACTCGGATCGTGTAACACTTAGATGACTAGAGGGATGTCTAATCTGAGTGGGAGTTCATTGAATAATTTGATTAGATGAACTTAATTATCATGAACTTAGTCTAAAACCTTTAGAAATATGTCTTGTAGATCAAATGGCCAACGCTCATGTCAACATGAACTTGAACGCGTTCCTAGAGAAAACCAAGCTGAAAGATGATGGCAAAGAACTATACGGACTAGGTCCTAACCCGAGGATCATCCTCATAGCTGCCAGAAACAATATGTCCTAGAAGGACCGCTAGGTGACGCCCCATCCTGCAGAACCAAGACGTTATGAACGCTTGGCAGTCTCGTCTTGATGATTACTCCCTCGCTCAAGCGGCATGCTTTACAGCTTAGAACCGGGGCTCCAAAAGCGTTTTGAGCATCACGGAGCATATGAGATGTTCGAAGAGCTGAAACTGGTTTTCCAAGCTCATGCCCGGGTCGAGAGATATGATGTCTCCGACAAGTTCTATAGTTGTAAGATGGAGGAAACCAGTTCTGTCAGTGAGCACATACTCAAGATGTCTGGGTTGCACAACCGTATGACCTAGCTGAACATTAACCTCCCAGATGAGGCGGTCATTGACAGAATCCTCCCGTCGCTCCCACCAAGCTACAAGAGCTTTGTGATGAACTACAACATGCAGGGGATGGTGAAGACCATTCCTAAAGTGTTCTCAACGCTGAAGTCAGCAGAGGCAGAGATCAAGAAAGAACATCAAGTGTTGATGGTCAATAAGACCACTAAGTTCAAGAAGGGCAAGGGCAAGAAGAACTTCAAGAAGGACGGCAAGGATAAAGTTGCCGCCCGATAAGCCGCCATCGAAGAAGTCAAAGAATGGACCCAAGCCTGAGACTGAGTGCTTTTATTGCAAGGGGAAGGGTCACTGGAAGCGGAACTGCCCCAAATACTTATAGGATAAGAAGGCCGGCAACACCAAAGGTATATTTGATATACATGTAATTGATGTGTACCTTACCAGTACTCGTAGTAACTCCTGGGTATTTGATACCAGTGCCGTTGCTAACTCACAGCAGGAGCTGCGGAATAAACGGAGACTGGCGGAGGATGAGGTGACGATGCGCGTCGGGAATGGTTCCAGAGTCGATGTGATCGACGTCGGCACGCTGCCTCTACATTTACCTACAGGATTAGTTTTGAACCTTAATAATTGTTATTTAGTGCCAAGTTTGAGCATGAACATGGTATCAGGATCTCGTTTAATACAAGATGGCTACTCATTTAAATCCGAGAATAATGGTTGTTCTATTTATATGAGAGATATGTTTTATGGTCATGCTTCGATGGTCAATGGTTTATTCTTAATGAATCTCGAGCGTAATATTACACATATTCATAGTGTGAATGCCAAAAGATGTAAAGTTGATAACGATAGTCCCACATACTTGTGGCACTGCCGCCTTGGTCACATTGGTGTCAAGCGCATGAAGAAGCTCCATGCCGATGGACTTTTAGAGTCTCTTGATTATGAATCATTTGACACATGCGAACCATGCCTCATGGGGAAAATGACCAAGACTCCGTTCTCCGGAACAATGGAGCGAGCAACCAACTTGTTGGAAATCATACATACCGATGTGTGCGGTCGAATGAGCGTTGAGGCTCGCGGAGGATATCGTTATGTTCTCACTCTCACTGATGACTTGAGTAGATATGGGTATGTCTACTTAATGAAACACAAGTCTGAGACCTTTGAAAAGTTCAAGGAATTTCAGAATGAGGTAGAGAATCAACGTGACCGAAAGATAAAGTTCCTACGATCAGATCATGGAGGAGAATACTTAAGTCATGAATTTGGTACACACTTAAGGAAATGTGGAATCGTTTCACAACTAACGCCGCCTGGAACACCTCAGCGTAATGGTGTGTACGAACGTTGTAATCGCACTCTATTAGATATGGTGCGGTCCATGATGTCTCTTACCGATTTGCCGCTATCATTTTGGGGATACGCTCTAGAGACAGCTACATTCACTTTAAATAGGGCACCATCAAAATCCGTTGAGATGACACCGTATGAATTATGGTTTGGGAAGAAACCTAAGCTGTCATTTCTAAAAGTTTGGGGATGCGATGCTTATGTCAAGAAACTTCAACCTGAAAAGCTCGAACCCAAGTCGGAAAAATGCGTCTTCATAGGATACCCTAAGGAAACTGTCGGGTATATCTTCTACTTAAGATCCGAGGGCAAGATCTTTGTTGCCAAGAACGGATGCTTTCTGGAAAAAGAGTTTCTCTCGAAAGAAGTAAGTGGGAGGAAAGTATAACTCGATGAAGTACTACCTCTCGAACGGGAAAGTGGTGCAGCTCAGGAAAATGTTCCTGTGATGCCTACACCAACTGAAGAGGAAAATGATGATGATGATCAAGGTACTTCGGATCAAGTTGCTACTGAACTTTGTAGGTCCACAAGGACACGTTCGGCACCAGAGTGGTACGGCAACCCTGTCCTGGAAATCATGTTGTTAGACAACGGTGAACCTTCGAACTATGAAGAAGCGATGGCGGGCCCAGATTCCAACAAATGGCTTGAAGCCATGAAATCCGAGATAGAATCCATGTATGAAAACAAAGTATGGACTTTGATATACATGCCCGATGATCGGCGAGCGATAGAAAACAAATGGTTTTTAAGAAGAAGACGGACGCGGATGGTAATGTTACCATCTATAAAGCTCGACTTGTCGCTAAGGGTTATCGACAAGTTCAAGGGATTGACTACGACGAGACATTCTCTCCGTAGCGAAGCTGAAGTCCGTCCGAATCATGTTAGCAATTGCCGCATACTATGATTATGAGATATGGCAGATGGACGTCAAACCAGCATTCCTTAACGGACATCTTAAGGAAGAGCTATATATGATGCAGCCGGAAGGTTTTGTCGATCCTTAAAACGCTAACAAAGTATGCAAGCTCCAGCGATCCATTTATGGGCTGGTGCAAGCATCTCGGAGTTGGAACATTCGCTTTGATGAGATGATCAAAGCGTTAGTTTATGCGACTTATGGAGAAGCCTGCGTTTACAAGAAAGTGAGTGGGAGCTCAGAGCATTTCTCATATTATATGTAGATGACATACTCTTGATGGGAAATGATATAGAACTTCTGGACAGCATTAAGGCCTACTTGAATAAGTGCTTTTCAATGAAGGACCTTGGAGAAGCTGCTTATATATTAGGCATCAAGATCTATAGAGATAGATCGAGACGCCTCATAGGTCTTTCACAAAGCACATACCTTGATAAGATTTTGAAGAGGTTCAAAATGGATCAGTCCAAGAAAGGGTTCTTGCCTGTGTTGCAAGGTGTGAAATTGAGCTCGGCTCAATGCCCGACCACGGCAAAAGATAAAGAAGAGATGAGTCTCATCCCCTATGCTTCACCCATTGGATCTATTATGTATGCCATGTTGTGTACCAGACCTGATGTAAACCTTGCCGTAAGTTTGGTAGGAAGGTACCAAAGTAATCCCGGCAAGGAACACTGGACAGTGGTCAAGAATATCCTGAAGTACCTGAAAAGGACAAAGGACATGTTTCTCATTTATGGAGGTGACGAAGAGCTCGTCGTAAAGGCTTACATAGACGCTAGCTTCAACACAGGTCTAGCTGACTCTATGTCACAAACCGGATACGTGTATATGTTGAATGGTGGAGCGGTAAGCTGGTGCAGCTGCAAGCAGAGCATCGTGGCGGGATCTACATGTGAAGCGGAGTACATGGCAGCCTTGGAGGCAGCGCATGAAGCAATTTGGGTGAAGGAGTTCATCACCGACCTAGGAGTCATACCCAATGCGTCGGGGCGATCAAACTCTTCTGTGACAACACCGAGCTATTGCCCTAGCCAAGGAGCCCAGGTTTCACAAGAAGACCAGCACATCAAGCATCGCTTCAACTCCATCCGTGAAAATGTTCAAGATGGAGACATAGATATTTGCAAAGTACATATGGATCTGAATGTCGCAGATCCGCTGACTAAACCTCTCTCATGAAAGCAAAACATGATCAACACCGTAACTCTATGGGTGTTCGATTCATCACAATGTAACTAGATTAGTGACTCTAGTGCAAGTGGGAGACTGTTGGAAATATGCCCTAGAGGCAATAATAAAAGTATTATTATATTTCATTGTTCATGATATTTGTCTTTTATTCATGCTATAACTATATTATTCGGATATCGTAATACACGTGTGAATACATAGACCACAATATGTCCCTAGTGAGCCTCTAGTTGACTAGCTCACAGATCAACAGATAGTCATGGTTTCGACTATGGACATTGGATGTCGTTGATAACGGATCACATCATTAGGAGAATGATGTGATGGACAAGACCCAATCCTAAGCATAGCATAAGATCGTGTAGTTCGTTTGCTAGAGCTTTTCCTATGTCAAGTATCTCTTCCTTAGACCATGAGATCGTGTAACTCCGGACACCATAGGAGTGCTTTGGGTCTATCAAACGTCACAACGAATCGGGTGACTATAAAGGTGCACTACTGGTATCTCCGAAAGTGTCTGCTGGGTTGACACGGATCGAGATCGATTTGTCACTCCGTATGACGGAGAGGTATCTCTGGCCCACTCGGTAATGCATCATCATATTGAGCTCAAAGTGACCAAGTGGTTGGTCACGGGATCATGCATTGCGGTACGAGTAAAGTGACTTGCCGGTAACGAGACTGAACAAGGTATTGGGATACCGACGATCGAGTCTTGGGCAAGTAACATACCGATTGACAAAGGGAATTGTATACGGGGTTGTTTAATCCTCGACATCGTGGTTCATCCGATGGAATCATCGAGGAGCATGTGGGAGCAACATGGGTATCCAGATCCCGCTGTTGGTTATTACCCGAGAGTCGTCTCGGTCATGTCTGCGTGTCTCCCGAACCGGTAGGGTCTACACACTTAAGGTTCGGTGACGCTAGGGTTGTATGAATATGAGTATGCAGCATACCGAATGTTGTTCGGAGTCTCGTATGGGATCCCGGACGTCACGAGGAGTTTCGGAATGGTCCGAAGGTAAAGAATTATATATAGGAAGTGGTATTTCGGCCATCGGGAAAGTTTCGGGGTCACCCGATAATGTACCGGGACCACCGGAAGGGTCCCGGGGGTCCACCGGGTGGGGCCACCCATCCCGGAGGGCCCCATGGGCTGAAGTGGGAGGGGAGCCAGTCCATAGTGGGCTGGTGCGCCCCCCTAGGCCCACCCCCTGTGCCTAGGGTTGAAACCCTAGGGTGGGGGGGCGCACCACATGCCTTAGGGGGCACTCGTCCCCCCTTGGCCGCCGCCCCCTTGGGAGATTCAATCTCCCAGGGCCGGCGCCCCCCTCCTTGGGGGCCTATATAAAGGAGGGCAAGGGGAAGGGCAGCCGCACCTTGTGCTTGGCGCCTCCCCCCCCGCTACACCTCGCCCTCCTCCTGCAGCCGCTTGGCGAAGCCCTCGCTGGAGTTCTCACGCATCCACCACCACGCCGTCGTGGCTGCTGGATCATCATCAACCTCTCCTTCCCCCTTGCTGGATCAAGAAGGAGGAGACGTCTCCCGTCTCGTACGTGTGTTGAACGCGAAGGTGCTGTCCGTTCAGCACTTGGTCATCGGTGATCTGAATCACGGTGAGTACGACTCCATCATCACCATCCCCTTGAACGCTTCCGCACCCGATCTACAAGTGGTATGTAGATACAAACTCACTCCCTTGACTCGTTGCTTAGATGAATTCATAGATGGATCTTGGTGAAACCGTAGGAAAAATTTTAATTTTCTGCAACGTTCCCCAACATCATGGCCCAGCGAAGGATGTCAACTGCCATCGCGCCCTTCGTTGGGTCAGGAATCAGCGTCTTTAGCTCATCTTAAGTGGCCTTGATGAGCACGACATTGGATTCGTTCTGCATGTCTGGCACGGAGCCGAAGTTCGAGCATACCTCCATGGTGTTCCCGAACTGGGTCTAGTCACCAGCCATCCACCCGAGGAAGAAGGCCCTCCAGCCAATACCCCAAGGGAAGGGGTTGCCGTTGGAGCTGGAGCTAGAGCTCATGGCGATGGGGAGGAGGAAGGTTGACAGTGAGAGAAGAGAGGGGGTGGGTAAATAGTGGTGGGCAGGGTGAGTAAATATAGGGGGTGGAGAGGAGGAGAAGAGTGACAGTCATGCCGTTTTGACTACAAGCTCTTGAATTAGCCATGAACTCTGTGCAATGCCTGACTCCATGACTTGTGTGCAGATCGAGGATAGCAATGAGATGGGCACAGAGGTGCTCCCGGCCGTTAACAGCAAGGGCAAGCAGCCCCTTCACCCAATGCCTGATAAGGTTGAGCAGCCGCCCACCGCTGAGGAATACCCGAAGACGCCTGAGGGTGGCGACGACAAGGGCATGGAGGAGGCCCCCAGCAACAAGCTCCGCAACTGCGGCCACTACCATCAGGAGGATGGCCGAACTCACTTCTGCAAGGTCATCCCTGCACCAAGCTTGAGTGCATCCCCATGCCCCTGGACTTCACCAAGCATTTCGTCGCGGTGCCGACGGAATTCAAGCTCAGGAACAACACCAGCTGCTCCTGGAAGGTGATGGTCAAGCTGATGAACAGCAGGGTGACCCTGGATCAGGGTTGGGCCACCTACGCAGCCGTTCATCAGATCAAGATCGGCTACATGGTGACGTTCAACCTCCTCACTCCCGACACCCTCAAGGTCATCATCTTCGACGATGGCATTGAGGTCGTCAACAAGTGCGGGAAGCACGACGAAGCCTTCGCCGCCAAGGAGTAGGGCCGGGGCCTCCCTAAGTACTATCGAGTCTGCTATGGTTTATGCATAGAACTGTTATGAACTGTCATACTGCTTATATCTGAATTATCTAGTTGATGATCTGTTTATACTCTGTTGTGCTTATGATGTGTGTTGCCGAAGTGTGGTGATAACCTCACCAACTAGCCAAAGAGGTTACCACACATCAGGCCTTGCATACAACCAAACACCATGCCTTGGGTTTGTGGACTAACATGCGGGCAACCAAACACCAGGGAGTGTGGTTCAGCCCATGCAGGTAAGAGGGCATGCAGGCAACCAAACAACATGCATATGGTGCATTTGAGGCTGCATTTGCATAGCAAGGTTGCGTGAAGAACTGTACGCAATGCGGGTACTGTAGCACACGGCAACCAAACACGCCCATAGCCTATACTTGCCTCTATGTTGACCAGAACATAGTCTACATCTGAACTTAGAATGTGCAATGCATTATGCATATGCATCCACACGGTTGTTGGTGCACGACGCAAGTCAACCCTGCCTAGCTAGCATTGTTATTTTATCTAGAGTTTTCTAATTAGTCTACCTCCATATATTGTGTAGATCATAATTAAACCATTAATTCTCCACCTCCAGCTCACTCTGACAGGAAGAATAACCATCACCAACCAGGTAAATGTTACAAGCTCTTCATCGTCCACTAACTATCACCCAGCTACATGTTACTACCTCTTAATCATCCACTGACCATATATTCTTGTGTACTAGATACACATCCATGTTGCTCCTACCTCTTCGTCACCACCCCACCAAGGTACTACCTCCGTCTAGGTGAATAAGTCATTCGCGTAGTTCTAGGTCATCGATTTAAGGAATTAAATATGTGTTATATGTCATGAAAAGTATATCACTAGATTTCTACACTCATGTAGTTCCTAAATATATATTTTTTTGTCACGTATAATACATATTTAGATAGTTAAATCGTCAACCTAGAACTACGTGAATGACTTATTTACCGAGACGGAGGTAGTATACATGTTACCCAACAATCTTTTATACTACCTCCGTCTCGGTGTATAAGTCATTCGCGTAATTCTAGGTCATCGATTTGAGGAATTAAATATGTGCTATATGTCATGAAAAGTATATCACTAGATTTCTACACGGATGTAGTTTCTAAATATATATTTTTTGTCACATATAATACATATTTAGATAGTTAAATTGTCGACCTAGAACTACGCGAATGACTTATACACCGGGACGGAGGGAGTAGTACGCGTACTAGCTAGATCCGGCTGTTGGATCCAGTAATCATTGATTACCACCTGGTACTTAAGAGTCAGACAAGCTTAACCGCCAAACCGCCTGGTATTAAGATGTGGGGTTTCACTAAAGATGGTCAACTGGGGAGACAGCACATGATGATCAGTTCTTATAAAGCGAGGACCAAAGGGGAGCAGGAGAGGCACAACAGAGTTAAACCCAGAGAGAAAGCAGAAGAGCACACATGGCGACAAGAATCAAAATGCTCTTGTCCCTTGCCATCTGTGCCATGCTTGCACTCGTGCACCTTCCGTTCACCACGGCTGGCGGCGGCGAGGGGGCGGCGCCATTCGACTACAAGAAGGCGCTCCACAGCAGCCTCCTCTACTTCGAGGTGCAGCGATCGGGCCGCCTGCCGCACAACCAGCGCGTCAAGTGGCGCGGCCACTCCGGCCTCGCGGACGGCCTGCAGCAAGGCGTGGACCTCGTGGACGGGTACTACGACGCCGGCGACAACGTCAAGTTCGGCCTGCCGATGGCGTTCACGGCCACCATGCTGTCGTGGAGCGCCATGGAGTTCGCGGACGACATCACGGCCACCGGCGAGTGGCGGCACGTGCGGGAGGCCATCAAGTGGGGCACTGACTACTTCATCAAGGCGCACACCGAGCTGTTTTTTTCGAAAAGGGGTGGTCCCCGGCCTCTGCATCACCATGATGCATACGGCCATCTTATCTATTTATATATAAAAAGTAACTGACGGGTTAACCACAAAAAAGAAAAATAGATTAAAATTCCCACAGTAATTAGAAAGATCTAACCATCTATTTGGTGGACTAACAATTAATAGCCATTAGATTTAAGTGATTAAAATTACCCACCATTGCCATTACATACATTGAAATTGGCCTTGGTTTACCAAAAAAAGAACTGCACCTATCCCGTCTAAAATCTCAAACTCTATTCCTGTCCTCCCCTCTTGCCCCGCATAGAAGGTTAGGTAAAAAAAATGCCATTACATACATGGAAACTGTCCTTGTGGAATAAAAAAAACTGCACCTATCCCATCTAAAATCTCCATCTCTATTCGTGTCCCACCTCTTGCCCAGCATAGAAGGAATCTATTTATATATAAAAAGTAATTGACGGGTTAACCACAAAAAAGAGAAATAGATTAAAATTCCCACAATAATTAGATCATCTATTTGGTGGACTAACAATTAATAGCCATTAGATTTAAGTGATTAAAATTACCCACCATTGCCATTACATACATTGAAATTGGCCTTGGTTTACCAAAAAAAATTGCACCTATCCCGTCTAAAATCTCAAACTCTATTCCTGTCCTCCCCTCTTGCCCCGCATAGAAGGTTAGGTAAAAAAATGCCATTACATACATGGAAACTGTCCTTGTGGAATAAAAAAAACTGCACCTATCCCGTCTAAAATCTCCATCTCTATTCGTGTCCCACCTCTTGCCCAGCATAGAAGGAATCTATTTATATATAAAAAGTAATTGACGGGTTAACCACAAAAAAGAGAAATAGATTAAAATTCCCACAATAATTAGAAAGATCTAAACATCTATTTGGTGGACTAACAATTAATAGCCATTAGATTTAAGTGATTAAAATTACCCACCATTGCCATTACATACATTGAAATTGGCCTTGGTTTACCAAAAAAAAACTGCACCTATCCCGTCTAAAATCTCAAACTCTATTCCTGTCCTCCCCTCTTGCCCCGCATAGAAGGTTAGGTAAAAAAAATGCCATTACATACATGGAAACTGTCCTTGTGGAATAAAAAAAACTGCACCTATCCCGTCTAAAATCTCCATCTCTATTCGTGTCCCACCTCTTGCCCAGCATAGAAGGAATCTATTTATATATAAAAAGTAATTGACGGGTTAACCACAAAAAAGAGAAATAGATTAAAATTCCCACAATAATTAGAAAGATCTAAACATCTATTTGGTGGACTAATAATTAATAGCCATTAGATTTAAGTGATTAAAATTACCCACCATTGCCATTACATACATTGAAATTGGCCTTGGTTTACCAAAAAAAACTGCACCTATCCCGTCTAAAATCTCAAACTCTATTCCTGTCCTCCGCTCTTGCCCCGCATAGAAGGTTAGGTAAAAAATGCCATTACAAACATGGAAACTGTCCTTGTGGAATAAAAAAAACTGCACCTATCTTGTCTAAAATCTCCATCTCTATTCGTGTCCCACCTCTTGCCCAGCATAGAAGGAATTGGGTAAAAAAAAGCCCAACCGTTTTGCACATCTTCTTTGGAGTCCAAGCATGGAAATCTTTCCTGGAGTCTAGCCCCTGCCTAACAAACGAGCCGGATGCGACTTCATCTCCCCTCCTCTTCAAGAGACGTGAGAAGCACCTGAAGATATCCAGCGGCAGCATAGAAGAATAACATGGCACCCGCGTGAACGCCATAGGCTTCTGTAGCAGGACTCTTTGAAACCTCATGGACTTGGATGTGCCAAGCGTTCATGGATTCCGAGACCGACATCAACGTCGCCGCCTCCCGGGAGAGACCACTGTTTTGTGTATCGTCCTTCTTATTTCCTCCGGTGTGCAAACTAAACAATCATATTTTCTTTGTGATTTCATATCCAGGAACTTTGATGCCCGACACTTAGGTGGTTTGATCTCATCTCAGTTCCGAGTCTACAACTCATTTAACATAACTGAAAGAAAGGAGTTGGTGACTAGCAAGTAGGAGAACATGGTATTCCTCATCTCCTTTCTTTATATTTTGTGGCTTTGATCTGGATTGAGGATCAGGAGGAAATAAGAATTGTTGTACAATGTAGAAATCACTCTCACGTTCATCTCCCATCATCCTCCTTTCTTGCTTCAAGTTTCATCTCTCATGCGCATGTCATAAGTTCCAACAAATGTTCGGGACAAGCACTACTTTCATGGGATGCTAGAATAATAGTCAATCTAATTAGGGAAGACATACATTCCAAATGTATAGGGGGGCATCTATATCTAGCCTAAGAAATATATGCACCTGAACCATAGCCGACATAGGTTAGACTGTCAGCCCAAGAGGTTCCTATTTATACCATTATCTATTTACGTGAATTTGGAAGTGTCATGTATGCTCATGTGAAAGTTGGTGGCAGGACATATTAGAACAACATTAAAATAAGATATCGGCAGGTTAGAGAATGGTTACATCTGCGAAGAGATCAATATACAATCAGAAAGGTTAGCGCCGTCGGGCATGGCGACGGTTGACTTCAGAAGTTCCAAGCTACATGTTTTTCTCTAATCTTAGTATATAAGCGCTGATGCTATAAGTTTTCCTCTGATCTTTGTATATGAGCGCCGATGCTACATGATCTCCTCTCATCTTGGTATATGGGCGCCCATGGATGGAATACGTATGGGAACTACAGAATCCAGCCCGCAAGGGTCTAAGTTAAGTACAGCTGCGGAACTTTGATACTTCCGAAGCAAAGTACGTGCAAAGTCGGGCATGGCGGCGGTTGACTTCGAAAGTTCCAAGCTACAGGTTTTCCTCTAATCTTTATATATAAGCGCTGATGCTACAAATTTTCCTCTGATCTTCGTATATGGGCGCCGATGCTACATGATCTCCTCCCATCTTGGTATATGGACGCCCATGGATGGAATCGTATGGGAACTACAAAATCCAGTCCGCAAGGGTCTCAGGTGAGTACAGCTGCGGAACTTTGAACTTACGAACCAAAGTACGTGTAAATTTCTCACCTCTTGGGTCTTGGTTTCTGGTGCAGATCGGAAGCGAAAGTGCGAGGTGAGAGTTCAGGACTTGGAGAAAGAGTGGAGGTGAGAGTTCACAACTTGGAGAGAGAGAGAGAGGTGGAACATGACGTCTGTTGGCCCTGTTCAGATTGAGCGTGCAAACTCTTTTGGCAGCGATGATGCAGCGTGGAACCGATGTATGCAACAGTACATGCACAAGTACACGAAGCTTGGTGGATTAATTCTTGCCGCTGGCCGGAAACATATGCGTACAAGGCCCTTACTCTTTCTTTCTATTTCTATCATGGTCTGCACTTGGAACTCAAGATCGCGATGTCTATGCACCCGGTGGACCGTGGATGGGTTCGGCAGGTTGAGTCTCCTCCAGATGACGACCACATGCTTATCTTCCTACTGGTCTGAATGATGCTAGCATGGAGTGATTGTGTCCATGGAGATGGAATCGCATGCAGCGCTGTCCATGTGGATTATCTCATCATGTGTTTTTTCTGCTTCATCATGGGGTTCTGCCAATCTCCAACATCTTCTCCGTCAAGAACTCAAGATTAGGTACATGAAGGATTTGAGCTTCTCTAAATAGCAAACCTGCCGATAGCTTCATGGCTTCATAGGAAGTAGTCGGAGCATGTTCGCCAGTTACAATTAGTTTTCTCTTGAAAATTCTAACCAGTTATATATGCAATTATCCATGCATATGCATATCTATAGCAGCTTCCCTACTAGCATAGCCTTATGGATCATTCGATGAGAAAACAGTTGTGTCGCTTAACCAAAATATCGTGAGTACACGTGCTGCCAGCTTGGTTCGGCGTAAATTCTATATCCACGTTGCTTGCTAGCGGATGCATAATGAGACCTTGCCATCTACCATGAGGTATGGACAGATCATAAAATCCTAGGTTAATTGAAACCCTTTTAATTTATTACCCAAGTTAAATTTCTATGATTTATTTGCATCCGAAGTTGTCAAACAAAAAGTAGTCTAAACGTCGTTGTAACTCAGATACACCTCATGTGTGAAATAGTGAAGGTACAGTTGCTACTCAAATTAGGTCTATCAGTTGACATTGATGTGTGCTAAATCTTTCCTTGAGTGATTCCGCTCCCATAATTCTGTTCTCCTCAAGTTGGCATGTCTTTTGGCATTCTCTCGGTGACCATTGAGGGTTATGTGTGGTAAATAAGTGAATTGACTCAGCAAGTATGCATGCTTCGTCCAGTTACGCCTCACTGGTCGTTGACTACGTACTAAGAATTAATATGATTTGGTAGTAAGATCTCAACAGGATTGTTTAATGTAGATTGCTTAATTAATTAATTGTGACCACCTCTTTTACAATACATTTATGTGATCTCTTATTTTCTGCATGGAGAGGAATATTTAGTATCTAAAAGCTCCATCATTTCAATACTGTGTACACACGTCAAGTTCATGTATTCTAATAATATGTCCCGCAAGTACTTTTTACTTATAAAATATGTAATATAAAATAATCATTAGCTTATGATAAACTAAGGATATTAGTATAAGTATTTCAAATGGCATGTTTGTGCCATAAGTAAAGGACAGCTCCAACCGAATAATTCGATAATATGTTAAATTTTGCATTAAGATGGTAATTTCCGTGTTACATCATTAATTTTTATCCTGAGTTCCAAGGTAAGTATTTCTACGTGTCATACTTGTCCCATAATACACAGGAGCAGCTCCAACCGAACAATTTGATAACATGTTGAATTTTGCATCAAGATGGTAATTTCCGTGTTAATATTGGACTGACTGAGAGTAGACAGCATGGACATTTCTATACCAAGGAACCTTTATTAGCCGGCATGGGGTGTACAAGTTGTATGTATGACGAATTTCACTAACAATGGTATACTGCATTTAGCGTTGCAATTATTAAGAGTATGATTTGATTGCAAGTGGTTTGTTTTGATTATTCATTCAAGCGCTATTTGACAAGAGATTTTTTTATGAGATGGAGGGGAGCTCATTGGCATCTACTCCCTCCGTTCGGAATTACTTGTCGCGAAAATGGATGTATCTAGAACTTAAATACGTCTAGATACATCCATTTCTACGACAAGTAAATCCGAACGGAGGGAGTATATCGATTGATGCATGCAGACATAAACTCAACATGTGATGGTTCCATGTTTCAACAATGGAAGCCGGTGATAATTGCATGTTCGCTATTCTCTTTTACACTTAAAAGTAGGTTTTTAGTTTCCCTGGCAACATACACGAGTTTGGAGTTTATATTTGTAATTTAAATTTACATAGAGCAATCCAAATATATATATGTTGCGTGTTCCAGTCAAAACATTACCTTCTATAAATTCTGAAAATACATTAGGCGATATCTCCTTCAAGATGCCTGTTGCTTCTATCAACGTAATATTATAAATATATTTAAGACGATGAATACAAACATACAAAAGTAAAACACATACACTAAAAGTATACCTGGGTAGGGTCTACACAATTTAGATATATGTTAAAAATTACACATGTTATGTTGGATAATTAAGGAAGTCATATAAGTAACTACATGCTTTAACATGCGACTTATAGCCATTTCATCATGAGGGACTTTTTAGTTCAGATGATGGATCTCAGGGAAAAATATCTATGCATGTTTTTTGAATTGTAGGATTGCAGTCCATACACATTGTCCATAACTATTTGTTTAATCTTGTATCGATACACTTATACCCTTTTATACCCCTAGGAAATATTTGCAGTTATTCTCTATGGTGCAAATAACATATAAGTTAAGAAGTCATGGCATGCAACCCTATATTGATTACTCTGAATGCCACGAATCAAAAAACCCTTTATATGGTTTTCCTAACATGCCAAAAAAATCTTGCAAATCTGTATAAATATCTACTAGCACAATTGCCCGTGCGTTGCAACGGGAGAAAAATAATAATATTGCCCCTAGCACAATAAACATTGCTCGAGACCCCTACTGGTGCATGAGAGCCGTGTACGTGCCGGTGCGTTGCACCCGGCGGCGAAATCTTAAACATAATTTGCTCCATACGCCATTATGCAACACTTTTTAATTTTATTTTTGCAAATGTTAGAAATAAGATTATTTCCTTTTGGACCATGAAATTTGGACGCACGTTAGCAATATTTCTCATGACCCATTTGAGCTCCCCAAAGAAAGAGTAGTTGTGTATTGAATAGTCTTTCAATCAATTTTATTTTTTGTTAATCAGTAAAACATGAATATTAATTTTTTTAAGAAGGTGTTTTTTATTTTCAAGAAACTTTTTAAAATGGAATCATTTTTATGGTGACGAACTTTTTTGGAATATTATATTTCATTTGTAATTTATTTTGCACTGTTTTTTGGGCTTGGCCCATTGAAAGACTTGACCGACACATACAAGCAGTACATGCTTTTGAAAGAAATTTTCTGTTTATATAGAAACTCAATCTGCACTTGTTATAGTAAAAGCGAAAGAGGAAACACATAAAACCAATGACAAACAACTATAAAATAACTATTGATCAAGACTGTACATGACACGGTAGTGCTTGCGATTTCCACAATATTATCATTTCAGAACCCACAAATATCAAATTTTAAAGCACTCCATTAACTCTTATAATTGGCAACCCAAAAAATGTATATCCTTGGAAGCTCCAAAATAATTTACATGTGGTGAAAAATTTCTTAAGTGATGTCTTAAGTACAGAACAAACTCCAGCTTTGCTTTCTAAAAAAAACTCCAGCTCTACATGTTCATTGTCTCCCTGCTCACCGGCTATTAACTGTTGGCTGCTAGAATTCTCTTTGACAAATCACCTTCCACCGATTGGGCTCCCTACACAAGCATATTGGTAGGAAAACAATATTAGTTATGCGTTTAGATGTCAAATATGGAATCAGAAATTTGAGTCATTTGACATTTCGAGATGAATTGATACTATTTGACATACCAATTTTACTTTGGATTTTCCTGATTATAATTTACGAAAGTACACATAATAAATCAAACAAATACCTTGTGGGAGATAATCATATGTCTCATCGACTTTGATCTCTTTATGTGAATCTGGTTCCTTGACATCATGTAATGAAAAAACATGAGATAATGTTGAGCTAGATGGGGATGGAGGTGATGCCATGTTGTCCCCCCGTTTGTCGTGCGGTCCACAGTCTTCGCTTGGATCCTTGACACCCGCCGTAGCAGGCGACCACCAACACAGCAGGCCAGCCGCCCCGCGCCGTCCCCTCATTTTCCTCTGCGCTTGTTGATTTCTGATGCGGGGCTTGTTGATTTCTGATGAGGCAAAGTCGCCTGTGTATATAAATTGATTAGATTGGATGCAAAGTGGTGAGGTGGGACTAAATCACGACAGAGGTTAGAGGATAATAAATTGATTAGATTGGATGCAAAGTGGCGAGGTGAGACTAAATCATGACAGAGGAGATTGAGAAGGTTGCATCGAACGCCCAGCCACCGCCGCCTATCGCCGCCGCGCCGGCCTCTGTCCGCCGGGGCCGCTGCTGGCCGGGGCCTCGCCCTACTCTGCCATCCCTTGCGCTGGGCGCTGAGGGACGAAATCACTATTCTGACCTTTTCGACGATCTTTGTCACGAACTGAACTCGACATGAAAGTATTTCACAATCTGACCCTTTAAAAGCATGACGAGACGCGGCGTTTACGCTTCACATAAACGCCGAGCTAGCTAAGCGTTGCTGTTCCACATAACGCCGAGCTGGCTAGCGTTTCCTCTCCACATGGAAACGCCAACAACTTTGGCGTTTCCGCCCTACATGGCAACGCCATTAGCTTTGGCGTTTCATATTCAGTGTCGCCCGTGCATGAAGTCCACGACATACTTGTGGGTTTTAAAATGTCGTGGGTTAACTGTGCGGACGCACGGGCGTACTGGTGGGTTTTAAAATGTCGTGGACTTCACGCACGGGCGACACTGAATATGAAACGCCAAAGCTAATGGCGTTGCCATGTAGGGCGGAAACGCCAAAGTTGTTGGCGTTTCCATGTGGAGAGGAAACGCTAGCCAGCTCGGCGTTTTCATGTGGAACAGCAACGCTAGCTAGCTCGGTGTTTCTATGTGAAGCAGAAACGTCGCGGTCTGTGGCGTTTCTAAAAGGGTCAGATTGTGAAATACTTTCATGTCGAGTTCAGTTCGTGACAAAGATCGTCGAAAAGGTCAGAATAGTGATTTCGGCCGGCGCTGAGGCCGCCAACACCTCATGTGCCGTGCATGCCGGCCAGTGGGAAGCCCAGTCGTGGCCACTGCAAAACATGGCTGGTGGCCCATTAGAGAAATCTTGGCGACGCGGGCCAAGGCAGAGGTCCAGCTAACCAGGTCAGACGGACGGACAAACATGCTATTAGTACCACCTCGTTTATATTATGATTTTTTGTCCATACAAATTGGTTGTATAGGACATCCCCAAATTATTAGTACCACCTCGTTTATAAAGAAATTTTATATATACAAATCGCAAAAGCGTATTATGACACGAGAAGAAAGTGTATTCTGACGGTGAACCCGTAAACCCAATCCTTGCGGACTGGGATGGCGTGGCTGGATAGTTGCTCAGGCGACGAGCAGCTGCAAACTGGCCCTGTTTTGCGGCTCATGCGGCCATGCATAAGAATAACGCGCTGGCGGTGTGTTGCTCAGAACTCTAGTTCCGGCGTTGTCGTTTATCCCAGCTTTGGCCGCCGGTGATGCATGCATGTTCAGATGGTTAAGCGCTTTGTTGCTTGCTAAATAATGTGGCTTAGGCGGTGTAGTGGTAGGCGTGCAACAAAGTATTCCAATTGATGCTGTGCTCGTATCCCGTATGACTCTTGACTTGTTCCTTTTTCTTGCCCGCAAGCTGACGCTACAAAGTTAGTCCCATACCGCTTACGGAGTAAGAGTCAGACCTACTTAAAAAGGAGGACAAGGTCAACAGTTTCAAGGATGACAGCTGCATGTGGCCTTTCGTGCAGGCTGGTTGATTTAGAATTCACTATCACTTGGTTAACGCTAAATAGCTAAAGTGACTCTAGACGCTAGAGTTGGCGTTTTAGAGGAATTAGTACCATCTTGTTTATTACGATTTTGTCTATATATAAATTGTAAAAGCGTATTATGATATGAGAAGAAAGCGTATTGTGACGGTGAACCCGGAGACCCAATCCGTGCTTTATTATTAGGGAGAGATTACTAACTATAAAAGATGTTACAGTTAGTATTTGCAAATTTCATCAAATTTGGTTCCAATTTTTTTGTAGACAAATAACATAATACGTTCTTATTATTAAAGTTTATAAAGTTCTAGCCCGCACATCGAGCGGGCCACTTTGCTAGTTAATAAAAAGGTTCAACAAGGTCTCAATGTCTCCGCAAGTATAGAAAAAAAAGGACAAAAGGCTCACACAGAACCAAAAGGCTAGATACACAAACTAGCCAAAAGAGATAAACCACAACCGGTTGGCTCGAAAATAGACAGGGAAACTAATTTCCTATCCTATTACATGACCGCCATCCAAACTGGTTGAAGATATCCCGAGCTACCGTCTCCCAACGGGTAGATCCAGTAATCAAACGCTCCCTGGCCTCCGTCGGAGTGAGTAGCGACCAGGAACGGATCAGCGCCGTAGCTCTGAAGATAACCTGCAAAAAATGAATGGTTGTTGTTATGTTAAAAACCAAATCATTTCTGCAATTCCAGAGCGCCCACACTAAGGCGCACACTCCCACACGAATATGTCTTGCTAACCCAGGCTCTACCCTGTTTAGCCATGTTCCAAATAACGTGTTGACCGAATTCGGTGGAGAAATATTGAAAGCAATATGGATAGTCCTCCATAAAATTCTAGCTAGTGGGCAATCAAGAAAAAGATGTTTAATTGTTTCACCCCGATCATAGAAACTAGACCTAGTAGGCCTGTCCAATTACGCTTTGTCAAGTTGTCCTTGGTTAAAATAACTTGTTTGTGTAGAAACCACATAAACACTTTGATCTTCAAAGGAACTTTGACATCCCACACATGCTTGGAGCTAGGAATCGAGCTCAAATTGATGACATCAACATACATTGATTTAACTGTAAATTCACCCGACCTAGTGAGATTCCAGCGTAATCTATCGGGTTGTTGTGAAAGTTGGACATTCATCAGTCTCCTAACTAGATGTAGCCAATCTTCCCAACGATTACCCACTAACGCCCTTCTAAACTGAATATTAAGGGGGATCGAATGGAACACCGTTGCAACGAAAGCCTCACGTCGTTGACCAATACGATATAACGACGGGTATTGGATAGCAAGGGGGCGCCCCTCCGAGCCAAGTAACCTCCCAGAATCTCGTACTGGCACCATCACCAACAATAAACTTTGTCCTCTGAAACAATGAAAGCTTTACTTTCATAAGCCCTTTCCAAAAGGGTGAATCATTCGGTCTTACTGTGACCTGAGACAACGTTTTGGTTTGAAGATACTTATTACGGAGGATTTCTGCCCAAGTGGCGTCAGTTCCGCTAGATAACTTCCACAACCACTTACTAAGAAGACATCTGTTCTTAACTTCAAGATTTTCAATCCCGAGACCCCCTTGGTCTTTCGGTCTACAGATGATATCCCACTTTGCTAAACGGTATTTTGTTTTTAGCTCATCACCCTGCCAAAAGAAATGTTATCGATAGAAGTCCAGTCTTTTCCTAACACCAACTGGGACTTTGAAAAAAGACAAAAGAAACATAGGCATACTCGTGAGAACCGAATTAATAAGAATTAAACGGCCTCCGTATGACATGAGCTTACCCTTCCAGCAACTCAGTTTCTTTTCGAATCGATCCTCAATACACTTCCATTCGCTGTTCGTAAGCCTACCATGGTGGATTGGAATTCCTAAGTATGTGAATGGCAATTCCCCCAAATCACACCCAAACAATTGTTTGTAAGCCTCTTGTTCCTCATTGGCTCTACCAAAACGGAACAATTCGCTTTTATAGAAATTAATTTTGAGCCCAGTCAATTGTTCAAATAAACATAACAGCAGCTTCATATTTCTCGCTTTTACCAAGTCATGCTCCATAAAGATAATAGTATCATCTGCGTACTGAAGAATGGAAATTCCTCCATCAACTAGATGAGGCACCAGGCCTCCCACTTGGCCAGCCTCCTTGGCCCTTCCTATCAAAATTGCCAACATGTCCACAACAATGTTGAACAAAATAGGGGACATCGGTGTAACGCCCTCGATGCGGCTATATCTCCCACGTGTCGAAGCACGACTTAGAGGCATAACCGTATCGAAAGCAATGTCGCAAGTGAGGTAATCTTCACACATCCCATGTAATACATAAGGGAAAAAGATACATAGTTGGCTTACAATCGCCACTTCACACAAATACATGAATAAAGCATTACATCATCCAGATACAATCAAGGTCCGACTACGGAACCAAAATAAAAGAAGAACCCCAAATGCGACAAAGGTCCCCGATCGACCCCAACTGGGCTCCACTACTAATCAACTAGAATGAAACAACACAAAGGGCAAGATCTTCATCGAGCTCCTCCTTGAGCTTGGTTGCGCCACCGCCGGTAACATAGGCACCTGCAAACTGGTTTTGGAAGTATCTGGTGAGCCACGAGGACTCAGCAATCCCATTACCATGGGTATCAAGACTAGCAAAGCTTAATGGGTAAGGAAGGGGTAAAGTGGTGAGGTTGCAGCAGCGGCTAAGCATGATATGGTGGCTAACATACGCAAATGAGAGCGAGAAGAGAAACAAGCAGAACGGTCGTGAATCTAGCAATGACCAAGAGGTGATCCTGAACTCCTACTTACGCCAAACATAACACAGAAACCGTGTTCATTTCCCGGACTCCGCCGAGAAGGGACCCTCACGGCTACACACTTAGTTGATGCGTTTTAATTCGGATCTGGTGTCAAGTTATCTACAACCGGACATTAACAAATTCCCATCTGCCACATAACCGCGGGCAAAGCTCTCGAAAGTTTAAACCCTGCAGGGGTGTCCCAACTTAGCCCATGACAAGCTCTCGCGATCAACGAAGGAATAGACCTTCTCCCAGGAAGACCCGATCAGTCTCGGAATCCCGGTTTACAAGACATTTCGACAATGGTAAAACAAGACCAGCAAAGCCGCCCGATCGCCGACAATCCCGATAGGAGCTGCACATATCTCGCTCTCGTGGCAACACCGGATAAGTCAAGCTACGAGTAAAACCAGCCCTCGAGTTGCCGAGGTGGCCCCAAGAGTTGCTCGGTTCGGACCAACACTTAGACAAGCACCGCCCGGGGCTAAAATAAAGATGACCCTTGGGTTGGCCGACCCAAGGAAGGGTATAGGTGGTGGTGAGGCAAATGGTAAAACCAAGGTTGGGCCTTCTTGGACAAGTTTTATTCAAAGCGAACTGTCGGGGGTCCCATAAATCACCCGACCGCGTTAGGAACGCAAAATCCGGGAACATAACACCGGTATGACGGAAACTAGGGTGGCAAGAGTGGAAAAAAACACCAGGCATAAGGCCGAGCCTTCCACCCTTTACCAAGTATATAGATGCATTAATAATATAAGAGATATTGTGATATCCCAACATAACCCTGTCCACCATGGAGAAATCTTCAACTTCACCTGCAACTAGCAACGCTATAAGAGGGGCTGAGCAAAAGCGGTAACATAGCCAAACAACGGTTTGCATAGGAAAGGTGTCAAAGGTTAGAGGTTCATGGCAATATGGGATGGCTTGAAGAGCAAAGGATATGTGGCGCAGCATAGCGATAGAACGAAACAACTAGCATAGCAATGATAGTAGTGAGATCCAGGGTAGCGGTCATCTTGCCTGAAATCCCGCTAGGAAGAAGAACGAGTCCATGAAGAAGACAAACGGCCGTAGTCGAACCAATCCTCACAATCGCAACATTACCGGGACTAAGAAGCAACACCGGAAAGAAACAAACAACATGGTAAACAACCATCACATAAGCATGGCATGATGCACAATCAAGTATGATGCATGTCCGGTTTAATGAGGCATGGCATGGCAAAGTGCAACACACAATACTACAAGTTAAGTGGAGCTCAATATGCAACGAGTTGCATATTGACGAAACACCACATCCGAGTTATTTAGTTCGCTCTCGTTTAGGTACACAACAATGTTAAATGTTGTTAAACATGTCAAGGGGTGTAACAAAAGTAAACTAAATATTTAGGCAAGTTTAAACGAGGCCGGAACAACAAACAACATTTCCGGAAAAACCTCATATGCAATTTATGAATTTGCTACTGTTCTGCCCTAAAACCTATTTTAAAGTTGTTAAACAGGAAAATAAAGTAGACCATGTTAATCTAGGCATTTTTCCATCCCATTTACATATAAAGAACATTTAAAACCGAGCTACGGTTATTTAGTTATGAATTAAATCATTTCAACATGGCATATGAGCAAATTTAAACAAACAGCATTTTAAATATTTTAAACATGGATGAAAATAGCATATTATTAATCTACACAAAATTCTAAGCATCTTTCATATATAATTTGTTTTAATCCGATGCATGGTTAAATAAATATTGATGCATGAACATTAAGGGGGTTTTCTGCAAAACTGGCAGTCTCTGGATAAATAACTAATTTTGCGGAACTGGAAAAAAACTTCTATGGGCCGAATCTAAAACCGGAGCAGGCCCAACAGAAGAAAACAAAGGGGCGCTGGGGGGTTTCTCACCATGGGCCATGGCCCGGCTGGAGGAGAGGCTTGGCAGGGGGCGCTGGGCCGAAGCGGGGAAGGGTGACGCGGTCAACGGGGTGAGCGGGTGAGCTGCTCGCTCAAGAATGTAAGCAGCAGCAGCCGGCGTGAAGATGGCGACAGGGGACTTGGCAGGACGACGGAGCCGCGCGACGAGGTCCTGGGGCGTGCGGTCAACGGGCGCTGCTGGTGCGCTCGTTCACCTCGCGTGGACGGCGAAGGGGCCGGGCGACGCGAGCGGGCGTAGCAGCGCATCGAGTCGGGCGGCGAGAGGCAGGGCTCGTCCTCGTGAAGCAGGACGACGGCGGCGGCCTCAGGGAGCAGAAGCAGGGAGGCCGGCGGGTGCAAGGACGGCGACGCAGGGACTTGGCGTGACTGGCAGGCGGAAGCAGAGCTCGGCTGCGCGGGACGGAGGTTCTCGCGGGATCTGGCAAATGCGGTCAACGGACACGGCTCGATGCGGCAGGATGATGCAGGGGAGCGGCTTCCAGGAAGACGAGTGTTGGCGGCGCGAGGTCGAGGGGAACCGATTCCCGGCGGTGGGAGGTGGATCCGGTGAAGAACAACGGCGGGCGGCAACGACCGAGGACGACGGTGCGATGCTCCACACCTCCTATGCTGATAAACTGAGAGAGAGAGAGATGAGAAAGAGCAGGGGAAGACGAACATCAGGAGATGGAAGGGAAGCAGGGCGCGAGGAGCTGGCCTGATCCGGCGGCGCTGCTCCGGCGAGGCCGTCAATGGGTGGTGGCGCTCGGGACGAGCAGGGAACGACCCCTGGCTCTCTCTTGTGGGTGTCCCTGGTTGGAGGGGATGGATCGATGGTGGTTGGCCGATGGGGATCTGGGAGGATCCCAAGGAAGAAAAAACCAGAGGAGCGGCGGCGGCTAGGAGGATCCCTAGAAATTAGGGATTGGTCTGATGATTGCACTGCTATTTATAGTAGGTGGGTGTGGGTTAAATTAGGGGCTAACTCGTCCCTTCGATTAAAATCGAACGGCAGAAAAAATAGGCTAGGGAGCTCAAATAAGAAAACGGTGATGTTTTGTAGATGTTTGGGGATGATCCGGATCCAACGGTAATGACTGCCCGGGTCGGGTTTAGGGGAGTTTTTGGACGCACGAGAGGGGACTATGCACTGTGTTGAGAGGGTAGGCATTTAGATGAGAGGGGGAAAACAAAGACAAAGGTCTGACGGAAGGCCACAGGGTCAAGTGGTTTTGTTGGTCTCGGAGAAAGAGAGAAGAGAGGGGTCCAAATGGCCTGCGAGAAGGTCAACAAAGGCAAAGCGGTCCGAGGAGGTCAACGAGGACAAGGGCCCGACAAAATGCCAACGCAGGCAAAGAAAGAAAGGGCAACTGCGAACGGTTACGAGTTTTATGAAAGCATATGGATGCAATGCGAATGATGACATGAGAAGAAAAGCATGACATGAACAAAATGCAAAAACAAAAGAACAAAACCCAACCACGAAGGAAATATCATATCGCATCTCCGGAAAAGGCAAGAGTTGGAGTTACGAATATGGAAAGTTGTATCCGAGGCGTTACAACACTCCACCACTACGAGAGGATCTCGTCCCGAGATCTAGGATGGCATCGGAGGGAAAAGGAAGAGGAGAGGTAAAACAAAGTTGCTTCTTTGTCCAATGAGTGAAACCAAAGAACCTTGATAGGTTGAACAAATTGAAAGAAACAAAACAACGGAGATGACCAAGATTGCAAACAATCCGTTATAAAAGAGGAACTAGGAGTATTACGAGAACTTGAAGGTTGAAAGACATGGAAATAAGAGCTTCACGAATGAAAAGAATATGACCACCTCGGAATAGTGAGATAGCCAAGGAACAAGAATGACAGAATTTGGACAGTACCCCGGTAGAAAAGAGAAGAAAACTTGATGAGATGAAAAGATGTTGAAGAGATGATACAACACTCCGGTTAAATGGATAAGCAAGAAAAGAACACGATCCTCACAAAATGAGGTGATGGGTGAAGAGCACAACATCACAATGCCTCCGTAACGAAAGAATAGAAGTTAGATCATTGGAATAAAAGAATGGAGAAGAAAATGCAAACTTATGCCACAAATGAGCTCGGAAAGCACCCTTCCAAGAAGGTTATAACGGAGTTGTTGGAAAACCAACAACGAAAAGAATAAGCTTGTGGCGGGCTTATGAAAACATCTCAAAATTATGAGGTGAGCTTCTGCCACCAACGGAAACAAATGATTGGATTGATATCAACAAGGAGACGAGAAACTTATTTCACCGGGAGGACAAATGAAGAACTTGGGTCATTTATAAGCACCATAAATAGCTACAATCCTTAGGGAAAGCTTTAGGTGAAATATAACCCAAGATAACTCCAACGAAGAGACTGATGGATCTAAAATACCTCATTCTTGACAACAATATGAATCATGAAACATGAAGGAAATTGTCAAGAGTGACATAACACCATCTCAAAAGATAAGATAGAAGGAATTGCACTTCGGAATGCAAGACAAAGAGTACTAGAACGCCTCAAAACAAAACATGTGTTGAGCATCATGTTTATTTTTAGAGTATAGCTTGGCGGATCATAACTACGAGAGAAATCTTGAAGAACAACTGAAGAATGAAAAGAATCCTTGAGGAACCACCATGAAGAAACTCCGGTATTAAAAGGATGGTGGACAGAAGGAGAAGTTGAAAACACAAGGTGAAGCCTTGCAATGATTTAGATGGAGCTTCGCGACGAGATAACTGAGAGAGCTTGGAACTCCGAAACGAAAGATGAAGCCTCTCGAACCGAGAATGTGATATGATGACCAACTCCGGAAAGAAAGATGAATCACTTGTAATCAAGAATTTATTCATCATGAATAATCTCCATAAAAGAATTGAGTCACCTCGAGGAAATAAGAATAAGATTTATTGTATGCTTATCCTTCATCAAATTAAATTGATGACAAGCAATGGGTTTTGCATACTACTTATTCTTCTTGAAAAGGATTGAGAAGTGACATATCGCAAACTTGAGAAAGTATTGATGGAACCACCGGTGGGATTTGGAAACAACGAATGAACGAATGAATGAATTGATACGATGACGAAGGAAGAGAAATCTTGAACGAACCACCGTAAGCATTGAAAATGAACGTAGCAAAGGCACAATTCACCGGGAAGAATTGGAAAACGAATGAAGATATTTGAGGGGATTTAGATACATGAGAACGAAGAGAACATGAACTGATTAGAGGATATTTGAACGAATCACCGGTAAGATTTGGAGAACGATAGCTACACGCTGAGAATGAAGAATTATGACATGATGGCCTTCAGAGGAAAGAAGTGGAAACAACTCATGAAATGCTCCGGATGGTAAGAAAAGAGTTGTCTCAATCGAAAGCAATTATGAGAGGATGGCATCAAGCTAGGACCATGAATATTCAAGAGAATGGACCAAGATTTAAGAGAAATCCTTCTTCGGTCTTCAAATGATGAGAATGACAACGAGAAACACCACCAAGAATTATTGAGGCACACCGGAAGAATCAAAAGCGAACAGGTTGAGCCAACTATGAAAAGAATTTGAAAGATCTTGGAGAAAAGCATTTGACTAATGATAACTCATTCTTACGTCAAACTTGGAGAAGAATTTAGGATAGCTCTGGGAAAATAGAAGAGTCGTAAGATCCTCGAAAAGACCGTGGGTTAGGGCCCACTCAAAAGAACACCGTTGAAAAGATTTTAAAGAGATGTTGCACCGGTTGAATTAAATGACTTGAATGAGATACCAATCTCGAAAGAGCTTGAACGAATGCAGAGTGGAAACACGAATCTTCGAGATATCTTGAGCACTCCGGAATAACAAATAGCGAGAAGTAGAAAGATAATGAGGTGCACCGGTATGAGAAGACATTGAAATGAGGAAATAGGTATGATCAACAAAACTTGACTTGAATCCACCGGAGAAAAGAAAGGAATGAGGAATGACGAACTAGTAGAACATCTTCTTGAGAACCACCAGGTAAGAACATTGAAGGAAAAGAATGGAGAAACTTCACAAAAATAAAAGGATACTTGGTAAAGAAATCTTAGTCCTTGAGGAAAAAGGGTGGGTGGGCGGGAAAAACAAAGGCAACTTGGAGACGGATGAAACAAACACTGTTGAGAAGAAATGATAATTGGTCTTGCTGATGTTGAAGTGATCGGATTCACGTGAAGAGAAACACGCCGGTTGAAAAGGATTGACATGACAATCTCGATTGTCGAGAAGGATTGGTATTCACATCGGAGTATGAGAACACCATTTCGGAAAGGTATAGAATCCACATTTGACATTGAAGCAACTCGAATACCACAAATAAAACAAAACAAAGGATTTGGCTTGCAGAATAAGCCGGAACAAATACATATGATAGAGATTTACCCAATCCCATATCATGCATCTGTCGGAAAGATATTCTAGGAGCTACTTGAATTCCCACCTATAAAACTCCCGAAACTTTCTGGTTATGCAATCTGGTGTTGGGGATACAGGGGAAGCAATATATCTCACCCAAACTAACAATACCTACATCCAAGCTGTATCCATCCGTCAACACATAACCAAGAAACCTTCGGAAATCGTGTACCTCAACCTTCGAAAAGCATCCGTTATACGAGTCATGGCAATACTCCGCACTCACCTCAAGATCGGGTTATCGGGTTATCTCACCAACAATCGCATAAAAGAGATTTTCGATGTCGATGTACTAAACTCGGTATTCCGAACTGCAACGATAAAATTATGATGACAACACCTCGAGCTCAACTCCACGGGACACTTCCACTAAACCCCTGACAGGAGGCACCAAGACAATGTTCTCATCATAAAACCATCGGAACGATACCAAGATACCTGCGTGATCCTAAAAAAAATTTAGTGAAATTTGAGAAGAGAAGAGTCAAAACTCTACGTCAGGATGCCTTACCAGAGCGATGAAGAACTGGGGAGTAAAAAGAATTCCTAACTCTGCGATATATATAATCCTAAATGACTCAAAACATTTTTTCTAGACACAACTCGGCCGCTAAAAACGATCAAACAGTGGGGCTCCTAAGGTCGGGGAAGGCTCTGATTACCAACTTGTAACGCCCTCGATGCGGCTATATCTCCCACGTGTCGAAGCACGACTTAGAGGCATAACCGTATAGAAAGCAATGTCGCAAGTGAGGCAATCTTGACACATCCCATGTAATACATAAGGGAAAAAGATACATAGTTGGCTTACAATCGCCACTTCACACAAATACATGAATAAAGCATTACATCATCCAGATACAATCAAGGTCCGACTACGGAACCAAAATAAAAGAAGAACCCCAAATGCGACAAAGGTCCCCGATCGACCCCAACTCGGCTCCACTACTGATCAACTAGAACGAAACAACAGAAAGGGCAAGATCTTCATCGAGCTCCTCCTTGAGCTTGGTTCGCCACCGCTTTCGGTAACATAGGCACCGCAAACTGGTTTTGGAAGTATCCGTGAGACACGAGGACTCAAAGAATCCCATTACCATGGGTATCAAGACTAGCAAAGCTTAATGGGTAAGGAAGGGGTAAAGTGGTGAGGTTGCAGCAGCGGCTAAGCATGATATGGTGGCTAACATACGCAAATGAGAGCGAGAAGAGAAACAAGCAGAACGGTCGTGAAGCTAGCAATGACCAAGAGGTGATCCTGAACTCCTACTTACGCCAAACATAACACAGAAACCGTGTTCACTTCCCGGACTCCGCCGAGAAGGGACCATCACGGCTACACACTCGGTTGATGCGTTTTAATTCGGATCTGGTGTCAAGTTATCTACAACCGGACATTAACAAATTCCCATCTGCCACATAACCGCGGGCACGGCTCTCGAAAGTTTAAACCCTGCAGGGGTGTCCCAACTTAGCCCATGACAAGCTCTCGCGATCAACGAAGGAATAGAACTTCTCCCAGGAAGACCCGATCAGTCTCGGAATCCCGGTTTACAAGACATTTCGACAATGGTAAAACAAGACCAGCAAAGCCGCCCGATGTGTCGACAATCCCGATAGGAGCTGCACATATCTCGTTCTCAGGGCAACACCGGATAAGTCAAGCTACGAGTAAAACCAGCCCTCGAGTTGCCTCGAGGTGGCCCCGCAGGTTGCTCGGTTCGGACCAACACTTAGACAAGCACTGGCCCGGGGGGGCTAATATAAAGATGACCCTTGGGTTGGCCGACCCAAGGGAAGGGTATAGGTGGTGGTGAGGCAAATGGTAAAACCAAGGTTGGGCCTTGCTGGACAAGTTTTATTCAAAGCGAACTGTCAGGGGGGTCCAATAAATCACCCGACCGCGTTAGGAATGCAAAATCCGGGAACATAACACCGGTATGACGGAAACTAGGGCGGCAAGAGTGGAAAAAAACACCAGGCATAAGGCCGAGCCTTCCACCCTTTACCAAGTATATAGATGCATTAATAATATAAGAGATATTGTGATATCCCAACATAACCCTGTCCACCATGGAGAAATCTTCAACTTCACCTGCAACTAGCAACGCTATAAGAGGGGCTGAGCAAAAGCGGTAACATAGCCAAACAACGGTTTGCATAGGAAAGGTGTCAAAGGTTAGAGGTTCATGGCAATATGGGATGGCTTGAAGAGCAAAGGATAGGTGGCGCAGCATAGCGATAGAACGAAACAACTAGCATAGCAATGATAGTAGTGAGATCCAGGGTAGCGGTCATCTTGCCTAAAATCCCGCTAGGAAGAAGAATGAGTCCATGAAGAAGACAAACGGACGTAGTCGAACGAATCCTCACAATCACAACATTACTGGGACTAAGAAGCAACACCGGAAAGAAACAAACAACATGGTAAACAACCATCACATAAGCATGGCATGATGCACAATCAAGTATGATGCATGTCCGGTTTAATGAGGCATGGCATGGCAAAGTGCAACACACAATACTACAAGTTAAGTGGAGCTCAATATGCAACGAGTTGCATATTGATGAAACACCACATCCGAGTTATTTAGTTCGCTCTCGTTTAGGTACACAACAATGTTAAACGTTGTTAAACATGTCAAGGGGTGTAACAAAAGTAAACTAAATATTTAGGCAAGTTTAAACGAGGCCGGAACAACAAACAACATTTCCGGAAAAACCTCATATGCAATTTATGAATTTGCTACTGTTCTGCCCTAAAACATATTTGAAAGTTGTTAAACAGGAAAATAAAGTGGACCATGTTAATCTAGGCATTTTTCCATCCCATTTACATATAAAGAACATTTAAAACCGAGCTACGGTTATTTAGTTATGAATTAAATCATTTCAACATGGCATATGAGCAAATTTAAACAAACAGCATTTTAAATATTTTAAACATGGATGAAAATAGCATATTATTAATCTACACAAAATTCTAAGCATCTTTCATATATAATTTGTTTTAATCCGATGCATGGTTAATTAATTATTGATGCATGAACATTAAGGGGGTTTTCTGCAAAACTGGCAGTCTCTGGATAAATAACTAAATTCGCGGAACTGGAAAAAAACTTCTACGGGCCGAATCTAAAACCGGAGCAGGCCCAACAGAAGAAAACAAAGGGGCGCTGGGGGGTTTCTCACCATGGGCCATGGCCCGGCTGGAGGAGAGGCCTGGCAGGGGGCACTGGGCCGAAGCGGGGAAGGCGACGCGGTCAACGGGGTGAGCGAGCGAGCTGCTCGCTTCTGAAGAACAGAAGCAGCCGCAGCCGATGCAGAAGATGGCGACAGGGGACTTGGCAGGACGACGGAGCCGCGCGATGAGGTCCTTGGGCGCGCGGTCAACGGGCGCTGCTGCTGCGCTCGTTCACCTCGCGTGGACGGAGCGTGAGGGGCCGAAGCGTCTGGCGAAAGCGAGCAGCAAGGCAGAGTCGGGCGAGGAGGTAGGGCTCGTCCTCGTGAAGCAGGACGACGGCGGCGGCCTCAGGGAGCAGAAGCAGGGAGGCCGGCGGGTGCAAGGACGGCGACGCAGGGACTTGGCGTGACTGGCAGGCGGAAGCAGAGCTCGGCTGCGCGGGACGGAGGTTCTCGCGGGATCTGGCGAATGCGGTCAACGGACACGGCTCGATGCGGCAGGATGATGCAGGGGAGCGGCTTCCAGGAAGACGAGTGGTGGCGGCGCGAGGTCGAGGGGAACCGATTCCCGGCGGTGGGAGGTGGATCCGGTGAAGAACAACGGCGGGCGGCAACGACCGAGGACGACGGCACGATGCTCCACACCTCCTATGCTGATAAACAGAGAGAGAGATATGAGAAAGAGCAGGGGAAGACGAACATCAGGAGATGGAAGGGAAGCAGGGCGCGAGGAGCTGGCCTGATCCGGCGGCGCTGCTCCGGCGAGGCCGTCAATGGGTGGTGGCGCTCGAGACGAGCAGGGAACGACCCCTGGCTCTCTCTTGCGGGTGTCCCCTGTTGGATGGGATGGATCGATGGTGGTTGGTCGATGGGGATCTGGGAAGATCCCAAGGAAGAAAAAACCAGAGGAGCGGTGGCGGCTAGGAGGATCCCTAGAAATTAGGGATTGGTCCGATGATTGCACTGCTATTTATAGTAGGTGGGTGTGGGTTAAATTAGGGGCTAACTCGTCCCTTCGATTAAAATCGAACGGTCAGAAAAAATAAGCTAGGGAGCTCAAATAAGAAAACGGTGATGTTTTGTAGATGTTTGGGGATGATCCGAATCCGACGGTAATGACTGCCCGGGTCGGGTTTAGGGGAGTTTTTGGACGCACGAGAGGGGACTATGCACTGTGTTGAGAGGGTAGGCATTTAGATGAGACGGGGAAAACAAAGACAAAGGTCTGACGAAAGGCCACGGGGTCAAGGGGTTTTGTTGGTCTCGGAGAAAGAGAGAAGAGAGGGGTCCAAATGGTCTGCGAGAAGGTCAACAAAGGCAAAGCGGTCCGAGGAGGTCAACGAGGACAAGGGCCCGACAAAATGCCAACGCAGGCAAAGAAAGAAAGGGCAACTGTGAACGGTTACGAGTTTTATGAAAACATATGGATGCAATGCGAATGATGACATGAGAAGAAAAGTATGACATGAACAAAATGCAAAAACAAAAGAACAAAACCCAACCACGAAGGAAATATCATATCGCATCTCCGGAAAAGGCAAGAGTTGGAGTTACGAATATGGAAAGTTGTATCCGGGGCGTTACAATCGGATCCCCTTGCCTTAGGCCCTTGTGTGTCTGGAAGTAATGACCTATGTTGTCATTAACTTTAATTCCAACACTCCCCTTTTGCGTATAAGATTCAACCTGGCGTCTCCAGACCTCATCGAAACCTTTCATACGCAAGGCCTGTTGTAGGAAAGGCCACTTAACTTTATTGTACGCCTTCTCGAAATCCACTTTAAAGATAACTCCATCTAGTTTCTTCGAATGGATTTCATGGAGCGTTTCATGCAAGACCACCACCCTCTCCAGGATGTTTCTATCCGGCATGAAAGCAGTCTAAGACTGCTGCACCACAGAATGCGCAATCTGTGTGAGCCTATTGGTCCCAACCTTGGTAAAAATTTTGAAACTAACATTCAGCAGGCATATAGGCCTGAACTGCTCAATCCTCAGAGCATCTGTCTTCTTAGGAAGCAGTGTTATTGTTCCAAAATTTAAGTGAAAAAGTTGAAGCCGTCCAAAAAAGAGATCATGGAACATAGGAAGTAAATCCCCCTTAATAATACGCCAGCATTTTTTGTAGAACTCCGCCGGAAACCCATCCGGCCCGGGAGCCTTGTTGTTTTTCATCTGTGAGATGGCATCAAAAACCTCCTTTTCCAAAAACGGAGCAACCAGAATATCATTATCAGCAGCAGTTAGTTGAGGCACATCCTCATTCCTGGACTCATCGAGGGACACAGCACTATCCTCCGGAGGTCCAAATAACTGCTTATAATACTCAGTGATGTAAAGTTTCAGATTGTCATGACCAACAATTGTTCCTTCCTCTTGCTCAAGCTGGAAAATTCTCTTCTTTCTGTGTTTGCCATTAGCAATCAGATGAAATCACTTTGCGAACTTTAGCTCTCAACACTCACTTCAACTCTTCTTCGCGGAGAAGTTCCTTCAACCTCATCTCCGCATCGAGCTTAAATGGTAACTCAGCAGGTTGCAAAATTGTTGATTCGGCTTTAATATCTAGGGACTGTATAAGAGCAAGAAGCCTGTCCTTCTCAATCTTATATGCTCCACTAAGGTGCTTAGCCCATCCCCATAGAAAACTCCTCAAATGCCTAATCTTATTTTGCCATATCTCGACAGACGATTTGCCTCCTGTGTCTGTAGCCCATTCCCTAGCTACTAGAACTAGGAAACCTTCTCATTCAAACCAAGCCAGTTCGAAGGAGAAAGTATTTTTGTTTCCCACATGGTTGGGCTCGCCTAATTCCACGAACAAAGGTGTGTGGTCCGAAATCCTGCGCGAGAGAGCCTGAACCATCACGAGAGGAAACTACTGTTCCCACTCGACGCTTGCTAGTACCCGATCCAACTTCTCATACGTCGGATTAGGCAAAGAGTTGGCCCAGGTAAACTTTCAACCAGAAAGCTCGATCTCTCTCAGATCCAAGCTCTCAATGATGGTGTTAAACATAAAGGACCATCTTCCGTCAAAGTTATCGTTATTCTTTTCCTCTCTCCTCCGAATGATGTTGAAGTCACCCCCAACCAAAATTGGGAGTTGCTCGGACCCACAAATTCGAACCAGGTCAGCCAGAAATTCCGGTTTAAGCTCAGGTTGTGCGGCCCCATTAACTGCCACCAGAACCCAGTTAAACCCATCTGCTTTAGACCTAACCCGAAATTTGACCACGAAGTCACCCATCACAATGCTACGGACTTCAAGTGAATCACACCTCACACCAAGCAAGATCCCACCGGATCTCCCTCTTGGAGGAAAGCAATGCCAATCAAAATTGACACCTCCCGAAAGTGTGCTAAGAAACTATGGCGCAAAATTATCCCGACCAGTTTCAGAGAGGGCAATGAAATCTAATCGATGCTCTAAAGAAGCTTCAGCGAGAAACCTTCGTTTAGCCAAGTCCTTCAGACCTCTGCTATTCCAGAATATTCCTTTCGTAAGTCATCATGGAATTTTTTGGCCGTACGAATCCTAGCACTCCTACGTACCGCGGACGCGGGATACACCTTCCGCTTCCACTTACGTTTTGGTTTACTATTGACCTTCATCCGGTCCTCATAACTGGGCTCTGGTGGTTGAATCACTACATCGTCCACACTGACTTCCTCCTCCTCGGATTCAACAGTGGGAGGAACAAGGTCTGCACAAAAATTGTCAAGCACTCTCATCCCCAACGCATCAATCTCAGCATCATTCATAGGTCTCACTGCCTCTAGGTTTCTAATGGTTTCTAAAGCACGTTCCGCTTCCAGATCAAGGAGATCGTTAATCGAGTTTGAAATTTCAGAATTGTTATTCCCAAGCGAAACCCCTACTTGATTTGCATTATTAATAATCTCATCCTTAGAAAAATGCAAAATAGAATTGGATAGGTTGACTGACATACCAGTTGTGACCTCAATGTCACGAAGCTTGGCCGCCCTCATAGCGCACCCTTGCTGCATGTCATCAACCTCCGGATGGTCCTGGAGACGAGAACTCATCCGTCTCCCCTTGGAGACCGGGTCGGGGATCCCGCCAAAGGTAATGACCTCCTCCCGAGTAGCGACACTCGGAGGAGGCAGCGGCGAAGGACTCCCCCGGCGGACGGACGGGAGGCCGGGGGGAGAAGGTGCCGGGGCCGCCTGCCCGAGCCCCCCCCCCCCATATCCCTCAAGCCTGAGGGCGCCGCCGTCCCGACAGCCGGAGACGCCGGAAGGACCGGGGCCACCTGCCCCTGACTCCCGCCCAGCGCCTCAGGAGATACAGCCACAGGCACTGGACCCGCACGGTAAACGTCCGAGGCCACCTGCCCCAGACAGACCCCTCCTCGGCCGGCCAACGACGGCGAAGCTGCCATCACCGGCGAGAAGGTAGAAGGAGAGGAAGTCGTGGCCGCCTGCCCCGAACTCCCCCACCCCTCGGTATAACCACCGAATCAGCCTCCATCCGGCTGCACGAGAGCACAGGGGACCCGGGGAGAAACGGAACCACCTGAGGCTCCACGTCTCTCCCCCTCCCCAAGGTCGTCTCGGAGAGGCCCATCCCACGGCCTCCCTCCACGGGACGGACAGCAGATCCAAAATCCAACACCGGGAGCGAGCACTCGAAAGCATCATCAGAGTCCACTCGATCGCTCCAAAGCCTAGGAGGAGCAGACGCAGGTTGAAAAGATCCAAACCGCAATGTGCTCTTAGGCACAGACGTAGCTGGGGCCGGCTCAACCCCGGATCCAGTCTCGGGCACCTGAGTCACTGGTCCCGATCCGTTGGACATCTCTCGTCCAGCCTCATCAGTCGGTTCCTTCCTAGCACCAGCATTATTGTCCCCCTCGTGCATATCGACATCAACACCAGCAACCGCCTCAGCAAACAACTCGGCGTCCTCAAACTCAATCTCAAGGGGAAACACCTCTCCCCTATAAGTCAACTTAACCACATCCGGGACGAACTCTATGTCCAAAACACTAACTCGCAATCTGGCCACCCCCTGGGCATGAGTGAATGACATATCCACTTTTTCCGTTTTACCAACCATGATACCCAGACTAGCCACAACACGAACATCTGTCAGAGCCTCAGATGGTGCCCCAGAAAAACGTAACCACACCTGAGTGAGGGGCTTCCCCTGAGGCTCCACTTTCTTCCACTCCTGAAACTCTAAAATGCAATTAGTGTCTGGCACCTTACACATCCCAAATCTCAGCAAACGCCGCAGGTCCTCTACCGACGGGAAGTCAACCCTGAACACGCGCTCTTCAATGAAGATAAGCTCCCATTGAAAATCTCCCGGAGCCAGCTCCTGAAGCCTCTGCAAAATCTGAGCCTCAGAGACATCTCCCTGGGTAACCTTCACCAGTCTAGTAGTCAGGCTCTCAGTATCAACTGGAATCTCTCTCGCAGCTGGGGACTCAAAGAACATCAGCTCGGCACAATATACTCCATACACTGTAAGAGCTGGAACCTGCTCCCGCAGAAGAGGGCAATCCCCCGAGGTATGTGCTGGCTTGCCACAAGACTCACATAGCTCGGCCACGCATTCAGCAATAAAGTGGCCCTTCTCACCACACCGGTAACAAAGCATCCTCTCCTTCTTGCGCGCATATTTGGACGCTCTCTCTGCATCAGCCCTGTCAGTGACCTCAGTCCCCGTCCCAGCCTCAGGAACCTCAACAACGGCCAAGGCATTCACCACCTCCATCGCCTGGGGTGGAAGCTCAGAGGACACGTGGTCGGTCTCCATTGCCGATGCCGTAGGGTCAGCTACCCTAGGCGGAGGCGGTCGGCGAAACCTCCCACGGCCCCCGCCCCGGCCACCACGATAGCCACGATAACCTCCTCTCTGTCGGTGTTCCGGGCCTGAGGCCCCCTCAACAAAACCGCCTGCAGGGCCGAGAAACGGTCTCTCAGCAGACCCGTCACTCTGCCACGCATATCCATGGCCTCCTCCCGTGGAAGAGGACCCTCGATGCTGTCCATCGCCATATGCATCATACCCATCATCCCCCCACTGGCCTCGGGGTGGATCATTTGAAACTCTGTTGCTAGAATTCTGCCTCGCCTGTGTCTGTGTCGGCCCCATGCGGTTCTGAGCCGGCCTTGCGACGAGGTGCGGCGGAGGAGCAGCACGGGGCGGACCGCGCGAAGGCGCCTGCACTGCCCCAAGGGCAGCACCCCCGCGACCAGCCGAAGCCACACCCGGCGCAGGAGGCCGATGACCAGCGAAGAGTTCGGCAGCACCACCTGGGCCATCACGGAGTTCAGCTGGGACGTCAAGTACGCCGGCCTCCAGATCCTCGCCACCAATGTGAGCATCAGCTGTACATGACTCCAGATCCTCACCGTCTACTCCCGCTACATCACCTCCGCGGGACAGGAGCCGCCGGTTCTGCAGTGCCCCGACGGGCCTGCACACACCGACGAGCTGCGGTCCCTGGCGCGGGCGCAGACCGACTACGTCCTCGGCGCGAACCCTGCTGGCGTTAGCTACTTGGTCGGGTACGGCCCGCGGTTCCCGCGGCGGATGCAGCACCGTGGCGCGTCCATCGTGTCCCACCGCGGTGACGACAGGTTCATTGGGTGCATGCAGGGGTATGAGTTATGACAACTGGTTCCTCCGGAGGGGGTCGAACCCAAACGTGGTCGTCGGCGCCATCGTCGGCGGACCGGACCACCTCGACCGGTTTAGGGACAGGCGCGACAACTAGATGCAAACGGAGGCGTGCACGTACAACACCGCGCCCATGGTTGGCATCTTCGCACACTTGCACGGCGAAACGGCCATCACGAATAAAAGCTGAACAGGAAGAAGAGTTCTAAGATTAGTGTGCAGTTTTGTAGAACTGATGTAGGTTAACTGTTGGAGTGTTTGTATTGGCAGAGAGGTAGAGAGTGCAGGGTAGTGGTGCCTGTGGTTTGCAAACACGATGGATAGATTGCATGGCTGCAGAGGCCGACATTTTAAGCTGTGAGTACAGATCACGCACCTGCCCAGGGGCGTTGATGGTTCAGTAGTCAGTACACATCATATGGTCAATCAATAATGCGAAGGGCTGCCAAGAAGAACAAACGTGTCTATATTTCCATCAGAATTAAACTTTGACAAGGTTGTCCTTTGTCTCCTTACTTGTTTGTTCTTGTTATCAATGAATTTGTCTCTGGATCTTAATAATACTTTGTTCGCTAACCATGTTAAGGGAATTTTATTTGGACCAAATTGCTCTCCTATTCACTCTCTTGTATTTACAGACTATCTCCTTGTTTGCGGGCAAGCCACTATTCAGGAAGCTAGGTATATTGCTCATATTATTCATCATTTTTATGCTCTTTTCAGGTCAAATCTCAATTTGGACTAAATCTGCCATTCTTTTAAATGCACATGTTAATGAAGCTATTAAGGCAGATATTCAGAATATCTTTCCTGTCTCTATCATGGATTGTAACTTCACTCATTTGGGACACCCTCTTATTCTCCCGGCTAAGAATAGAGTTGCAGCTTATATTTTTGTGCGTGATAAATTTATGAATAAACTTCCGGCTTACAAGGCTAATATGCTTTCTCATGCAGCTAGACTTGAGCTCATCAGATCTGTTTTTCTGCCATTCCTATATATTATATGCCAACATTTTATTCACAAAAAAGTTCATTGCTAAACTCACTGCCATTACTAGGATTTTTTGGTGGACATGAATCAGAGAAAACAACTAATAGGAGCCTTTGCCTCACATCTCGGAAGGATATATGCAACTCCAAACAAAAGGAGGCTCAAGTATAAAAAATTGCAAGCCGATAATGAAGGACTTATTATTGCTGCTACCTGGAGACATGCTAAAGCCCATGATTCAATGTTATATCTTGTGCTTAAATCCAAATAGTTCCAGGATTGTTCTATTTGGACTCCACTCCCAACACTCCTAAATAGCCTTTTGGTCCTCTATTCTTAAAAGGCTTCACAAATTAAAATCCCATTGTTTTTTTACCAAATTAAACAAGGAAATATTTATCTTTGGAGTAATCCTTGGTGTACTTCCCGGGCTTCTGTTTAGGCACAACTCATTATTCAACATCCTGGATTCAATTACCCTGTTTTGATTAATGATCTTTGGCTCCTAGGTCAGAAAGTTTGGAACAACATTCTCATTCACTCTCTTCTTCAAGAGCCCTTGGCCTCTACCATTACTCAAACAATTATTATTCATGACAAATGCCCTGACATTCTTTGTTCGGATCTTACTCATAATGGAATTTGTACTTCCAAATCAACTTATATTGTGTTTGCGTGATATTCACAACAATCCAAGAAATGCTCCTTCTCAGGTTTCACTATTTCAATATTCACAACAAGCCGGAATATAATCTATTCCAGATAAATATTATTTCAAGTCTCCTGTGAAAACTCTCTTGCAGTTGGTTCGTCACGTAACTGCGAGGTCCCTTGATGACGAACCCAACTACTTAGACGGAACAACCAGAAACAATTTCCCCTCAAATGTTTCTCCACTAGTTTATGTCTTGATTCCCAGTTCAACCATCTTCTCTATTTGAAATTCTGAATATACATACATTAATATGCACACACATTATATATATAGCTGGCAGAGTCAGTGTACATAGTCCTAACCACCACGATTATAAATTTCTTGTGGACAAACAAGGTACAAGGTAAGTGGACATACATGAACTTCACATCACACTTACTAGTATTCTTTTAAGCACGAAAGTCAAGTACTTCAACCTATGAGCAAGCTGATGATTAGTCAACGAACAAGCAACACAAAAGTACTGGGTGGCCATGCTATTTGGCTATGAATCTTCTATGAGAATAATATAAACGAACTTGCACGATCAAGTATTCTGCAAAACTCTTGTTTTACAAATTTCGGAAGCAGGGTACATGTCTACATTCCGTGTCAAAAGTTTGAATAAAATTTTAGGGATCTCTGTATTGCCTAAACTGTAAAGTGCCAATGGCTTAACCAGCTGATCTACATACCAAATGGCAGTATCAAGATGGTCCCGTGATGCCTACGTAGAGTGGATGAGGTACTTGTTGCACCAATATTATATATTGTTTGGTTGCCATTCCCTGCATACTTTTGTTTAGACTGAAGTCAATGGGGAGCTAATAACGTGGGGTTGCGCTTACCTACCCCTCGATGTTGTGCTAGGATGCGACATCCAAGGACCGCCTGCATGCTACAAAGATGCAGTAACAGACTAATTGACGTTTCTCATATTTTTATCACATAGTAATTAATACTGCAAGTGTAATCACACTGGAGTTGATTCAGTGACAACACTTTGTGGAGCCTACGAGACCTTAGTTTCCTAAATGAACAAAGTGTGACGACATGAAATTTAGAAAACTAATATGTTATCTGTTGCAACTTGCAACCACAATGTATAAAAAGAGAGGAGGATATTGCCTCTGTTCCATAATTTGCACAGGAAACTGCTTATTCTGTAGAGGTTTCGAGTAAACCAAACATAGATCAATATATAATGATTTTGTTTCAAAGTTGTGTACCGGATTTCCGAGTGGAAACTTATACGATCTTCATAATGTAATCTTTTGAAATCATGCATAATGAAAACAAATTAGAAGAGATAATTAACAAATAACAGGTATGTAAATTTTCATCGTACATCTAAAAATGAATTTTTTTGGCCATATTGTTAGTTTATACGATTATGCAGGTAAACTAATTATGTAAGTGGAAATGATAGAAGAACTCGATTCTCGTAGCATAATAGAACATAATACACGATTTGAATACCTTCCTAGCTCATTTTTCATTCTTAAGTGCAAAAATAGCAGTCTTGCACAATCAAACAGATTGGAAGTCCGAGTGATCCATTGTGGTGTTTTCTTTTGATGTTTTCATTTGAGAAATGATTCAACTAACATAAAAATAACTTTAGAAGTTCTCGAAACCTAAAGCTTGTAAAATGGTGTGCCCATCATGAATTACTAGTCAGTGACGGCTGCAAAACCCGTCAATGATGATGCTATTTTGTTCATCACTAAAAAGTGGTGATAACATAGCGAGATATGATGTGGACTTGTCCAAAAATACAAATGCACGGGATACCAAATATGACCAACCATTCCTAACACTACTACGACTAGAACATCTGCATCCATCTTCGTGGGATCGATCCTGACCAGAAAATGAGAAGGAGCACATTTTTGTCCGGTGTTTTCCATATTTTCCTATCTAGCTACTTGCACTCGATAGCTTCTAGATTAACCAACATATTAAGATGGGAAAATTGTTGACACATGGCAGCCACATAATTTTATACCACTTACATGGGTCAAGGAAGCACGAACACATCTATCTGACCACATTGCATGTTTATTTTACCTTAGGTCCACCTCCTTGTGTTGTATCTTCTCTCCTAGTCCGAGCGTGACACCCCATATTTGTTCTTTTCCTCTGATGGCGGCATCATTGGATCCGCCCCCAAGATTTTCCATTGTATTCGCTAATGCTATGTCACATATGGTCATTTCACTTTCCTTCCTATCTAACCCACTACATCGTTAATTACCCTATTGCCTCTAGCTGTCATGTATCTAAGCTGGTCCACTGCTAGAGAAGACACCATCCGCATCGGCCAGAATTGACACAAGCAGAAAAAGTAAAAGGTTAGTAAATTGGTGGTGGAATTGCAATTCTATTGTTCCCTTTGAGCAATGGGAATAAGTAAGTGCAAGCTTAAACTTACCAAAGGCTACATGCACGAACTGATGCAATGGCAGGAGGTTATCCTCCTTTTTGGAAAAAGGTTAGACTTGTCTATATGCTTGATCAAAACACACCTAACATATGAACTTTGAATGTGCAATGCATATGCACCCACATTGTTGCCAATGAAAAACGAAGGTCAGCCCTATGTAGCATTGTTATTTTTTTCCAAGTATTCTGATTAGTGTACCTTCATGCAATATATCTTAATTAAACTTTAATTCTCACGTCCAGCTGACTCCAGGTGACTACCGACAGGAAGAATTACCATCGCCAGCAAGGTACAGTGGTACCTTTTCATATGAAAAGAGAAGTCTAAAAGGAATAGCATCCCAAAAAGACAGATAATTAATATTCCTTTCTCTTTGCAATCTCTCTCTCTCTCTCTCTATATATATATATATATATATATATATATATATATATATATATATATATATATATATATAGGTGGGTCCATTATGATAACACCCTTAAGACCTTATTCTGAACACCCAAACCTTATTCTGCACACCCGACCTATTTCGTAACTACAAACTAACCAGAACCAAACGAATTGCGCGGGCAAAGAAAAAAATCCCACCACACCTTATCCTATCCTCACCCACCCCACTCCTCCCTCTCTCCCCACCGAGCGAACTCCCAGGCCACAAGACCACCTACCACCAACCCCGCCGCCATGGCGCCACCTTCCCGAGCCAGGTGCCACGAATCGCGCCACCCCACCACCTCAAGTGACGCCGCAAAGACCTACCTCCTACCCACCTTCTCCGCGACGACACCCCCATCTGCCCTCCCCACACTCGCGCCTGCCACGGCCCACATCCATGGTGCCGCCCTTCCTTCCTTCCCGGCGACCTTCTATCCGCTACGGCCTCTCGCATTGATCCGTGAGATCCGGTGCTTATGCCCCACCGACACCGCCTAAGGTCGCTCCGGCGCCGGATCTGGCGCGACCAGCCTCCACGGTGCCTATTCCATCTCGCCCCGCCTCCACCTTCTCTACCTCTCTCTTTCTCCTGCCCCGAGCCCCCCCTACTCCCGGCGAACATCCACCTCCCGGGCACGCCGCCGCTGCCTACCCCAACGCGTGCCGCCCCCTTCCATGTTCCTCCGCCTCCCGCCCGACCAGCACCGTTCTGCTCTCTCATGCACATCGCCGCGAGCACCGGATCCGACCTCCGCGAGGCCCCTGCGCCGCCAACAACCACCTACCATGGCGGATTCGGCCGCTGCGAGGCCCCTGCGCCGCCAACAACCACCTACCATGGCGGATCCGGCCGCCCCCTAACCCATCCCCATCTTCTGCTTCCCCGGCGGACCAAGCGCCCCCGGTGATAGATCCAAGCGCCGTTGGTCCCCCCACACTAGCCCGCCGCTGTCTGTGTTCCTCTTTCGAAATTTCCGTGTCACTATAATCAGGGAGTTCACTCCCAGGTAGAGCAGTTTGGCCCATGGACCAGTGCAGTTCTCTCCTCTCCATTACCCTCCCCATGGACGGGAGCAAGACACGTCGGCGCCCGTGCTCACCGTTCTCCCTTGCAGTCCACAAAGAAGACTCGAGGAGAGAATTTGTTGACTCTGTGCGATTCGCTCCACCATACATCACAGATGAGCGTCGTCCTTTTTGCGTAATTATCTGTAGTTTTTTACTGAACTTAATTGTTTGCAGCTCGCTTTGGCAGCCTCTGCGGTTTGTGGCGTGCCGCAAGCGATCAGCAGCACATGCGTGCAGTCCGCCAAATGTGGTTGGAGGCAAAGACGCGTTGCAGTCGCGGTCCGTGATTTACGCACATAAAAAATTGTATTTTGTTGCGCGCCGCTTCCATGGTTCACTTAGATATATATAGAAAAACTTGTTGAAAATCATTGCAGTTTGTTGTGTGGTCCTCGTGGTTCTCTTTGTACAAAAAATAACAACATTTGTACATTTGAAGTGGCTTGGTAGTTTGCTAGTTAAAAAGCGATATGACGCAGCTCATTGTGAATTGCTAAGTGGTACACTCCATAAAAATATAAATTTCGATGCAGCTCATTAACATTGACCATGTAGTCCAGATGAATTTCAAAGAATTTTAAAAAGACAAAACCGCACTGCTATAGAAGTTCTTTTTTTGCGGGCACTGCTATAGAAGTTCACTTCTACCCTTAGACTCTGTCGCAAATCACTTTTCCCCTTCATGTGGTTCACTTGCCCTCATCTCTGAGGTCCACTCGTTCATAAAAAAGTTATAAAAAAGACGTCAAAACCTCCAAAAATTTGTCTGAGAAAATTTACGCCTGACAAAAGAAACGATGCAGTGCACTTGCCCATTTGACGCAGTGCGGTTTCTGTCCGATGCAGTACATACGAGGATTCTGGGTCGCGAAAAAACAGAGTGTCCGCATTTTTGTAATTTCAAAACTGCTCTTAAACCGTAATGAATTAGAGGGAGTGTTCTACATGAAAAAGTTGCGTCTCGTCAATATCTTTCCAACGGCGTATGATTTGAATTATTCCGACCAGCCGTTCGTAAAAATTTCGCGAAAAAACAGCCGCTGCCTCTCGGAGTCAGCCGCACGATTTTACAAATTAACTAAAAATTGTAAGGAATCTCAAAACCATTTCAACATATGAAAGTTGCGCCTTGTCCGTAGCTTTCCAACGGTGTATCACACGCCCTGTTTCGACAAACGGTTCAAAAACTGGAGCGAAAACAGTACCGAAAATTTCAAAAAATTTAAAAAACACAGTTCCGCGATTTAGTAAATTTGAAACTGCTCTTAAACCGTAACGAATTAGAGAAAGATTTATATATGAAAAAGATGCGCCTCGACGATATCTATCCAACGGCGTATCATTTGCTTCATTCTGACAAGCGGTTTAGAAATAAACGCGAAAAAACGCTCGCCGCCACTCGTCATCCGCCGCACAATTTTCAAAACTGCTCTTAAACCGTGTGGAATCTCGAAAAGTGTTCAACATGTCGAAGTTGCGCCTAATCTATAGCTTTTCAACGGTATATTACACGGCTCATTCCGATAAACGGTTAAAAAATTAGAGCAAAAACAGTACCGAAAAAAGAACGCGTGCAGTTTTTTTCGACACGAAGTTCACTAGTCTATATTGCAGTGCTCGTCGTTAAGAAGATGCAGTGCACTTGTGTTGAGCGTGCAGTGCGGAAGTGATGTGCAGAATAGTTATTCTGCTAATATTAATGTAATAGACAAATGCATATATATATATATATATATATATATATATATATATATATATATATATATATATATATATATATATATAGACACACACTAGTATGTATACACGTGCAATGCACGTCCTAATTTAACAGAGTGATTTTGATAAAAGAAAAAACCATAGATTTGCAAATAGATTAAAGGCAAAAGGAAAAATATAGCAATGTATGAATGTAAATATTAATTAAAAAGTATTAAAAAGGTACAGGAAGCCGTTTTTTGTGCACATCTAGAACTGTATGTTACTTTATGTTCTCTTCCTCCCAGTTTTCCTCTCAAACAACCTCGCTTAGGCTCAAATTTCCATGCGCTCAAGTAACAGATATCGGCTTCTTCCTTTTTCTGGAAGGGCCACGTGATTTTTCCAGAACACAGTAGAAGCAGTAGGAGTCTACTGTTCATGCGAATCCTGATGATCTCAGCCATTGGATTTAGGTGATCAATGGCTATGATTGATACTCTAGGTCTAATGCAAAACTGATACACTATATATATATAGGGTGGGTCTATTCTAATAACATCCTCTAGAGTCTTATTGTAATAACACTTCCGCTTATTCTGCTAACACCCTAAACCCACCCCGCACCCATCCCACTCCTACTCACCTTCTTCCCCTCCCCGCGCCCCAATCCTAGCCGGTGACCAGCCACTAGGGCCGCCCTTCTTCCACCCCCGCTGCCTTGACCTTCCCTTCCCCTTCCCCCACCTCCACTCGCCACACCTTCCACCACGGGACGCCGTGGCCTTCCAATTTGAGGCACCGCGCCGTTCCAGTTTGACGCGCCCCCGGCCTCCCGCCGCCCGAACTGGGCCTTCACGGGTCCCTCGAGACGCCTCACCTTCGGATCCAGGTCGGCAAAAGTCGCGCCGTCCGTGCCGTGCCCCGGCTCCACGGTCAGCCCCACCACATCCGTGGGAGGAGCACCCTAGAGCGCAGGATCCGCGCGAGAAATCCGACCTCGCGCCCCGACGGCCTCCTGTAAGCACGGCCGGGCCGTCCGCCGCCTCCTTCTTCTGGCAGGCGACGAGGTCAGCCCTCTCCTCTGTCCCCCTCCTCCACCTCACCTCCCCCCGGCAAGTTGAGATCCAGCGCCGCCCCGGTCTCGCACTCGTGCTCCACCTACCTCCCCTGCCGCCCAGCCCCACCACCTACCTCCCGCAGCAGCCCTGTCCCGCCCTAGTGCAAGACATCGACCGGATCCGGCGACCTGAACAAGCCGCACCGCCTCAGCTCTCATCTGCATAGCGGCTGGATCCGAGCTGCCCCCACACCGCCGTGAACATGAGGCGGGCGACGCCGCCCACCTGTGCCACCCACCACGAGATCCAGCGCGTCGCCAGATCAACACCCACACCGCTGCGACCTTGCTACCTCCTCCGCGCTGGATCCACCGGGTCCTCCTCGCTCAACGCCTAGGACCCGAGGCGAAGGGCCCTTGCCGTAGGCCCTTCCAAAGAACTGAGGTGCTCGACTCGCCAGCAGACGAGGAGCATCGGGGAGAAGGAATCCTCGCCGCCACCACTCCCCTACAACCGGCAGCTTCATCGGCGCCACCCCGCAGCCTAATCCGTAGCTGTGGCGAGTGCGGATCCAGCGGCAGCGGTTCCCTTACGCTCCACCTTGCGATTCGCTACCCCCTCCGACCTCGCACATCACCGCGGATCCATCTCCTCTCCTTGCAACGCCGATGAGTTCCATCTTGGCCGCCACGTCCAAGGTGTTTTTTGTCAATTCATTGCAAAATTGGTGTGTTTGTCGCAGATTCGTTTCACAAAAATTAACGTGTTTGTCAAAAGGCACGAAGAAGGTCAACGACGGCGACGGCATCCCGGGGACATGAGTTGCCGCCTATGCAGTTTACAGAAGGCATTTTTTGCTTTTTGTTTTTGCAGATTTTGGATGTGCACATCATCTTGTGCGGTTGCCCAGTGCAGTGCGCTTCCGGTGTCCGCTCATTTTTCCATTTCTTACAGCTTGGGTCGGGCGATCTGCAGCATGTGCGTGCAGTGCGGCATGTGGGTGTGTGCAGTGCTCAACAATGGCCATGTGTGTCTTTAATAAAATTGTTTGTTGACAAAAAATTAGCTCACTAAACTTGTGTGTAGCAGCTCATTACCCTTTGTATGAAGTACAATTTATTTCATGTGTTTCAAAACTCACTCGACTAAAATCAACACCTGCAGTGCGTTTGGTTTCGGATGTGGTTCACTTTTGAGACCGATGTTGTTCACTTGCACAAAGCGTGGAAGTGTGAAAAAATTAGCGAAACAAAAAATAGTAATGTGGTTCACTTCCATGTATGTCGAGGTTCATTTGCACTCGTCTCTGCGGTCCACTCTCATTTATAAAAAAATGTTTTAAAAAAGAAAACAAAAACTCGTTTGAGAAAATTTACGTCCAACAAAAAGAAATCATGAAGTTCGCTTGACTTTCTGATGCAGTGCGGTTTTCCGTTCGAAGCAGTGAGTTCTTTCATAAAAAATGACGACAAAAACTCACAAAAGCTCATCTAAGAAAAATTACGCCCGACAAGAAAATCATGAAGTTCGCTTGACTCTTTGATGTAGTGCGCTTTTCTGTCTAAAAGCAGTGCGGTTTTCTTCCTCGTCTTCAAAAATTTACGTCCCACAAAAAGGAAACCATGCAGTTCTCTTACCCATCTAATGCAGTGCGGCATTTCGTCCGATGCAGTGCGGTTTTCAGTCGAATGAAGTACGCACATCGATTTGGGTGTCGCGAAAAACAAAGTGTCCGCGTTTCGGTAAATTTAAAACTGCTCTTAAACCGTAAAGAATTAGAGAGAGTGTTCTACATGAAAGAGTTGCGTCTCGTCGATATCTTTCCAACGGCGTATCGTTGAATCATTCCGACCAGCGGTTTGCAAAAATTTCACAAAAAAACAGCCGCTGCCACTCGTCATCCGCTGCACGATTTTCAAAATTAACTTAAAACCGTAATGAATCTCAAAACCATTCCTACGTATGAAAGTTGCGCTCGTTCGTAGCTTTCCAACGGCGTATCACACGCCTCGTTTCGATAAACGGTTCAAAAATTAGAGCGAAAACAGTACCGAAAATTGAAAAAAATTCAAAAAAACAGAGTTCCGCAATTTAGTAAATTTGAAACTGCTCTAAAACTGTAACGAATTAGAGAAAGATTTATATATGTAACAGATGCGCCTCGACGATATCTATCCAACGGTGTATCATTTGCTTCATTCCGACAAGCGGTTTAGAAAAAAACGCGAAAAAACGCTCGCTGCCACTCGTCATCCGCCGCACCATTTTTAAAACTGCTCTTAAACCGTTTTAAATCTCGAAAAGTGTTCAACATGTCGAAGTTGCGCCTAATTCATAGTTTTTTCAACGGTATATTACACGCCTCATTCCGATAAACGGTTAAAAAACTAGAGCGAAAACAGTACCGAAAAAACACCGCTTGCAGTTTTTTTCAACACGAAGTTCACCAAACCATTCCTACGTATGAAAGTTGCGCTCGTTCGTAGCTTTCCAACGGCGTATCACACGCCGCGTTTCGATAAACGGTTCAAAAACTAGAGCGAAAACAGTACCGAAAATTGAAAAAAATTCAAAAAAACAGAGTTCCGCAATTTAGTAAATTTGAAACTGCTCTAAAACCGTAACGAATTAGAGAAAGATTTATATATGTAAAAGATGCGCCTCGAAGATATCTATCCAACGGTGTATCATTTGCTTCATTCCGACAAGCGGTTTAGAAAAAAACGCGAAAAAACGCTCGCTACCACTCGTCATCCGCCGCACCATTTTCAAAACTGCTCTTAAACCGTTTGAAATCTCGAAAAGTGTTCAACATGTCGAAGTTGCGCCTAATTCATAGCTTTTCAACGGTATATTACACGCATCATTCCGATAAACGGTTAAAAAACTAGAGCGAAAACAGTACCGAAAAAACACCGCTTGCAATTTTTTTCAACACGAAGTTCACCAAACCATTCCTACGTATGAAAGTTGCGCTCGTTCGTAGCTTTCCAACGGCATATCACACGCCTTTTTGATAAACGGTTCAAAAACTAGAGCAAAAATAGTACCGAAAATTGAAAAAAATTCAAAAAAACAGAGTTCCGCAATTTAGTAAATTTGAAACTGCTCTAAAACCGTAACGAATTAGAGAAAGATTTATATATGTAAAAGATGCGCCTCGACGATATCTATCCAACGGTGTATCATTTGCTTCATTCCGACAAGCGGTTTAGAAAAAACGCGAAAAAGCGCTCGCTACCACTCGTCATCCGCCGCACCATTTTCAAAACTGCTCTTAAACTGTTTGAAATCTCGAAAAGTGTTCAACATGTCGAAGTTGCGCCTAATTCATAGCTTTTCAACGGTATATTACACGCCTCATTCCGATAAACGGTTAAAAAACTAGAGCGAAAACAGTACCGAAAAAACACCGCTTGCAGTTTTTTTCAACACGAAGTTCACTAGTCTCTATTGCAGTGCTCGTCGTCAAAATGATGCAGTGTGCTTCTGTTGAGCGTGCAGCGTCGAAGTGGTGTGCAGAATAGTTATTCTGCTAATATATATACGAAATATGTATTTGGCAACCCTGTGCCCGATTGCAAAACTGCCACACCACTCGATATCCCTTCGATCGGCATCGCAGGATCCACTTTTTTCGGTTCTGCCACAACTTCCCCGCGCTCGTCCGCTCCTTGAGGCGATGTCGCGTCGCGGCTCACATAGAGTGGTCGCCGCCCCGCCGCCGCTGCCCGTCCGACGGCAAGCCATGGTGTCGCTGCTGCTGCGCAAGGTGTCGGGCTCCGTGCCGCGCCGCATGACCCGGACGCCTCCTCATCGTCCTACCACAGCGCCATGCGAGCCCCGCCGGTGCTCGCATGTGTGCGCTGCCGCCCTGGACGCCGGCGAGTGCGCGTACGTGCAGCAGCACATGCACCTTTCGACGACGAGTCTCGGAGGAGGATGGGGTACTCCCAATTCCAACCGTGACGGCAATCAATCGGTGGCACCGACGGAACGCCGGACATAGAGGCCGGTAGAGGCGAGCTCACGAGGCTCGGCCGCTCCTCCTCTTGCAGTCATGCAGGTCAGGGGCTGCTCCTGCCGCCAACTCGATCTGCGCTTGCTGACGTGGCTTGGTAAGAAAAGGAAGGATGAGAGAGATCAGGATTGACTTGCACCCCCTTGTGAGCTCGATTCGCCGGTGCAGTTAACGAGAAGAAAAGAGAGAGGATAGATTCCTGGAATGGATTCGCCGGTGCCTTCAAATCAAATCAAAGGGGAAAATGGCCGGGATTCGAGTCGCAGGAGTTGGAGAGGAGCTCGCGGTGGTCGATTTGAGAACCTGATAACTTAAGTGAAAACACAATGGTAACTTTGACAACTGGGAAGAAAATTATTGAAAAGAACCCCATTGATTTCTGAGTAAATAGCGTGGTAACATACATACCGCAGACCTGATAACTTGGTGTTAAATCTTTTTGTTGAAAAGGTATCCTTGATAACTTCTGTGTAAATAGTATGATAACATACGCATCGCAAACCCGATAACTTAGGTGAAAACATTGTGGTAATTTGGACACGAGCAAAAAAATTGCTAAAAACGTACCACCATTAACTGATGTGTACATAGCATGGTAATATACACACCACATAGCTGATAATTTATGTCCAAACACCATGGTAACTTTTCAACCCATGGAAAAAAGGTTGATGAAACATACCCCATAACTCTTGTGTAAATAGCATGATATTTTAAGCACCGGAGACCCGATAACTTACGTACAAACACCACGGTAACTTAGGCCAAGGAGGGAAACAAGTTGTTGAAAATATACCCCCAGTCACTTATGTGAACATGGCACGGTAATAAACGAACCGCATACTCGTTAATTTACATACAAATGATAACTTTGGCCAACGAGGTAAAAAAGTTGCTAAAAAACATCTCCTCCCTCCCCCGCCTTCGATAACTCACGTGAAAATAGCTCAGTAATATATGAACCACATACTCGATAACTTACATAGAAGCACCACGGTAACTTTTACTAAGGAGAGAAAAAAATTTGTTGAAACATATACCCCCGATAACTTATGTGACGGTAATATACAAACCACATACCCCATACCTTATGTACAAATACCGTGGTAACTTGACTAGGGGGTTGAAAAGCATCCCCCGATAACATGCGAAAATACCATGGTAATATATCAACCGCATACCCAATAACTTACGTACAAACACCACGATAACTTTGACTAAAGTGGAAAAAAGTTGTTGAGAAACCATAACCCGGTGACTTATATCAAAACAACATGGTAATATACAAATAGCATACCTGAAAATATGTACAAACACCGTGATATCTTTACAGCAAAAAGGAAAAGTTGTTAAAAAAACATCCTCCGGTGACTTATGTGAAAATAAGACCGTAATGTCTGAATTTTCAGTTTCATTCGATCTCATCTCAGGAAGGTACAAGTAGTGTGCAAGTTGAAAGAAATCACGTGATGTGGTGTAGCCCAGTTGGTTGTTGTTGCTAAATTAATTGTGGGAGGTTGTGGGTTCGATTCCCCTCCTATTGCATTTTTTTTTTGCTTTTTTCAAACTGTTGTGCAGAATCGCGACGGGCCTGCCCCCAGCGGGGTTTCCGTGTTGCCTGGAAATCGGGAGAAGGGAGGGGTTCGTGCCGGGGGAGGGGGTGATATCGGGATGGCCCAGAAAATCGGGAGTGATGGGCTTCGTACGACACGAGGGGCTGCTGTGATTTTTGCGATCGGGATGGGATGGGTTTCATACGATACGAGGGGGTGTGGTGATTTTTGCAATCTGGCACACGGTTGCCAGTTATCACAGTCCATATACGAAATATGTATAGAGAGGAATAGTTATTCTTCATCCCCCTCTATTTTAACATGAATGCATCGTAATTTTACGTTTCGTAAATTTTGTCTTATTTCAAACATAAAAGGAGAACGTAAGAAAATATTTAATCGACGTAAAAATATTTTATTTTACGCAAATTTTGAAACGTACAAACATAGTGTAGAATGTACATAAAATGTAATTTTTCTGGTCTTCTGACCTTTTTTTATGCTAAATTTTACGCAGTGAATCAATATGACTGTAACTATTTGTATTTGAAACATAATTTATTTATGAAATGATCGTAAAATTACCTCGGGTGAAGAATAATGTATTCTGCACACTGGGTGATGAATAGTAACACCATATATATATATATATCAAATTTAGGGCTAAATTTTAGAGGATTGTAAAAACACATCTTAGATACTACTTGCTCCATTTCAGTTTACAAGTCCTACTCGTATATCTAGGTTGCCAATTTTATCACCCTAATATAAATTATATAACACAAAAATTATACGGTTTGAAAATAGAACATCTGAAGTTTATATTGCTATATTTTTGTAACATATGACTTATATTTGGTTGGTCAAATTGATGACCTAGGGATACGCGCATGCCCTATAAACTGAGAGAGAGGGAGTAACTCAAATTCAAAAGTGATTACATGTTCTACCGCGACGGTATCACAGTATCACTTAAATGGTTGTATCGCTAGATCCATTCCCTTCCAGAGAATCATGCTGCATCACAAATTTCTTTTGACTTAAAAATATGATGTTGTCGTTCGAGCGACACGGAAGTTAGACTTCATCTACATGCAACCAAAATATACTTGATGCTGAACTTTGAATGTGCAGTGCATATGCACCCACGTGGTTGCTGTCTGAACTTTGAATGTGCAGTGCATATGCACCGCACCCACGTGGTTGTTGATGCAGGATGCATGTCAACCTTGGGTAGCTTTCTTATTTTATCACGATTTTTCTAATTAGTTGACCTTCACATAGTATATATTAATTATGCCACTAATACTTCTTGTTCAGCTCATTACCGACAGAAATAGTTACCATAGCCAGCCACATACAATGTTACCTTCTCATGGGAAATAAAAATGTAAAATTATAATAATATCACAGACAAAAACGCAGGTCACGTTTACGTCTAACTTTGTTTTTCTTTTCTCTATATGTAGACTGAATTTGGGTTTGAATTTTTGTGAGATTGTAGAAACAAATCTTAGGCATTAAAACAATTTCAAAACATTTTACAAGTGTCATCGTACGATGGTATCATGTTATCATGTAAAGGATGCTATCACTGGATATATTCTTTGTTCCGAAGACAAGTTGCAATCTTACACCTCCTCCAGTCCTCCTCCTCCTCCTCCTCCTCCAAAAAAGAAAGTTAGGATTCGTGCCTCTCGCCGGCGCCGGCGCAGGTCCGCCTTGTCTCCGGTGGCCCTAGGGCCATGGAGGCGCGGTGGATCCTGGCAAGGGTCGGCGGGAGGGCTCCGTTTTTAGTCGTTTTTCCAATCTTGTTAGGGTTTGTGTCCTACTCAGGAAGACGAGACGGCGGCGGCTCCCTGAAGATGGAATAAAGGTCTCCCCGCCTAACCCCCATTCCGGCTGTGTGTCTAGCATCATTGGTGGGCGTGTGGAGGTATGTCTCCGGCAGATCTATCTTTGGTGGATTTGCTCGATCTCGTCGTTGTTCGTCTACGTTCGTTTGTCTTCGGTTTGGATCTTTCTGATCTACGTTATTTTTCATCGGGCGGTTCTTTGTTCGGGGTCTTTGGTCCTATGGGGCCTTAGCACGACGACTTCCGACCGCTCTACTACAACAAGTTGTGCCCTCGGCAATAGAGGGGCGATGACGGCGGCGCGCCTTCGGCTCGCTTCGGTGCTTGTAGTCGTCGCTATGTGGTCTACGAATCTGAATGTAATTTTTATTCCTGGTATTCGTTGTACTGCCATGATTGAAGATGAATAGATTGGAAGTTTTTCTCCGCAAAAAAAAGGAAGACAAGTTGCATCTCACGCTCTCTTTTGCCTCACCATTCTGTTATTCTCGTTGGAGAAACATGAACAAGTAACATCCAGCCTCGGCTTGCTTTTACGTTGACCAAAACATGCTCTAAATTTGAACTTAGGACGTGCAATGCATATGCATCCTTATACCAAATGGTTGTTAGTGTACGAAGTCAACCATGCCTAGCTAGCATTGTTATATCATCTTGAGTTTTCTAATTAGTCTACCTCCATTATCTTCATTAACCAAATAGTTCTCCACCTACAGCTCACTACCGACAGCAAGAAGAACCATCACCAACCTTCAACCACGTGTACATGTTACTACCTCAGTACCTCTTCATCGTTCAATGACACCACCTAGGTACATCTCTACCTCTCTACCTAATAATAAAGCACGTAGGGTTTCTGTCGTACGTCGTCACTAATTTACAAAAACGTCCCTCTGTTTCTGCAAAATCAACCCGCAGTCCCTATTAAGTGAATCTGGGAAACTATTTGTTTTAAAAAAAATAGCGTCGCGGCGGTGGCCTAGGCCGGCATGGAGGTGAGTTTGCAGGCGCGCTTGCGGTAGGCGAGCCTAGCCCGCAAGCCCTCCCGCTGCTTGGTGAGGGCCTTGGCCTTCCTGCGTGCCTTGTCGGCCTCGGCGCTGGCCTTGGCAGGCCGAGGCGTCGCGTAACGGGCGGCGGATCTCGGCTGCTCCCCCGTGGATCCGGCGGCAGACGGATCGAGACAGGAGAGGCGGCAACCTCCATGGCGGGCCCTGGAGGAGACCATCGTGGATTGAGATGGAGAGGCGACGACCTCCATAGCGAGCTACGGAGCAGAGGAGGCAGGGTCTTGTGGCGGCGCTCGCCTGAGCTCCTGGCACCGGGAAGATATCGGGAACGGACGAAGGACGGCGAGGCAGGCCGGAGAGGGGCCGGATCCGGCGATTCCCGACAACAGATGGGCGGTGGCGGTCTCCATGCTGCGGGGTCGGCACGAAGTTCCTGCTGCGGGCATGGTGGTCTTCCTGTTGAAGAAAATAGAGAGGGTTCAGAGAGAGAAGAGAGAGACAGGGGAGAGATAGAGAGGGAGAGAGGAGGCGGGGCAACGTTGCAGTGCAGCTACTGCTCACCTAGGCGACGAGGGGCATGGGTCGGAGCGGAGGACCTCGGGCGTCCATGGCGGCCTCCCTGCAACAGAGAGCAAGAGAGATAGAGGGAGATGAGAGTAAACGGGGAAAAGAGAATAAGGGACGAGGGAGATGGTGGGGAAAAGAATGCAGGGGGACGACGGGGGCCTGCTCGGTGGCTTCGGTCATCGGCGGAAGAAGGAGCTCAGGGACTAGGTGGTTGTGCTCGGGAGCAGCAGATCGAGCAGGAGAAAGGAGGGGATAGAACGAGGCGATGGAATAAGAAGGAACTCAGAGGAAGGAGGGGATAGAATGGGATGAGCTTCAACGGTAGAGGAAGGCCCCAGCAAATTTGACGCCTTAAGACGAGACGTACACGTGATGGTGTACGTGGTCTCTACTTTTTTTTAATTGGGTACGTGGCCTCCACCCGCATGACAGTGATGGGCAACAAAGAAAATTTTGCTTTTTTATGGTGATGATGGGACGGGGTGCGTGGTCTTTGGGCCAAGTTTAAATAGAGCAAAAGAAAAAGAACCAAACATAATTTGTAAACCCAACAACCAGCATTTTCTAAAAAATAATCAAGATAGTAAAAACATGTTTGATTTTGGATATTAACAACAACTAATTCTTTATAAATAATCCCACTTGAATGCACCACTACTCTTCCATCCAAAAGAAATTCTTTTGCATTTAAATCCTCTGAAAATCCGAAGAATTAATTTTGAACTATTTATTAAACCTCGAATGGTATACTATTATTTTGTCTGTATATCCCGCTAAAAACACTTACACCATTCCTTTTCCACCTGATGATAGTGGTAAGTTGAAGGAGGAGCCATCAAAGGACATCCCTATGACTTTCTCAACTTTATACTACATGGTCTAGAAACCAACAATCATGTTTTAAATTGCGGACATCGAGCGTGTGTGTGTTTTTTTAAGATAAAGGGTGTTTCAAAATCTTCTTGCTTTAAAAAATCATGCTTTTAAGTATGTTCACGTTTTTTAACAAATGCACAAAATCCCAAAAGATCCAGCATAAACAAATATTTAAAATTTATCACAAAATTTTAAAATTTCATATTTAAAAAGACATGTGGTCAAAACATGTTCATCTTCAAAACATGTTTCAATTCTAATAAAAAAGATTAAAAATTTCAAAATTGTTCATTTATTTCAAAATAAATAAATATTAGTGTTTTCCCGAAGAGTAAATAAATAAAACTGATTACTAGACTACTCCATGCACCACTACTCTTCCATCATATTACTCCGAAAAACGATAGCAGTATAAACTTATTATTGATGTTTATGAGAACTGCGTATAAGAAATGGCGTGTACTGTCACACGGAGTAGATTTTACGATATTTTTCGCCCGTTGCAACGCACGGGCATTTGTACTAGTGTTACCCAACATTCTTTTGTACTAGATCTGGCTGGTGGATCCAGTATAATCAATGATTTCCACCTGGTATTAAGAGCGAGACAAGCTTAACCGCCAAACCAACTCTTTTTTCTTTTTTTCGAAAAGGAGGATTACCCCGGCTCTGCATTAATCGATGCACACAACCATCTTTATTAGTGTTATTAAGTGGAGTCTAACAACATGAATACATAGATCAACCCGAAGACTCTTATCTAGTGAACAAAGTCGCAACACCTATAGTCTTGTTACTGTGCCCAAACCACATGAACACGCACTATCTAATCCAGTGCCCTCATGCAGCTACCCCGCATCGGGCCGAGAGCACCGTCTGGTCTGGGCGACCCGCAACGCGCATCACATGTGCACGCTCTGGATCTGCCGCCACCATCTTCCGTCGTCTCATCTACAGGAGCGATCAACACATTCAGCTTGCCAGGCTGTACTACCCTCGAAGCCGCCATGACTCCAGACAACGCATCTTCGTGCGTCCATGCATCATCACACATCTATCACCGAGACCCCGCTACACCATGCCGCCGAGACCCACTGTTGTCGATGCGGTAAAAGCCACACCACTCCACCTTCTGAACCCTCCAGGGCGTACTTCAAGACGATGCCCCCAGGAGAGAGAACGACGTTGCGCACCGCCATTATCCGATCTAGAAAATCCAGATCTTGGGTTTCCCTACATCGCACCGCCAAACCCACTGGTGTTACGATTGGGGTTTGGCTAAATATCATCAACGGGGAGACAACGCATGATAGTCATGTCTTATATAACAAGGACGAAAGGAACAAGAGAAGCTTAATAGAGCTAAACCCACAGAAAGCAACCCCAGAGAAAGTAGAAGCGCACACATGGCGAGACGAATCAAAATGCTCGCATCTTGCTCGAGATGCACCAAAGATACGCTAATTGTACACAACATATATTGGCGACATACGCTTGATGTTTGTTATGTAACCGACTCAATTGTACTTAATATGATTATATCATCTTTTATTGGAAAGTGTAACAATTGACTAAAAATTAATGTCCCCTCAAATGTTTCACCACTAGTTTATGTCTTGATTCCTGGTTCAACCATCCACTCCATCTGAAATTTCAAATATACATACAATTATTTATTTGTTTCCGCGGCACGAAATAGGCATACACATTTCTACAGCACCAAAGTTCAAACCACCATGCTTATGAATTTCTTGTGGACAGATATGGTAGAAGGGAAATTGACATACATGAACTCCACATCGCACCTGTTAACCTTTGTTTTAAGTAGGCAAGTTAAGTATTTCAAGCTATGAACAAGCTCAGTGGTTAATCAGCAAGCTACACAAAAGCACATTTCTCAAAAAGGAGGATAACCCCGGCCTCTGCATCAGGACAATGCATGTAGCCATATATAATTAAGAATGCAAAATCTAGCAACCGAACAACATCGATTCAAAAATAAAGGAAAAAGAAAATCCGAGGCGCATGCCTCGCGGATGTAACTCCAATAGATAGCCACTAACCCTATGTTACAAGATGACATCAATATGACAAATACACAACTCCTAGGTTGTGCCTTCAAGAAGGTATCATCGCACGTGCACCGATGATGGTGAGTCTAGCACATTGAACTCCGGATTCTCATATCCCTAAAGCCAAGCTTCAATCCATCACCTTCATCAAGGGCACGACGCATACGCGTGCCGACATAGCCTTATCAGAGATCTTGTGTTTCACCAGAGTGCATAAGGTCACCGTTGAAGCCATATGCACCATCATCACTAATCTGACCACCGACGCCTCTCTAACTGGATACCTCTGGAGAAGACACCAGACAGACGTCCCATATCGCATGCCTCCCTTCTCTGTTGCACCACCTTCGATCCAGCAGCAACAAGCTGGACATGAGACCTCCGCCAGAGCCACCATGCATCACGTGTCGGTAGTAGGCATGACTTGACATCCCGCATGAGATGTCGTGCGTAGCATCCGCTGGTGACTCTAAAAGAGACACATGTTTCACCTGCCGAGCCGCATTAAAACTGATCTGTTAATGGAGGGGAAGTAACATACCGCCACCAGCCTTAGAAAGGTCGTCCCACCTCGAGATCTAGACTCTGTATCGTCCACACAACCACAGCGTCCGACACTGTCGAAGAAGGGGGTCGCCGCCCCCATTCCGAGCGTTACACGGAGCACCCATCATCGCACCAGTCGCTGTAGTCGCCCATGCAATGGCAATGGCCGCTGCGACTGTCAGATCTGGGCACTAGGTCCCGAGTCCCCCGCGCACCGCCCTATGGTCAGCCGCGCTTGACCTGTCGGCCGGACCCCGGCTACCGGATCTAGGCAGAATCCCAAATCCACCACCAACACTCGACCCTCTTGGTCGCCATGCCTTGTCCTAGGGCCGCCGCCCCCAACAACCCATGACCAGCAAGAGGCACATCGCTGCCCCGCACGCCGCCGCCCGCTGGCTCAACCCTCCTGTGATGCCCGCACGAGCTAGCCATGGGGACAGCAGATTGCGGGAGAAGATACCCCGGCGGCGGCGCTGACATGTGGGCTTTGCCTGGCGTCCTGGCAACTGCGGGGGAGGAGGTGGTGGACAAGGGAGTTCTCTGGCGGTGGGCGTGGTTCGCCTCCCGTGTCGCTCGTGCAGGAGCGACGCAGGGGCCTTCGAATCTTTTGAGGCTTCACACATAGTAGAAAAAGAACTAGAGGTGGCCATGCTATTTGACTCTAAATATCTATGAGAATAATATAAACGAATTGCACGATCAAGTTTTCCGCGGAACCTCAGTTTTGTATCAATTTCAGAAGCAATGTACATGTCTAGATTATGTGTCACATGTTTGAATAAAATTTCAGGGATCTCCGAATCACAAATCACCTAAACCCTAATGTACCAACAGCTTAACCTGGTAATCTGCATATCAAATGACAGGATTAAGCTGGTACCATGACGCTTATGTAGAGCAAGGTCTTTTCGTCTGTTGCACTAACATTATAATATTTGACTGTCATTCCCTGCATATTCATTTAGCTTGGTCAAGCGGGGACTAGTAATAGAGTTGGATTCCACTTACATAGTTCCATACTATTGTGCTAGGATTCAACATCCATGGACCGGCCGCATGCGACAGAGATGCTGCAATCGATTAGTAATTTTACATGTGTGATGCACCTTTCATTGGTGTAATTCCAGTGAGAATAATACTTTGTTTTTCTGGGAGAGAAAATTTCAATCTATTCATCAATCATGGCAGTAGGCATAATAAAAATTACAACCAGGTCCATGGAGTTGGATAACTGAATTCTCACTGTATTGATTCAAAATTACAAGGGTGCGGTTATATACCACCCTGTACACTTGTTGTTACAACAGAAAAGAAGATAAGCCAGCGACTACGCTGGAGGTGGAGCGGCTACGCTGGATACAAAGGGAATGGTGATCGTCGGAGCATGGTCATCACATGACTCGGGGCCATCCCGTTGGCCTTCTGTGCATGTGTTGAGTGGTGTCTACGAACACCCCCCTCCCCCCCGGCAGCCGAAATGGGGTGAGCACGGGCGTTTAGGCTGGCTCTAAAGGCGGCGAAGACGCTGGTTGGGAGCCCCTTGGTGAAGACATCGGCGAACTACGACGATGTTGTCACGTGGAGAACGCGAATCTCGTCCAGGGAGACGTGCTCACGGACGAAGTGCGGGTCAATCTCCACGTGCTTGGTTCTCTGGTGCTCGACAGGGTTGCTTGACACGTACATTGCACTAACATTGTCGCAGTAGACGATGGTTGATCGTTGCGGCGGCTGCTGAGCTCGGTGAGCAGTTGGCGGAGCCAAACCGCCTCAGCGACAGCATTGGCGATGCCCTTGTACTCGGCCTCCATGCTGGAGCGGGAAACCGTGTTCTGCCGTTTGGATGACCAACTGACCAGATTGGCACCGAGGAAGACAACAAAACCGGAGGTCGACTTGAGGGTGTCGGGATACCCCGCCCAATCGGCGATCGAGTAGGCGTCAGATCACCGCCTAAGGACCGATAGAACTGCAAACCGAGTTGGGTGGTGCCGCGGATGTAGCGCAGAACTCGCTTGACTAGCTGAAAATGAGCTTCCAGGCGATCATGCATGAACAAACAACACTGTTGGACGGCATATGAGACGTCGGGCCGAGTTAGGGTGAGATACTGCAATGCCCCTCCAAGACTGCGGTAAAGGGAAGGATCATGGAAGGGTGAACCGGCGGTGGCGGATAGCTTGGAGGTGGTGTCGACGGGTGTGGGAGCAGGTTTGCAGTTTAACATGCCGGCGCAATCGAGAATCTCGAGGCCATATTGTTGTTGGGAGAGATGGAGACCAGTGGTGTTGTGATGCACGTTTATCCCGAGAAAGTGGTGGAGCATGATCTAGCCAATGGGACGGTACTGGATGGGCCTGCAGCAGGGCATGGGCTAGGTGGCGTGGGAGGGTGAGCTGCTGGTGGAGAGTGGAGAGCGGTGTTAGCTGGGCCGCTCGTGGGACAGGCACGAGGTGGCGTGCGAGGATGCATATGGGTGGGGGCATGTGGTCGGCAGGTGCGGCCTGACCGATGCTGACTGGCATGCGCGACGGGGAAGGGGTGATCCGCACGGATCTCGGGGCGTATGAGGTAGGTGGGATGAGCGTGGGAGGCGGCATGGGCGGGGGATCACTACAAGAAATATGTCAACTAGTGACCTTCTGTCAGTGACCCTAGAAGAATTGGTCATAGGTCTATGACCATTTGAGACCAATTGGTCAAAAGCTGTTCATGGGGCTCCAAACCCTAAACCATTGCAACCATTTTGGTTAGAAATGTCATAATTTCCTTACACAAAATGGTCATAAAGCAAACAGTGCTGGTCCGCTACCTTATTTCTAGTTGTTAACGACCAATATAGATGGTCATAGCCTTGTAGATTGTGGTGGGTTGTGATGACTAGGCGCCATCTCATCAGTTTTGCTTATGTGTCATGTCCATGTGTCAATTTTTGCCCTAGGTTGTGAAGCAACCTATATTTCTGTTATTCCAAAAATTCCCAAAAAATTCTCATAAATTGTTTGGATCATATCTTCATCAAATATGTCAAAAACCTTCCTTGCCTAGTTCAAAAATAACTCAACAATATTCATTTTCCTATTCTGTTCAGAGCATCACTTTGTGAAGGAAGTACCATTTTGGCATTTCTAAATGGTATCCATTTTCTACAGTGCTTTCCTCTACCCAAATAACCATCCTCCACCAAATGCCAGCTGAATCCATTCATTATTTTGAGCCCAGCTTCAACATTCGTATTTATGTCCAGTGTGGTACTTTGGAAAGCAAGTACCACCTAGGCTCCTTCTTTTGAGCTGAAAATTTGTGAAGGCAGTCTTCTTAGTAAATGATCATCCTCAGCCAAAACTCACGCCCATTATCCGTGTGCATTTCACGTACCGCTAATCAAACACTTGGCTACTTATTCATGTTTGAGCATCGATCGGTCTCCTCGTGAGAATCTTATGTTGTAATTTTCTTCCTAGCACCTACCTAGGGAGTGCCCAACCCACTAGACATGCCTAGACCGCCCAGAACACATGGCAACGCCACAGTCACGCGGTGACCACGCGGCGGGCATGCGAGTTTACGCGCTCTAGAGTTGGGGCCCTCGGCCACCGTCCAAACCTCGACGTATCACCACCAAACCATGTAGTTATGATTAAATGGGTACTTATGTAACTAGAAATGATTTTTGGAAAAAAATAAAGATCAAACTATGAGGCAGCCGCAGTTCAAATTTGACCCGCTTCCTACTGGATCGGCGGGAATTTGTCTTTTTCACCAGAGGTGGATCAAAACTTTTGACACCCAACTATTTTGTTAATTGTGCATTAAATATGGCCTAGTATTTTATAAAATTGGTTTGGTCCAATTTTGCAACAAATATATGGTAGTTCCTTCACAAAGAAACCTCATTTCGGGCACTCGAAAAATGGAAAATGAATTTTTCGTCCAAAGAAAATGAAAACTCCCTTAAGCAACATTGTTTGTCATTCCAATATGCACCCTTGTGCACAATGTGAGATCATTTGAACAAACTATGCCATGAATGTGGCCATAAGATTGATCATTTGGCTTGAAAGCCATGAATCTTCACGCTTGATAGCTCATTTCTGAGAACACTTTTTAAAAATAATTGCCGTAATACAAGTTTATTATTTTTGCTGGTAAGTTGGTCACATATAATGACGCAATGCGAGGGTTTTCCAATTTTTTTGATTTTTTTCAATTTTTTAAGCCCGTTTCAAAATGCGGTCAAAACGGCGGGAATGACCGTTTCTAGCTAGTGGTTGAATATTGGAATTTTTTTATGTTTCTCTGATTAAATAGATACTTATGTACCTAGAAATGATTTTTGGAAAAAATAAAGAGCAAACTACGAGGTAGCTACAGTTCAAATTTGACCCGCTTCCACCTGAATCGGCGGGAATTTGTCTTTTTCACGAGAGGTGGATCAAAATTTTTTACACCCAACCATTTGATCAATTGTATATTAAATATGGCCTAGTATTTTAGAAAATTGACTTAGTACAATTTTGCAACAATTATATGGTAGTTCCTTCACAAAAAAACCTCATTTCGGGCACTCAAAAAATGGAAAATGAATTTTTCGTCCAAAGAAAATGAAAACTCCCTTAAGCAACATTGTTTGTCATTCCAATATGCACCCTTGTGCACAATATGAGATCATCTGAACAAACTATGCCATGAATGTGGCCATAAGCTTGGTCATTTGGCTTGAAAGCCATGAATCTTCACACGTGATAGCACGTTTCTGAGAACACTTTTTTAAAATAATTGTCGTATTACAAGTTTATTATTTTTTCTGGTAACTTGGTCACATATAATGATGCAATGCGAAGGTTTTCCAATTTTTTTTATTTTTTTTGAATTTTTTATGCCCGTTTCAAAATGCGGTCAAAACGGTGGGAATGACCGTTCCTAGCTAGTGGTTGAATCTAGGAATTTGTTTTATGTTTCTCTGATTAAATAGATACTTATGTACCTAGAAATGATTTTTGAAAAAAATAAAGAGCAATCTACGAGGTAGCTACAGTTCAAATTTGACCCGCTTCCAGCTGAATCGGCGGGAATTTGTCTTTTTCACGAGAGGTGGAGCAAAAAATTTTACACCCAACCATTTGATCAATTGTATATTAAATTTGTCCTAGTATTTTAGAAAATTGACTTGGTACAATTTTGCAACAATTATATGGTAGTTCCTTCACAAAAAAACCTCATTTCGGGCACTCGAAAAATGGAAAATGAATTTTTCGTCCAAAGAGAATGAAAAATCCCTTAAGCAACATTGTTTGTCATTCCAATATGCACCCTTGTGCACAATATGAGATCATTTGAACAAACTACGCCATGAATGTGGCCATAAGATTTATCATTTGGCTTGAAAGCCATTGATCTCCACACGTGATAGCTCGTTTCTGAGAACACTTTTTTAGAGTAATTGCCGTATTACAAGTTTGTTATTTTTCCTGGGAACTTGGCCACATATAATGACGCAATGCAAAGGTTTCCCAATTTTTTGATTTTTTTGAATTTTTTATGCCCGTTTTAAAATGCGGTCAAAACTGCGGGAATGACCGTTCCTAGCTAGTGGTTGAATCATGGATTTTTTAGTGCTTCTCTTATTAAATAGATACTTTTGTACCTAGAAATAATTTTTGGAAAAAATAAAGAGCAAACTACAAGGCAGCTACAGTTCAAATTTGACCCGCTTCCAACTGATTCGGCGGAAATTTGTCTTTTTTACGAGAGGTGGATCAAAACTTTTTACACCCAACCATTTGGTCAATTGTGCATTAAATATGGCCTAGTATTTTATAAAAATGATTTGGTCCAATTTTGCAACAATTATTTGGGAGGTCCTTCACAAAAAACCTCCTTTTGGGCACTCGAAAAATGGAAAATTGATTTTTTGTCCAAAGAAAATGAAAACTTACTTAGGCAACATTGTTTGTCATTCCAATATGCACCCTTGTGCACAATATGAGATAATTTGAACGAACTATGCCATTCCAAAATGCACCCTTGTGCAAAAAACACAAGAGAAACAAATAGAAAAACACAACTACATAAGCTTGAAAAAGTATTTGATGTGCTCCACATTTGCAACAAATATTTTATGATTGTGAATTATAAAATTGATGTGCTCCAAATTTGCAACAAATATTTGCTAGGTTCTTTATAAAAATATCATTTTGGACACTCGAAAAATGATTCTCTTACAAAAAACTCATATCTTAGAACACTTTTTTTAATGATATTAACAATATTCAAAGTTTGTTATTTTTACTGAAAAGTAGTTCACACTTGGTGACACAATGCAAAGGTTTTTTATTTCCATATTCTTATAAATTTCTTAGGTAGTCAAATAACAAACATGATTCAAAATCTTATTTTCAATCGATTATGACCAATTTAAATGGTCTTAACATCACCAAAGGGGATACTCTACTCTGATTGGTCTAAAATCAGCTCACGCGGATCATGGCTTAAGCACCGTCGGATGCGCCCGGATCCAACGGCAGCCCACAGCCCCCTCATCGCTCTCACCCCCTCCTGAATCACCCCGTATCCCTCTCATCCTCGTCCACCCACGAAACCCTAGCCCCCTTCTCCCAATTGCCGCCGCCGCCCAGATCCAATCCAAGTCAGAGCCCCCGGCCTCCATCTCCATTCCTGCGCGTGTCGGCCACCTCCCTCCGGCAAAGCTCGACCCCCACCCCCCAAGCTCCGCTGCTCCACCCTCTCCCACGCCCCTTGATCCCAGATCCCCATCTCCCTCCCTCCCTCCCTCAGATCTCGATCCGCCGCCGCCCACCATTGATGACCTTCACCATAGACGAGATCGAGCTCCTCCCTCCCTCCCCTTCTCCCGTAGCCTTATCCACTCCGAGCCAACCAACCACTCCGTCCTTGGGATTTTTTCGCGCGGTGCCTCGTCTCGCTGACCCGGCGACCACAGGCAGGCAGTCCACGGCCAGGATGGCGGCGTGCCCCGCCACGACCACGTACGCGCACGACACTCCGTGCCTCCCCTCCATCTCCCGTGGTTCCTAACATATGCGCTCCTCTCCACTCCTGGGGTGACATGTAGGGCTCGCATGGGAGCAGCGCATGGCGGAGGCCTCTGGAGAAGAAGCGGGAGGAGCCCGACTGTCCTCGCGCGCCCGACCCATGGAAGGAGCACCACGGCGCGTGCCTCGGAGCTGCTTCGCGCCCAGCTCGAGGAGCACGACATCTAGGTGATCCCCCATTCCGACCCCCTCCCCTGAGTCCTCCCCGATTTGGTGCCATGTTGACAGAAAATTTCTTCGCCCCTCATGCTTGCTCGGGCCCCGGATCGGCACGTTCCATTGCGGTTGTGGTGCTAGGGCGCTAGATCTTGTCCGTCGATGTCGCCTAGGTCGCACGACTTTGGTCGGAGAGCTGTGCCGTGGCCAGCCTGAGGGTACTTGCTGCGCGTTTGTCCAACTCTCTGCGCACCCTCTGTTTTTTCGCGGAGAAGCAGGCGAGGCCTGGCCTCCTTGAACCTCCGCCCTGGTAGCTGTTAGGGGCCTTGTGCAGAAATCGTGCTTACTTGTGCACCTGCGAGTTTAATTTCAGAGGTTGGTAATGCCATATTTGGTCTTTGTTGTTTTAGCGATTGTGGGTTGTGACTTGTTTGTCAGTTGCCCTTGTTATGTACAGTTTGTGGTTCCCATTCTGAGAGATCTCTAGTGCTGAAAACTGAAATGCTACTGCTTTCTCTTGTGGATGCAAATCTAAAAGGAATTTTAGCAAGCATGGATAAATCAGTCACCTTTGGCGATTGCTACAGTAGAAATGTGACTTCCTTTGTTAATTAGCTTTGGAAATCAGTTGTGATCTAAGTATCAGGTGTGTAATTGTGTATGCTTATATGATGTCTTGCATATTTCCTATACCAACAATATGAATTTGTGAGCATAGCTTCTGTTGTCAGTGCAGACAAAAGTTGCTTGTAATGTACATACTCTTCCTCTTTTTTGCTTTTGGAGTTCATTTCTGTCTATCTTGTGCTGATGCTACTTAGAATGTACTCACATCATCATGCTGGACAGATAATACTGTGGGTAAACCGTTTACTGTTTTTCCATTTCTGAATGTTCATGGTGCTATGAAAACTCTGAAAATTGGTACTTCAGTCAAATGTGCTTTCCTTTCTAAACAACTCTTCACCTCGCTGAGATCTTCTTACCTGGAATCATTCCATACTAGTATAGATAGCATCCAAATAAGGTGTGATGTTCACTGTTTTTATTTTCATACGATGATAAGAGTTGATGAATATTCAGGCATGCTAGAACATATTTCGTGGCAATTCTAGAACTGCATAAGTTGACCTGTTTGTTGTAGAATTCAATAGGCAGTATCCTTTATTTAGGCTCAAAAAAAGCCTTGCAGTGGTTTTATTGTAACGTTAAGTTTTCATCACAAACACTAGTTGTTTATTATGAAACATTCATTCTACTGCACACTATTTAGTTATTATCTAAAAAAACACAATTCAGTTAACTTATACTTTATCTTTTAGATTTGTAGCTTCAAACCTGAAAAAATGGACATGTAGCTTCTACTTTTGAACAAAGTAAAATGCAATGCACATAGATAGACATGCATCATAGGCATGACTTGTTTCTAAGTTAGCTAAGCATAATCTGTTGTTTAATCCAAATTGTGTTATCAAAAGTTGCTTAGAATGTGTTCTGGTCTTGCTTCATGGATCAGTTTTCTCATGAAACTAATGTGCCTGGACAACAGTTTGCTCCACTAATGTTATATCTCTCTCATTGTAGGATGGCAAGTTGTGGCAGCTGGAGCATGTCGCATAAGAGAGAGCAATGAAATCCATTGTACTGTTCCGTTAAAAAAAGTACATTGTGCTGTTATGATAGTAGCAGATGTGCCATCATTGTCGGAGTAATGGGCCACGGGTAGGCTGACCCGGGACCCAAGATCTTTCAAGACATCGGGGCAGGCCGCGCCCCTCAGCCGAGTCCCAGCTGGCGACCTTCGAGAAGGCCGAGTCTCTATTGGCGACCTTTGGAGAGGCCGAGTCCCCGTTGGCGACCTTTGGAGAAGCCGAGTCCTTAGACGGCGACTCTAAAACAAGCCGACTCCAGGCTTGCGACCTTTCAAGGGGCCGACTATGAGAGTCGGCCCGCGACCTTACACGAAGACCGATGCGGGGTACAGCCCCGACGTGGCCGTCCCCTCAAACCCACGGGAGGAAGGCATGGCTACAGTGAGCCGCATCGCCAGGAGATCTCCGGTGAGGCGCGGCACTGTTGCCATGCCTCCCCTGACCTCAGCCACAGTGCATGAGGCACTGTGCCCACGATGGCGGCATGTACGGCCCGGAGATCGCCGGGCCCTCCGTCAGTGAGAGAGAAGAAGACGGCGGAGAGCGAAGATGGCCTCATGGAGTCGGCCTCCCAGTCGGCCGCCTCCGGCGAGGCCCCAAAGCCATAAACCAGATTGGGCGGAAGTGGCGATAGTGATCGCTGAGCGACGGCGCACTGTTCCCACGACCCCATGACCGAGCTGCGTCATCGAGGCGGCGCACGGTGTTACTGCTGTCATGGGCCCGCCATCGCCGGCCCCAGCCCGGCGAGGAGGGCGGCTGCAAGAGAGATCGACGGTGGGGCCACGCCACCAGATACCGTTGACCCGGGGTAGGCCTATATCGCCCCGGGCACCCATGCAAAGGGTTCGCCTGGATAGGTTTTAGACACATAGGAGAAGGGAAAGAGCCAGCCTTGCTCCCTCCTGCCTCCGAAATAGCTCAAGGAGCACCTCTGCATTATCATACCATAGTGATCATCACGGACCCCCAGAGCAGCGAGAGGGTGTTATCTCCCGGAGAGCCCAAGCCGGGTAAGATTCGCGGTGTGCATGTCTGCGCCTCATCCGTTTCTGTGCACCGCGACGTTCTACTCGCCCCACCATGATAAGCCACCCGTTGGCATATGTCGCATCAACCCCGACATTTGGCGCCCACCGTGGGCGAGGTGCACCGTCGTCCGGAGATCTGCTACGGGCGGGAACCCTTTTCCTCCTCGGCGGCGCAGCCAGCCCGGCTTCGCCAGATGGAGTTCTGCATCGGCAGCTGCCGCGGCGCTGCACTGTGCGCGAAGCGGCCTCGCCGAACTCATCGGCGAGGTGCGCCTCTCGAAGCGAACTCGCGCGGCGCGGCGCGGGTGGCCCCGAGCCTTCGCGGGCCTCCTCGACCAACTTCGACGTCGCCGGGCGAGCCCGCCAGATTTGGAGTCCGTAGGCTCCTCCGACACGATCTGGTCGACTCGACGCCGTATCACTTGATATCTTCCCCACCAACGTGGTGGTCTACGACGAGCCTCTTCCGTACGAGGAGAGTGGCGGAAGCGCCGTCACGGAGGTGCTCGTCATCGGCCACGGCGAGCACTCCGGCGAAAACACCCAGACCCATCGCCAGCCGCCTCGCAAGACCGGCGCGCCCATCCCGGAGGACGCGGACGAAGATCTTTGGAAGAATGCCGCCTTCAAATCATTGAAGGTGCCAAGAAGTTAGCAAGCATGAGACGCTTGTCCGCTGCGTGCCAGCGCGAGATGGATCGTCTTGTAAGCGGCTCGCCGGCTCGATCGGGCCGAGCCGTCTAGGTGCGGTCCGTGGCCGCGCGCAGCTATCGCCGATTGTTGGGGCGAACGCCCGTGTCGCCACCTGCGGAGAACATCCGCGCGCCGTAAGCGGCGATCAAGAGCGAGGACCTCAAAAGCGAAGAGCGCCGTGTAATAACGGAGCGATTCCAGCAGCTCTCGTCGTTGCTTTGACAGAACCTGGCAGCGGCGGCGCAGACGCAGCGAAGCAGCCGAATGACGACTTGCCCCCTCGCCGAGACCAAGGCGCGACCTCCCGGACGCCGACTGGCAGAGTCCGCGGGAGGAAAGAGAAGGAGCCGGCTGCAAGCCATAGCCGGACTAGCATCACCATCGAGCGCGACCAAGACGGCCGCCCCAGAGCAGTGGAACGGTGAGATGATTATCTGTCTCCCCCACCCCGAAGAGAACGGCGAGTTTCTCCGCCGCCTGTCGAGCATCCGACTCTCGGAGGTCGCCTTGGCCGCAGAGAGGGAGTCGGAGAGAACGACGCCCGCCACCGGATCGACCGACTCCACAGATCCCTGGCGTTAGAAGAAGAGGACGAGTTGGGTCCGCCTCGCTTGAACCCGCATCACGAGCGAGCCCTTCCCCAAAGGGTTCACGCTCCCGAGATACGCCCAAGTACACGGCTCCGTGAGCCGAGGATTGGCCGATAGACTACCCCACCGTCGCCAACATCGCTAACGGCAACAAGCGAAGTCGTAAAGTATGTTCCTCTCATGCTCCGAGGCACGGCCGAACATGGCTGAACAGCTGAAGCCTCGCAGACATCAACAGCCGGGTCGACTTCATGAAGCCTTCATTCACAACTTCACCAAAGACGCATAAGCGACCTCCCAAGCCGCGCCAGCTCTCCTTGTGCGTGCAAGGCCCCGAAGAATCGACACGCGACTACCTCACGTGCAAGGCCATCGATTACTTCACGGCCGGGTGCCGAGAGGGCACCCTCCTCAAGCACAAGCTCCTCTGCGACGAGCCCGAAACCCTCGACGAACTGCTAGTCATAGCAGACAAGTACGCCACGGCCGACTCCTCTATGAAGACGGAGATCCAAGTCAACGCTGCTGGCAAAGTGACTCCCCAGGCTCCCAGAACCCCGGCTGGAGATGCCAGCCAGCGACAGCAACAGAACGACAACAAGCGCAAAGCCCCACAACCGACTTCCAACAGTCGGCAGGTCGCGGCAGTGGAAGATCAGCAACCGGAAGGGCAGCCTCCGGCCAAGTGGTAGAAAGGCGGCAAGTCCAACTGGTTGCCGGCTTTCTCCTATGAGCAGACTCTGGATGGTCCTTGCAAGTTCCATAGCGGCGCGAAGCCGTCGAACCATACCACCAGAAAGTGCCACTGGCTCATGAGGATCGCCAAGGAGACGGCCTTGCCCTCCGCCGCTGCTTGAGGCCGCCACCTCCGCCGCCGCCTCGGCGGCCGTGGCCCGGCCAACCGGCGCGATCCCCCTGAACGAGTTCCCGAAGAGCACGGAGCATACGTAGTGTTCACTACCTGGCGATGATCGGCAGCGGCGCCAACAAAGAAGAAGAAGTCAGCGCATGGGCGGCGAGAGCTCTGAATTCATGCATTGGTCCGAAAGCCTATCACCGAGTCAGGCGGATCACCCAGAGGTGATGCCGAGTCCGGGCTCCTACGCCTTGGTTCTAGGTGCGACCTTGGATACTGATAGGCGGGCCGCCCGTTTCTCGCGGGTCCTGATAGACGGAGGCAGCAACATAAACATCCCGTACAAGGACACCATGGGCTTCTCGAATCGGCGGAGGCAGCTGCAGAGCAGCCGCACCGTGTTCCATGGAATCGTACCCGGCCTCTCCTGTTCACCGATTGGCAAGATTCTGATAGACGTCCTCTTCGGAGACAAAGATCACTTCCGCCGAGAGCCTGTCTGGTTCGAGGTGGTAGACTTGGAGAGCCCGTACCACGCCCTGCTTGGCCGACCTGCCTTGGCCAAGTTCATGGCGGTTCCCCATTACGCCTACCTCAAGATGAAGATGCCGAGTTCCAAGGGGATCCTGACTATTGCCGGCGACTACAGGAAGTCATCCACTTGCGCGGCCGAGAGCAGTCGGCTGGCCGAGTCTTTGGTGATCGCGGCTGAGAAGCGGCTCCTTGACCGTGTCGTGGTGATGGCTGGGAAGCAGCCGGAGATGTCGCCTGACCCCAAGGAGTCGGAAGCAGAAGGATCATTCAAGCCACCTAAAGAAACCAAGGAGATACCCTTGGACCCGGAGCACCCAGAGAAGTACGCTGTCATAGGCACAGGCCTCGACAGCAAATAGGAAGGCGAGCTCGTCGATTTCCTCCATGAGAATCGGGACATCTTCGCATGGTCCCCCAAGGACATGCCAGGTGTACCGACGGAATTCGCCGAGCACAAGCTACACGTCAGGCCGGATGTGAAGCCCGTCAGGCAGCCCTTGCGCCGCCTGTCAGAAGAGAAGAGAAGAGTCGTCGGAGAAGAGATAGCCCGGCTCCTGGCAGCCGGATTCATCATGGAGGTGTTTTTTCTGGAGTGGTTAGCAAACCCAAGATCGGTATTGAAGAAGAATAAGCGGTGGCGGATGTGCATCGACTACACCAGCCTCAATAAAGCCTGCCCGAAGGACCCATTCGCTCTGCCAAGGATCGATCAAGTGATAGACTCCACAGCCGGATGCGAGCTGTTGAGTTTCCTAGACGCATACTCAGGATACCACCAGATCAAGCTGAATCCAGCAGACAGACTGAAGACCGCATTCATCACGCCGTTTGGAGCCTTCTGCTACGTGACGATGACGTTTGGCTTGAGGAATGCCGGCGCCACCTTCCAGCGTTGCATGCAGAAGTGCCTCCTCAAGCAACTCGGCAGAAACACCCACGTTTATGTAGATGATGTGGTGGTGAATACGGAGAAGCGTGGGACACTGCTGGAAGATCTCAAAGAGACCTTTGAAAATCTGCGCCGATTCCAGATCAAGCTCAGTCCAGAGAAGTGCGTATTCGGAGTCCCAGCCGGCCAGCTCCTTTGTTTTTTAGTCTCCGAGCGCGGCATAGGGTGCAACCCCGTGAAGATCAAGTCCATTGAGAGAATGGAGGTACCCAGCCGACTGCTAGATGTGCAGAAGTTCACAGGCTGCTTGGCTTCAATCAGCCGATTCATCAGTCGGCTGGGCGAGAAAGCTCTGCCGTTGTATCAATTGATGAAGAAGACCACCTTTTGAGTGGAACCACAAAGCGGATGAGGCATTTCTCCAAGCGAAGAAGATCTTTGGTGACTCCCCCTGTGTGGCGGCTCCGACTCCCAAAGAGCCCATGCTCTTGTACATCGCCGCTACTGACCGGGTAGTCAAGACAGCTTATTGTAGTTGAGCATAAGGAGGAAGGCAAGGCGCTTCATCCGAGACCAGTGTATTACAGGCGAGGTAATCGTCGACCTCCAAGAAGAACTACCCTCGATATTAGAAGATGTGCTATGGCGTGCATTTTGCCGCCAAGAAGTCAAGCCCTACTTTCAAGAGCATCCAATCACTTTATGGTGCACCGCCCACTCGCCGAGATCATCGGAGTCGAGGCGCCTCCGCCGAGTGGCCAAGTGGGCTATCGATCTAGCTCCTTACACCATCTACTACCAACCTCGCACCGCCATCAAGTCGCAGCGCCGCCGCCTTCCTCGTCGACCGGGCGAGACTCGATACCGCCACCAGCGCCCGACTCTACTCATTGGCGGCTGCCTTCGTCGGCTCCAAGATGTGCACCGCCTCGGGCCGCGTCGTCCTCACCTCCCCAAAGGCGACAAGCTCAAATCGTCGCTGCAAATCCACTTCGCCGCCTCCAACAACGTCGCCGAATATGAAGCGCTCATCCACGGGCTCCGGCTTGCCAAGGAACTCGGCATTCGCCGGATCCTGTGCTATGGCGACTCCGACTTGGTGGTTCAGCAATCATCTGGCGACTGGGACGCCAAGGACGCAAACATGGCAAGCTACCGCTTCCTGGTGCAGCAACTCAGCGGATACTTCGAGGGGTGCGAATTCCTTCACGTACCGAGAAACGACAACGATCAAGCAGACGCCTTGGCACGAGTCGGCTCTACTCGCCAAGCGATACCTTCTGGCGTCGCCCTTCAGCGCCTCCTCAAGCCGTCTATCAAACCATCACTAGAATCCGACTCCATTTTCGTGCCGGCTCCGCCAGAGATAGTCGGATCCGACTCCAAAGCCCCAGCAAGCGACCTCAAGAAAGCGATCGGCTGGGTCTCGCGGCGATCGGCCGGGGATCGCGCCCCGTCGGCTCGGGATGCGCCACGGCCCGAGGACTTGAAACCCTGCCGGGATCTGCGCCCGGTCGGCCGGGAGCTGCGCCCGCCCGGCCATTCCATGATCCGAGCAGCGCGGCAGACTCAACCCGCGCCTCCCAACCCAGCCACCCTTGTCCAAGTCATTGTGGTAGCAATTGAAGAAATAGCAGCACCTTCATGGGCGCAGCCCATCCTCAAGTTCTTAGTAAACAAGGAGTTACCAGCAGACGAGACCTGGCTCGGCCAAGTACAACGCCGAGCGGCAGCCTACACCATAGTCAGCAGAGAGTTAGTCGGTAGCGGCGTTCTTCGGTGTCCACCAACTGCGTAGAATCGAGAACAAGGCCAGCGATCCTCGAGACATCCATCGGGCGAGTGGGGCCACCATGCGGCTTCAAGGGCTCGTGGCCAAAGCCTTCGACGGTTTCTTTTGGCCGATCGCCTGGAAGAAGCTAAATAACTAGTCAAGAAATGCAAGGGGTGCGGTGTTCCGCTCTAAGCCCCTTGACCGGCTTCATGGCGAAGACAATCCCCATCGCTTTGCCCTCGCAGTTTGGGGCTGGACATGGTAGGACCATTCAAGACGGCCCGAGGCGCCTAACTCATTTGCTTGTCGCGATGGACAAGTTCACCAAGTGGGTGGAAGCAAAGCCCATCAAGAAATTAAGCGGGCGACAGCGGTGACCTTCATTGCCGACATCACGGTGCGGTATGGCATACCGCACAGCATCATCACGAACAACGGCACCAACCGCCAAAGGCGCCACAGCTCGTTCTGCGCGACGCAGGCATCCGATCGACTTAGCGTCCGTTGCCCATCCGCGATCAAACGGCAGGTGGAGCGAGCCAACGGCCTCATCTGTCGACATCAAACCTCGATTGGTCGAACCACTCGGCGCTTCGGCTCTGCTGGGTTGAAGAGCTGCCTGCCGCCCTCTGGAGTCTGCGCACAACCCCAAACAAGTCAACCGGCTTCACGCCTTTCTTCCTCGTCTGCGGTGCCAAAGCCGTCATTCCGACGGATATACAGTTCGACTCTCCGCGAGTCTCCATGTACACCAAAGAGGAAGCTGAAGAAGCACGCCAAGACGGCGTCGATCTGCTGGAAGAGGGCTGACTGTTGGCACTCAGTCGGTCAGGCATCTACCAGCAGAGTCTGCGTCGATACTACAATCGCAAGGTCAAGCCAAGATCATTCAAAGAGGCGACCTTGTGCTCCGGCTGATTCGAGAACAGGTGGCGGCCAAGTTGTCGGCGCCTTGGGAAGGTCCTTCATCATCGACAAGGTGCTAGGGAATGACGCCTACTATTTGATCGGCCTTTCGAAGCCTCGAGCACGCAAGAGGGACGACTCGGCAAAAGAAGGCGCGCCCGTGGAACGCGAATCTTCTTGAAGATTTTACGCTTGATGCGGTATGTATCGCGCTACCCTCTTTGTATTAAGTACTAAGACCTTAGCCCCCGAGACGAGCTCGGGGACGCCCTCTTGATTATCTCATGATATGGATTACGCTTCCGAATATGCTTTTCCCTTTTATCATACTATCTGGCACCGGGTCCGACTAGTCGACCCGGGGACTCGCCGTCTTGCGCTATGAAACGCTCCCTGAAGTCAGACAAGTAATGTGCCGCGCTCAAAGCCGTCTACTGCTGAAAGCGGCAGCTCGCAGAGCGACTGTCGGTAAGCGGGGGGACGGAAAGAACGAGCACGCACATGAAAAACGGCTAAGGACTTAAGAGCTATGCATAGCCCAAGCTGGCTGCCATCCTCCCCCTACCGAGCCGACTTGCGAGCAGTCGGCTCGTAGTCTCAATTTTTATCAATAATAGCCGACTCTCGAGAGTCGGCCTGTCGATTTTCAGCCAACTTGCTAGGATATTCTAAACGACTAAGTACTTGCCTCCCTAAAGTAGCTGAGCACTTGACCAGCGGCATCCATGAGCGGCCGCCCAATCGGCAAGGCGGCAATCAAGGAAGGCGGCAAAGGAAAAGTCTAAAGAACCGAAGCAAGGAAAGGCGGAAATTTGATAAATATTTACATAAGGCCCTTGGCCGAATACACCCCGCGGGTGGAATTGTTCGAAACTGACAAGTTTTTAAAAGAACAAAAGAGACAGGTAAAACTGAAGCACTCTAGGGGGCGGCCTCCGGAGCCGGAGGGCTGGAGGTGGCGGCGGTGTCGGACGTCGGGGCAGCCGGCTGGGCGGTCTCGGCTTGGTCGCCTCCAGCGACGGTCGCCTTGTCCTTCTGAGGCTCGTTGCTGGAGGCACGATCAGGCTGAGGCTGGCCGCCGCTTGCCTTCGGCGCCTCCTCCTGCGCCTCCGATCCTCCGACTCATCCTCCTCCTCGGTGCTGGAGCCGATCACCTCCGCCGAGTCCTCCTCGTACTCGGGTGCATCCCAACCACTCGGCGGAACCTCCTCGCCGCCGTCCGGTCCGCTTCGGGCACAAAGACATGGTGTCCGTGTACTCGGCGATAGCCGCCCAGACGAGGGCGCCTTCCACGGCCTCAGCTCGGCTGGGCCTCGGACGGACGCTGCTAGGCGGTCGAGTCCAGCCCAGATACCACCTTTGATTTAACTCCAAGGCCCGCGTGCTCGGCACGCAGGCCGAGGAGCCCCTCAAGCCTCGGCGACCAGCGGCGACCTCCAGCCGGTCGGCCGTCCGTTGGCGGTCGCGAGCCGCACCTCCAGCCTGAGCGGCGACGACTTGCGCTACCGCGCGTGAAAACGGCGCGGCAGACGATGGCGAGGATGAAGGCGAGCCACGATGCTCGAAGCTGCTCGTTGATGGTTCGGGGGCATTGGCGGCGATCACCGCCCGCCGCCTCTTCGCTCCTCGAGCCGCCTCGATGGCGGAACGGCCTGCGAGTGGCGAGAAAAGAAGTCTGCCAAGGCGAAGGAAAGACGGTCGGAAAAACCAAAATCAGCCCGACCACGAGTCGGAAGACCAGAAGAAGAAAAAAAAAATTACCGTCGGCGATGTCCTCGAGCTCGTGGTAGCGGAGGTCAAGACGCCTCCGGTCGGTCGAGCGGGCCTTTCGACCTCGAACTTCGGCTATGAGGGCATCTTCCCGCGACTTGGCGTCTTCCTGCGCCTTCCGGAGCAGCTCTTTCTGCTCGGCCAGCTGCGTCGCCAGCAGGTCGCGCTCTTGGACGAGCTTGTCGCACTCCTCCTCCTTGGCGCGGCGGGCGGTGTTGGCCTCGTTCAGCTGCTCCTGGAGGGCGGCATTGGCGTCTGAAGATCGAAATACAAGAACGTCATCAGTAAAGAAGGTCGCCGGGGAGATCTGGCCCGACTACTCAGTAGTCGGCCCGAATCTGGACTACTGACCAGCGCGTATCGCTTGCGCCCAGTGGAGAAGAAGGAAGGAAGAAGTCGCTGGAGATCCGCCCGATCGCCAGCGATCGGCCCGAATCTCGGGGACTACAGCCAGCAGGTGCGCCAGGTGCTTCCAAGGAGGAAGAATTGGCTCACCTCAACTTTCCGCCAGATCGGGCGATCCGCTTCTCAGCTCTTCAACATTGCGGTTGAAGGCGATGCGCGGAGATTGTGGTATTCTGCAAAACCGGCAAAGTAAAAGTTAGTCTTGAGGCTCGCCAGAGGAGTTTGAGTTGCACCTTTCAGCCGACCCGAACTCGGGGACTACACGCAGATGGAGTCTTGCGCCCCTCACGGAAAAACGAAACTAAAAAGGAAAAAGCGAAACATACGGGCGGAGGTCCGCAGGGCGAATCGCCTTGGTGTAGAGTTGGGCGTCGCCCTCTTTGCGCAGCTTTCGACCGGGCGTCGAAGGGCTGGTTCGAGGGCGGTGCCGCCTTCACGCACCTAGCCGGTGGGCGCGGCTTTTCGAAGCCTCGGCGTCCAAGTTCGCCCGTGCTTTCGCGGCGCCGTTTCCCGAAGCTTCGCGGCGCTGAGTTAAATCCTCTCAATCGGCGGCCTTGGCGCGGTGACTGAAGAAGCGATTCGCTGTCGGCGTCGTCGCGATCGGAGGATCCTGCGGGTCCACCGGCTGTTTGCCATGCGGCCTTGAAGACGAAGGCGGCGGAGGCGGCGGGGGCGATGCGTGAGTATCCGAGCCCAAGACATCGCCGCCCTCCTCCGCGAGAGGGTTTGCGGTGCCGACCTCCCCGGTCTGCCCCGTGAACTTAGGGGGCGGCGGTGCTGACGACAGTGGGGGGACGAGCATCGCCGATCGACAACGCGCGACCTCCTCGGCATGCCGTGCCGCCGCAGCCGCAGCCACGGCCTCCTCCAGGTGCCGCTGGGCGTTGGCGGCCGCCTTCTCGGCCTCCGCCTTCTCCAGGCGGTCGGCCTCCTCCTCGCGCTTCTCTCGCGCGTTCCGTGCCGTCGCCTCCCGAAGGACGGCGGCTCTCTCAAGGGAGAGGGGAGCGCTGGAGAAGATCGGAGGGAGATCAGAAAGACTCAAGCGAGATCCAGAAAAGAGATGAAGGAGTAAGGGACTTACGAAGAAACTAGCGGCGGCCTTCTCACTTCCTTTCGGAAGCGGTTGGCCTTCGCGGCCGCCTCCTCCCGCTTGGTCGCGGCGGCGGTTCCCTTGAACTTCTTCGACTTGCCGCCGGGCACACTCGGCCCGGCGTGACGCCTCTTCACGCCGGCTTGGCTGGAGGAGCCGGCTCTCGGCTGGCGGCGCGGGGCGACTTCCGCGTCGGCATCGCCCTCGGGCTAGTCGGCGAAGGTCGCCGACGGTCTGAGGCCGCCGTCTTCCTCCTCTCCGCCGCCTTGATTAGCCGGCCTCCAGCCCCCCCCCAAGTCGGGGTCGTCGATATCGCTGACCTCACGGTCGGGGACGTAGTCGCGCGGCTCTCTTGTAGCGCCGGCTGCAGGCGCTGTGAGAGGGTTCTGCTCAGAAGACGCCAGTAAAGATTAGAGCTCGAAGTCAAACGCAAAGAAGATCGAAATACAGACAGAAGCAACTTACCATTTGGAGGGAGTTGTCGCAATCGGCTCCTTGCCGAACTGCCACTCCTCCGTGAACCCGCAGTGGGCGATGTGGTTCACCAAGTTCGCCACCTCTCCACGCGGCATGTCCTTGGTGCACAGCCGGCTTGGATCGCGCCGGCCGCTCATCTGATAGATGAGGTGAGGCCGGCCTTGGGCGGAAGAACCCGGCGCGCCACGGCGGCGGCCAGAGATCGGGGCGACAGGCCTCAAGCTGCAGCATGACTCGGGGCGGGCCACGGCGCCGACTCCGGAGGTCGAAAGTGACTTCAACCGATGGGACCAACTGGGCTGCCGGCCAGTCAGTGGCTCGGGGTCGAAAGGCGGCAGGTTGACCCGGTCGCCGTCGGTAGAGGCGTTCTTCACGCGTAGAAATCGTCTTCGCCACATCTTCACCGATTTCACCAGTAGGATGGGCGAAAAAGGGTTGTCGGACGTCGTCGCCCGCGACCGCGATGAAGCTACCGCCTTGTGTGCGGCGTGCGCGCGGCTGAGTGCCGAGCCAAAGAAGAACTCCCCCACAGCTCGAGGGTGGGGAGAACGCCCGATGTAGCCGCCGCGAGGGTGGCGGCGGAGAGAAGCACCACCGCGTTGGGGGTGAGTGGTGCGGCTGCGAGCTATGAAACTTCGAGAAAGAGCGGAAGAATCCGCTCGTTAGGGAGCCCCACCAGCGCATGAGTGCGGCGGAAGATGACCCGCTCGACCTCGCCGGCGGGCGGATCTCTCCCGCCGCTGGACGCGGCTTACACCAAGTCGCGCAAGCTCGGGAGACGGCGGTCCGGCGAAGAACTCGATGTCCTCCGCCCCCGTCGCTCGAGCCGTCCCTGCACGCCGAGCGAGGTGGGGGTGCGACGGAAGAAGAGCTCATCGCCGGCGAGAGGGGGAACTTTGGCTCGCGGCGAAGGGAGAAGGCTGCGGCTCGCGGCGAAGGAGGAAGAAAGGGCAGGGGAGCGGGGGAAAGGGTGCACGTACATTGCCGCCCGCTCCCTCCCGCCTACTTATAGCCCAACGGGCCGAAAGCCGAGGCGGCGTGGGGATTAATCGTGCTCGCGGCCCCACGCCGCCCACGATCAACCCCCCATGAAGTTACTGCGCGTAGTAACGGCGTGGGGATGCCAACCGCCCTCGGCCACAGCGGATCCGCTCGGGAGCCGAGGTGTGGTAGTGGCGGGCCCCAATCGGCGGCCCGTCCGTCGTCAGGCGCGTGGCGTGCGACTATCGCCTCCGCGTGGCGCCGTGCGATAGGACCACCTCAATTATGGCGGGAAGCGTAACGTCGCCGCGGTTTCCGCCACGACTTGCGGCGGCGGCTCCTCGTGGCGCCATCCGGCCGCGGGCGGTCCTATGAAATAGCGGCGAGTCTCGAGTCGGCGGGAAGATTGAACTGCCAAGCCCCTGGGCGGCGCCGCTAAACCGCCGACCGGGGACTCTTGTCGAGTAATGGGCCACGGGTAGGCTGACCCGGGACCCAAGATCTTTCAAGACATCGGGGCAGGCCGCGCCCCTCAGCCGAGTCCCAGCTGGCGACCTTCGAGAAGGCCGAGTCTCTACTAGCGACCTTTGGAGAGGCCGAGTCCCCGCTGGCGACCTTTGGAGAAGCCGAGTCCTTAGACGGCGACTCTAAAACAAGCCGACTCCAAGCTTGCGACCTTTAAAGGGGCCGACTATGAGAGTCGGCCCGCGACCTACAACCCGATCGACGAGGTACAGCCCAGCGTGGCCGTCCCCTCAAACCCACGGGAGGAAGGCATGGCTCTGATGAGCCGCATCGCCAGGAGATCTCCGGTGAGGCGCGGCACTGTTGCCATGCCTCCCCTGACCTCAGCCACAGTGCATGAGACACTGTGCCCACGATGGCGGCATGTACGGCCCGAGATCGCCGGGCCTCCGTCGATGAGAGAGAAGACGGCCGGAGAGCCGAAGGCGGCCTGCGAGTCGGCCTCCCAGTCGGCCGCCTCCCGGCGAGGCCCACAAGCCATAAACCAGATTGGACGGGAAGTGGCGGCGGTGATCGCTGACGAGACAGGCACTTTGCTCCCACGACCCCATGACCGAGCTGCGTCATCAAAACCTTGCAAGAGTGTTACGCTGCTGTCCATGAGCCCGCCCGGTCGGCGGGCCCTGCCCAGCAGGAGGGCAGTACAAGAGAGATCGACGGTTGGGGCCACGCCCAGTCAGATTACCGTTGTACCCCCGGGGGGTAGGCCTATATAAACCCCCCGGGGCACCCATGCAAAGGGTTCGGCCCTGGATAGGTTTTAGACACATAGGAGAAGGGAAAGAGCCAGCCTTGCTCCCTCCTGCCTCCCGAAACAGCTCAAGGAGCACCTCTGTACTATCATACCATAGTGATCATGCGGAGACCCCGCAGAGCAGCAGTAGGGGTGTTATCTCCCCGGAGAGCCCCGAAGCTGGGTAAGATTCGCCGGCGTGCATGTCTGCGCCTCATCCCGTTTCCAGGCACCGGCGACGTTCTACTCGCCCCCACCATGATAAGCCACCCGTTGGCATATGTCGCATCCAACCCCCGACAATCATTTTCTTATTGTATATTCCTGTGTAAGGAAATGTATTCCTGAGATGATTTTTTGTGTTATGTAAACCTGGGAGATATTTTCTTTTTGTGTTATGTAAAGCTAGGAGTTTTCCTAATTTGAATGAAATAATGTTGGATGTATGTGTGTGATTGGGCTAAAGTCTGCTTGGGCCAAACTGGACAAATAATTGGGCTGAAACAGGCCACATACCAACAAGCATCGAACAATTTCAAAAATGAAATGAAAAGTCTTCTGAGAAAAAAGAAATGGACTATGAGAAGCTCGAGGGCCTCAAAAACTAACAAGGCTGAATTGTTGGGCTTGGCCCATGAAGCCGATAAAAATTGATGAAAAAATATATAAAAGGCGAATTGTTGGGCTTGGCCCATGTAAAACGCATAAATCGGACCAAAGTTGAATCTTAACCACATCGACTTGCCACGCTTGGATGCCTCGTGGCACAGGGAGGTTGCTAGTGACCAAAACACCACAGTGGACATATTTTGGTCATAAACATCTACGACCATTCCAGAAGAAAGGTCGCTCTAGTCAGTTTACGACTGCCAGCTTTTCACCTTCTGTTTTTGGTCACAAAATGGTCGCAAATGAAAAACCATGACTTTTCAGTGACCAATAGTGGTGGTCACAAGTTGACATATTTCTTGTAGTGGATCGGGTGTGGTCGTTGCGGGTGCGTCTCGTTGTGTGTCACGCCGGGAAAAAGGGAAGGTTTGCTCAATACAAATGACACTGCAGGAGATATGAACCTTGCGGGTTTGTAGGTCTAGGCAGCAGTACCCCTTGTGCTCAAGGGGGTACCCAAGGAAGACGCACGGGGAAGACCGTGGAGATAGTTTTTATGGAGCCGGGTGGGTGTGGTTAGGATAATATAAATATCCAAAAACCCGCATGTGATCATAGGTGGGATTGAGACCGTGGAGGATAAACCAGGGGGTAAGGTTGTTGACGGCAGAGGAAGGGAGTCTGTTGAGGAGATGGTTCTTCGTATCGAGGGCTTCGACCCAATATTTGGGTGGCATGTGAGCATGAACGAGGAGGGTGCGGAGTATGTAGATCATGGTGCGAATGAGCCTCTCGGCCTTGCCATTTGCGAAGATGTGTATGGGCAGGAGAGGCGGTGGACGACGCCGGAGCGAGAGAGGAAGTTGCAGAGAGAGGTGGACAAAAATTCACCCCCGTTATCGCACTTCAAACACTGGATGGCAAGGTTATATTGGGTGAGCATGTAAGAGAAGAAAAAGAAGACGGCACTATCAGATTTCTGGGGAGAGGGAATGCCCAAGAATAGTGAGATTAGTCGTTGAGTATGATCTGGTAGCCGAAAAAACTGCTAATGGTAGAGGTCCAAAAATCGCAATGGATCATATGAAAAGGAGCAGTAGTATAAGACGAGGATGTGGGAATGAAGGAAATATGCCCTGGAGGCAATAATAAAATTATTATTTATTTCCTTATTTCATGATAAATGTTTATTATTCATGATAGAATTGTATTAACCAGAAACTTAGTACATGTGTAAATACATAGACAAAACATATTGTGCCTAGTATGCCTCTACTAGACTAGCTCATTAATCAAAGATGGTTATGTTCCCTAACCATAGACATGTGTTGTCATTTGATGAATGGGATCACATCATTAGGAGAATGATGTGATGGACATGACCCATCCGTTAGCTTAGCATTATGATCGTTCGAGTTTCATTTCTACTTCTTTCTTCATGACTTATACATGTTCCTCAGACTATGAGATTATGCAACTCCCGAATACCCGAGGAACACCTTGTGTGCTATCAAACATCACAACGTAAATGGGTTATTATAAAGATGCTCTACAGGTGTCTCTGACGGTGTTTGTTGGGTTGGCATAGATCGAAATTAGGATTTGTTACTCCGTGTTTTGGAGAGGTATCTGTGGGCCCTCTCGGTAATGCTCATCACTATAAGCCTTGCAAGCAATGTGACTAATGAGTTAGTTGTGGGATGAAGCATTACGGAACGATTAAAGAGACTTGCCGGTAATGAGATTGAACTAGGTATGATGATACCGACGATCGAATCTCGGGCAAGTAACATACCACTGACAAAGGGAACAATATATGTTGTTATGCGGTTTGACCGATAAAGATCTTCGTAGAATATATATGAGCCAATATGAGCATCCAGGTTCCGCTATTGGTTATTGTCCGGAGATGTGTCTCGGTCATGTCTACATAGTTCTCGAACCCGTAGGGTCTGCACGCTTAATGTGTGATGACAATTTGTATTACGAGTTATGTGTTTTGATGACTGAAGTTTGTTCGGAGTCCCGGATTAGATGACGGACGTGACGAGGAGTCTCGAAATGGTCGAGACGTAAATATTCATATATTGGAAGGCTATATTCGCACATCGGATAGGTTCCGAGTGATTCGAGTATTTTTCGGAGTACTCAGAGTTACGGGAATTCGTCGGGGGAAGTTAATGGGGCTTATTGGGCTTTAATGGACAGTGGGAAGAAGGGCCACGAGGTGGCGCACGCCTCCCCCTGCCCAAACCGAATTGGACAACGGGTGCCCCCCCTTTTCCTTCTCCCTCTCCCTCCTTTCCTTCTTTCCTACTCCAAAAAGGAAAGGGAATCCTACTAGGACTTGGGAGTCCTAGTAGGACTCCCTACACTTGGTGCGCCCCTAGGAGGGCCGGCCTCTCTCCCTCCCTCCTTTATATATGTGGGTAGGGGGCACCCCAATGACACACAAGTTTCTCTCCCAACCGTGTGCGGTGCCCCCCTCCACAGTTACACACCTCGATCATACCATCGTAGTGCTTAGGCGAAGCCCTGCACCGGTAGCATCATCATCACCGTTGCCACGCCGTCGTGCTGACAGAACTCACCCTCGTCCTCAACTGGATCAAGAGCACGAGGGACGTCATCGAGCTGAACGTGTGCTGAATGCAGAGGTGTCGTGTCTTTGGTACTTGATCAGTTGGATCGCGAAGAAGTTCGACTACATCAACCGTGTTATTGAAACGCTTCCGCATTCGGTCTATGAGGGTACGTGGACACACTCTCCCCTCTCGTTGCTATGCATCACATAGATAGAACTTGCGTGATCGTAGGAATTTTTTTGAAATTACTGTGTTCCCCAATAGCGGCATCCAAGCCAGGTCTATGCGTAGATGTTATATGCACGAGTAGAACACAAAGAGTTGTGGGCGATAATAGTCATACTGCTTACCATCAACGTCTTACTTTGATTCGGCGGTATTGTTGGATGAAGCGGCCCAGACCGACATTACATGACCGCGTTCATGAGACTGGTTCTACTGACATGCTTTTGCACATAGGTGGCTGGCGGGTGTCTGTTTCTCCAACTTTAGTTGTATCGAGTTTGACTACGACCGATCCTTGTTGAAGGTTAAAACAACACACTTGACGAAAAATCGTTGTGGTTCTGATGCGTAGGTAAGAACGGTTCTTGCTAGAAGCACGTAGTAGCCGCGTAAAACTTGCAACAACAAAGTAGAGGACGTCTAACTTGTTTTTGCAGGGCTTGCTGTGATGTGATATGGTCAAGGCATGATGTGATATAAATTTTTGTATGTGATGATCATGTTTTGTAACAAAGTTATCGGCAACTGGCAGGAACCATATGGTTGTCGCTTTATTGTATGCAATGCAATCGCCATGTAATTGTTTTACTTTATCACTAAGCGGTAGCGATAGTCGTAGTAACAATAGTTGGCGAGACGACAACGATGCTATGATGGAGATCAAGGCATCGCGCCAATAACGATGGAGATCATGATCACAAGATGATGATGGCCATATCATGTCACATATTTTGATTGCATGTGATGTTTATCTTTTATGCATCTTATTTTGTATAGTATGGCGGTAGTATTATAAGATGATCCCTTACTGAATTTCAAGAGCTGAAATTGGTATTTCAGACTCATGCCCATGTCAAGAGGTATGAGACCTCTGACAAGTACTTTGCCTAAAATATAGAGGAGAATTGCTCAACTAGTGAGCATGTGCTCAGAATATCTGGGTACTACAATCACTTGAATCAAGTGGGAGTTAATCTTCCAGATAAGATAGTGATTGACAGAGTTCTCTAGTCACCATCACCAAGTTACTGGAACTTCATGATGAACTATAGTATGCAAGGGATGATGAAAACGATTCCCGAGCTCTTCGTGATGCTAAAATCGACGAAGGTAGAAATCAAGAAAAAGCATCAAGTGTTGATGATTAAACAAGACCAGTAGTTTCAAGAAAAGGGCAAAGGAAAAGAAAGGGAACTTCAAAAAGAATGGAAAGCAAGTTGTCACTCCCGTGAAGAAGGCCGAAGCTGGACCTAAGCCTGAAACTGAGTGCTTCTACAGCAAAGGAAATGGTCACTGGAAGGAGAAACTGCACCAAAATATTTGGCGGATAAGAAGGATGGCAAAGTGAACAAAGGTATATTTGATATACATATTATTGATGTGTACCTTATTAGTGCTCGTAGTAATCCCTGGGTATTTAATACTTGTTCGGTTGCTAAGATTAGTAACTCGAAATAGGAGCTGCGGAATAAATAGAGACTAGTTGAGGATGCAGTGACGATGTGTGTTGGAAGTGGTTCCAAGATTGATATTCGGGATTAGTGTTGAACCTAAATAAATGTTATTTGGTGTTTGCGTTAAGCATGAATATGATTAGATCATGTTACTTGCAATACGGTTATTCATTTAAGACAAAGAATAATTGTTATTCCGTTTACATGAATAAAACCTTCCATGGTCATACACCCAATGTTGATGGTTTATTGAATCTCGATCGTGGTAATACGCATATTCATAGTATTGATGCCAAAAGGTGCAAAGTTGATAATGATAGTGCAACTTATTTGTGGCACTGCCGTCTGGATCATATCGGTGTAAACCGCATAGAGAAACTCCATAAAGATAGACTTTTGGAATCACTCCATTATGAATCATTTGATGCTTGCGAACCGTGCCTTATGGAAATATGACTAAAACTCCGATCGCCGGAACAATGGAATGAGCTAGTGACTTATTGGAAATAATACATACTGATGTATGCGGGCCAATGAGTGTTGATGCTCATAGCGGGTATTGTTATTTTCTGACCTTCACAGATGATTTGAGCAGGTATGGGTATATCTACTTAATGAAACACAAGTCTGAAACATTTGAAAAGTTCAAAGAATTTCAGAGTGAAGTGGAGAATCATAGTAACAAGAAAATAAAGTTTCTACGATCTGATCGTGGAGGAGAATATATGAGTTACGAGTTTGGCATTCATTTAAGACAATGTGGAATAGTTTCATAGCTCACGCCACCTGGAACACCACAGCGTAATGGTGTGTCGGGACATCATAACCACACTTTATTGGATATGGTGCGATCTACGATGTCTCTTCTCGATTACCACTATTGTTTTGGGGTTATGCATTAGAGACAAATGCATTCACGTTAAACAGGGCACCATCAAAATCCGTTGAGACGACGCCTTATGAACTGTGGTTTGGCAAGAAACCAAAGTTTTCGTTTCTTAAAGTTTGGGGCTGGGATGCTTATGTGAAAAAGCTTCAACCTGATAAGTTCGAACCCAAATCGGAGAAATGTATCTTCATAGCATACCCAAAAGAAACTGCTGGGTACACCTTCTATCACAGATCCGAAGGCAAGATATTCGTTGCTAAGAATGGATCCTTTCTAGAGAAGGAGGTTTCTCTCGAAAGAAGTAAGTGGGAGGAAAGTAGAAATTGATGAGGTAATTGTACCTTCTCCCGAATTGGAAAGTAGGTCATCACAAAAATCAGTTCCAGTGATTCCTACACCAATTAGTGAGGAAGCTAATGATGATGATCATGAAACTTCAGATCAAGTTACTACCGAACCTCGTAGGTCAACCAGAGTATGATCCGCACCAGAGTGGTACAGTAATCCTATTCTGGAAGTCATGTTACTAGACCATGATGAACCTACGAACTATGAGGAAGCGATGATGAGCCCAGATTCCACGAAATGGCTTGAGGCCATGAGATCTGAAATGGGATCCATGTATGAGGACAAAGTGTGGACTTTGGTGTACTTGCCCGATGATCGGCAAGACATAGAAAATAAATGGATCTTCAAGAAGAAGAACGACGCTGACGGTATTGTTACTGTCTACAAAGCTCGACTTGTTGTGAAAGGTTTTCGACAAGTTCAAGGAGTTGACTATGATGAGACTTTCTCACCCATAGCGATGCTTAAGTCTGTCCGAATCATGTTAGCAATTGCCACACTTTATGATTATGAAATTTTGCAGATGGATGTTAAAAATGCATTCCTGAATGGATTTATGGAAGAAGAGTTGTATATGATGCAACTAGAAGGTTTTGTCGATCCAAAGGGTGCTAAAAAAGTGTGCAAGCTCCAACGATCCATTTATGGACTGGTGCAGGCCTCTCGGAGTTGGAATAAATGCTTTGATAGTGTGATCAAAGCATATGGTTTTATACAGACTTTTTGAGAAGCCACCACTAGTATCAAGAAAAGGGCATAGGAAAAGAAAGGGAACTTCAAAAAGAATGGAAAGCAAGTTGTCACTCCCGTGAAGAAGGCCAAAGCTGGACCTAAGCCTGAAACTGAGTGCTTCTATAGCAAAGGAAATGGTCACTGGAAGTAGAAACTGCACCAAAATATTTGGCGGATAAGAAGGATGGCAAAGTGAACAAAGGTATATTTGATATACATATTATTGATGTGTACCTTATTAATGCTCGTAGTAATCCCTGGGTATTTAATCCTTGTTCGGTTGCTAAGATTAGTAACTCGAAATAGGAGTTGCAGAATAAATAGAGACTAGTTGAGGATGCAGTGACGATGTGTGTTGGAAGTGGTTCCAAGATTGATATTCGGGATTAGTGTTGAACCTAAATAAATGTTATTTGGTGTTTGCGTTGAGCATGAATATGATTAGATCATGTTACTTGCAATACGGTTATTCATTTAAGACAAAGAATAATTGTTATTCCGTTTACATGAATAAAACCTTCCATGGTCATACACCCAATGTTGATGGTTTATTGAATCTCGATCGTGGTAATACACATATTCATAGTATTGATGCCAAAAGATGCAAAGTTGATAATGATAGTGCAACTTATTTGTGGCACTGCCGTCTAGATCATATCGGTGTAAACCGCATAAAGAAACTCCATAAAGATAGACTTTTGCAATCACTCGATTATGAATCATTTGATGCTTGCGAACCGTGCCTTATGGAAATATTACTAAAACTCCGATCGCCGGAACAATGGAACGAGCTAGTGACTTATTGGAAATAATACATACTGATGTATGCGGGCCAATGAGTGTTGATGCCCATAGCGGGTATTGTTATTTTCTGACCTTCACAGATGATTTGAGCAGATATGGGTATATCTACTTAATGAAACACAAGTCTGAAACATTTGAAAAGTTCAAAGAATTTCAGAGTGAAGTGGAGAATCATAGTAACAAGAAAATAAAGTTTCTACGATCTGATCGTGGAGGAGAATATTTGAGTTACGAGTTTGGCATTCATTTAAGACAATGTGGAATAGTTTCATAGCTCACGCCACCTGGAACACCACAGCGTAATGGTGTGTCCGGACATCATAACCGCACTTTATTGGATATGGTGCGATCTATGATGTCTCTTCTCGATTACCACTATTGTTTTGGGGTTATGCATTAGAGACAAATACATTCACGTTAAACAGGGCACCATCAAAATCCGTTGAGACGACGCCTTATGAACTGTGGTTTGGCAAGAAACCAAAGTTTTTGTTTCTTAAAGTTTGGGGCTGCGATGCTTATGTGAAAAAGCTTCAACCTGATAAGTTCGAACCCAAATCGGAGAAATGTATCTTCATAGCATACCCAAAAGAAACTGCTGGGTACACCTTCTATCACAGATCCGAAGACAAGATATTCGTTGCTAAGAATGGATCCTTTCTAGAGAAGGAGTTTTCTCTCGAAAGAAGTAAGTGGGAGGAAAGTAGAAATTGATGAGCTAATTGTACCTTCTCCCGAATTGGAAAGTAGTTCATCACAAAAATAAGTTCCAGTGATTCCTACACCAATTAGTGAGGAAGCTAATGATGATGATCATGAAACTTCAGATCAAGTTACTACCGAACCTCGTAGGTCAACCAGAGTATGATCCACACCAGAGTGTTACAGTAATCCTATTCTGGAAGTCATGTTACTAGACCATGATGAACCTACGAACCATGAGGAAGCGATGATGAGCCCAGATTCCAAGAAATGGCTTGAGGCCATGAAATCTAAGATGGGATCCATGTATGAGGACAAAGTGTGGACTTTGGTGTACTTGCCCGATGATCGGCAAGACATAGAAAATAAATGGATCTTCAAGAAGAAGAACGACGCTGACGGTATTGTTATTGTCTACAAAGCTCGACTTGTTGTGAAAGGTTTTCGACAAGTTGAAGGAGTTGACTATGATGAGACTTTCTCACCCATAGCGATGCTTAAGTCTGTCCGAATCATGTTAGCAATTGCCACACTTTATGATTATGAAATTTTGCAGATGGATGTTAAAAATGCATTCCTGAATGGATTTATGGAAGAAGAGTTGTATATGATGCAACTAGAAGGTTTTGTCGATCCAAAGGGTGCTAACAAAGTGTGCAAGCTCCAATGATCCATTTATGGACTGGTGCACGCCTCTCGGAGTTGGAATAAATGCTTTGATAGTGTGATCAAAGCATATGGTTTTATACAGACTTTTTGAGAAGCCACCACTAGTTTCAAGAAAAGGGCAAAGGAAAAGAAAGGGAACTTCATAAAGAATGGAAAGCAAGTTGTCACTCCCATGAAGAAGGCCAAAGCTGGACCTAAGCCTGAAACTGAGTGCTTCTACAGCAAAGGAAATGGTCACTGGAAGTAGAAACTGCACCAAAATATTTGGCGGATAAGAAGGATGGCAAAGTGAACAAAGGTATATTTGATATACATATTATTGATGTGTACCTTATTAGTGCTCGTAGTAATCCCTGGGTATTTAATACTTGTTCGGTTGCTAAGATTAGTAACTCGAAATAGGAGTTGCAGAATAAATAGAGACTAGTTGAGGATGCAGCGACGATGTGTGTAGGAAGTGGTTCCAAGATTGATATTCGGGATTAGTGTTGAACCTAAATAAATGTTATTTGGTGTTTGCGTTGAGCATGAATATGATTAGATCATGTTACTTCCAATACGGTTATTCATTTAAGACAAAGAATAATTGTTATTCCGTTTACATGAATAAAACCTTCCATGGTCATACACCCAATGTTGATGGTTTATTGAATCTCGATCGTGGTAATACACATATTCATAGTATTGATGCCAAAAGATGCAAAGTTGATAATGATAGTGCAACTTATTTGTGGCACTGCCGTCTGGATCATATCGGTGTAAACCGCATAAAGAAACTCCATAAAGATAGACTTTTGCAATCACTCGATTATGAATCATTTGATGCTTGCGAACCGTGCCTTACGGAAATATGACTAAAACTCCGATCGCCGGAACAATGGAACGAGCTAGTGACTTATTGGAAATAATACATACTGATGTATGCGGGCCAATGAGTGTTGATGCTCATAGCGGGTATTGTTATTTTCTGACCTTCACAGATGATTTGAGCAGATATGGGTATATCTACTTAATGAAACACAAGTCTGAAACATTTGAAAAGTTCAAAGAATTTCAGAGTGAAGTAGAGAATCATAGTAACAAGAAAATAAAGTTTCTACGATCTAATCGTGGAGGAGAATATTTGAGTTACGAGTTTGGCATTCATTTAAGACAATGTGGAATAGTTTCATATCTCACGCCACCTAGAACACCACAGTGTAATGGTGTGTCCGGACATCATAACCGCACTTTATTGGATATGGTGCGATCTACGATGTCTCTTCTCGATTACCACTATTGTTTTGGGGTTATGCATTAGAGACAAATGCATTCACGTTAAACAGGGCACCATAAAAATTCGTTGAGACGACGCCTTATGAACTGTGGTTTGGCAAGAAACTAAAGTTTTCGTTTATTAAAGTTTGGGGCTGCGATGCTTATGTGAAAAAGCTTCAACCTGATAAGTTTGAACCCAAATCGGAGAAATGTATCTTCATAGCATACCCAAAAGAAACTGCTGGGTACACCTTCTATCACAGATCCGAAGGCAAGATATTCGTTGCTAAGAATGGATCCTTTCTAGAGAAGGAGTTTTCTCTCGAAAGAAGTAAGTGGGAGGAAAGTAGAAATTGATGAGGTAATTGTACCTTCTCCCGAATTAGAAAGTAGGTCATCACAAAAATCAGTTCCAGTGATTCCTACACCAATTAGTGAGGAAGCTAATGATGATGATCATGAAACTTCAGATCAAGTTACTACCGAACCTCGTAGGTCAACCAGAGTATGATCCGCACCAGAGTGGTACAGTAATCCTATTCTGAAAGTCATGTTACTAGACCATGATGAACCTACGAACTATGAGGAAGCGATGATGAGCCCAGATTCCACGAAATGGCTTGAGGCCATGAAATCTGAGATGGTCCATGTATGAGGACAAAGTGTGGACTTTGGTGTACTTGCCCGATGATCGGCAAGACATAGAAAATAAATGGATCTTCAAGAAGAAGAACGACGCTGACGGTATTTTTACTGTCTACAAAGCTCGACTTGTTATGAATGGTTTTCGACAAGTTCAAGGAGTTGACTATGATGAGACTTTCTCACCCATAGTGATACTTAAGTCTGTCTGAATCATGTTAGCAATTGCCACACTTTATGATTATAAAATTTTGCAGATGGATGTTAAAAATGCATTCGTGAATGGATTTATGGAAGAAGAGTTGTATATGATGCAACTAGAAGGTTTTGTCGATGCAAAGGGTGCTAACAAAGTGTGCAAGCTCCAACGATCCATTTATGGACTGGTGCAAGCCTCTCGGAGTTGGAATAAATGCTTTGATAGTGTGATCAAAGCATATGGTTTTATCTGAGACTTTTGAGAAGCTTTGTATTTACAAGAAAGTGAGTGGGAGCTTTGTAGCATTTCTAATATTATATGTGGATGACATATTGTTGATTGGAAATGATATAGAATTTCTGGATAGCATAAAGGGATACTTGAATAAGAGTTTTTTCAATGAAAGACCTCGGTGAAGCTGCTTACATATTGTGCATCAAGATCTATAGAGATAGATCAAGACACTTGATAAGATTTTTCATTGAGTAAATACCTTAACAAGTTTTTGAAAGAGTTCAAAATGGATTAGTCAAAGAAAGAGTTATTGTCTATATTACAAGGTGTAAAGTTGAGTAAGACTCAAAGCCCGACCACGGCAGAAGATAGAAAAAGAATGAAAGTCATTCACTATGCCACAGCCATATGTTCTATAAAGTATGTTGTGATCACTACCAGAAACTACACTTTTCCTTAGGGTGTCCTATTTTCCTGTGAGGCCAGAAGCATCTCACAGGAATAATAATTTTCCTGACGGGCTAACTTAAGCCCCGAGGAAAATAGTTCATTTTACTGTAGCGTAGTATATAACGCACAGGAAAATGAATTGTCCTGTGAGGCTAGCCCACAGGAAAGTACTCAGGCTAGCCCATTGCCGCCAAAATATTCGCGTGCGCGCGAAGGCCCATGCGAATTTCTTTTTCCCTATGTGCAGCGGCACACGGGAGAAAACAAGGTGCTTCGAGACAAATTGAAACCCTACGAGAAAGTTCCCCAATCCTCATCCCAGACCCTAGACGCCACCCCACCCCCACCGTCCTTGTCCACAGCCGCCGCCCCCACCCAGCCATCGATCTCGCCCCGGCGGCCGCCACCACCCCGCCGTCATCCTCGCCCACGGCGGCCGGCCCCACCCCACCGTCGTCCTCGCCCACGGTGGCCGCACCACCCCACCGCCGACCTCGCCCCCGGCCGACGCCCTCCTCCATATCCTTCTGACCCCAAGGCTGAGGTTGTTGCCTCTATCTCCCCTGTGTGCGCGCGTACATCGTCGGCAAGCTTGTGGAGGGGTTGCTGTAGTTGCTTCTTCGCCTTCCCCCATCTCACGTCCCCATCGCCTCGCCACGTCTCTCACCTTGCCCCTCCATGGTAAACTCTGGTCCTCCCCTCTCCCCTGCTCTTTTAATTTCTTATATCCTTAATGTTCTTCCTTTGATAAATCTAAGCCGTGAATTTGCACATATCTTGCTAAATTTCGTGCTCTTTTCTCTTCTATCTTGGTGGTTTTTTGTAGATGCATTGCGGAACTATTTCTGGAGGCCGTCGGCGCCGCATTAGATGCCGGATGGTGTTCCCCTGCTCTGTTGTAAGTAAGAAAAAAAACCCTGCTTTTTCAGTGGGGCTATATCCGTACATCTAGCCAGAGCTGACATTCGGTTATTAGCAATCACATTGGTTATGTCACTGAAAAACTGAAAAGATTAATGTTACTGTAATTTTCATCCTTGCTAGGTGCTTCAGGATATGCAGCGTATGCATGTGAAGACGTGAAGATGTTGACTCTTGTTCCTTGCTAGCTGCTTCAGGATATGAAGTGTATGTACGTGAAGATGTACTCTTCTTTTTAGATCACTGATGCTATTTGTGCAGTACTGTTCGAGGCCCAATTTCGAGTTATGTAATAGGCTGACTGCTTTCCCTTAGAGAGAAAAAAAGCTATCATTGGTTGTGTCCATCACCACGCACAACAACGGCGGCTGGCGTTCCTTTTTCTCTTGCCCCGCTCTTCGCTGGATCCAGCTCTCAAAGCAACATGCTAATTAATGGCTATTGCTGTTGGTCATGATTTTTTTCTGCTGATTTTTTCATCTTCCTCTGGATTTGTTTCTTCCTATAAATACTTCCCATCCCAGTGCCAGTGCGGATAGATGCAGATTTATATCAATTTACAATTAGCCAAAGCAAAATCTAGGCTGATGGTTTAAGGTCTCAAAGAATTCATGTAGCTTTCAAATCCTTTCCTCTTTGGCCCTTGTACTGTGGTCTATTGTTGGTTCTCCACTGAATCACTCATCTTTTTTTACATGTATGATGTGTGCTTGTGCAGGCACTGCTTTCAGGAGACAATGAGTCCAGAACAGATGAGTGAGAATCATAGCTGGATGGTTTCATAGCTGGATTTCTACCAGTCAAACAGATTCAAGTCCTCTGGCTATTTTTCTGTAAGTATATTTCCTAATAAGCATCTCTGAATTGTCAAGTTGTGAAAAAAAAAGATATCACATTGCTCGAGGCATGAAACCTAGCGCCAGATTATACAGTTTTATATATGGTTTTATGGTTTTATTCATAAATAGTTTTCTGTGCTGCCTATGTATTTAAATTAGTGGGAGCTGCCAGGTAGTGTGTTGCTTATGTTGCTTTGTGCTGGCTGGCTATATTTATGTAGGTGATGCTGCTGATCATGAACCTAGGTAACATAGAAATTTGTGTATTTTGTCGTCATTGCTCTGTGCAATGTGATGGATGAGAAGAAGAGTGGTGTCATGTATATGTAGAATTGTTGTGGCTTTTGAGCAAAAAGCCCAACAAGCAAATTAGGCTATGACTCAAATAATCATCACCAATTTTGTCACGCAAAGCATTCTTCACAATATTCTTAGCTGGAAAACCTATTTTGTCCACCATCAGTTTAGCAATCACCTATTTTGTCCAAGTTAGAAAACCTTCTATCATGGATTATATTATTTATGCAGAGACCAAGTTCATTTTCAAGAGTATCATATCTCTGTGATTAAAATCATCAAGATAAAGTTAGCTAATTCCAGCAACTTCTCCTTGTCAAAATAACAAAGTAAATCACTCATACTCAAAGCAGACCCGTTGGTGGCGGCAGCCCCTGGGTTGTGGTGTTGCCATCTCTTTATTTCCTTATCAAATACTTCCCCATTATCTTGCTTCTTCATTAATTTTGTACATAATTTTGTAGGGGAAGATGATTCGTCCTATGTTATCTTTGAGGACGACGCTATGGATGATCACATCGCCAATGGCAACACTCGAGTTTGCAATATGACGGTGAGAACATGATGATAACAACTATGCATCCGGAGGAGGATCTCCCTAGTCCATTTGCACTGAGCGACAATCTTATGGCATTTTGTTGCAGCAACTGTCATATGGAATATGATGGATGAGAAATAGTAAAATGATGCGTATGTATGTGATGCTGCTGATCATGAACCTAGGTGAACTTAGAAATGTGTGTTCTGTTGTCATTGCCCTGTGCAATGTGATGGATCAGAATCACAGTGGTTTCATGTATGCGTATAAATGTTTTTGCTTTTGAGCAAGTCCATGTACAAATTCTCATATGTCAATTGCTGGATGTTGAAACATAGTTTAATATATTGGTATGGATGTAAACACTGATTTTGGACGGCTTTCCTAATATATAGGCTATTGGATGTATGCTTATTTATCATTGAATTAGTATAGAACTGTAATTAGATGGTGAATTTGATTTCCTGGCGGTTAGAACATTGCCAGGGGAGCAGGTTATTTCTGGAAGTACATACCCTCCCAGCATTTTCCTGACGGCCATCTACCACGAAAAGGGGTTTAATAAACCTGACGAGACTTATGATTTTCCTGTGGGTTGCCGTCAGGAACAACCGACAGGAGTTGTTTCCCTGTCGGCCAATTGTCAGGCAAATATTCTTTTCCCTGTCGCTTTTTCCTGTCGGGTAGCCGTCACGAATATATTTCCTGACGGTATTTTGCAATTTCCTATCGGTTTTTAGCCGTGGGGAATAGTCGAGTTTCTGGTAGTGGATGTGTACCAGACCTATTGTGTGCCTTGCCATGAGTTTGGCAAGGGGGTACAATAGTCAAAATTATCCTTAGTGAGGACTAAGGAAATGTTTCTTGGTGATTGGGGTGACAAAGAGTTCGTCATAAAGAGTTACGTCGATGCAAGCTTTTATACCGATCCAGATGACTCTAAGTATCAATCTGGATACATATTGAAAGTGGGAGCAATTAGTTAGAGTATCTCTATGTAGAGCATTGTAGACATAAAATATTTGCAAAATACATACGACTCTGAATGTGACAGACCCATTGACTAAACTTCTCTCATAAGCAAAACATGGTCACACCTTAGTACTCTTTGGGTGTTAATCACATAGCAATGTCAACTAGATTACTAACTTTAGTAATCCCTTTGGTTGTTGGTCACATGGCGATGTGAACTATGGGTGTTAATCACATATAGATGTCAACTGTTGATGTTAAATCACATGGCGAAGTGAACTAGATTATTGACTCCAGTTCAAGTGGGAGACTGAAGGAAATATGCCCTAGAGGCAATAATAAAGTTATTATTTATTTCCTTATTTCATGATAAATGTTTATTATTCATGATAGAATTGTATTAACCGGAAACTTAGTACATGTGTGAATACATAGACAAAACATATTGTCCCTAGTATGCCTCTACTAGACTAGCTCGTTAATCAAAGATGATTATGTTTCCTAACCATAGACATGTGTTGTCATTTGATGAACGGGGTGACATCATTAGGAGAATGATGTGATGGACATGACCCATCCGTTAGCTTAGCATTATGATCGTTACAGTTTCATTGCTACTGCTTTCTTCATGACTTATACATTGTTCCTCAGACTAAAAGATTATGCAACTCCGGAATACCGGAGGAACACCTTGTGTGCTATCAAACGTCACAACATAAATGGGTGATTATAAAGATGCTCTACAGGTGTCTCTGAAGGTGTTTGTTGGGTTGGCATAGATCGAGATTAGGATTTGTCACTCCATGTTTCGGAGAGGTATCTCTAGGCCCTCTCGGTAATGCTCATCACTATAAGCCTTGCAAGCAATGTGACTAATGAGTTAGTTCCGGGATGAAGCATTACGAAACGAGTAAAGAGACTTGCCGGTAACGAGATTGAACTAGTTATGATGATACCGATGATCGAATCTCGGGCAAGTAACATACCAATGACAAAGGGAACGACGTATGTTGTTATGCGGTTTGACCGATAAAGATCTTCGTAGAATATGTCGGAGCCAATATGAGCATCCAGGTTCCGCTATTGGTTATTGACCGGAGATGTGTCTCGGTCATGTCTACATAGTTCTCGAACCCGTAGGGTCCGCACGCTTAACGTTCGATGACGATTTGTATTATGAGTTATGTGTTTTGATGATCGAAGTTTGTTCAGATTCCCGGATGAGATCACGGACATGACGAGGAGTCTCGAGATGGTCGAGACGTAAAGATTCATATATTGGAAGGCTATATTCGGACATCGGATAGGTTCTGAGTGATTCGAGTAATTTTCGGAGTACCGGAGAGTTACGGGAAGTCGCCGGGGGAAGTTAATGGGCCTTATTGGGCTTTAGTGGTGAGAGGGAAGAAGGGCCACGAGGTGGCGCGCGCCTCCCACCTGCGCAATCTGAATTGGACAAGGGGTGGGGGCGCCCCCCCTTTTCCTTCTCCCTCTCCCTCCTTTCCTTCTTTCCTACTACGAAAAGGAAAGGGAATCCTACTAAGACTTGGGAGTCCTAGTAGGACTCCCTACACTTGGCGCGTCCCTAGGAGGGCTGGCCTCTCTCCCTCCCTCCTTTATATACGTGGGCAGGGGGCACCCCAAAGACACACAAGTTTCTCTCCCAACCGTGTGCGGTGCCCCCCTCCAAAGTTACACACCTCGATCATACCATCATATTGCTTAGGCGAAGCCCTGCACTGGTAGCATCATCATCACCGTCGCTACACCATCATGCTGACGGAACTCACCCTCATCCTCAACTGGATCAAGAGCACGAGTGACGTCATCGAGCTGAACGTGTGCTGAATGCGGAGGTGCCATGCGTTTGGTACTTGATCGGTTGGATCGCAAAGAAGTTCGACTACATCAACTGCGTTATTGAAATGCTTTCGCTTTTGGTCTACAAGGGTACGTGGACACACTCTCCCCTCTCATTGCTATGCATCACCTAGATAGATCTTGCGTGATCGTAGGAACTTTTTTGAAATTACCGCGTTCCCCAACAGGGAAAAGGTAATCTTGGTTGCTTGCCCAGTTTACAAGATTCACATACATGAGAAACTTGCGAGTTATTACATGAGTCTAGAAAATTCAAAGCTAAAATGGAAATAGATGAGGGACTCGGATGTCCAAGCCGCAAATGCCAAATCTCGCCGGAGCCGGAGGTGGAAAGTGCCAAGGAGCCACCCTTATTCTGAATGAAAGGGTAGAGATCGCCGCTACTACTGGAGCACATCAGGGTTCTCCCCGTGGCCATGTCCTTCATAGTGAAACCAAAGGGGCCAAAAGAGACAATACACCAGTTGTCACGAGTAAAACAATGAACTGATATGAGATTTTGAACTATACAAGGAGAAATGAGGATGTGTTGAGGTGAAAGGGGTGGGGAGGGAGATGAGTAGAACCGGTAGCTACAACAGGAATCACCAAACCATCGCCAACAGTGATAGTAGGAGTATGCAAAGGGGGCGGAGTGAGTGTGTAGAGGTTACCACTAGGCCTGGCGACGTGTGATGTAGCCCCGGTGTCCATGATCCACCCCTGGCCGCCCGACGGCTGCTGCAGCTGCATGTTAGCGAAGGCGTGCGCCATCATTGCCTGCTAGTCCCAATGAGGAGTGGTAGAGGAGGATGGGACGCCGATGGGGTAGGCCTGGTGCCGAGCTCTGAGACAGGGGCCGATGATACCCGCCGTGTTTGGCGGCACCCAAGGAGCACACCACTGCTGTGGGGATGGAGGCGCCGAGTCCCACGGCGCGAAGTACCCGAGCCAGGGTTGTTGACCGCCATGCCCGATCGGCAGGGGAGCACCACCAGACGGGGTGCTGTGTCCGTGGTCACGGCCGCGCCCGCGCCCGCCATGCTGGCGATCGCCGGTGGAAGGCGTGGCCGGCCCCTTGCCCTTGTCGTTGGGGAAGGCAGGGGCCTTCCCCTTGTTCGTCGAGTCGCCGAAGAAGTTGCAGGAGGACCCGCCACCGCCGTGCCTGATGGTGAGAGCAGAAGCCCCCTCGGCGCGCTCGCGCTCGGCCATGCCGTTCTCTTCCAGGAGTAGATGGGACCATGCCTGGATGAACGTGGGAATGGCTACTGCATGGGGAGCAGGGTCGTTGTCATCTGGAAGTGGCGTTTCAACCTGCGGACAAGCTGCAGGGTGAGAGCGTGATCAGTGCCGGGCTCCTTAGCCTCGGCGAGCTTCTTGAGGCGACGAATTTATTGGGCGGTGGAGAGATCACCCTGCAGGGTGGACCGGAACTCGGTACCGATCTGGATGGCATGGCCGGCGGCGTTGTCGCGGAAGAACACCTCCAGCTCGCGCCAGAGCTGGAAGGCGGTGTTGTTCAGTGACTGCACCACATCGTACAGCTCGTCAGATATCGTCGCGTAGATCCAAAGGACGATGGTTATATTGTTGTTCCTCCAAACAGCGTCGGCGTGCAGCGGGTCGATGTCCTCGGTGACATGGTCCTTAGCCTGGAACTTTGAGAGCACAAAGGAGAATAGTTTCCTCCACCTGGAGTAGTTGGCGCCGTCGATGGAGAGCCTAAAGGGAATAAAGCTCATGATGTTAGCAGCATGCATTGAGGGAGCAGGGGCGGGAGGAACATATGGGTCCGGGTCACGCGAGCCAGAGCGCGGATGGGGGAGGGGTCGAGATGGCCGTGGTCGCGCTCAGCAAGGGGAACTGGAGCGCGAGCATGCACCTGGCCAACATGAACAGGACCGGCACGGACGGGGATGGGTGGCACCGGCGCATGCACGTGAGTAGGTGGGTCCGGGATGGGCCCGGGGGCGACGCATGACAAGTCGTAGACGGTGTCGGTGTCCTCAAATGAGCGAGTGCGACGGAGAGGGCGTCAAACGCTTATGAGGAACCGGGGGATAGAGAGCATCTGATACCAAGTTGGATAACTAAATTCTCATTGTATTGATTCAGAGTTACAAGGGCGTGTTTATATACCGTGTTGTGCAATTGTTGTTACAACAGAAAAGAAGATAAGCCAGCGACTATGTTGGAGGTGGAGCGCCTACGCTGGATGCGAAGCGATTGGCGATCGTGGGATCGTGGTCACTGCATGACCCGGGGCCGTCCCGTTGGCCTTCTGTACTTGTGTTGAGTGGTGTCTTTGAACACATGGACCAGCTAGCGACGACTACAAACACTAGAGTGAGTCGAAGGCACGCCGTCGTCATTGCCCCTCCATCACCGGAGCCTTGCAAACCTTGTCGTTGTAGACAGTCGAGATTCAGGAAGTCGTCGTGCTAAGACCCCAAAGGACCAGTGCACCAGAGCAGCAACCATCGCCGATGAAGAGAGTCATAGATTAGAAAAAAATCAAATTTGTAACTACACAAGCGAAGGCGAAGACAAACTGGATCCAAATAGATAAACCGAAGACCAGCACCGACCGAATCCCGTGAGATTCAACGGAGACACACCTCAACACGTCCTCTAATGATGCTATACGTACCATTGGGACATGATCGAATGTGGGGGACATTATACTTACCGAGGGACATCGCCACCGCTACATAGCCCAAACCAAAATGCTGAACCTAACAAAAACGAGAACGGGGTCCCTCCCGCCAGCGGGGGGCTGAGATCCTCTGCACCTCTATGGCCCAAAGGCCATCATAGGTGGGGCGAATCGGCGGCCGCCCCGACGAGAGGAGAAAGAATACTTTTCTTGAGGAGGAGGAAAGGAGGCTTATCTTCCGAGGCCTTGTTTGGCACAACACGTTCTGTTAAACTGTACAATAATACTTTGTTGAGGCTACAAAATCAGTGATTACTTCCGACAACACCCAAATGGCCAAAACATACCCTCATCAATGAAATTTCTTGCAACAGAATTGACATGCCTTTTGGCGCCGCCTCCTCACAGTGCCTCCTTGGTTCTTCCTCTCAACTCACACGCAACTCTCTTCTATCTTTGTTTCTCTCAAGAACACACAAGACAAAGAGAAAAACACACACACACACACATGTACCAAAGGGGACCACAAGAGCTTTGCCAGATAGACCCTTCCATTAGGGTAGACAAGCGCTACATATTTTCCCCAACCCTTTCGGCTTCCTCTTCCATTCAATCAACACAATACTTATATACAGAAGCTAGCACGACCAGGGGCCAACTCCATGATCCGTTTCCTATGCTCACGTTTATGATGTGTCCAACTACTCCACTATTGCAGCTGCATGAAACCTCCATATGCTACATACTAATTAACTTGACCAAATGCAAACCAACCTGTGGTTGGATGGTTAGAGGGACTGTGGTATCCCTAGCCCACCAAGGTTCAAGTCCCGGTGCTTGCATTTATTCCTGTATTTATTTCAGATTTTCCAGCGATGCACATTTAGTGGGAGGAGACATTCCCGTCGATGACGAGGTGCCTACGGTGACTTCATAAATTTCACGATGATATGTGATGTCTACTACGCAACCTTTCTTCTTTTAGACTCGTGTTGGGCCTCCAAGCATAGAGTTTTGTAGGACAGTAGCAATTTTTCCTCAAGTGGATGACCTAAGGTTTATCAATCCGTGGGAGGCGTAGGATGAAGATAGTCTCTCTCAAACAACCCTGCAACCAAATAACAAAGAGTCTCTTGTGTCCCCAACACACCCGATACACTGGTAGATTGTATAGGTGCACTAGTTCGGCGAAGAGATGGTGATACAAGTGTAATATGGATGGTAGAAATATATTTTTATAATCTAAATAAATAAAAACAGCGAGGTAACAAGTGATAAAAGTGAGTAAAAGCAGTATTGCAATGCTTGGAAACAAGGCCTAGGGTTCATACTTTCACTAGTGCAAGGTCTCTCCACAATGATAACATAATTGGATCATATAACAATCCCCCAACGTGCAACAAAGAGTCACTCCAAAGTTCCTATCAGAGAACGTAGGACGAAAACGTGCATCCCCTACGCATAGATTACCCCAATGTCACCTCGGGAATCCGTGAGTTGAGTGCCAAAACATACATCAAGTGAATCAATAGAACATCCCATTGTCACCACAGATACCTAACATGTCTCCAATGTATCTATAATTTATGAAGTATTCATGCTGATGTATTATCATTCTTGGATGTTTTACAATCATTTTATAGCAACTTTATATCATTTTTAGGACTAACCTGTTGACCCGGTGCCCAGTGCCAGTTGCTATTTTTTGCTTGTTTTTTACATCATAGAAATCAATATCAAATGGAGTCCAAACACCACGTTACATTTTGGACATTTTTTGTGGACTAGAAGACCAACAATGGGCCAAAGAAACACCTGGGGGTGCCCCGAGGGGGGCACAACCCACCAGGGCGCGCCCAGGTGGGTTGTGCCCACCTCGGTGGCCTCCCGTACCCCTTCTTTGTACTATAAATTCCCAAATATTCCAAAACCCTTCGTGGTAACCCTAGATCAAAATTTCCGCCTCTGCAAGGTCTCTGCATCCATGAAAACCAATCTAGACCCCGTTCCTGCACCCTGCCGGAGGGGGGAATCATCTCCGGTGGCCATCTTCATCATCCCGATGGCCACCACGATGAGGAGGGAGTAGTCTCGGGGTTGAGGGTTTGTACCAGTAGCTATGTTTTTGATCTCTCTCTCTCTCTCTTGTGATCTATATCATGGGCTTTGTTAATATAGTCAGATCATATGATGTTTCTCCCCTCTATACTCTTGTTATGATGAATTGAATCTTTACCTTTCAAAGTTTTGTCTTGTAGGATTGAATATTCAGAGATGAGAACACATGATATATGTCTTGCAATATGAATACTTGAGGTGACAATGAGGTATCTTATGGATTCAGTTGATATGTGTTATGGCATTCAACTTGCGGATTCCCGCGGTGATATTGGGGTAATCTATGCATAGGGGTTGATGCACATTTTTCTCCGGCGGAAACTTTGGGGTCTCTTTATAGTTATTTGTGTGGATTGAGTATTATGAATATGAATTTCCTTTGGTGTTATTCTTGTACGAACTCTAGGACAGATCGAACGGAAAAAATAGCTTTGTGTTATTTTAGGACGAACTCTTGAATAGATCGAACGGAAAGAATAGCTTTGAGGTGGTTTCGTGACCTACAAACAATTCCTATATTTTTTCTCCGCTAATAGGAACTTGGGAGTGATTCTTTATTGCACTTTGAGGGATAATCATGTGATCCAACTATGTTAGCATTGTTGAGAGGTTGCACCAGCGAAAGTACGGACCCTTGGCCTCATTTTTAAGCATTGCAACACCGTTTTTGTGCCCGTTTACTATTTGGTACCTTGCTGTTTTTACTTATTCAGATTATAAAAATATATTTCTACCATCCATATTACACTTTTATCACCATCTCTTCGCCGAACTAGTGCACCTATACAATTTGCCATTGTATTGGGTGTGTTGGGGACACAAGAGATTTCTTGCATTTGGTTGCAGGGTCATTTGAGAGAAATCATCTTCATCCTACACCTCTCACGGATTGATAAACCTTAGGTCATCAACTTGAGGGAAAATTGCTACTATCCTACAAAACTCTACGCTTGGAGGCCCATCACGTGTCTACAAGAATAAAGTTGAGTAGTAGACATCAAGCTCTTTTCTGGCGCCGTTGCCGGGGAGGTTAGGTAACACTACAAAAAAACACACATTCGTGACATTTTGGGCCGAACGAATTTTTTTTGCTGTCATACTTATGACACTTCTATGATGCTAATTGTGACAAAACATGGTATCATCATAGATGTGGTGGGCTCCTACTTGTATGACAAAAAATCATGACAGAAAATGGGCTTTTCATCCTGGGCGGGCTGGTGACGGAGCTACATGACATTCTTTGGGCCGTCCATGACGGAAAAAACCGTGGTAGAAGCGAGGGCGAGGAAAATTTCGGCGAATTCCCGGTTACGGTGGGAGGTCGGGGGCCGAGCGATGCACGTTTCTCTCGTACACGTACACACATGTGTGCGGCGTTGGCTCTAACTGAACCCGAAGCGGCGTTGGGCTCTAACTAAACCCGGCGATTACCTTTGCGAGTCTGGCGTTACTAAACCCGAGCGATCGATCGATGGTGTTAATCGAACTGATCGGCGATTCGCTTGATCTTCGCTAATCGAAGCGGATCGATCTGCCTCTGGATGAACAGTGAGCATTGTGGGGCGGGGGGGTGGATGAAGAGTGAGCGGTGGGGGTGAATGAACAGGACCCCATGGCGTTGCCTCTGGATGAACAGGACCCCGATCGATCGAGCTGGTTGGGGCTGGATGAACAGGGACCCGTGGAGGGCTGGATGAGCGATGAGCGGTGGAGGGTGGATGAGCGATGGCCCGTGGAGGGGTGGTTGAACAGGAGCCCGTGCAGAGGGGTGGTTAAACAATAGCCGGTGGAGTAGCGCACGGTGGAGGCTGGATGAACAGGAGCTCGTGGAGGCTGGAGGAGGTCGACGGTGGATGAACAGTAGCTCGTGGAGGCTGGAGGAGGTCGACGGTGGAGATGAACAGTATCTCGTGGAGTCACGTTTTGCGGTACGCCACACCCCCTCCCGATGAACAGGACCCCCGTTTCGACCGTACTACTAGGGAAAAGCCTATACACAGAATCTTACCAGCAGCGCTCCTCAAAACACGATGCTACTGCTATTTAGCAGCAGTGCGTAAGAGAAAAACGCGCTGCTGAAAGGAAAATAGCAGTAGTGCTTGCGCACCAAACCGTGCTACTGCTCTAATTGCCATGACCTCGCCATCCAGCTAGTTATAGCAGTAGCGCCCTATATTGAACTATGCTACTGCTATAGAAGTTAGCAGCAACGCGCTTCTAAGAAAATCGCTACTTCTAAGATCAGCCCACAAGTTTAGTCCCACCTCGCTCCGTAAATAGGGTGTTTACCACCTTAAATATGTTACTTCTGAAACTATCACAACCAGTTGGTCTTCACTAAACTCTATGTGTAGAATTTGTGGCCGCAATATGAGTCCTCTCCGGTACCTACCGGAGAGGACTCATATTGACAATTCAGATTGTACACAAAAAGATCATTGATGGCCAATGTATGTTTGTATTGACGTATTTTTGTATACTTACACTTAGCAGTAGCGCTTTTAACTGCAAAGCGCTCTTGGTAGTCAACAAGCGAGCACGCAACAATGCACAGCGCTCATGCTATTCAGATAACTGTAGCGCGTTTGGCAAGCAGCTACAACTAGCCCTACCTTATCCCCACACGCGCGACCGACCCTCTCTCTCACTCACACTCTCCCCCTCTCTGTCACTCTCCCCGCGCGCCGATAACCGTCGTCGTGCGTCGCCGCCGCCGCCGCCTTCGTCCGTCCTCCGCCGAGGTACTCCCCTCCTTCCGTCCCTCCTCCCTCCTCCTCGCACCGCGCCCTCCTCCCTCCGCGTGCGGTCGCCCCTCCTCCCTCCTCCGCCGGTAGCCATCCTCCCACCGCCCTCGACCTCACCGCCGCCACCCGAGCCAACCCAGCACCGCCGCCTCCCGATCCCAATCCCGCCCTCGCCGCCCCTACCTCTCCGTCGCCCCCACCCCTTTGTCTCTGCTTAGTTAGTACTAGATGTTGTTTAGGAGTAGTAGATGTTAATTTAGGGTTCATAGATAATGATTTTTAGTAGTAGTATATGTTAATTAGTAGTAGTGATGGTACTAGTTAACTAGGGCAGTATGATTGATAGTAGTTGTAGTTGAACTAGTTTAGTAAGTAAATTAATAAACTAGTTGAACTAGTTGAATTAATAGAACTAATGTATTTTTAGTAAGATAATTAATATAACTAGTTGAACTACTTTATTTTTAGAAAGAACTAGTTTTTTTCTATTTATAGTAAGTTTATATTTAGTAAGAACTAGTTGAACATGTCATATTTGTTGTTATTTTTCTAGTTTAAGCAATTATTCGGGATGTATTAGTGATAACTTATACGGTTTTTGGTTTTGCAGAAATCAAGGAGCCCCTCCATTATCCCCGCCGTCGTCTCACCGACCCCCTCCGACATCGAGGTGAGACCAGCCAAATATCCATGTATATCTTGTGTTGCTCAAATAAGACATGTGGTTGCCCAAGTGGCCGTTCATGTTCATTTTACACCTCCGAGTGGCCTATGTTTTGCCGGAGTGTTGATTAATTTCCGTTCCGGCAAATTTCAGGCGCTCGATATGTCCTTTTTTAGCAAAGGTCATGCCGGATTTTTCCGTGAATTCTGGCATGACTTGTGCTAGAATATGTAGGAAATATCGAGTGGCCTGGATTTTCTCGAAAAATAATGATCTAATTTAGGGTTTTTAGTACATCTATACCTATACTAATTCTAGACTTCCCAGAAATTACCACATTAATCAGTAATTAGGAACCGTTAATCTGGTGGGAGCGAGTTATAACGGTATAGATCTAATCGTAAAATCCTAAGCCAAAGAAAAAAGCTTTTTCTTAAACGTTAAATTTACGTTACTTTTGCCGTGCGATAAAAAGAGCCAACGTGACCCACCATGCATGTTCCAAAGACCCATTATAGTTTCCATGTTAATTAAGGCATAATTAATCATAGGAAAAATGCTCTAAATTATTTCCATTACTCTTGCGGTAAAAGAAAACCAGCCTAATAGGCCTCTTCCAGAACTAAATCAGATTCGTAATCTATTTTTCCTACTCTACCTCCGACCTAACCCAGCCTACACATACCAAACACCTTTTGAGGTTTCCACGTTAATTGAGCCTTAATTCTAGGGAAAATGTTACTTATAAATTATTTCCATTATTACTCTTGCAGTGAAAAACCCCGGATCAGCCTGTTTCAAAACTAAAACAAAGTCGTCATGTATTTTCCATAACCTACCTCCAAGATCGCCAACTCAAGAAATCACCTCCGCTTAACCCCTGATCGAGAGCTCTTGGTTGAGGTCTCAATCGCCTCTTTCATGGCGACCTGGTGCCAATCTTGGGGTGCAGGCCATAGGCATGTTCGCCTCCGCTTAACCCCTGGTCAAGAGCTCTTGGCCGAGGTCTCAATCGCCACAAGATATGGCGGCCATGGCCTCTTCCTGCTGGTGCCATCAGGCATCTCTCTCTCTCTGGTGTTGAGGAGAACATGGCTGAGTTAGATCTAGCGGGATTAGCATGCAGGTGATCAGCATCATCAGCTGATTATATAATTGGCTGGATCCACATGATAGACAAAATTGGGCGACGAAGTGCAGTGCAGGACCTTCCACCATGCAGTGAATAATATATTAAGCATCGCCCTGCCCAGCCTTCTGATTAGGTAAATACAATGCGTTGTCTCTACATTGTTTACCTTATCCAGCAAGGGTGCATATGAGAAGCTCTTGTATATTTAATTGTACAAGTTTAATCTTTGAATTATGAACGTAGGAAATGTCATACTCGGACGGCGACAGTCTCGCGGAGGAGTGCAGCTGGTGCCACGATGATCGAGGTATGTGCGACAGGTTCGTTGAGCTGGACAAAGATCGGCGCTTCAGCATTAAGCTCGAGGGGACCTTCGATGTTGAAACGGTACGCAACAACGACAAGTGTTTTTTTCGTAATTAAGCATGACTTCAACTATTTTAACGTCTAATTTTCATCTTATACAATTCGACTAGCTTATCCCATGCCATGCAAGACGCTATGTCTTGGAGAGGATGGGTTTTGAAGACCATGAAAATTTTGAAACAAAGAAAATAGACCTAAAGACCCATCATGATATGGATTTTGAAGTAAATCTGTGCAATGCTCAGAGCGTAACTCATTTTGGTTGCCAAAATTGGGAAGCACTTTGCAAAAGGTATTGTTTTTATGAGGGTATGATTGTCACCATGGATGTTAATGATCCTGACATCGAGCAAGACAATATGGTCATTTGGGTCCGTGTTGATACGCTTCCGATTGTATCGCTATGTGAGTTTCTCAAACATAGTTATTAACTAATTTATATTGTTTATTTCAAAATAGTTGACAGCTTATTTCCATTGACAGCTTATTTTGATTCTTCAAAGACTGTGTGGAAGATGGTAGACAAAACCCACTAAGCCGATGGCTCCGAATTAACTTATAAGGAGAAAAATCATTTGATCGCATTTTGTACTCTTCTTGAGGATTACAATAATTATTATCGAACTCCTCCAAATTATGGTGAATACGTGCCACTAGTGCACGTGTTGAACCACGATAACTTCTCTGGAGATACCTTGGTAAGATTTTTTACTATTATGACATCCGTGCATCTTTTGCATACTTCTAAAACTAGTACATCATTGCTAACTATGAAGTTATTACTATGTTTTTCAACAGAAACTCCTGATGGATTGTGTGCCTAATCTGATGTATCTGAATGGTCGCCTTGCAGTTCTGAACATACTACCAGGTAAATCTAGGGATCTCACCTGTGCATATCGGATTTCTAAAACTGGTGAACACATGTTCATCAAAGAATGGAAAAAAGGTTTGGACATTCGCAAGGAGGTTCTTGGAAGTAACATTCAGCGAAAGGCAAGAATTGGAGATAGGATAATCTCCATTCTCCATAATGGAGAGTCAGGGGCTATCTTGTTTTTTGCTATTTTACCTTAGAAAATGTAGTAGGTCTTAATCGAATGTAGTAGGTCCTATGAGGTACAATATGTTTATTATGTGGTAATGTGTTAGAGTTGATAATGAGGAGTACTTCTGATTACGACTAGTGACCAATTTGCTATGTGATGTCATTGATGAAAACGATGATCTTGAGGAGGTGTTATATGACAATGATGTATTATGATGATAAGTTGTTAATGATATGATGATGATGATATTATATCATTGGGTGAAAGAACCACGGATTAGTTTCAAGTGGATGGACATCCACTTGAAACTAGTCCCTGATTCTTTCACCCGTGATAAATAACTCATTATGATGTAAAACAATCTCTAAATTCCTGTTGTATGAAAACTTGTGTAAAGGTGTATGAATACAACATGAAATAAAAAGAAATAAAATACTAAATAATAGTAGTAGCGGGGCAAGGAGAAGCACTACTACTAATTACCGATGGCGCTCCTCGAGAAGCGCTACTACTAAGTCAATTTAGCAGTAGCGTGGGTCTAGGCACGCTACACCTAAGCTTTAGTTGTAGCCCCGTATCAGTAGCGCTCCTGCCCGCGATACTGATAGGCCTAAAACCCGCGCTGCTGCTAGGCTTTTCCCTAGTAGTGGTAGCGCTTCAACACAAGTCCGTTTCGTCCGTTTTGCGGTACGCCACACCCCTCCCGATCAACAGGATCCCGTTTTGACCGTACGAGGCCCGTTTCCTCCGTTTTATGGTACGCCAGACCCCTCCCGATGAACAGGATCCCGTTTCGAATGTGGATGGTCGAACACAAGGCCGTTTCCTCCATTCTGCGTTACACCAGGCCTCGTTTCCATCTCCTGTTCCGTCCAAGCCGGTTGGCTCCCACGCGTTCTGTTGCCTCCCAATGAACACGACGCATTTTGTTTGCCTCCCGATGAACACGACCCATTCCGTTGCCTCCCCATGAACACGACGACGACGCAGTTTCTCCCTTCTGACCCAGCCATGTACATGAGCCCTGGCCGTACATATGCGCGAGTGGTCATTCAAGACCCCGCCTGTATGTACGTACGTGTCCGTATTTACTTTCTTGCACCCTGGCCGTTGTACGTACGTGTACATGACACGTGCGCGCCTCTACTACGACACGTGCATGCCTCTACATCGACCAGTATGTACGTACACGTTCGCGACCAGAATGACAACGCTACGTACGCTTCGACCAGGTGGGTCCCGACTGTCAGGCACTTCCTTGCGTGCGAAGATGTAGATGGTGGGTCCCAGCAGTCAGGGGGACGAATTATTATTTTTTATTTTTTGCCCGGACGCACTTTCTTGTGTGCAAAGATGTAGCTTGTGGGTCCCAGCAGTCAGGGGGGCGAATCATTTTTTTGTCGGACAGACTTCCTTGTGTGCGAAGATGTAGCTGGTGGGTCCTAGCAGTCGGGGGAAAACATTTTTTTCATGAAATAAGGTGGCCCGTCCGGTGGGTCCCCGCTGTCAGGTCGAGAAATAATTATTTTGCGCGTAATAATGAGGCCCTTCCTTGCGTGCGAAGATGTAGCTGGTGGGTCCCAGCAGTCAGTGGGGCGAATCTTTTTTTTTGGACGCACTTCCTTGCGTGCGAAGATATAGCTGGTGGGTCCCAGCAGTCAGGGGGAATCTTTTTTTTGCGAAATAAGGTGGCCCGTCCGGTGGGTCCCTGCTGTCAGGTGGAGGAATAATTATTTTGCGCGTAATAAGGAGCCACTTCCTTGCGGCTGCCGTGGACCCAGCTCTCAGCCTCTCCACGTACAATACTCTTTCGATGGAAGTCGGTCATTGAGCACATTGACCACGCTGCGCCGAGAGCACCACGGCTGTGGACGATGGCGAGGCCCAGGAAGGGGACGACGCGGAGTCGGGGAAGACGCGGCAGTGGATGGCCACGCGAAGAGGAGTACGAGTGTTCACTGGTTCGGCTGCGGTTTGAGGCTGTCGTCACCGCAGAATAACAGGGGGTGTGGGTGAGTGGAGGGATGGCCTGGCCAGCGGTGGGAGTAGTATGGGGGTGGTGAGGCCGCCGTGGCAGCACAGCCGGCCACGGGAGGTAGGAGCAGGCGGCACGATCGGCGCAGCTTTGGGAGGCTGGAGCAAGAAGACCAGAGGTTGAAGAAGCACTACGACCGTTGGATGGACATGTACGGTCACTGAAGCTAGAATCATTTATATTGACTAAGATGACAAAGCCCTTCATACACGCCAACTTAGTAGGCCCACAGGCCAGCCTCTGAAACGGTGCACCCCAGATGTCAGGGGGAGGAATCATTTTTTGGGCGGCCGAAGCTAAGAATATCTGAGATTGAAGAAGAAGCAGGACATCCGTTGGATAGACATCCAACGGCCACTGCTGCTAGAACCGTGTGTTGACTATAATAAGTTGACAAAGCCTTGCATACGTGTCAACTTATTTTTTTAGGGGACGCGTCAACTTAGTAGGCCCACAAGTGTGTGGCAGAGAACTTATAGCTCATTTGCAATTTGTAAGAATGTACAACCCATTTTTGAATTCTAATGGAATTTTCTTCAACCCATTTACAGTTTGTTAAAAGTACAACCCATTTTCTAGCTAGGACAACGATTAATAATTTCAACTAACCGTTGAAGACATAATTCAATAAAATTTCCCACATCTTGATGGGATCCGAAATATTTTTATGCCGAAATTTCTAGTCAGATTAAATATAAATTTGTATTACGTAAAAATCCAACGAAACATTGTGCGTGCAACAATGAAAAATTAAGATTTTCAGAATTCATAAATAATATTTTATAAACTAATTTCGTGTTTGGTGCATTTTTATATAGTTACTGCCCAGTTTTTATAATTACATCCCATTTATTATTTTTTAAAGCTCATTTTCCTGTTAAGCCTAATGCATCCCTCCTAGGAAAGATTTGTAGCCCAGCGGAGCGGAGAATAACAAGTTGACCTTGCCTGGGTATTCCTCAAAAAACGTATAGCTGGGCTAACCATTTTCATCTTGAAAAATTAATATCTGGGCTGGATATCTGGCCTGGGCTAGACGGACCACAGCCCGCCCAGTTAATACCCTGCTCTCCGCTCTCCTCTGAACAACAACGAAATCATCGCCAAGAAAAACTCTGCAGTGCTCATGCCTCAAAAACACAAATACTGCTCCAGCTGCTTGGTCCCAGTTGTCGGCCGCACCTTGTGCAATTCTCTTGTTTATATTGACTACATAGGTTGACAATGGTGTGGGACCATGATATCAGGAAACCAGGAGGAAGCAAAAAAATATATAGTTGTACATAATAAGGAGGCACTTGCATATGTACGGCTATGGCCCTAGTGGGTCCCTAGTGTCATCCAGTCAAAATAAAGTCATCTCCTGAATCCTCATGTTCGTTGATGATGTTAACAATGCTTGGCGCCACGGCGAGCGCAATAACTCGAAGGACGATGGAGAGGGCCTCGCGAGCCCTACAGATGGTCTGATACAGCGCCCGCTGCTCATTCAGGAAGCCTGGATCATCAGACACCTATGAGCACATTCGAGAAACTGAGACGGCATGAAACGGTAAGGCCGCGCTTGGGAGCTCTGGTTTATTTCAAACCTATATTAACATACAAGTGTAATTTACACGTCATCGGAAACAAAGCATAAAATACAGGCGTAATGAAACCGAGGGCCCGAGGTCTGTAAGTAAAACCGGCGGGTTACGCGTGTAATTTGAGAGACCAGTGTATATTTTACGAGCACTGCTATATGGACAACATTACCAGACAATACATGCACGACGTGCGTATCATGCCATCCATGGGCAAGACTGAAACAGTAGCTAACGGTTGGATTAGCAATCGTCTGAGTGTCATTCAACATTTTTATTGTGTGTGAAGTACTTCTGATATTTTACTAGTCGAAATCGACCAACCAAGCGCTTCGCCCGAGACCATCTGCTTTTTATTTACAAGCATCAGTTTTACAAGCGGTTTTGGTTGGAAAACGACGATCCAATCACGGCCTAATATGATGAGTTGGTCGGAAGATCATATGGTTTCACGTCTAACCTACCCGACTTATCGTATAGGCTATGAATGAAACATAAGACGATAAACTTCTTAAGCACGGAAACAACAGAAGAGGATGATATTCTTAACAAGCAAATCACTGGCATTAGATCGACATGCAAAACAATACAAAGCATTATTCTCAGGAGGCACGGTGAACAGCTCGTTATGCCGCATGCCACAACATTCCAAGCTCAACTTTGCAATCAAACACAAGGCCTGGCATTACATAGACAATATTCAGAACAAACTCTTAACACAGGAATATCTCAGCAGAGTAACTATTTATTTCTAAACTAAACACAGGAATAGGAAAAAACAATCGACGCTGCTCACAACAAAGGCGTCCCACTCAAAAATATCAAATGCATGTCTTCTGGCTAACATCAATGAGCAAATTTTGACAAGGTTTTCCAATTCAAATATATTAAACTAACGTCTTTTTGCTAACATCAATGATTAAACTTTGACAAGCTTTTTCCATTCAAAATATGTAATTCCTATGATCGTGGAGTCCTGTCATAGCTTCTTGTACTTGTTTGGGCACTTTTTTGCCCAGTGCACTCCACGTGTTGTAGAATTGCCAATGCTCTCTGTAGACTAGTCATATCACCAGCGTCTAATAATACTCTGTAAAGCTTCTCGGTCATTCCGTCTGTAATGTGGCGCAAACAGTGACTGCTTATTTCTGCAAAGTGGAACGACCAACTGGACCTAGTAATGCAGTAGTTTGCCTTGGACACATTGGCTCCTTTTGTGCAGTTCAACTACAATCAAATTCGGAATAAAACCAAGCTTTAATTTTGATATCCCTGTAAGCAACAATAGGTATAAGGGAAACAATTACTGAGAAATAATGGTTGATGACTTGTAATCCCACAAGAAAAGCATCTACTGATCCACCTTATCTTAATGGGAAACAAAGCAGGAGAGTAGCAATTCTCCATCAGTGTGATTCATTCATATTGGCTGAGACATTATCTTAACAATGCCTTGTTTCAACATGTATAAAGAACAACAAAGCAGAAAAGTACCATTCCTAAACAATGCAACTGATTCATTTTAACAGAGACATTATCTTAACAATACCTTGGTTAAACATGTAGAAAGAACTACAAAGCAGGATAGTACCATTCCTAACATGTGTTGCAGTTTTGAACTAAGATTCAATAGTTAATTAATTCTGAGAGTGACATTGCTTAATTTTACCAGCGACATTAGATTAACAAAAAGCATAAACAGTTCCAGGGGAGAGTGGGCGCAACAACACCATGTGCTTCTATCTACTTATAAAGGGGGTGATGCAGAGTTTGTTGTAACAAAGCAACAAGCATCATGTCTAGGTTGGTACCATTTTTGTTCACTACTTAATGGGAAAAGAGAGCAATACAATAGCTTCAATTCAACATTTATTTAAAACTATACCAATACAAGTAGCACAACATCTCAAAACACACTGCACGATCATGTGGATGAAGGCAAGTACCAACCTGTCATGACGCACACAAGATCACGTACGAATCTGCCAACACGAATAGGAAATCCAATCTCGTTTTGTGCAGTTACACTGAAATCAAGCAAAGTGTTTCGAGTAACGAAGCAAAATGTCGCAATAGCAACAAGTTGAATAGATACCTCTTTTTTAAGAGAGGCAAAAAAGGAAACAATTACTTGCCGATAAAGGAGGATGAAACAAACAGTGATAGAAAGAAGCATCTAACTTATCTTGGATGGAAAACAAAGTAGGATAGTAGAATTTCTAAAACGGTTGCATTGATTCATATTAACAGAGACATTCTCTTAAACAACATTCGTTAAAAAATGTAATTTACTTTTAAAAGTGGCATTGCTTAAATTTTTCGGCGGCATTCTTAGATTAACAACAACAAAACAGCTGTATGGGACATGCCAGCACCATGTGCGTCCACACGTATAAATGGGTGATGCAGAGTATGTAGCCAAGCAACATATATGTGTTGGTCCCATATTTGTTCTCTTTGAACCTATTTCCTATGTGAGGGCAGCAAATCTAGTCCTGCACAAACTACCCGACCCCCCAATTTCTTTCCCTTTTCAACAAAGAGATCAGTTCCTTACAGATGTGTGTACTGGGTTACCCCCTTTTTCCCTTTTCGACCAACAAAACGGCTAGATAGCCATTCTATACTACTTTCTGTCCCTCCTTTCCTCACTGAACCACGTCCTAGATTCTTGCTCCATCCCACCGCACCCTTCTTTCCCCTTTAAACCAAGACCTAGATTCGACTATAGATCGAAAAAGATCCACATGCAGCTAGAGCAACGATGGTTTCAAAGAAACTTATACCTTAGGGTCGTCGGGATGTGGCAAGGCGTTCGGCGGGAGGCCGCATTTGCCCACACTATGTATGGCAGCAAGGAAGGAGGGGTCGGTGGCCCTCCCACATAGGCGCTGGGTGAAAGAGAATAGTGCAGCCGGCAGTGGATTGCCTCCCTCGCCGAAGGCGATAGAGTGAATGCCGCACCTCCTTCCCTTCTCGGTGCGACATGATACAGACGCCTCCTTCACCAGCTGTGAGGGGGGAGAGAGAGACAAGATACCAACGCAGTCTTGTCTAGATCTGGTGAAGAGTGGGTGAGAGACTGTGAATATAGCAAACCCTAGCAAATGAACGCTGAGCCTCCAGCGTGTATGTATATATGTAGTGCGGCGAGAGTGTGGAGAGTGCAAACCCTAGTGAACAAGCGTTGAGGCTCCAACTTATATATATACTACTATAGTACATACTGAGCTCCGGTGCCTTCACTGCACCTGCTTTTGGCTGTATGACAAGTGAGCCAGCCACATTTTGGGCCCACCTGTCATAAACCCAAAGGCAGGTGCACTAAGTCAATGAAGCTGCGTCCATATAGTACTCTCGTGTATACGACTAATATATAGTGGAGTGGTTTTCTTATTCTCTCCATAACAATCATTTTAAATTGTGTAAGTAAGAAACGAAACTCTTTATTTAACGTACAATGCAGAAAACTATTACTACTTCCGATGAACTAACGATCGACACGTCCTGGTCGCACTTCCTGTCCTTCACGTGCGGTACACTACCCTCCCTTAAGTGAAGAACCACACATGCGCCAAATTATTGGAAACGTGTGAGAGTGTGTACAAATAAAGAATTTTAATGTCAATTATTGGAAAGGTTTGAGAGTATTACAAAGTTTGACTTCAGTCAAATCTAATATGTTGAGTAAATAAAAATGGAGGGCTACTACGTCCATCCAGGTTTTTAGTCCACACCATTTTTTAAATCAAAATTAATAGCTGGACAAATAAAATTACAGGGGAGCTAGAGACAAAGTTGTGAGAAGTCTTAGAAACCAATACAAAACTTATGCTCTTAATCTATTTATATATTAAAAGTAATTGACGGGTTAACCAGAAAAAAGAGAATTAACTAGAAATTACCACATAAATTAGAAACATCCGGCCGTTAATTTAACGGACTAAATTTTTATAGCCATTAGATAAGATTGTAAGTTAAAAATATTACCCACCAATGCCATTATAATTACAGTGGAACAAAACGGTTCGGTCTCTGCAGCCTAATAGTGGGTGAGAAAAGTTAAAATAGAGATGTCCGCAGATCAGATTAAAAAAGTTAGAACGTGCTGATTCCAATACAATTAAACAAATGGACTTGCACTGATCCGCTTTAAAAAAATAGGACGTGAGCTCATCAGGTCAATAAGGAAAGGACGTGTGCTCACCCCTGCTTATGCAATTAGCTGGATTAAAAAAGCGTGTGTGCTGATTTAATAAAAAAGAGGATGTGCCTTGATTACATTTTTTTTCTTAAAAAGACATGCTCAGATCCAGTCTAAAAAAAAACGTTCGTTGATCAGTTAAAAAAAACTACGTGCACTGATCAGCTTTGAAATATGCATGCATACAAAAAGTAGCGTCCGTTATCAGCTTTGTAATATGCATGCGTGCAATCAGCATACGTGTGCATCTGTGCCCTTGATTTATGCATGCATGCATTTAGCTAGAACAAAAAACGTGCGTGTGTTCCCTTGATATATGCATGCATGTTCTGCCTGCATTGAATGTTGAAAAAAACGTGTGGAGGCAAGCCCTTGATATATGCGTGTAAGTGTGCCTCAAACCTTCTCATGTTAAACCTAGCCTCACACCTTTAACGCCATATGTTTGTTTGACCGTGGTTGCTCAGGTCTTCTTCACTTGGTTGTCATACATCTTGACTGGAGATTTTAGACATTGCCGTACATCTTGATGGGAGATTTTAGATGTTGGTATCGATGGCGTAGTAGCCAAGAACTCGCATGACCATGAAGAATTTTTGTAGCTCTTCCCCTTGGGGATGAGTAAAATTTACGATCAAGGTAGAGTTGCAGAAAAATGGAAATTTCTTGAGTTCCTCGCTTCGCGGACGAGCAGCTCATTGCCAGCCTTAAAATCGATATAGAAGTGCCGGAACAACCAATTTGTCAAGCTCTTTTCTTTTGCGGACAAGAGGTTCATTTGCAGCCTTTTAGTTGACGTGTCGTTATGAAAACCATGCTGTAATTAATAATGAACTCGGCAGCATCTAAACTTTGTAATTAATATTGAACCATAATCGATCAACGTGACATTGCAGGATCAACGTTTCGATTAGTGGGGCCTATGATATACATGATGGGTGAGTGAGCTTCAACCCTTGAGATGGAAAATAGTTTCTTATTTAGTGTTTCTTTTTCATGGAATTTCCACCGGGACCATTAAACTCACACATGCAGGGAAGTTGATGTTAGACACCAGTCACATTGGATGTTGCAAGGAGTGGCTCAAGCTGATTGACAAATGCAAGTGGCCTGGCCGGCTCCATGTTGCTCTTATACGCATAGTCCGGCCTCGGCACGCTCCTATCGAGTAATCTATTTCTTTGAATGGTATATCAAGTAATCTACTATTAGACCAAAATAGAAGATCATTTATATTTGAGTCCAAAAATAAAGTACAAATCAACAAATTGTCTGGCGCATATATATAGTCAAAAGTCATAACATACATATCTATTGCATATTGAAGACACCATATTTTGTGTTAAACACTCATTTCCTTAACCAGGAATAAGTGGTTGGTCTAAAAGACCACACAAACCCCACAATATAAACTTTCATGTCGGTTTTTTTTAACATCACATGAAAATTGCTGAGTAGCTAATGATCTAAACATTAGCCTCTCACAATAAAGATGATTAGTTAATTTGTGATTATCTTCTAACTACACACTATTTTTAGTTTCCACGGAATTCTATCTTCTAATACTAATATCGAAGTAATCATAATTTAATAAACATATTTTTTTTGCTCACTAAAAAAGAGCAATATGGGAATCATATATACAAATTTGTAGGAGTGGTACAACCATCAACAATTCTCATTAGAGAAAAGAGTAATATTATGTCCGAGGAAACAAAAAATCCACGAGATACATGAATCTAATGGATTGCCTAAAGTGTGATGAGGAACACATATGGAAATTCTAACACAGTATAAAAATCAACAACCTAAAATGGTGAAATAGAAATGGTTATGTCCATTAGAATTCATAAACAACTTATGTTCCCTGGAATGCCAAATCACAAGCTAAAACCTGAATGGTATATCAAGTAATCCATATTTTTAGACCTGGTGTTGATGCTCCAAGGCTGGTGACAGGTTATGCCGTCATACAAGGATGATCATGACTGACTTGGAAGCATATTCATCGAAGAACTTGTAATCATTGGAACAGATGTGAGACAAAGATAGCAATGAGGATGATTTCATCAAGAACTTAGTCTAAAAATATTTTTTATAGAGGTATGAGCAAGAAAATACACTTTTTATATGAAAATTTTCAACCTGATGATGCTAATGTCATTTTAGTCCAGCATAAGTACATGATGGTTGTACATTCCGTGTTCATAGTGTGGAACTTGGCTTATGTGAGAGGATGAGCCAATGCCAGTACTGCTTCCATAGTAGTATGTGTTTTAACTTAATTCAATCGATGCATGAAATACTGAAACAACTAACATGTACCATTTTAATTTATATACTAAATTTAAAAATTCCATTTCATTCATATACCAAATTAAAAAATAAAAATATGCTCACTAAAATGCTCACAGTCAATTAAAAAGACCAGGTCAAACATAATTGATGAATCTTATAGGAATAAACATCTACAACTAAACATCTTAGTATGGCAATCTTACAAAATATTGGGAAAGTTAGTATTGCCAAAAATATAAATTGAACAATAGGAATGAATATGGAAAGTTAGTATAGTATGCATGACAAGCAGCTACTCCCTTCGTTTCTTTTTTATTTTGCATATAAGATATGTCTTACGTCAAACTTCATAAAGTTTAACCAAATTAATATAACGAATTATCAACCCCTACAATACTGCAGATATACAATATAAAAGGTAATTCAATGATGTGTTACTATGTATGACTTAAGAAAATTTTTATGTGCGGACAAAAAAGAAATAGAGGGAGTACATGTACACTATAATATGTATATTTGTAAGTCAATGATAAAAGTAAACATACCTAACAGTCTAAGACAAAATTATGATTGTAGAAGGCTCTTATTTGTGAATGTGATCACATTTGCTTCCAAATTTCTTTCAAAAAAACAAAAAAAAGTTTTTCCCAATAAAACTTTATAAAATCTAGCCCGCACATCGGGCCGGCCACTTTACTAGTTAGTACCAACAGCGATCCTTCTTCGAGGAAACTTTTGGTTCATAGCCAATTGTGTGATAAAATTGCACCAACGTGAAAGACGACTGCGTCTCCAACGCAACCAAGGTGAATTGACGAAGGATATCATCTTTGTGCGTAACAAGCAAAGAGCACTAATGGAAGACAACTTCTTTTTCATTCAAAATCGATTAGCTTCACCAGCCGACGCAACCATGAGGCGCAACCATGAGCATCGATAAGTCATCGTGGTGATGCATCATTCATTTGGCATCAAGTTTGGGTGAGGCACCTATGAAGTTCGACAAATCCTCACTGTGGTCTGTTTCTTCTCAGTAATCAAGATCGAGGAAGGAAGAACCACGTGGTAGAGGATAGTGAGGCGGAACAACAATGGTCGTCCAATTTTGTCCAGTTCCATTAAAATTGAGGAAGACATGCCCGGGTATGGAGATACGCATCGCTGTTTCCAAAAATATAAAAAAGGGATATACTGTTGTTACTTTGTTTTACAAGATTAGCAACGACATCTCAATTGTCAATAAGAATTAATGAAAATTACACCAACAAATAGAAGCATCATAATTATCTTGATGGGAACTAAACCAGGATACCCGAGAAAAAAAAACATTTCTTCATTTAACCAGTGATAGTACTACCACCATATGGACAATGACCGCACAACCACCATATACTTTTTGTCGAAACAAGATGTATACCTCCACCGAGGCATATATCAGGACAACTTTTCGAGTGGCAGTTCCTCTATAATAGTACTAGTAGGTGATGTTGGACCAGCCGAGCTACTATACATGGGGAGCTGGGGAGTAGTGGCATAGAAGAAAACCCGCACGCAGCGACCTGGGGAGCTGGACCAGTACAAGAAGTTATACCTCAGGTGGGCGAGATGTCGTTTAGGCGGGCGGGCGAGATCTTCCCACACGACGACAACGAACAAGGGCGCGGAGGATCTTCGTCCGCGCCAGCGTCGGCTCCCAGAGGACAATGCGCATCGGCTTCCTCCATCGCCGACGGTGACAACATCAACGCTGCACCTCCTCACTGAGGGAGTCCTGGATTAGGGGGTATCTGGACAGCCGGACTGTGTACAACATCCGGACTATTGAAGCGTGAAGATACAAGACTCAAGACTTCGGCCTGTGTCCAGATGGGACTTTCCTTGGCGTGGAAGGCAAGCTTGGCGATACGGATATTATATTTCCTTCCTTGTAACTGACTCCATGTAAACCCTAGTCCCTTCCGGTGTCTATATAAACTGGAGGGTTTGGTCCTTAGAAGGCCGATCACATTTACAATCATACCATCATAGGCTAGCTCTTAGGGTTTAGCCTCTACGATCTCGTGGTAGATCTACTCTTGTACTAACAATATCATCAATATTAATCAAGCAGGAAGTAGGGTTTTACCTCCATGGAGAGGGCCCGAACCTGGGTAAACATTTGTGTCCCTTGCTTCCTGTTAGCATCAGACTTGACGCACAGATCGGGACTCCCTACCCGAGATCCGCCGGTTTTGACACCGACATTGGTGCTTTCATTGAGAGTTCCTCTGTGTCGTCGCGACAGGGCTCGATGGCTCCTTCAATCATCATCAACGACGCTGCCCAGGGTGAGACTTTCCTCCCCGGACAGATCTTCGTGTTCGGCTGCTTCACACCTTGGACCGATCTGCTTGATCATCTGGAACAGATCGTGTCAGGAGTGCCGGATAATTATGATGGGCATGGCTTAGACCTGCCGTCAGACAATGATGCTCGGGATATTACCCTGACAAAAGCCTCGGGTCTAAATCCGGGGTAGGATGCGTTGCCTAAGGACGGAGGGCTGGACCCCACCCCGCAGGCCGTACCCTCATCGGCGATGGGGCCGAACACAGGCCCCCCCTCTGGGGAAGCCTATGACTCTGGGCCCCCGGACTCATATCCAGTTGTAGGCTCCAGTCCGTGCGTCCCCGAGTCCGTCGAGCCTGGTTGGGCTACGGTAATGGAGTTCACCGCAGCAGACGTCTTTCAGCACTCGCCTTTGGCGACATACTAAACTCATTTGAAATTCTCTCTTTGACGGAGAATTTCGGGACGAACTATGTCCAGCTTGAGTGGGAAGCCGACGACGAAGAAATTCGTTACCCACCCACCACCCACTTGATAGCCACAGTTGATGATTTAACCGATGTGCTTGACTTCGACTCCGAAGGCATCGACGGTATGGACGACGATGCAGGAGAAGACTCAGAATCTATGGGGTACCGGATTTCTGCCTCATCACATGACATATACATGGTGGATACGCCCAAAGAAGACGACGGTGACAATCCAGAAGATAAAACCCCTGGACAAAGACCAAAGCGACGGTGCAGACGCCGTTCCAAATCCAGCAACAGTAAAAATATCAGCAAGAGCGCCAGAAGGATGTATACTCTGGTCAACCCCGAAGGCAACAACGACCAAACAGAACCAGCGATGGAGCAGGACGAACCAGGTCACGCCGAACATAGTTCAGATCATATGCCCGAAGAAAACCATCCAGAGGGACGAGTTCATCAAACCGGCCCAGGACAAGAAGACAGTCTGGATGACGACGCATTCATCGTTCCGGAAGAACGCGTGGAACGAGAGAACCTCCATAGAAAGCTTATGCCCACACGAAGAAGTCTGAAGAAGCAGAAGCAACGGCTTAAAGCCCCACACGAAACGCTCAATCGCAGACGGAACAAAGTGCTAGACAGTGAAGAAAGATATGGCGACAATCGCCATACAAAGAGCTACCCAAAACGCAAGCTACTGCCAGAATTCAACGACAAGGCTATTCCACTGAAGAATAACACGACCAGGAGAACAGGAGTACCACTTCATAACCGCAATAAATCAACTACCGAAGACGCCCACGATCTAGGTGAGCACCTGGATAAGAAAGCTGACGCAGCTACGTCCATCTACGAATCCAAAGGGCACACCCCGGCGGGGGACTGTGGTCGTCAAAACAATTATGACAACCAAACACCAGTTCGGAATAAACACCGAACACAACAACAGCCGACGGCATGCCACAACGCGTCCAGATATAGAGGGGCTGCTTACCCCCTGTGCTTTACCGATGAAGTACTGTACCATGAATTCCCACAGGGCTTTAAACCTGTGAACATAGAGGCATACGATGGAATGACAGACCCAGGGGTCTGGATCGAGGACTTTATCCTGCACATACACATGGCTCGTGGGGATGACCTCCACGCCATCAAATACCTTCCCCTCAAACTGAAGGGACCAGCTCGACACTGGTTGAAAATCCTCCCCGAAAATTCAATCGGGAGCTGGGAGGAACTAGAGGACGCTTTCAGGGCCAATTTTCAAGGGACTTATGTCCGGCTTCCGGATGTTGATGATTTAAGTCACATAATCCAACAACCTGAAGAGTCCGCCCGCAAGCTTTGGAACAGATTCCTCACTATGAAGAATCAAATCGTTGACTGTCCGGATGCCGAAGCCTTAGCGGCATTCAAACACAACATCCGTGACGAGTGGCTCGCCAGACACCTTGGCCAAGAAAAGCCAAGGACAATGGCAGCCCTAACAAGCCTTATGACCCACGTTTGCGCGGGAGAAGATAGCTGGCTCGCCCGTAAAGGCACCAGCGAACCCAGCACATCCGAAATAAGGGATGGCAACAGGAAGCCACGACGTAATAAAAAAAACCCGCCAAAACAAGGAAGAAAGCCTGGATAACACAACGGTTAAAGCCGGATTCAGGGGCTCTCGACCTAATCAGCAAAATAAGCCATCTAAAGGCAGTAAAGAGGGACCGTCTGGACTGAATAGAGTCCTAGATTGATTGTGCCAAATCCATGGCACCCCTGACAAACCTGCAAATCACACGCACAGAGAGTGCTGGGTGTTCAAGAAGGCTGGCAAATTGAATGCCGAACACAAGGGAAGGGAAACACCAAGTGAGGATGAGGATGAACTCGCCAGCCGAACACTGCGGGACAGAAAAAATTCCCGCCAGAGGTCAAAATAGTAAACATGATCCACGCGACTCATACATTTATGAGGGGGCACGAACGCGCCTATAAAGACATGCGCGATATAGATCCCATCATACCCACACCTAACTACTGGATGTCTTGTCCGATCACTTTCGGTCACCTGAACGGCCAAACTAGTATTCTGCGTGAAGGATTAGATGCCTTGGTGCTTGACCCAATAATCGACGGATACAACCTCACAAACGTCCTCATGGACGGCAGCAGCAGTCTCAATTTAATATATTAGGACACTGTCCGCAGAATGAGGATAGACTCATCCAGAATCAGCAAGACCAACACCACCTTTGAAGGGGTGATACCAGGCGTTGAAGGCCACAGCAGGGGCTCCGCCATACTGGAGGTAACATTCGGCTCTCCAGGCAACTCCAGAAGCGAAGAACTAGTATTCATCATCGTAGCCTTCCCAAGCAGCTACAACACATTGCTTGGAAGAGCGGCCTTCGCCCACTTCAATGCATTGCCGCACTATGGCTACCTTACACTCAAGATGCCTAGTCCACGCGGTGTCATCACCGTTAGCGGAATAACAGAGTGCTCTTTGCGCACAGAGGAACACACGACGGCCCTAGCGGCCGGACTATAAGCGGCCTCTAACAAAAATATGACGGGTCGTAAAGACCGCAGACACGGTTAGACGAGTCCGGCAACCCATATCAAACCAGGGCACCGTATATGTAATCCTATAGTGGATACCAGGGGCTCATAATAAAGCCCCACACTTGGCCCAACCTTATTAGCAGGCCAGCATCTCAGATTTTTACTATCCATCGCATATTTACGTTGCACTCTTCTATGAGTTTCCCTTTTCTGTAGACAACATTCGCGTGATACCATTCCAGGATGCGGCACAACAGAGACAAAGGCGCCTGTGTAAACCTTTTCTATTGCCTCTTGTTGTTTCATCATCCCATGGGTTCCATACCCACAGAGGATACTGCCCTTTTTGGCATTTCGCCACGACAGATTAACGAACGTACCTGGAAACACAGGGTTTACAATGTATGGGCATTCTTGAGCCCATCATCCGTTATAAAGTCCGAATACCTTCAGGAGTGTTCGGTGTCACGAGTTTGGCCTTATATGCATCAGCTCCGAATCATGTCTTTGGTCATATGTTGGGTTTGCCCGGCTCCTGGGTTTGCCGCCTTACATTTCGTTATTATTGGCTAAGGTGGCCAAAGGAGAACTACTGCGATTGTGCCCCAGTTATTTCGGATGAGCACCTCGATGAGAGCGGCCGAAACCGATGTCATGATCTGAGAGGCTGGTCAACCACTCGACGACTCACCGGAATCTTTAGGATTCCTCCGCATTAATGAAGGGCCATTTCCTGGCCAGGTACATACGCGCCCGTATTCGGATGTACGCGAAGGTACAAGGGGCTACATAGTAGCCCCACTTTAGAATCCCGCGGCTAAGCGAAAGTGTTACATCTATATAGTCCGGTTGCCTAGTTCGTCGTGCGATCACTGAGGGAGTCCTGGATTAGGGGGTATCTGGACAGCCGGACTGTGTACAACGTCCGGACTATTGAAGCGTGAAGATACAAGACTCAAGACTTCGGCCTATGTCCGGATGGGACTTTCCTTGGCGTGGAAGGCAAGCTTGGCGATCCGAATATTATATTTCCTTCCTTGTAACCGACTCCATGTAAACCCTAGCCCTCTCCGGTGTCTATATAAACCGGAGAGGTTGGTCCTTAGAAGGCCGATCACAATTACATTCATACCATCATAGGCTAGCTCCTAGGGTTTAGCCTCTACGATCTCGTGGTAGATCTACTCTTGTACTACCCATATCATCAATATTAATGAAGCAGGAAGTAGGGTTTTACCTCCATCGAGAGGGCCCGAACCTGGGTAAACACCTGTGTCCCTTGCTTCTTGTTACCATCAACCTTTATGCACACATCGGGACCCCCTACCCGAGATCCGCCGGTTTTGACACCGACATTGGTGCTTTCATTGAGAGTTCCTCTGTGACGTCGCCGTCAGGCTCGATGGCTCCTTCAATCGTCACTAACGACGCAGTCCAGGGTGAGACATTTCTCCCTGGACAGATCTTCGTGTTCGGTGGCTTCGCGCTGCGGGCCAATTTGCTTGGCCACTTGGAGCAGATCGATAGCTACGCCCCCGGCCATCAAATAAGGTTCGAAAACCTAAACTACATGGCGGATATCCGCGGAGACTTGATATTCGACGGATTCGGGCCAGCGCCAGAAGAGCCGAACAGTCACGATGAGCACGGCTTAGACCTGCTGTCGGACGTCGCTCGGGATATCGTCCCGGCAGAAGCCTCGGATATAAACTCGGGACAGGTTGCCTCGCCCAAGGACGGAGGGCTGGACCCCGCCCCGCAGGCCGTACCTTCATCGGCGATGGAGCCGAACACAGGTTTCACCTTTGAGGTAACCTGTGACTCCGGACCCCCGGATTCATATCCGGACGCAGGTTCCAGTCCGCGCGCCCCCGAGCCCACCGATCCTGGTTGGGCTCCGGTGATGGAGTTCTCCGCGGCGGACATTTTTCAGCACTCGCCCTTTGGCTACATGCTAGACTTATTGAAGTCTCTCTCCTTGTCAGGAGACTCCGGGCCGAACTATGTCCGGCTCGAGTGGGAAGCAGACAACAACAGAATTCGTTGCCCACCCACCACCCACTTCATTGCCACGATCGATGATCTAACCGACGTGCTTGATTTTGACTCCGAAAACATCGACGGCATGGACGACGATGTAGGAGAATCACAGGAGCCACCGCTCACCGGGCAGTGGACGGCCACCTCCTCATATGATATATATATATATGGTGGACACTCCGAAGGAATCTAATGGCGACGAGGCAACGGAGGACAACCCCTCGGGAAGAAAATCAAAGAATGGGCGTCGTCGACGCCGCTCCAATCCCCGCCATAGCAACACCGGCCCCGGAGGCGAAAATAATCTGATGGCGCCGAAGAAGAATAAGACCCTGATCAGCCCGCCTTTGAGCAGGCCGAACAGGAAGACAAGCAGGTCATCCCAGAAGAACAGGCGACAGACGCATACCCAGAGGAGGACAACTACATGCCCCCTCCGAAGACGAGATCAGCCTCGGCGACGACGAGTTCGGCATACCTGAGGATCCCGTGGAGCAGGAGCTCTTCACGCGTAGGCTTATAGCCACTGCCAGGAGCCTGAAGAAGAAGCAGCAGCAACTACAAGCTGATCAAGATCTGCTCACAGATAGATGGAATGAAGTCCTGGCAGCCGAGGAATATGGACTCGAACGCCAAACGGCTGTCCGGCCACCCCGTGGCAGGGACAAAACGGGATACCAGCCCGGATACCAGCCCGCAACCCCACGCCGATACAATACGGCTCAGGGCAACAGGCACGACCTGCAAGATATTTTGGACAATAAAGCAGGACAGCCAAGATCGATCTACTGACCGAGGGGGCAGGCCCCAGCGCGCGACGACGACCGTCACACCGGATACATCACTAAAAAATCCAGCCAGGCCGAACATAGCAACCCAGACCAATCCGACCTGCATAGCCACATTGTTGGGGAACGTAGTAATTTTAAAAAAATTCCTACGCACACGCAAGATCACGGTGATGCATAGCAACGAGAGGGGAGAGTGTTGTCCATGTACCCTCGTAGACCGTAAGTGGAAGCGTTATGACAACGCGGTTGATGTAGTCATACGTCTTCACGATCCGACCGATCCAAGTACCGAATGTACGGCACCTCCGAGTTCAGCACATTTTCAGCTCGATGACGATTCCCGGACTTCAATCCAGTAGGGTGTCGGGGATGAGTTCCGTCAGCACGACGGCGTGGTGACAATAATGATGTTCTACCGACGCAAGGCTTCGCCTAAGTACCGCAACGATATGACCGAGGTGGAATATAGTGGAGGGGGGCACCGCACACGGCTAAGGAACGATCACGAAGATCAACTTGTGTATCTAGAGGTGCCCCCTGCCCCCGTATATAAAGGAGCAAGGGGGAGGCCGGCCGGCCCTGGAGGGCGCGCCAAGGAGGGGGGAGTCCTCCTCCTAGTGGGAGTAGGACTCCCTTTTCCTAGTCCAACTAGGAAGGAGGAAGGGGGAAGGAAAGAGAGGGAGAGGGAGAGGGAAAGAGGGGTCGCGCCCCCCTCTCCTAGTCCAATTCGGACTCCTCATGGGAGGGGGCACGCCACCTCCTAGGCTGCTGCCCTCTCTCTCCCCTCAGGCCCACTAAGGCCCAATACTTCCCCGTGGTGTTCCGGTAACCCCTCCGGCACTCCGGTTTTCTCTGAAATCACCCGGAACACTTCCGGTGTCCGGATATAGTCGTCCAATATATCAATCTTTCTATCTCTACCATTTCGAGACTCCTCGGAATGTCCGTGATCACATCCGAGACTCCGAACAACCTTTGGTACATCAAAACTTATAAACTCATAATAAAATTGTCATCGTAACATTAAGCGTGCGGACCCTACGGGTTCGAGAACTATGTAGACATGACCTAGAATTGTTTCCGGTCAATAACCAATAGCGGAACCTGGATGCTCATATTGGCTGCTACATATTCTACGAAGATCTTTATCGGTCAAACCGCATAACAACATACGTTGTTCCTTTTGTCATCGGTATGTTGCCCGAGATTCGATCATCGGTATCCAATACCTAGTTCAATCTCGTTACCGTCAAGTCTCTTTACTCGTTACGTAATGCATCATTCCGTAACTAACTCATTAGGTACATTGCTGCGAGGCTTATAGTGATGTGCATTACCGAGAGGGCCCAGAGATACCGCTCCGACAATCGGAGTGACAAATCCTAATCTCGAAATACGCCAACTCAACATGTACCTTCGGAGACACCTGTAGAGCTCCTTTATAATCACCCAGTTACGTTGTGACGTTTGGTAGCACACAAAGTGTTCCTCCGGTAAACGGGAGTTGCATAATCTCATAGTTGTAGGAACTTTGTATTAAGTCATGAAGAAAGCAATAGCAACATACTAAACGATCAAGTGCTAGGCTAATGGAATGGGTCAAGTCAATCACATCATTCTCCTAATGATGTGATCCCGTTAATCAATTGACAACACATGTCTTTGGTTAGGAAACATAACCATCTCTGATTAATGAGCTAGACAAGTAGAGGCACACTAGTGACATTATATTTGTCTATGTATTCACACATGTATCATGTTTCCGGGTAATACAATTCTAGCATGAATAATAAAAATTTATCATGATATGAGGAAATAAATAATAACTTTATTATTGCATCTAGGGCATATTTCATTCACACATAGCCCGGCACAGAGGCACTGCCCTCCCGCTCTGCTTCACGGACGAAGTAATGGATCATGAATTCCCAGAAGGGTTGAAACCTGTAAACATCGAATCATACGATGGCACAACAGACCCCGCAGTATGGATCAAATCATAGGGAAAGGGCTACAGATGAGATGGACACTAATGGCGCACCTGTCAGGTGGTGCGCCATTAGTATATACTAATGGCGAATCATGTTTTGGTGCGCCATTAGTGTGGAAGACACTAATGGTGCACCAGACACACGGTGCGCCATTAGTAACAATTTTTTTATTTTTCCAGACATACTAATGGCGCATCATGGGGAGGTGCGCCATTACTAGTGCTAACTAGTAAAGGCGCACCTGCCACACAGTGCGCCACTACTGTTGTTTTTTTATTCTTTTTTTTTGCAAAACTACTAATGGCACACAGTGGCATAGTGCGCCATTACTAGTTTAAACTAGTAATGGCGCACTGTGCCACGGAGCGCCATTAGAATATATACTTTTTTTTTGCAAAACTTCTAATGGCGCACCAGCAGCAGGTGCGCCATTAGTAACCAGGGTTACTAATGGTGCATTTCCATGTGGTGCTCCATTAGTAACCTAGGACCAACAAGATATTTTGAACAGCCCACCTACCCACTCACTTTCCCCACTTCATTCTCTCCACCTCCTCCTCCAAGCTTGTCTCGGCTGCCTCCTCCTCCTCACCTCATTTGCACCATAGATTCATCAAAATTAAGTGGTGAAATTACCTTTTTTGATAGGTAAGTAAGGGAAAGCTATCTTCATGTTGTAGATATACTTTTTTCTCCCTAGCTCGCTCCAACAACGTGCACATGCACTTTTTGTGGCCTAGCTAGATTATGTATGTTTGTGGTGTTGCATATGTTTATGGTGTTGCATATATGTTTGTGTTTGCAGGTATCGGTATTTGAATTGCGATACTTGCCAATATTTTGCCGGAATGTTGATTCATTTCCGTTTCAGCGAGAATTTTGGCACTATGCATTCTTTTTGGTCCTATTTTTAGGGAAAGTCATGCCAAATTTTTTCTTGGTTCTAAAATATTGTTTTGCTCTACCCTGCAGGCGACCATGGTCCACACGATGACCGAAGGCATCATGAATAGGTTTTTGAGCTCCGCAAAGGCCGAGATGCTTCAAAAGAACGAGACGGAGATAAGATGTCCGTGTCGAAGATGCAAGCTGAAGAGCCTTATTGCGGACCCAGATTCCGGGCAGGTGCGGGACCACCTGCTCTTGCGTGGTTTCATGGATGGTTATCGGTGGCAAGGTGATGAAGATGACTATCAAGTCGTCCATGGGGGCCAGGCAAGAAATGAGGAAGGGCAGCAAGACAACCACCGCGGCGAGGGCGGGCGAGAAGACGAAGAATCTCTAGGACATGATCACAACGGTGATGCTGTACACAGTCATCATGTAGAAGATGTCGGACATGATGATGAGGAAGATCAAGACGAAGGGCATGATCATGAAGATGAAGATGCCGGAGCAGACAGCGATGGAGGCTGGGTGCAGGACCCTCATATTCAAGAGCTGCTTCTCAAGCAGACGGATAACGCAAGAGCTGCCGCTCGAGAGAAAGCCAAGCTGGATCAACTGGAGATAGATGTGGTTACTCCATTGTATGAAGGATGCAGGCCCGAGGATACCCGCCTGAAAGTATCGCTCATGGCTCTGGAGATGAAGGTAAAACACAAAATGACCGACGCATGCTTCGACGAGAACATGTCATTCTGGCACGAACGTCTTCCCAAGGGGAACAAGTGCCCGACCAGTTTCGAGGAGGCGAAGAAAATCATGTGTCCTCTGGATTTACCGCACATGAAATACCATGTGTGCATGAACAATTGCATCATTTATCGGGACGAGCATGCGGAGTCTACCATATGTCCGATGTGCGGCGTCACTCGATACAAGAAGGGGAAGAAAGCTCCTTGAAAATCGGTGTGGTACTTTCCGACCACTCCTCGTCTGCAGCGGTATTTCATGGACCCTAAGGTAGCAAAGCTCCTGCGTTGGCACACAGATAGGGAGGAGAAGAAGCGGGAAGATGACGGAAATGATCCGAAGATAAATAAAAAAGACAAGATGCTGAGTCACCCTAAGGATGCAAGCCAGTGGCAAGCTTTGAACTTCGAAGACCCAGAATTTAGGAAGGATCCAAGGAACATCGTGCTGGGCGCGAGCACCGATGGAGTCAATCCGTTTGGCAGCCAGAGATGCACACATAGCACCTGGCCTGTGTTTGTGTGGATGTACAACCTTCCCCCCTGGTTGTGCATGAAGAGGAAGTACATTCACATGGGTATGCTAATTGAAGGGCCAAAACAACCAGGGAACGACATCAATCTGTATCTGGGGCTACTGAAAGAGGAGCTAGACACAATGTGGAAAACGCCAGCCAATACGTGGGACGCCGCAGAGAAAGAATATTTCCCTATGAGAGCCGCACTGCTCACGACGGTGCACGACTATCTCGGTTACGAATATCTCGCGGGGCAGGTGGTCCACGGATTTTCTGGATGCGTAAGGTGCATGGATGACACAACGTATCGCCAGCTAGATAGAGATCCCAGGTCTTCAAACACCATGTTCATGGGGCATCGAAGGTGGCTTCGCGACGATGACCCGTGGAGGAAATGCATTGATGGTGAAACCGAACCCCGAAGGCGCCCGCGTACGAGGAGCGGCGAGGAAATAGACGAGCTGTTGAAAAATTGGAAAGATTGCCCACTACCTGTAAAGAAGCAAAAGGCGCCAGAGCCAGGAAAGAAGCGAAAGGCGCCGGAGCTGCTTCTGAAGGTATGGAAAACGAGGTCTGTTTTCTGGGACTTGCCGTACTGGAAGATCCACAGTGTGCCTCACAGCCTTGATGCCATGCATATCACGAAGAACGTGTGCGAGAGTCTGCTTGGTACCCTGCTCAACATGCCAGAGAGGACCAAAGATGGGCCGAAAGCAAGGGAAGACTTGAAATCAATGGGCATCAGGCAGGAGCTTCATGCTAATGATGATGATGATTAGGCGAAGCAGGACACAGAAAGTCGTCGCAAAGGCAAAAAGGCCAAGAAGACCGAAAATGTCTACCCTCCCGTGTGCTTCACTCTAAGTCAGGAGGAGATCGAGCAGTTTTTCACCTGCCTCGTAGGAGTAAAACTTCCTTACGGTTACGCGGGGAAGATAAGCAGATACCTAGGCCCAGCGAAGCAGAAGTTCAGTGGGATGAAGTCTCCTGACTATCACGTGCTAATGACGCAGATACTTCCAGTTGCAATCCGTGGGATCATGGACGCGCACGTCCGTGAAATGCTATTTGTCCTATGCAACTTTTTCGACGTCATCTCTCGGAAGTCGGTTGGCGTGAGGCAGCTCAGAAGGCTACAGGAAGAGATCGTGGTGATACTATGCGAGCTTGAGATGTACTTCCCGCCCGCATTCTTCGATGTTATGGTGCATCTGCTGGTCCATATCGTGGAGGATATCATCCAACTCGGGCCGACGTTCTGCACAACATGATGCCGTTCGAAAGGATGAATGGTGTCATCAAAGGATACGTTTGCAACATGTCACATCCAGAGGGAAGAATAGCTAGGGGCTTTTTGACCGAAGAGTGCATCTCCTACTGCACGTATTATCTAGGCATCGAGAACCCTGTTGGTCTGCCCGTCAATAGGCACCTCGGCAGGCTTGCTGGATGGGGTCACCGTGAGGGTCGCCGCGAAATGCATGTCGACTACGAGGGTCGACTCGCCGACTTTGAAAGAGCAAACCTAGTCGTGCTACAACACATAGACGTGGTCGATCCTTTGGTGGTAGAGCACAAAACCTTTATTGAGAAGACATATAATGACCAAGGCCAACAGAGGACGGACGGAGATATAATCAAAGAGCACAACTCATGTTTCACGCATTGGTTCAAGCAGAAGCTTCTGTCGTACCCTTTACATGAGGATTCTTCCGCGGAAGAACAACTCATATTCGCCTTTTCACAGGATGCCGAGCATAACCTGATGACCTATGAGGCATACGATATCAACGGCTACACATTCTACACCAAGGACAAGGACATGAAGAGGGGTGGTTATCAGAACTCCGGGGTAACGATGGAATCCTACACCGGTAACGATAAGGACAGATACTACGGAAGGATCGAGGAGATCTGGGAGCTGAGCTACGCTGGAGAGAAGGTCCCGATGTTCCGTGTCAGATGGGCCAAGAGCGTCCTAAAAGAAGACCGGTATTTCACCACCATGGTTATACCCGCCAAATCCAAGACATGGTATAAGCGTCACCATTGAAAAATGAGCCATGGGTACTGGCTTCCCAAGTGGACCAATGCTTCTTCATAACCGACCCGCTAAAGCCCAGTCGTGTTGTCATGAGGAGAGGCAAAAGGAAGATCATCGGAATGGATGGAGTAGCCAATGAGCAAGACTTCGACAAGTACGGCGACCCGAAGATCGAACATGACGATGAACATGAAGTAGCAGCATACACCACAAGAAGAAGCAGGACCACCCTACCTAAAGGACGTCCGTTCCACAGAAGAACTCCATTTGCGAAAAAGAAGGGCAAGAAGATTGTGAACAGATAGCTAGCTAAGATCGATTGTATTTAAATCGTAGTCTTCATTTCTCGGGCACTTTTTGATATCATGAATATTTTTAAATTTCATGGGCACTTTTTGAATTCATGAATATTTTTTCAAATTTGATGATATTTTTTCATATTCAATATGAAAAAATATTGAATATTCATGAGGACACTCGATCTCGACCGTCGAGATCACTATGTACGTAGAATATGAAAAAAATATTGAATATTCATGAGGATCGATCCACCGCACCTCCCCGCTCCACCGCCGCCGCCCGACCCCGACCCGCACCTCCCCACTCCACCATCGCCGACGACCCACCGCACCTCCCGGCTCCACCGGCCGCCGCCGACCCCCGGCCGCACCTCCCACTCCACCACCGCCGCCGACCCCGGCCCGCACCCTCCGCCACTCCACCGCTGCCGATGACCCCCTGCACCCTCTCCCCCGCACCCTCCCCGGCCCGCTCCACCGTCACAAATGAATGCAACTAAAATTGCAAAAAGAATTGATTATATTTTCAAATAACAAATTTGACGATATTTTTTCATATTCATAAATATTTTCAAATAACAAATTTGATGATATTTTTAAAAAAATTATTATTGTTTTTATAAAAAAATATTACTGCTATGATTTAAACAAGTTTGAATTTATTTAAACACAAATAAATACAAACACCATTTTAAATGCATAAAAACAAAAATTGGGGAGCCTGGGAATCAAACATAGGACCTCCCAGTGTCTGTGTTGCGTGCTGACCAGTCGGGCTAGTGGGCATGTTCTGATGGAGATAGGGTTAGGTTGAATATAACCTGACCAGTCGAGCTAGTAATTAAAACAAAATTCTAATGGCGCACCAGGGGGAGGTGCGCCATTAGAATGGTCGTACTTATGGCGCACTAGGGGGAGGTGCGCCATTAGAATCCCTCCCCCCACTCCACCTATTCCCCTTGCACTGTGGCCTCCCTCCCTCCCTCGCCAGATCCCCCACTCGACGCCAACCGTACGCCGCCGCCACCTTGCTCCGCCCCCTCCGTCCGCCGCGCCTGCACGCCGTCGGCGATGCCGCCGGTGCTGTGGTCTTGCGCTGCCCCGACACCGCTGCCCCGACCCCTGCGGGACTCCACCCCCGCGCCCCCCGAATGGGATCGGCCGAGCACGCGCCGCCCGCTCCTCTCCTCTCCTCCTCCCTCCGACGAGCGAGGGCCTCCTCCGGCCCCTGCAGCAGTTGGCGAGCATGGCACCGATGCGCCCACCCCTCCTGCCCCTGCTGTCCTCCGCCACCGGCCCCTGCTCTCCTTCAACCGCGGCGAGCGAGGACCCGGACGAGCTCGGACCCCAACCTCGACCCCTTCGCCAACCCCGACCACTCCGGCGACTAGGTACCTCTCCTCCTTCCTCCTTCCTCCCTCTCTCCACCATTCCCCATTCCCTCCCTCCCTCCCCTCGACCGTGGCAGTTTTTGCTGCTGTTTGGTTCTGTTTTGCTACTGTTTGGTTCTGAAGATGAGTAGCAAGTATAGTAGGAAGATGATGCATAGTAGTTTTATGTTGTTGTAGTAGTTGTAGTCGTAGATACAGTAGTTGTATCATGTGCTACTATTGTAGATACAGTAGTTGTAGGAACATTAGATACAGTAACAAGTGTAATGTTGTTGTATTAGATCTGAGCAGATATCATGTCTTCTTTGAAGCTGAGTAGTTGTAGGAAGATGATGCCCTAATGGAAGTGACATGAGTCTTTGGCCTGCCTTTTTCTTGTAGAATTTTTTATTGATTGGTATAAACGAATCAGAGACTCGCTAGGTAGGTTCTCCTAATTAATTAGAAATGATGCATCTTGCAATTAGGGGGAATATTGCAACCTGCTGCTAAACTAGATCATGAATATGTCATTGCTTTTCAGTGAGCTCCTAAGTGTACAAGGCAGCAAGGAGCAAGCGCATCATATATAATAATGTTGTGTTTGTTCTGGCTGACTTTGGGAACAGATTCAAAGACAAATAAAAAATTCAGAAAAGAATTTTCCTCTCACTACATCTCTGTCCATCTGGTTTGTCGATGTTGGTTCATTAATCTTAAGCCCATCATGTTTGTTGGTTGTTTGTTGTCATGTTGTTATTACTTCCATTAGGGCATCTGTTGGTTCACTAATCTTAAGCCCATTATTCCATGGAATAGCTGAGTTATAATACTATTATTCATTTATGATAGTTTGTGAGATACAGAAATAGATAAATTTAAGTTTGTAATGGCTAACAGCCAGACATGTGAATCTGTTCTTGATACTCCTTTTCCCTTTTCTTAGAATCATCATATACAAATTAGAACCTTTCTAACATCTGCATATTTTAGGTTTCCGAGGAGGTAAAGGAAGTGAAGTTCAGACAGTGCAGCAGCAGCAACACCTCCAAGGTGAGAAATATGTTCCTATTTATCTTTTTGTGCTCAAGTTCTTCAGTACATCATATAATATAGAGAAGTGCAGATCAAGTGGTGCAATCATATACATCTGGCCACTTAAGTCATCCTTCCCTTTAAGCAGAGTGATGCCTTTCGATGTCACACAATAATGTTTGTTGCAAGAACATTCTGCTCTTAGTGTTCGTTTGTTTACAAAGATCCTGCTTATATATACTGATGATGAGTCTTGTTGAAATCTTACATATGTTAGTTCCTGCTTATTTGCTCCAATGGCACAAACTTGAGCTGCTAGCATAAAAAGTGTTGCGTGCAATGCATGCAAGGTGAGAGCTCTTGTCAAAAACTTGAGCTACTGTCAAAAAATTCAGTTAGGTACAGTTAGCATCATGTAAGAAAATGGTCATAATGTGCCCTGATAATGATGTATTTTGTCATAAAAATATATAGTGGACTGCCATGATAATGACATTGTCCTATGTTTGCAAGATGTCATAATCTTCAGTTTACTTGACTTTTGAGCCTGCTAGTAGTTTACTTCCATGAGTTGTTTTATTGATATGGCACATTTGCAATGGAGTTTTATATATCTTTAGCCACTGTTCATTAACAGCAAGTCAGTTTTGCTGCTATTATGCCTGTATTCACTATTGCTGCTGTTGTACTTGTGATGATGTTGTACTTGTGATGATGCTACTTGTGATCTTCTGAAATGATCAATTGGCGACTTCATTACGCGGGGATAATGATATTGCAGGTACCCCGCGAGGCCCTTGAGTTTGCCGGAATATCGATTAACTTCCGTTCCGGCAAATTCGGGTACTCCATATGTCCTATTTTCAGCAAAGGTCATGCTGAAATTTTCCGTGAATTCTAGCATGACTTTGCTAAAAATAGGACATATGGGGTACTTGCGACTAATGCATGGGCCGGGGTATCTTAGTACTTAGTTAAGTAGGATGAACTGCCTAGCCATTCTTGTTGCATTAAACCATAGGTGGCAATAGAGCCAAGTGATTAGGCCCAACTTAGAATTCTCCTTAGCATCGATAAACCCTAGATGATAAACCCAACATAGGTGGCAATAGAGCCAAATGGTTAGTGTCAAGTGGTTAGGCCCAACCTAGGGTGCCTCGGCATCGATAAACCCTAAATGATGAAAACTTAACTTGGCTGCCCCGGATGCCTCGGTGTCGATGAGAACCTAAATGATCTACGCTCAGGCTTTTAGGGTGCCTCGGCGTCGACAAACCCTAAATGATAAAAGCTTAGCTTTTAGGATGCCTCGGTGTCGACAAACCCTAAATCATGAGACCATGATCTTGTTCCTTGAGAATAAACAACTTTTTGACCAAACTTTTTTCCTATTTAAAGCGAAACATGGCCCATAACGATGAGGCTGGCGGTTCGGGCGGCAAGCAATTCTGGGAGATGTCCCAGGAGTTGGAGAAAGAACATCACCGCTATGAGGACGCCGTGGAAGACACCGATCCTCACTACACAACCCCTAGTGGCATCGGGGATGACACCACTGATGGCGCCGCCGAGGATGCCACCACTGATGGTGCCGCCGAGGATGCGACCACTGATGATGGCGGCGCACACACAGATGGCAGCCAACCGAAGAGGCAACGGAAGGACCGGCGCCCGAATGCGCTCCGCACCGTTAAGGAGGAATTTACTCAAGTGGATTCCGACGTGAATCCAACGGAGCCCAAACATATAGTCAAGGGGTACTCGGTTTAGCTCGGGTGCATTCTACGGAGTACCGTCTCGATCAGCACTGAGACCTTGGGCTTAAGGACCGAGGGAATTTGCGCAACCTCCTCTTCACGAAGCTGCACGAACGATACAAGTTCCCCGCTGAATTTGAAAACACACGCCTCTCAGGGAATAAAGTGAACAGTGCCGCCCTCACGAGGATGAGCATGGCCCTGTCTACTTGGAGAAGCGCGGTGAAGAGAATGATTGAGAAAGGTGATAGTTATGAGAAGATCAAGGCGAAAAATCCTTTGATCAGTGAAGATGACTACAAGGATTTCAAGATCAAGTCGAGAGCAAAGGCAACCTCGAATCAAGTTAGTGGGGAAAGAAATGCGGAGTTGAACTTAGGGAACACAAACTCGGTCCGCGGTTCTGAGTGGCGGAGCCTATATGAGACAAGGAGGACGCGGAGCGTGCCAAGCAAGGCCTACCGCCCCGCTTCGAGAAATACAGCAGTGACAAGCAGACCAGGAACTATGTCAGGGCCCAGTACAAGGAAGACCCGATAACAAAGGAGCTTACCACGAATCCGAAGACCAGGGCGCTTGAGCTTGTTCTGGCGAAGGAGACTGAAAGCAGTAGCGCGGGGTCGTCTCAGAGCACCCATGCTTGGGACAGCACTCTAAATAGGGCATTGAACATAATGAAAAACAAGGATAAGCTCAGTAAGCCGTCGTCAACTGGTCGTGTGGCTGGCAAAGGCTTGTCCACAAAATCGTCGTCATACTATATCGCTGGTGGGCGAAAGGAGAAAAAGACTAGCTCGGAAAGCCAGTCGCGCGAGGTTCGAGAACTCAAGGCACAAGTGGCGCGGATTCCGGAGATTGTCCAAGAGCAAGCGCAACAACAACTGGGATCGACGCTCACAGGCATTATGCCTACCTTGATTCATGGGCTGACGACGTGGATTGCGGGTGGCAATGAGGCCGCCCGATTCCCAACTTCATGGCCAGAATCTTCGCTGTCTTGCGGCGGCGCCATTGGTGTCTCCGGCGGCGACGGTATTGGTGTCTCCGACGCCGGCACAGCCGGCATTGGAGCTTAATGCACCCGGGTGTACGCCGGCCGGCACCTCGGCAGCAAGCGGCCCCTCAGTCAGTTGCACGCCCGCCGTTGGCGGTGCCTCAACATTAGCTGAGCTCGACGCCATCATCACGGTAACTAATTAAGCCTCTCGGCCGAGGAATTCATCTCCTTTTGCCTTTGACTGGGCATCCCTGACGCCCTACATGTTTTCGCAGGGCGTCGCCGACGTTCCGTGCACTCTCCTGCACTTCGTGAACGACGAGCTGTTCGATGTCGCCAAGGGAAAAATCGTTCAACCGGGAAACCCCATGTTCCACAGTAAACCAATGCCACCCACCATGTATAGGGTTCAACTGGTTCGGGTGCTGCCAGGCTGCGACGAGTTTTTACCTCCGATTCGACCTGCCGGGGCCGACGAAGATGATCTGATGACCCTCAGCGCCTGCATAAGTTGGCCCCTGCTTTGGCCGAAGAGCCAGATTCGTTTGGGGGCGGGGGACACCACCCCAAAGACAACACCGCCAGTCGTGCCGGCGCCAAGCCATGGCAAGACCGCCGCAACGCTACCGGACATGCCGGACATCCCTATGGCACAGGATCCGAACATGCATATGACATAGGATCTGAACGACGACGACAACAACGACGGCCGTACATTTAGCAACGTCGATAAGTACTTTATGGAACATGGGTACGATGACGAATTCTGCGGGCCTCTTTCTCAAGAACCAACCGTACAAAAGACGACAGCGGTCTAGCTGGTACGGCGGAGAAACCCAACTGCAACAGGCGTCGTCTGGTGTTCAGTTCTCAGGAGACGCCTCCAGCTACCGACTTCACCGAGCCTCTGATAGCCGAGGAGCCAAATATTATCAGCCCCAACACACTCAAGATGGCGGTCTGTGAGCAGAACTCGGTCCCATTACAACAGAAGAAGAAGGGAAGGAAAAGAAAGAGTAACAAGGGTGCGAGCCAGCCGGCACCGAGTATGATCCATGCTCAGGACGGGCCACCTTCACCTAAGGATATCTTGAGGAGGGCGCATGTGGCGGGTAGGGCAATGCTACCGACAAATATGCTCAATGCTACAACCGGTGCTATGCAGAGTCTGCATGACAGTGTTCTTTCTTTGGAGAAGCGGCGTCTCAGAGAGAATGATGTGGCATACCCAGTTTTCGTGGCCAAGGTGCTAGAGGGCAAGGGCTTTGTGGATGGCCCCATCGGGGGTACGATCGTCCTGCGGTTTGATGACATCTTTGCTATGTTTAACCTTCATCCGCTGCACTACACCTTCGTTCGGCTGTTTTCGCTGAGTATGGAGATGCGGATCATTAGAGAGAAGACCCTGGACATCGTGATAGTCGACCCCTTCTACATGCGTGCCAAGAACTTGTGTAGCGCTGGGGACCGGCATGTCGTGAGCTTACCTCGAAGGCGTCATTCTGGCAAACCCAGATAAGGATAACTTTCACTAGTAGAAAACAACCCATTAGTCCCGGTTCATAAGGGCCTTTAGTCCCGGTACATGAACCGGGACTAATGGGTCGTTACTAATGCCACCAGACATTAGTCCCGGTTCAAAGACGAACCGGGACCAATGTGGCTCCACGTGGCGATGTGCACCGAGCCCAGTCAGAGGGTCTTTGGTCCCGGTTGCCGGCTCCAACCGGGACCAAAAGTCATTTTTTTTAAGAAAGTGGCTGCATTAGGGGTTTTGTGGTTTATTTTTAGGTTGTTATTTATAGCTAGCTAATAGAGAGAAGTGTCCTCTCTTATCTTCGTCCTTGGTTTATCAACGCTGCTGCTATATGTTCATTGCACCCTTGAGATATGACATGGCTCATGCATGCTTTGCATCATACATCATCATATATATGTATATAATAAAGTCCTACTAATCATGCATCATCATACTACTTCTACTCGTTATTAATAATAAGTCATACGATCATCATCCTCATATATAGTCATCGAACCCAACCCTACATATATAATTGTTCTTAGCACATGATCATCGATTACCGGTATAGGACCTAAAACACCCTTAAGGTAAAATAGCATAAAACAATATAGACTCTGACTCTCCATTATGAAGAATGGCGATCATCCTGTCTCCAATTCTTGCCTTTCGCTGCTTATTGCTTCCAAGAAGCCCCTTACGACTGTCCATACATTTTTTCCATTCTTTGATTGTTATGTCTCCACTTCTTTTAGAAACCCGATATGGACAGTTGAGATTCGTAGGACGACCTAGTAGTATGTTCAAAACATGAAGGCTACCACGCATATACATCAGATGAGGCACACACTCATTCGGGATTATCTGTTGAAAAACATAGTAATAACTTCGTAGTTAGCAATGATGTACTAGTTTAGAAGTATGCAAAAAGATGCACGGATGTTGTAATAGTAAAAAATAATCTTACCAAGGTATCTCCATGGTAGTTACCGTAGTTCAACACGTGCACTAGTGGCACGTATTGACCATAATATTGAGGAGTTTGATTGTAGATATTGTAATTCTCAAGATCTCTACAAAATCCGACTAGATGTCGTTCTCCCGATAAGTTAATTCGCAGCCTTCGTGTAGTGCGTTACATCTACCATCTTCCGCACATTCTTTGAAGAATGAAAATAAGCTGTCAATGGAGATAAGTTGTCAACTATATATTTTGAAATAAACAATATAAATTACTTAATAACTATGTTTAGCTCACATGAGGGAAGAACTGGAGGTGTATGCACAAAGACCCAAATCGTAGGTGTCTCTTGCTCGATTGTAGGATAACCAAGATCCATGGTGATAATCATACCCTCATCAAGACCATACATCTTGCAAAATGCATCCCAATTTTGCAACCAAAATGGGTTACACTCGAGCATTGTACAACTTTACTTGAAAATCCACATCATGTTCGGTACTTAGGACAATTTTTTTGGTTTCGAAATTTTCATGGTCTTCAAAATGCATCCTCTCCAAGACATAGCGTCTTGCAAAGCATGGGATAAGCTAGTCGAATTGAAAAAGATGAAAATTACACGTTAAAATAGTTCAAGTCGTGCTTAATTACGTAAAAAACTATTGTCGCGTTATGCATCCGTATGAACATCGCAAGTCTCCTCGAGCTTAATGCTGAAGCGCCGATCTTCCTCCAGCTCAATGAATCTGTCGCACATACCTCGGTCATCGTGGCACCAGTCGCACTCCCCCGGGCGATTTTCGTCGTCAGATGCGGACGACATTTCCGGCCTACGTTCATTAAACTAGATCATTATTATAAATCACGGGTTGACTATATCGATGATCGATGTACGTACGGGTTGAATATTATACCAAATTGTCTAGCACACGGGAATGAAGGAGAACTTATCTAATATGAGCATTCAATAAGCAAAACCAAATCACAAAATAAAGTATAGTATTCAAATTAGCATGCATTCAATAATTATAAGCAAAACTACATCATCTCTTGGTGTCCGTACATCATCGAATATTATCACTAATAAAACTAGAACCGTGGCGCCCGGCGGTATCGACGCGGGCGGTGGACACCAAAGATAAGGAACCATCACAGGATCATAGCTCCAGTGAGATCCACGAAGAACATGCCGGTATTGTCGAACCTCCCTCCAATGCAACCATGTAGCGACGGACGTGCTCGTCCTCCTCGCCGACACGATGACGCACCACCTCCGCGGTGTCCGGATGCCTCACCACCGCCATCGCCCACGCGACCGCCACCAAACAAGGATCGGGTCAACAACGGGCTGCCTCCTCACCAACCTCGTCCCCGAAAGGTAGCACCTCCCAATACCAACCCGGCGGAGCCCAGGTCCGAACATGACCACGATCAAGCAGGCCTCCATCGCCGACTCGGCGGCAGCGAGGATGCGGGATGGGCATCGCCGACGTCGACGCTGAACTACTTCTATATATAGTTAAATAAAAGTAGTCTTATTAATTAAATCTATCTAGCTCAACTACTAAACACTTACTATAAATAAATAAGTAGTACTTACTAAAAACAAACTACTTCATATATAAACTACTTCTTCTTTTTTCCTTTTTCTAAATTACTACACATCTAATCCTACATAAAGATCTAAATTACTACACATCTTTTTACAGAAAAAAAATCTAACATAAAAAACTAACATAAAAAATCTAACATAAAAAACTCTAACATAAAAAAATCTAACATAAAAATCTAACAATATGAACAAATTTTACAGAAAAAAATCTAACATAAAAAATCTAACATAAAAAATCTTTTACAGAAAAAAACTAACATAAAAAACTAACATAAAAAATCTAACATAAAAAATCTTACATAATATGAACAAATTTTACAGAAAAAAATCTAACATAAAAAAATCTAACATAAAAATCTTTTACAGAAAAAAACTAACATAATATAATACATATCTAAATTACTACACATCTAATCCTACAAAAGATCTAAATTACACAATATGAACAAATTTTACAGAAAAAAATCTAACATAAAAAATCTTTTACAGAAAAAAACTAACATAAAAAAACTAACATAAAAAATCTTACATAATATGAACAAATTTTACAGAAAAAAATCTAACATAAAAAATCTAACATAAAAATCTTTTTACAGAAAAAAACTAACATAATATAATACATATCTAAATTACTACACATCTAATCCTACAAAAAGATCTAAATTACACAATAAGAACAAATTTTACAGAAAAAAATCTAACATAAAGAAACTAACATAAAAAATCTAACATAAAAAATCTTACATAAGATGAACAAATCTTTTACAGAAATAAAAATCTAACATAAAAACTAACAAATTAATTACACAATCTACATTAACTACATATCTAAATTACACAATCTAATCTAACAAAATATCTATGAACTACAAAAAATCTAAAACAAATCTAAGAAAAATTAAAAAAGGCGACCTGCCGGGCGACGGCGAGTCTTGTGTGGTGCGGCGGGCGGCGACGCGGCCGAGGCGGCGCTGGCAGTCGCGGCTGCAGGCGTGGGCGGGCGGGCGATGACAGGCGTCCGGGCGGGTCGGTCGGGCGGGCGACGACGAGGCGGGCGGGCGGGCGGCGAAGCGAAGGCGCGGGCGTGGCGGGCGGCGCGAGGCGTCGGTCGCAAGGGCGCAAGTCAAGTCGGGGAGGAGTATAGAGGCCGGAGATCGAAATAGATGCCAAGTGAAGTATATATAGCGGACATTGGTCTCGGTTCAGGCACAAACCGGGACCAATGCCCTTTAGTCCGGTTGGCGCCCCAACCGGGAACAAAGGCCTCTTTTCAGCAGCCCAAAGGGCGGAAGCGAAGATTTTGGTCCCGTTGGTGGCTCAACCGGGACAAAGGGCATTGGTCGGTTGGAGCCACGAACCGGGACAAAGAGGTGCATTGGTACCGGTTGGTGCCACCAACCGGGACCAATGGACCCGCCTAACTACTTTTTCTCTGCAGCTGTTTTTTGTTGATTCTTCCAGCAGCTTTCGTTTTAGTCCCACCTGCCATGGCGAGAGGCACTCGCAGCTGTTTATAAGCCCCGAGTGCAGATACAATGACGAAGAGGCTCAATGCTCCTCAAGTTGGGTGGCTTCAACCCTTGCGGGATCTGATGAGACTGCATGAGCTATGTGCGGTCACGATTGACACTATCCCAAAGGGTTGAAGCAGATTAACGAGCATTGCGTCTCTTTTTATTTGTAATGACTTATTATAACTCGTAAAAAATAATATAGCAGAAAAAGAAAAACTATATAAAAACTACTCGAAAATGAATAGAAGCAAAAAATAGTTGTGATTAACTATAGTAAAAAGGAGCATATATGCTTATTTTAATGACTTATTACAACACGAAATAAAAAGAAAAAATAATATAGCAGAAAAGAAAAAAACTATATAAAAACTACTCAGAAATGAATAGAAGCAAAAAATAGTTGTGATTAACTATAGTAAAAAGGAGCATATATGCTTATTTTTAATGACTTATTACAACACGAAAATAAAAAGAAAAATAATATATCGGAAAAAGAAAAAACTATATAAAAACTACTCGAAATGAATAGAAGCAAAAATAGTTGTGATTAACTATAGTAAAAAGGAGCATATATGCTTATTTTTAATGACTTATTACAACACGAAATAAAAAGAAAAAATAATATAGCGAGAAAAAGAAAAAACTATATAAAAACTACTCGAAATGAATAGAAGCAAAAAATAGTTGTGATTAACTATAGTAAAAAGGAGCATATATGCTTATTTTTAATGACTTATTACAACACGAAATAAAAAGAAAAAATAAATATAGCAGAAAAAGAAAAAACTATATAAAAACTACTCGAAAATGAATAGAAGAAAAAATAGTTGTGATTAACTATACTAAAAAGGAGCATATATGCTTATTTTAATGGCTTATTACAACTCGAAATAAAAAGAAAAAATAAATATAGCAGAAAAAGAAAAAAACTACTCGAAATGAGATAGATGCGCTTATAGAGGAATTCAACTTAAATTCATAACGAATTTCAAGAGAAACCGTATGAATTTATGCTAAATTACCTATATAAGCGCATCTATTTTCATTATCGGAGGAGCTCAATAAAGTAGAGAGGAAGGGGCTTATAAACCAGTCCCGTTCCCTTGATTGGCGAGGTGGGACTAAACTCGTCGCAACGGGCACCAACCATTTAGTCCCGGTTGACGGCTCGAACCGGGACTAATGGAAGCCTTTGGTCCCGTTCAAGCCACCAACCGACCAATGGGTTAGGGCGATGATGAGGACCATTGGTCCTGGTTCGTCACACAAACCGGGACCAATAGGTCTAGATGAACCGGGACCAATGGCCCACGTGGCCCGGGCCGGCCCCCGGGGCTCACGAACCGGGTCCGATGCCCCCATTGGTCCCGGTTCTGGGTTGAACCGGGACTAATGGGCTGGACCGGCCTGGACCATTGGCCCCTTTTCTACTAGTGTTCCTCGTGATTTACTTTCCCGAGTAAGTCATCCCCTAGCCGCCCCGTAACATATGATTTCTTAGATTTCGATCGTTCTTTTTTTCTAACATTCCGTGTTCTGTGCAGTGACACACATTGCACACTCATCCTCTTAAGCCCGAAATATTCCATGGCCATGTATTTCGACCCGGACCGTGACTCCAAGATAGACTACACAAATATCAAGAATGTTCTTGATGATGTTCTCCCCGGCTACGCCAAATCTGGAGGCACCTTCGCCAAGCCAGTTCGTAGGCGGTACGGCACACACGTGCTTGCCCACAATACAAAGTTCTCCTGCATCAAGCAGCCGCCTGGCGGTCAGAAGGATGCCTACTACGCCCTCCATCACATGCAGGCAATCGTACAGGACCATCATCACCTTCTGCTACCAGATAATCTCAAAGATTGGGCCGCGAGTTTGTTGGCAATCCAGGACGCGGACATCAGACAAGAATTCTTTCGCATCCAGTTGGAGTTTGTGGAAATTATCCATCAAGATGTCCTTCGTACCTCAGGGCAGTTCTACCTCAGATATCAACCGTCCAACCGTGAGATAGACACAACACTACAAATGCAGGCTGACAACGCCCGCAATTTCATGACCATCACGACAGACGACGGCTTCATCCACGCTCCGGTCCCCCATGAGTTGAGTCGAAAGTAGTGATGCTATGTGTAGTTCTGAAACATTGATTGGCTGATGTTGTAATTAAACTTAAATGAACTTGTATGTCTCTTTGGTTTGGATAGTCATTCAACTTAGATCTAGTCGATGCTATTTATTAGTAGGACCATGAATCATGCTATTAATGTCTTGCTTTTCTCTTTCAATCCTTTTGTTGCATACTTATATATTGCTTATGTATTGTCTATTGTTTGGCTTGTGCATAGAGATGCCGTCGTATCTCGTGTACAAGGGTAAGGTTCCCGAAGTCTACGACGACTGGGAGGAGTGTCGGAGACAGGTTCACCGTTTCAGCGGTAACAGTTACAAAGGGTACACCACTAGGGCGGAGGCGGAATCTAGATACGCCCGCTATCTAGCCGGAGAGAGGAGGGAGCGTTGGAGGAACTGGATGAAGACCAGTTTCATCACGATGATGCTCATCGTGATGACCGCAGCTCTCTTCTATGTGATGGTAGTTTAGATGACCGATATCGACTTGTAATGTGAAGACAAACTTGCTACTCGCGGTCTCGAGACTTGTAACGTTCTATCTTTGTTCGGTCTTTTGAACTCGGAGACTAATATGATGATTTGTATTCGGAGACTAATCTTCTATTGTATTCGATGAATCTGTTGTTGCTGTGTGGTGTTGTCTAAATTATGTCCAATAATATATTTTGAAACTTGTGAAAATATCAGAAAAGAAAAAAAAACAATCCATAATATTCATACTAGTGGCGCACCAAGCAAGACACTAATGGCACAGTGAGATAATCACACTAATGGCGCATCACCCACTGGTGCGCCATTAATATGCCAAAGCACATGGGTACATATGGCCCCCTGGGAGGAATTCTAATGGCGCACTATGGGCAATACTAATGGCGCAATACATGGTGCGCCATTAGAACACCAGATACTAATGGCGCACCAGTGGTGCGCCATTAGAATTTAATTCTAATGGCATGATGCTAGTGGCGCACCAGTGGTACGCCATTAGAAGGCAAAACTGGTGCGCCACTAGCATGCCTTTTCCTAGTAGTGAATTACAGGGCGTTTGCATTTCATACAATAAAGCGGCAACCATATGGCTCCTGCCAGTTGCCGATAACTTCGGTTACAAAACATGATCATATCATACAATAAAATATAGCATCACGTCTTGACCATATCACATCACAACATGCCCTGCAAAAACAAGTTAGACGTCCTCTACTTTGTTGTTGCAAATTTTACGTGGCTGCTATGGGCTGAGCAAGAACCGTTCTTACCTACGCATCAAAACCACAACGATAGTTCGTCAAGTTAGTGCTGTTTTAGCCTTCGCAAGGACCGGGCGTAGCCACACTCAGTTCAACTAAAGTGAGAGAGACAGACACCCGCCAGTCACCTTTAAGCAACGAGTGCACGTAACGGTGAAACCAGTCTCGCGTAAGCGAACGCGTAATGTTGGTAAGCAGTATGACTTGTATCACCCACAACTCAGTTGTGTTCTACTCGTGCATATGACATCTACGCATAAAACCTGGCTCTGATACCACTGTTGGGGAATGTAGTAATTTCAAAAAAATTCCTACGCACACGCAAGATCATGGTGATGCATAGCAACGAGAGGGGAGAGTGTTGTCCACGTACCCTCGTAGACCGTAAGTGGAAGCGTTATGACAAAGCGGTTGATGTAGTCGTACGTCTTCACGATCCAACCGATCCAAGTACCGAACGTACGGCACCTCTGAGTTCAGCACACATTCAGGTCGATGACGATCCCCGGACTCCGATCCAGCAAGGTGTCGGGGATGAGTTCGTTTAGCACAACGGCGTGGTGACGATGATGATGTTCTACCGATGCAGGGCTTCGCCTAAGCACCGCAACGATATGACCAAGGTGGAATATTGTGGAGGGGGGCGCCGTGCACGGCTAAGGAACGATCACGAAAATCAACTTGTGTATCTAGAGGTGCCCCCCCTGCCCCCGTATATAAAGGAGAAAGGGGGGAGGCCGGCCGGCCCTAGGGGGCGCGCCATGGAGGGGGAGTCCTCCTCCTAGTGGGAGTAGGACTCCCCTTTCCTAGTCCAACTAGGAAGGAGGAAGGGGGAAGGAAAGAGAGGGAGAGGGAGAGGGAAAGAGGGGCCGCGCCCCCTCCCCTAGTCCAATTCGGACTCCTCATGGGAGGGGGCGCGCCACCTCCTGGGCTGCTGCCCTCTCTCTCCCCTCAGGCCCACTAAGGCCCAATACTTCCTCGGGGGGTTCCGGTAACCCCTCCGGCACTCCGATTTTCTCCGAAATCACCCGAAACAATTCCGGTGTCCGAATATAGTCGTCCAATATATCAATCTTTATGTATCGACCATTTTGAGACTCCTCGTCATGTCCGTGATCACATCCGGGACTCCGAACAACCTTCGGTACATCAAAAATTATAAACTCATAATAAAACTATCATCGTAACGTTAAGCATGCGGACCCTACGGGTTCGAGAACTATGTAGACATGACCTAGAACTGTTTCCGGCCAATAACCAATAGCGGAACCTGGATGCTCATATTGGCTCCTACATATTCTACGAAGATCTTTATCGGTCAAACCGCATAACAACATACGTTGTTCCCTTTGTCATCGGTATGTTGCCCGAGATTCGATCGTCGGTATCCAATACCTAGTTCAATCTCGTTACCATCAAGTCTCTTTACTCGTTACGTAATGCATCATTCCGTAACTAACTCATTAGCTACATTGCTTGCAAGGCTTATAGTGATATGCATTACCTAGAGGGCCCAGAGATACCTCTCCGACAATCGGAGTGACAAATCCTAATCTCGAAATACGCCAACTCAACATGTACCTTCGGAGACACCTGTAGGGCTCCTTTATAATCACCTAGTTACGTTGTGATGTTTGGTAGCACACAAAGTGTTCTTCCGGTAAATGGGAGTTGCATAATCTCATAGTTGTAGGAACTTTGTATAAGTCATGAAGAAAGCAATAGCAACATACTAAACGATCCAGTGCTAGGCTAATGGAATGGGTCACGTCAATCACATCATTCTCCTAATGATGTGATCCCGTTAATCAAATGACAACACATGTCTATGGTTAGGAAACATAACCATCTTTGATTAATGAGCTAGTCAAGTAGAGGCACACTAGTGACATTATGTTTGTCTATGTATTCACACATGTATCATGTTTCCGGGTAATACAATTCTAGCATGAATAATAAACATTTATCATGATATGAGGAAATAAATAATAACTTTATTATTGCCTATAGGGCATATTTCCTTCACACATAGCCCGGCACAGAGGCGCTGCACTCCCCCTCTGCTTCACGGACGAAGTAATGGATCATGAATTCCCAGAAGGGTTCAAACTGGTAAACATCGAATCATACGATGGCACAACAGACCCTGCAGTATGGATCGAAGATTTCCTTCTCCACATTCACATGGCCCGCGGAGATGATCTACACGCCATCAAGTATCTCCCCCTTTATCTCAAAGGACCAGCCCGGCACTGGTTAAACAGCCTGCCAGCAAATTCCATCGGCAGTTGGGAAAACCTGGAATATGCATTCCTTGACAACTTCCAGGGCACATATGTGCGACCACTAGACGCTGATGACCTGAGCCACATTACTCAACAGCATGGAGAGTCAGACCGGAAATTCTAGACTCGGTTCCTCACTAAAAAGAACCAAATAGTCGACTGTCCCGACACCGAAGCCCTGGCGGCTTTTAAGCATAATATCCGTGACGAGTGGCTCGCTCGACTCCTCGGCCAGGAAAAACCCAAGTCTATGGCAGCTCTCACAACCCTAATGACCCGTTTTTGTGCGGGTGAGGATAGCTGGTTGGCTCGTAGCGGCACCACGCTACATTCCGGCACTTTGGACGGTCGCGATGCTAACGGCAAGCCACGCCGCAACAGACATAAGAGATGGAACAACGGCGATAGCACGAAAGACACGACAATCAACGCCGGATTCAGCGGACCTAAATCCGGACAGCGGAAAAAGCCGTTCAAAAGAAATAATTAGGGACCGTCTAGTCTGGAACGCATACTAGAGCGCTCGTGCCAAATTCATGGCACACCGGACAAGCCAGCCAACCACACCAATAGAGACTACTGGGTGTTCAAACAGGCAGACAAGATAAATGCCGAAAACAAGGACAAGGGGCTGCACAGCCACGATGACGATGAGCCCCGGCGTCCGAATACGCTCGGGGGGGGGGGGGGGCAGAAGATATTTCCCCCCCAGGTGAAAACGGTCAATATGATCTATGCCACCCACATCCCCAAGCGGGAATGGAAGCGGGCACTACGGGACGTCTGTGCGATGGAGCCAGTCGCCCCCAAGTTCAACCCATGGTCAGCTTGTCCGATCACCTTCGACCGTAGGGATCACCCTACCAGCATCCGTCACGGCGGCTCAGCCGCATTGGTCTTAGACCGTTTTTGTGCCCGTTTACTATTTGCTACCTTGTTGTTTTTATTTATTCAGATTATAAAAATATATTTCTACCATCCATATTACACTTTTATCACCATCTCTTCGCCGAACTAGTGCACCTATACAATTTGCCATTGTATTGGGTGTGTTGGGGACACAAGAGATTTCTTGTATTTGGTTGCAGGGTCGTTTGAGAGAGACCATCTTCATCATACACCTCTCATGGATTGATAAACCTTAGGTCATCCACTTCAGGGAAAATTGCTACTGTCCTACAAAACTCTATGCTTGGAAGCCCAACACGTGTCTACAAGAATAAAGTTGCATAGTAGACATCAATATACCATCGCAAGACATACATCAAGTGTTCTAAAATCCAATACTTAATCCAACATAACAAAATCTCAAAGAGCAAGACTCAATTCATCACAAGAAAGTAGAGGGGAGAAACACCATAAGATCCAACTATAATGACAAAGCTTGGGGTACATCAAGATCGTGCCAAATCAAGAACACGAGGGAGAGAGATCAAACACATAGCTACTGGTACATACGCTCAGCCTTGAGGGTGAACTACTCCCTCCTCGTCATGGAGACCACCGAGATGATGACGATGGCCTCTGGTGATGGTTGCCCCCTCCGGCAGGGTGCCGGAACGGGCTTAGATTGGTTTTTCGTGAACTTAGAGACTTGCAGCGGCGGAACTCCCGATCTAGGTTTCTTTCTAGGGTTTTGTGTATTTATAGGAGTTTCTGGCGTCGGTGACAAGTCAGGGGGGGGGTCCACGAGGCGGTGGCAAGGCAGGGAGCGCGCCTTAGGGGGGCGACCTCCACCCTTCTGGATGCCTCGTGGCTCCTCTGGTCCATCTCCGATACTCCGTGGGCTCCTCTGGTCCATGATAAATCATCGTAAAGTTTCAGCTCGTTTGGACTCTGTTTGGTATTCCTTTTCTACAAAACTTTAAAACAAGGAAAAAACAGAAACTGGCACTGGGCTCTAGGTTAATAGGTTAGTCCCAAAATACTATAAAATAGTATTTTAATGCATATAAAACATCCAAGATAGATAATATAATAGCATGGAACAATAAAAAATTATACATACGTTGGAGACGTATCGAGCATCCCCAAGCTTAAATCCTGCTCGTCTTTGAACAGAATTTTTGATGTGGAATGCTACCTAATATATTTATAAATGTAATCTTTTTTATTGTGGCAAGAATATTCAGATCCATAAGATTCAAAACAAAAGTTTTATATTGACATAAAAACAATAATACTTCAAGCATACTAATAAAGCAACCATGTCTTCTCAAAATAACATGACCAAAGAAAGTTATCCCTGCAGAATCATATAGTCTGTCTATGCTCCATCTTCATCATACTAAGTATTAAATCATGCACAACCCCAGTTTTAGCCAAGCAATTGTTTCATACTTTAGTATTCTCATACTTTTTCAACTTTCACGCAATACATAAGCGTGAGACATGGATATAGCACTATAGGTGGAATAGAATGTGGTGGTTGTGGAGAAGATAAAAAGAAGGAGATAGTCTCACATCAACTAGGCGTATTAACGGGCTATGGAGATGCCCATCAATAGATATCAATGTGAGTGAGTAGGGATTGCCATGCAACGGATGCACTAGAGCTGTAAGTGTATGAAAGCTCAAAAGGAACTAAGTGGGTGTGCATCCAACTCGCTTGCTCACAAAGACCTAGGGCAATTTGAGGAAGCCCATCAATGGAATATAGAAGCCAGGTTCAATAATGAAAATTACCACTAGTATATGAAAGTGATAACATAGGGGACTCTCTATCATGAAGATCATGGTGCTACTTTGAAGCACAAGTGTGGTAAAAGGATAGTAGCATTTGTTGGGGAACGTAGTAACTTCAAAGAAAATCCTACTCACATGCAAGATCATGGTGATGCATAGTAACGAGCGGGGAGAGTGAGTCCACGTACCCTCATAGAACGAAAGCGGAAGCATTAGCACAACGCGGTTGATGTAGTCGTACGTCTTCACGATCCGACCTATCCAAGTACCGAACGTACGTCACCTCCGAGTTCAGCACACATTCAGCTCAATGACATCCCGCGAACTCCGATCCAGCAGAGCTTCACGGGAGAGTTCCATCATCACGACGGCGTGATGACGGTGATGATGTTGCTACCGATGCAGGGCTTCACCTAAGCACCGCTATGATATGACCGAGATGGAATATGGTGGAGGGGGGGCACCGCACACGGCTGGGAGAGATCAACAGATCAACTTGTGAGTCTATGGGGTGCCCCCCTCCCCGTATATAAAGGAGTGGAGGAGGGGAGGGGCCGGCCCTCTCTATGGCGCGCCCTGGGGAGTCCTACTCCCACCGAGAGTAGGATTCCCACCCTTCCATGTAGTAGGATCGGAGTAGGAGTCAAGGAAAGGGAAGAGAGAAGAGAAGGAAGGAGGGGGCGCCGCCCCTCCCCCTAGTTCAATTCGGACTAGGCCTGGGGGGGGGGCGCGGCCTGCCTCTCTCTCTCTCTCTCTCTCTCTCTCTCCCTTAAAAGCCCAATAAGGCCCATATACTCCCCGGCGAATTCCCGTAACTCTCTGGTACTCCGATAAATACCCGAATCACTCGGAACCTTTCCGATGTCCGAATATAGTCGTCCAATATATCGATCTTTACGTCTCGACCATTTAGAGACTCCTCGTCATGTCCCCGATCTCATACGGGACTCCGAACTACCTTCGGTACATCAAAACACATAACTCATAATATAAATCGTCACTGAACGTTAAGCGTGCGGACCCTACGGGTTCGAGAACTATGTAGACATGACCGAGACACGTCTCCGGTCAATAACCATTAGCGGAACCTGGATGCTCATATTGGCTCCCACATATTCTACGAAGATCTTTATCGGTCAAATCGCATAACAACATACGTTGTTCCCTTTGTCATCGCTATGTTACTTGCCCGAGATTCGATTGTCGGTATCTCAATACCTAGCTCAATCTCGTTACTGGCAAGTCTCTTTACTTGTTCTGTAATACATCATCCCGCAACTAACTCATTAGTCAAATTGCTTGCAAGGCTTATAGTGATGTGCATTACCAAGAGGGCCCAGAGATACCTATCAGAGAATCGGAGTGACAAATCCTAATCTCAAAATACGCCAACTCAACAAGTACCTTCAGAGACACCTGTAGAGCACCTTTATAATCACCCAGTTACGTTGTGACGTTTGGTAGCACACAAAGTGTTCCTCCGGTAAACGGGAGTTGCATAATCTCATATTCATAGGAACATGTATAAGTCATGAAGAAAGCAATAGCAACATACTAAACGACCAAGTGCTAAGCTAACGGAATGGGTCAAGTTAATCACATCATTCTCCTATGATGTGATCCTGTTAATTAAATGAAAACTCATGTCTATGGCTAGGAAACTTAACCATCTTTGATTCAACGAGCTAGTCAAGTAGAGGCATACTAGTGACATTATGTTTGTCTATGTATTCACACATGTACTAAGTTTCCGGTTAATACAATTCTAGCATGAATAATAAACATTTATCATGATATAAGGAAATATAAATAACAACTTTATTATTGCCCCTAGGGCATATTTCCTTCAGCATTGTCCCTTCTCTCTTTTCTCTCTTTTTTTTCCTTTTTTCTTTTTTATGGGCTTATTTGGCCTCTTTTTATTTAAGCTTCTTTGGCCTCTTTCATTTTTCATAAAGTCCAGAGACTCAGCTTCTTTGTGAGGGAATCATAGCTTCCATCATCCTTTCCTCAGATGGGCAATGCTCTAATAATGATGATCATCACACTTTTATTTACTTACAACTCAAGAAGTACAACTCGATACTAGAAAAAATATATGACTCTATATGAATGCCACCGTCGGTGTACTGGGATGTGCAATGATCAACAGTGACATGTATAAAAAATATGAATGGTGGCTTTGCCACAAATACGATGTCTGTTACATGATCATGCAAAGCAATATGATAATGATGAAGCGTGTCATAATAAACGGAACGGTGCAAGTTGCATGGCTTTATATCTTGGAATGGCAACAAAAATGCCATAATAGGTAGGTATGATGGCTGTTTTGAGGAAGGGTATATGGTGGTTGTAATGCACCGGCGAGAATTGCGCGGTACTAGAGAGGCTCGCAAAGGTGGAAGGGTGAGAGCGTGTATAATCCATGCACTACTAGGAAAAGGCCTACTAGTGGCGAACTAGTTTTGCCTACTAATGGCGCACTACTGGTGCGCCACTAGTACCACGTAGTATCTGGTATACTAATGGCGCAACGCAGGTGCGCCATTAGTATAGCCCAAAGTGCGCCATTAGTATGCCTCCCAAGGGGCCATATTTACCCAGGTGCTTTGGCATACTAATGGCGCACTGTGATGTGATGCACCATTAGTATCCTTTGGCATACTAATCGCGCACTGTATGGTGATGCGCCATTAGTATCCTTTGGCATACTAATGGCGCACTTTGTGGTGATGCGCCATTAGTATGAATATTAGGGTTTATTTTACTTTTCTGATTTTTGCAGAGGTTACAAAATGTATTATTGGACAGAATATAGACAGCACCACATAGCAACAGCAGATTCATCGAATACAATAGAAGATTAGTCTCCTAATACAATTCATCATATTAGTCTCCGAATTCAAAAGACCGAACAAAGACAGAACATTACAAATCTCGAAGACCGCGAGTAGCGAGTTTGTCTTCACATTACAAATCGATATCGATCATCTAAACTACCATCACATAGAAGAGAACTGCGGTCATCACAATGAGCATCATCGTGATGAAACTGGTCTTCATCCGGTTCCTCCAACGCTCCCTCCTCTCTCCCGCTAGATAGTGGGCGTATCTAGATTCCGCCTCCATCCTAGTGGTGTACGCTTTGTAACTGATACCGCTGAAATGGTGAACCTGTCTCCAACACTCCTCCCAGTCGTTGTAGACTCTGGGAACCTTACCCTTGTACATGACATACGACGGCATCTCTATGCACAAGCCAAACAACAGACAATACATAAGCAATATATAAGTATGCAACAAAAGGATCGAAAGAGAAAAGCAAGACATTAATAGCACGATTCATGGTCCTACGAATAAATTGCATCGATTACATCTAAGTTGAACGACTGTCCAAACCAAAGAGACATACAAGTTCATTAAAGTTTAATTACACCATGAGCTAATCGATGTTTCAGAACTACAAATAGCATCACTACTTTCGACTCGACTCATGGGACCGGAGCGTGGATGAAGTCACCGTCTTTCGTGATGGTCATAAAGTCGCGGGCGTTGTCAGCCTGTATTTGTAGCGTTGTGTCTATCTCACTATTGGACGGTTGATATCTGAGGTAGAACTGCCCTAAGGTACGAAGGACATGTTGATGGATGATTTCTGCAAACTCCAACTGGATGCGAAAGAATTCTTGTCGGAAGTCCGCGTCCTGCATTGCCGCCAAGCTTGCGGCCCAATCTTTGACATTATTGGTAGCAGAAGGTGATTATGGTCCCATACGATCGCCCGCATGTGATGGAGGGCGTAGTAGGCATCCTTCTGACCGCCAGGCGGCTGCTTGACGCAGGGGAACGTCATATTGTGGGTGAACATGTGCTTGCCGTACCTATGAACTGGCCTCTTAAAGGTGCCTCCAGATTTGGCGTAGCCGGGGAGAGCATCATCAAGAACTTTCTTGATATTTGTGTAGTCTATCTTGGAGTCACGGTCCGGGTCGAAATACGTGGCCATGGAATATCTCGGGCTTAAGAGGATGAGTGTGCAATGTGTGACACTGCACATAACACGGAACGTTAGAAAAAAAAGAACGATCGAAATCTAAGAAATCATATGTTACGGGGCGGTGAGGGGATGACTTACTCGGGAAAGTAAGGCACGAGGAAGTTATCCTTATCTGGGTTTGCCAGAATGACGCCTTCGAGGTGTGAACTCGCGACTTGCCAGTCCCCAGCGCTACCCAAGATCTTGGCAAGCATTTAGAAGGGGTCGACTATCCCGATGTCCGGGGTCTTGTCTCGAATGATCTGCATCTCCATACTCAGCGAAAACAGCTGAACAGAGGTGTGGTGCAGCGGATGAAGGTTAAACATAGCAAAGATGTCATCAAACCGCAGGACGATCATACCCCCGATGGTGCCATCCACAAAGCGCTTGCCCTCTGGCACCTTGGCCACGAAAACCGGATATGCCACATCATTCTGGGAGAGATGCCGCTTCTCCAAAAAAAGAACAGTGTCATGCAGACTCCGCATAGCACCGGTTGCAACATTGAGTATATTTGTCGGTAGCATCGCCCTACCCGCCACATGCACCCTCCTCGAGATATCCTTAGGTGAAGGTGGCCCGTTCTGAGCACGGATCATACTAAGTGCCGGCTGGCTCGCACCGGCGCCCTTGTTATTTTCCGTTTCCGTCCCTTCTTCTTGATCTGCTGTAATGGGACCGAGTTCTGCTCACAGACTGTCTTCTTCAGAGTGTTGGGGCTGATAATATTTCGCACCTCAGCTATCTGATGCTCGGTGAAGGCGGGAGCTGGAGGCGTCTCCTGAGAACTGAACGCTAGACGACGCCTATTGCAATTGGATTTCTCCGCCGTACCAGCTAGATCGCGGTCGTCTTGGTTGGGCTCTTGAGAAGGAGGCCTGCAGAACTCGTCAGCGTACCCATGTTCGGCAAAGTACTTATCGACATTGGTAAATGTACCGTCGTCATTGTCGTCGTCGTCCGGATCCTGTGCCATATGCATGTCCGGATCCTGTGCCATAGGGATGTCCGGCATGTCCGGTAGCGTTGTGTCGTTCTTCCCATGGCTTGCGCCGGCATGACTGGCGGTCTTGTCTATGGGGTGGTGTCCCCCGCCCCCAAACGAATCTGGCTCTTCGGCCAAACCAGGGGCCAGCTTACGCAGGCGCTGAGGGTCATCTCATCTTCTTCGTCGGCCCCAGCGGGTCGAATCAGAGGTAAGAGCTCGTCCCAGCCTGGCAGCACCTGAACCAGTTCAACCCTATACAAGGTGGGTGGCATCGGATTACCGTGGAACACGGGGTTGCCCGGTTGAACGATTCTGCCCTTGGCGACATCGACCAACTCGCTGCCCACGAAGTGCAGGAGAGTGAAAGTTATAAAGCTGCATAGTCCGATTGCCTCGTTCGCTGCGCTGGACACCTCCTTATGGGACCAAACATTTGGGTAAAGAGTGTCCGGGTTTTCCACGAACACCCTAGTGCTAGTCACGCGGAGGCGGAAGCCGATGACTGGCCTACTTTCAGTATTTTACAAACAGCCGCACAGAAGGTAATATTTTAAATAACAAAAGCGCTACATAGCACAAGTAACTTCATCCTTAAGATACAACCATGACAGAAGCGAATTCATTCAAAAATGGTGTCCTTGGTACATTCGTCAGCCACGAGGCGAGCACCCTTCATAATGCCATCATAGTACAGCTCGGGATGGCGATGCGCCTTGCCCTCCGGTGGTCCGTCCTTGACCAGCTTCTCCGCACCCATCTTGCCCCAATGCACTTTGACGCGGGCAAGGGCCCGGCGGGCACCCTCGATACACACGGATCGCTTGATCACCTCAAGCCGCGGGCAGGCATCCATCATCCGCTTGATCAGGCCGAAGTAGCTACCGGGCATGAGCTCACCAGGCCACATCCGGACTATGAACCCCTTCATAGCCAGTTCGGCCGCCCTATGGAGTTCGACCAACTGCTTCAGTTGGTCGCTCAGAGGCATCGGGTGTTCGGCCCCAGCATACTGGGACCAGAACAGCTTCTCCGTTGAGTTCCCCTCCTGGGCACGGTAGAACTCCGCAGCGTCTGATACGCTGCGTGGCAGACCTGCGAATGCCCCTGGAGATCTTTGAATTCGAGTAAGTAAAAGAAACGCCTCCTCCACATGTTTGCTTTGCATAAAGAACTTCTTACCCGCTGCTATCTTCTTGGCCTCTTGGATCTCCTGTTGTGCTTTCTCGGCTTCGGCCTTGGCGTCTTTTAAGCTCATAAGGGCCTTCACAAGCTCGGCCTCTGTCGGTGTACTAGAGTAAGGGGTACCCTAGTATCCCGAACTTGTGCCCCTTTTCGGTCCGGCGGGGGGCGGAGATCGCGAAGATGTCGTGGGAACGAACACCTATGGGACCGGAGCCCCTTTTCGGTCTGGCAGGGGGCGGAGATCGCACGAAGAGCGGATCGAGGCGAAGCACACGAGAGATTTTACCCAGCTTCGGAGCTCTCCGGGGAGATAATACTCCTACTGCTGCTTTGTGGTTGTATTGAGTTTTTGCTCAAGAGCATGAGTGTTCTCTGGTTTCGAATGTTTCCCAACCCCCTCTACGTTGCGCATGGGCCTCCTTTTATATGCTCAAGGGGTCACCGACAGGTGGCAACGCATGCAAGGGCAAAAATGCAAAAGATGTGGTTGGTACAACTGCTTCTACAGTGCATCGTACCTAACCCTGACGGCAGGGGACAAAAGCATTAAATGCCCGTCTGCGTCGCTCAAACAGTGCAGAAAAGTGACCGTTAGGGGCGCCACCTCTCGCCATGATGGCTATCTTGTCATCTCCGCTTGCCACCTCGCACCGCTAGCTGCACAGCTTCCCGCCACGCGCGCCTGGGAAGGTCTCAGGGCAACACGTTGGTGGTTGCGCTGGAGCGCGGATACAGAGTGGTAGCCTGCCACGGCAAGCGCCTTGCCGCGGTCGTTGTCTTTGTCACGTCCGGAAGCTTGCCGCTTACCGGGCCTTGCCGGGACGCGAGGCGCGTCGCGGCAAGTCCGTTGAAATGCCTTGGTTGGCCTTCCCAGCAAGCTCCTCTTGCCGGGGCCTTGACCTTCCCGGCAAGCTCCTCTTGCCGGGGCTTTGTCTTCTCGGCTTAAACACTTTGTTCTTGAATGGCTCAAAAGGAACCGACGGAGGACCTTGGCGGTCACCCGGCAAGCCTTGCCGCGGGGTGCTGCGACTGCCCGTGCACAAGTTAGGGATACTAGGGTACCCCTTACTCTAGTACACCGACAGGAGCCCCAAAGATGTCGTGGGAACGAACACCTATGGGACCGGAGCCCCTTTTCGGTCCGGCGGGGGGCGGAGATCGCACGAAGAGCGGATCGAGGCGAAGCACACGAGCGATTTTACCCAGCTTCGGAGCTCTCCGGGGAGATAATACTCCTACTGCTGCTTTGTGGTTGTATTGAGTTTTTGCTCAAGAGCGTGAGTGTTCTCTGGTTTCGAATGTTTCCCAACCCCCTCTACGTTGCGCATGGGCCTCCTTTTATATGCTCAAGGGGTCACCAACAGGTGGCAACGCATGCAAGGGCAAAAACGTAAAAGATGTGGTTGGTACAACTGCTTCTACAGTGCATCGTACCTAAGCCTGACGGCAGGGGACAAAAGCATTAAATGCCCGTCTGCATCGCCCAAACAGTGCAGAAAAGTGACCGTTAGGGGCGCCACCGCTCGCCACGATGGCTATCTTGTCATCTCCGCTTTCCACCTCGCACCGCTAGCTGCACAGCTTCCCGCCGCGCGCGCCTGGGAAGGTCTCAGGGCGAGACGTTGGTGGTTGCGTTGGAGCGCGGATACAGAGTGGTAGCCTGCCGCGGCAAGCGCCTTGCCGCGGTCGTTTTCTTTGTCGCGTCCGGAAGCTTGTCGCTTACCAGGCCTTGCCGGGACGCGAGGCGCGTCGCGGCAAGTCCCTTGAAATGCCTTGGTTGGCCTTCCTGGCAAGCTCCTCTTGCCGGGGCCTTGACCTTCCTGGCAAGCTCCTCTTGCCGGGGCTTTGTCTTCTCGACTTAAACACTTTGTTCTTGAATGGCTCAAAAGGAACCAACGGAGGACCTTGGCGATCACCCAGCAAGCCTTGCCGCGGGGTGCTGCGACTGCCCGTGCACAAGTTCGGGATACTAGGGTACCCCTTACTCTAGTACACCGACAGAGCTCCCTGCCTGGCCACCACACAGTGCCGAAGCGCTGTTGGGCCAGGCCCACAACAGGGCATGGGCACGCGCGGCCTGGGTCACGCCGTATCTAAGTCCGTATCCACCGCGCTCTCCCTTAACAGCACGCGTCGAATGCGGCGTCGTGGGAGAGATCGTGGGTGGTTCTTTATTCGGAAAAAGCGTAACATTCGCCTCCTCCTCTTTATAAGCAGGGGAAACAAGGGCAGTTCCCCCACCTTCGCCATTTGCGGTTCCAATCTCAGAAACCTCCGCCGCTTCCCTCCGCTTCCAAAGCCGAAAGAGAGCAGCGCTCCGCCCCCCATCGCCGCCGTCGCTGCCAACGCCTTCGATCTCCCACACTACCTCCGTCATGGCTTCGAAAACCGGGAAGGGCGTGAAGTCGGCCGAGGCGCTGCGGCTTGAGGCGCTGCGGAAGGAGCGGGCAACTTTCCCCTCCGAGCTCGCCGCGGCGGAGCTGAGGGAGTGGTACTACCTCTTCTGGTCGACGGAGACGCGAGCGCATCCGCGCACGAAGGTACTCTCCGCCGCCGCTTCGAAACGGGCTCCAAACGGATACCCCTTCTTCGTGCTGTTCTTCTACTGCGGGCTTTGCCCGCCCTTCTGTGAGTTCTTCTGCGATATCATGAACACCTACGGGTTCCACCTCCTTGATTTCACCCCCAATGCTGTCCTGACCATGGCGGTTTTCGCACATCTCTGCGAAAACTTTGTCGGAGTCCACCCAAACGTAGCCCTTTTCCACCACTACTTCATGCCCCGGGTCGAGAGAGGAGAGCCCTTTTCCGGCGGGATCGCCTGGATCTCGAGAGCCGGTAAGAAGGAGTCGTATCTGGAGGGGGAGCTCCGCAGCAAATGGGAGGAGTGCAGAGCAGAATGGTGCTGGATCGTCGACGAGAACCCGCAGCCATTCACCACCCTGCGCCAAGCCCCAGTAGTGTGTGGCGGCGATTGGAGCGCCCTGACCGTGGATGACGACAAGCTGAAGATCGCCACCACCCGGATCTTGCGTCTCAGGCTTGCCGGGCTCACTGTAGGCGCTGTTGGCGCGGATTTTCTTCGCCACGACGCTTCGCAAGAGAGGAGGAGACCCACAGGAGTTCGGGGTCCGGCGGATATCATGAGGCTGTGCCTGGGCCTCAACTTCAATTTCACCGTGCTGGAGATGGATGCGATGCTCAAGGAGTTGTTCAAGCACGACCCCCAGCATCCCGAATGATTCAGGTTGCCGACATGTGTCATTCCGCTGTGCAATAATTCTTCGCTCGACCGCATCCGCGCAATGATGCCGCAGTGCGACTCCCATGGGATCGTCCCCACTTGGCAGGAGCATGCGGACAATGTTGTGCAGCAGTTCTTCGACGGGCTGGCGGAGGTAGCGGTCCGCGCCGACGAACAGAGGAGCCTCACCTGCGACATTACTGAGGAGGAGATGCAGCGCATCACCACCAGGGCGGAGGAGGCGGCGGCAGCCGCTGCCGCAGGCGAATTTGGGTTCACCGTGGAGGAGGCAGAGGCAGCAGAGGCGGCAAGCCTTGCCGAGCGAGAATGGCTTGACTGCGAGGAAGAGCTTGCCGCGCCTGACGCCGAGTCGAGCGAACCCGCAGAGGGTGAGAGCAGCCCGCCGTCTCCAGGTAGCTTGCCGCAAGCAGAGCCCGCAACGCAGCCCCCAGCTCCACCAAGAAGGCGTCTCCGCAAGGCCGGGGATGTAGCAGGGCGGCAGACGGGTCAATAGCCGTCGCGCCGCGCGACACGCTCTGCCGCGACAAGGACTGTTGCCGCGGGAGCACCTCGCGCCGCGGCCGCAACTGGAGCGGGGTCGTCCCAGACTACCGCCGCTGCCCCCGCCAAGCGGCCAAGGGCACCTACTCCTCCGCCTCGCCGCGCCGAAGGTGGGCCTGACTTCGATCTCTCCGCACTCAGCTCCGACGAGGAAGAAGAAGAGTAAGCCTCTTTGTTGTATTCGTAGTTCTTCGATTTCTTGATGTCTTTGTCTTGTATCTCATCTGCTTTACTCTGAACTGTTTCCTTTTCAGGACCCTGGCCCAGAGAGCGGCGAAGAGAGCCAAGGCTCCGGTGATTGTCATCGAGGACGAGCCCACCGCGACAGTAGGGGGCGCGCCCGAGACCACCTTGCCGGACCCGGCAACTACTCCCCGAAGCAGCCCCCAGCGCAGCCCCCAGCGTAAGTATCTGTTTACTTCCCTTCGTTGGGCGCGCATGGGTGCTCTTTATTTGCTGATATCTGTTTCTTGATGTGTGTAGGAGCAGAACAGCCTCACCAGGAGCAACCGGAAACCGCCCCTGAGATACTATCTGCTTCGACTAAGCCGCCAAGGGAGGATTCCCCGGAAAGGGAGCACTCTCCGGCAAGGGAGGAGTCCCGACAAGGGACAAGCCCGCAAGGGGCGGACCAGCGACTTCCACAGTGGTGGAGCCCATGATCTGCAGAGCCCAAAGACAGTAATCCTTCTTGTCGAAAACTTCCCTTGGGTTCTTCTTCTTCTGATTTTTCTTCTTGGATATTTGCTTGACTTCTTCTCCCTCTTCCTGTCTTCAGATCCGCCATCCACGGAGCCGATGGAGACCGAGGCCACCGGCGAGGAGAACGCGCACGGCAATACTGTCGACGCCGCCGCCACCGAAGAAGAGGCCAACGCTGATGATTCCGCCAGCGAAGAGGCCGCCAAGGCTGCTGGCGCAGGAGCTGGCGAGGGGTCCGGCGATCGCACTGACGACCCTGAGGCCGCAGGAGTGCAAGGCGCTACGCCGACCGCCGATCCCTCCGCCGCTGACGCAGCGCCAGGCTCCGAAGAGCCTCAGCCTGGCACCTACTTGAAGGCCAGCGATGGTGTCTTCATCAAGCTCCCCTGGGCGTCAAGCTCCAGAGCGCCGGTTGAAGGAGAAGTCTTTGACGGAGAAGTGCTCGCCTCCGCTGGGTTGACACTGGTCGACGCGCCAAGCAGCAGCAGCGGCGAGACTGAAGAGGAACAACTACTGCGGAGGCTGCTATCGCTCTACCGCGCCCGACAAGCCAAGCTGGAATCCCGGGAAGCACTTGTCGCGCAGGGGGGAGTGGATATTGAGAAGCAGGCGGAGGAGCTCCGGAGTCGCAACCAGGAAGCCCTCCGGTCCATTGCAGAGGAGCGGGCGCAGCTTGTCAAGGCGCGGAAGGCCTTCCTCCTCGAGAAGGCCAAAGCCGAAGAGCAACATCGGCTTGCCGCCGAGGAGCTATCCGTGCGGGAAGGTGAGTTGACGCAACGGAAGGTCAATCTGGACAGCTACGAGGAGGAGCTTGCTGCGCACGAGCAAGCAGTTGGCAGGGCTCTCAAGGAGGCAAAGGATGCTGCCGCAGCTGCTGAGGCCGCCAAGAAAGAGCTGGAGACGAAGGTGGCGCAGCTGGAGGCCGATCTCAGGGAGAGGGACGAAGAGCTTGCCGCGCTCCAGCGCGAGCGCGAGAAGGACGCCCTTGCTCACGGTGAGCTGCAGGGTCGTCTCCTCGAGAAGGGCAAAGAGCTGAGCGCCGCCAAGGAATCCAATGCTGATCTTGAGCTGAAGTTGGCTACGCTGACCGAGACGCTGGACGGCGCCATGGAGCGGGAGGTGGCCTTTAAGGAAGAGATCAAGGCCAATGAAGCACTGCTGACGAGGGCCGCGAAACCCAGAACACCTTCAAGGAGACTATGGAGCTCTGGACAGAGGGCCTCGTAAACATTGCCGCAGTCATTGACGAGGAGCTGGCGCAGCTGGGAATGGAGGGTTTCAGGTACTCCTTCGATGAGAACCTCCAGCCCAGCGCCAAGCTCACTCTATTCTTCAAGGGCGTGGCGATGCCCTCCAAAGAACTCCGGAAAGGATCCCAAAGTAGTCGGTCGACGAAGTCGCGCCACGATCTGCGCGAGAGTTCTGGAGAAGGTGTTGGTGAAGGTGGCCTTCCGCAACCCAGGCCTCAACCTCACCAACGTCTTCAAGAAGTTGCTGGCAGACGCTGATCTGGAAGAGCTCAAGGCCCTTGTCGCACCCATTGTGGACAAGGTGAATGAAGTCAGGAGGGTTGACGGCAATCGTGTAGATTAGGCCGCATGTTTTCTCTTTTTCTTGCCGCTGCTAGTCATGTTATGAAAAACAATCTGTTTAGAGCTGCGACAAGCTATTTTGTAATATAACTTTATCTTGGGCAATATTTGCTATGTTATTTCCTTTACTTGATTCCTTCCTTTGTATGTTTTTACCCTACGCTTTCAGGGAACTTGCGGTAAGAGCACCCTTGCCTTGAAGCGCTGAGTCGGAACATCAAGCAACTTCTTTGGCGGTGCTGCTACCGGCAAGAAACCTTGTCGCAACTAGTCGCAGCACACTTAAGTTGTTGAGCGGACTCGAAGCAAAGTAAGGGCGCAACTAGCTACGAGTTGGTTCCTCCGTGCATAGGTTTTCCATACAAAGCACGGTCGTTCGAGGAAGATAACTTAATTTTTTTTAAACTGATTGCTCAAACTTTGGCAACTTAGCTTTTCTGTCGTTTGCGTCCCGGCAAGGCGATACTTTCTTGAACGACGCCTGGTCCACACCATTATCTCCTCCTTCCCTCCCCGGCAAACTTGTGGGCGAGGGAACCTTCCTTTTGAGAAAAAGAAAGAAGAGAAAATAAAGATATGGAGCCTTAAGGCTCGTTATTGCTTACCGGGGGCAGGTGTTGCACAAAGTGTCAGACAACACATGCAAAAAATAGAAAGCATGAAATTTGACAAGATGTGCGGAGCACATGATCTTTATCTATGCATGGGGTCTGCGCCCGGCTTTTTACAAAGGATTACATGCAACAGCGGCAAGACTTGCACAAAAGGTGGTTGCCGGAACAGGTTCCGGCAACCGCGCCTTACGGGTAAAACTTACGAAGATGCTCAATGTTCCAGGAGTTGCTCACGGGAAAGCCATCTTCGGTCTCAAGGCGGACAGCGCCAGGCCTAGTGACTCGTTTCACCCGATAAGGGCCTTCGTGACAGCGGCAACTTGTTGGAATTCTTGGCGGATTGAACGCTACCAAGAACAAGGTCACCTTCCTCGAGACTTCTCGCATTAACTTTGCGGCTATGGTAGCGGCGCAAAGCTTGTCGGTATCGAGCAGCTCGTCTGACAAAGAGCCCGAAGACGATCCTCCTCAAGGAGCAGCGTCATCTTGTCGCAGCTGCTCTTGCTCGAGCTCATCATAGCGAGCACTCGAGGCGATCCATATAGGAGTTCCGTGGGAGAACCGCCTCTGCTCCATAGACTAGAGCGAAGGTGTCCGGCTAGTGGCTCGATTTGGCGCCATCCCGATCGACCAAAGAACCACCGGCAGCTCCTCAATCCAATTCTTTCCGCACTTGTGCAGCCTGTCGAAAGTCCTGGTCTTGAGCCCGCGCAGCACTTCAGCATTTGCCCTCTTCGCTTGGCCGTTGCTTCTCGGGTGAGCAATAGAAGCGAAGCAGACCTTGGCGCCAAGATCTTGGACGTACTGCATGAAGGTGCAGCTCATGAATTGCATGCTGTTGTCGGTGATGATCCTATTAGGGACCCCGAAACGGCAAACAATCGACCTGAAGAACTTGACTGCTGACTGTGATGTCACCTTCCTCACTGCCTCCACTTCCGGCCACTTTGTGAACTTGTCGATTGCAACATACAAGTACTCAAAGCCCCCGACAGCTCGGGGAAAGGGGCCGAGGATGTCGAGCCCCCTGACCGAAAATGGCCAGGATAAAGGGATCGTCTGGAGAGCTTGAGCTGGCTGGTGTATCTGCTTGGAATGGAACTGGCACGCTTCACACTTGGTTACTTGTGCAACAGATCCCGGAGGGCTGTCGGCCAAAAGAAACCTTGCCGGAATGCTTTGCCGGCAAGTGCTCTTGCGCCAATGTGGTGACCACATATACCTCCATGTATCTCCGCCAACAGCTTCTGTCCATCTTCCCGGGGAATACACTTCAATTTGACACCGTTGAATCTTCTTCTGTACAGTGTGTTGTCGACAAACTGGTACATACTTGATTGCTGGGCTACTCTCTCCACTTCTTCTTGCTCTTCGGGGAGTTCTCCTGTCTGAAGGAAATGGATGATCTGCTGTGCCCATGCTGGAGCTTGTGGCTCGACAACAAGGACCAAAGGCACATATGCTACTGCGGGAACATCCGCTTCTACGGCAAGAACCTGTGGTTCAGCCGGAGCTTGATGTTCCCCGGCATGCTTGCTGGAGCAAAACTTGTCGGGAGCGTCTGCTTCAACGGAACAAACCCTAGGGCTTGTCGGAGCAGACTGCTCCTCAGCACTCTTGGTGTTGATCTTGGGGACCTTCTTGGCAGCGGCGTCAAGGAGCTCTGCCGGAAAATAGTCACTAGAAAGCAACTTCCTCTTCTTGCTCCGTCCAGTTGATGGCGTTACGGATGGTTGAGTCAGCTTGAGCACAAAAATCCCTGGTTCCACTGGTAACTTAAGTGCGGCGCACTTTGACAGGCCATCTGCAATGTCGTTCTGAGATCTCGGAACATGTTCCATCTGTAGGCCGTCAAAGTCCTCTTCTAACTTTCTCACTTCATCCACGTAAGCTTCCATCAAAGGACTCTGATATTTTTTGTTGACTTGGCGGACACAAGCTGCGAGTCACCCCTAACAATGAGCTTCTTGATCCCAAGGTCAGCTGCGATCCTGAGACCGGCAAGCAAACCTTCATAGTCTGCAGTATTGTTTGTTGCTTGCTCCTTGGGAAAGTGCATCTGGACTACGTACTTGAGGTGCTCTCCAGTGGGTGCGACAAGCAGCACGCCTGCACCGGCGCCTTGCAGCGAGAAAGCACCATCAAAGTACATCAGCCACTCCTTGCTTGCTTCCTTGACGGGGATGCTCGTCTCTGGAATTTCTTCATCTGGCGTTGGCGTCCACTCTGCTATAAATTCTGCCAATGCCCTGCTTTGGATAGTTGAAGTGCTCTCGAACTTAAGGCCAAAGCTTGACAGTTCTAGTGCCCACTCGACAATCCTGCCTGTTGCTTCTGGATTCTGCAGTATCCTCTTCAGCGGAAAGCGAGTGACAACTGTGATCTCATGTGCTTGGAAGTAATGGCGCAGCTTTCTCGAGGCCATGAGGAGGCCGAAAAGCAATTTCTGCACACCAGAGTACCTTGACCTAGCCCCCTGCAGAAGGGAACTGAAAAAGTAAACTGGGTGCTGCACCATTTTCTTCTGTTTATCCTCTTGTGTATGCGCAAATCCATCCTTGTCGGGACCAGAGCTTGTCGGGGAAGGCCCTTGCTTGTTGCTGGACGCACTTGCCGTGGTCGCTGGCTCATCATCCGCCTCCCTCTTCGCTACTAACGCAGCACTAACCACTTGATTGGTTGCCGCTAGATACAGCAGCAACTTCTCTTGTGGCTTAGGTGCGACAAGTATTGGAGTGGAGGACAGGTATCTCTTCAAGTCTTGCAGCGCAGCCTCTGCTTCCGGAGTCCATTTCATTGGACCAGCCTTTTTCAATATTTTGAAAAATGGCAGGGCGCGCTCAGCAGACTTAGAGATAAACCTGCTGAGAGCAGCCACGCAGCCGGCAAGCCTTCGTACATCCTTGACATGCTTCGGTGCTTCAATTTGCTCAATGGCCTTGATCTTGTCGGGATTGGCTTCAATTCCCCGCTGAGACACAAAGAACCCGAGAAGCTTGCTGGAGGGGACTCCAAACACACACTTCTCGGGGTTGAGCTTGAGGTTGATCTTGCGCAGATTTGTAAAGGTTTCATCTAAATCTTGAATCAGAGTTGCCTTATTCTTGCTTTTGACCACTATGTCATCCATGTAGGCTTCCACATTTCTGTGTATTTGTGGCTCAAAAGCGTGATTGACTACTCTGGCGAATGTTGAACCAGCATTCTTCAAACCGAAAGGCATCCGTACAAAACAGTACGTGCCACACGGAGTGACGAATGCGGTCTTCTCCTCATCCTCTTCCGCCATGAAGATCTGGTGATACCACAGTATCGCCAAGAAATGAAAGCAAGTCACATCCGCCGTGGAGTCAACAATCTGGTCAATGCGCGGCAAGGAAATGGGTCTTTGGGACAAGCTTTATTAACATCGATAAAGTCAATACAAAGCCTCCATTTCTGTTTGCCTTGGCGCACGCACTACGTGATTGGCCAACCACGAGGATGGAGCACTCCTATGACAAGGCCTGCTGCTTCCAACTTCTTAATTTCTTCTGCAATGAATTCTTGGCGCTCCACTGCTTGTTTCCTAACTTTCTACTTGACGGGCCGCGCGTGAGGACAGACGGCAAGGTGGTGCTCAATTACTTTCCTGGGAACACCGGGGATGTCAGACGGTTGCCACGCAAACACGTCGACGTTCGACCGCAGGAAAGCAACGAGCGCGCTTTCCTATTTGGGATCGAGAGTGGCACTGATGGTGAAGGTGCCACCAGTGCCGTCCTCCTTGGTGGGCACCTTCTTGGTCTCTGGCGGAGCTGCCTTTGTCTTCTTACACTTGCCGGTTTTACGTTTTTGCCCTTGCATGCGTTGCCACCTGTCGGTGACCCCTTGAGCATATAAAAGGAGGCCCATGCGCAATGTAGAGGGGGTTGGGAAACATTCAAAACCAAAGAACACTCACGCTCTTGAGCAAAAACTCAATACAACCACAAAGCAGCAGTAGGAGTATTATGTTCCCGGAGAGCTCCGAAGCTAGGTAAAATCGCTCGTGTGCTTCGCCTCGATCCGCTCTTCGTGCGATCTCCGCCCCCCGCCGGACCGAAAAGGGGCTCCGGTCCCATAGGTGTTCTTTCCCAAGCGGAGAGGGCAAATGCTGAAGTGCTGCGCGGGCTCAATACCAGGACTTTCAACAGGCTGCACAAGTGCGGAAAGAATTGGACTGAGGAGTTGCCGGTGGTTCTTTGGTTGATCAGGACGACGCCAAATCGAGCCACTGGCCAGACACCTTTCGCTCTAGTCTATGGAGCAGAGGCAGTTCTCCCCACGGAACTCGTATACGGATCGCCTCGAGTGCTCGCTTATGATGAGCTCGAGGAAGAGCAGCTGTGACAAGATGACGCGCTGCTCCTTGAGGAGGATCATCTTCAGGCTGCTGTACGAGCTGCTCGATACCAGGAAGCTTTGCGCCGCTACCATAGCCGCAAAGTTAATGCCAGAAGTCTCGAGGAAGGCGACCTTGTTTTTCGGCGCGTTCAATCCGCCAAGAATTCCAACAAATTGACGCCGAAGTGGGAAGGCCTTATCAGGTGAAACGAGTCACTAGGCCTGGCGCTGTCCGCCTTGAGACCGAAGATGGCTTTCCCGTGAGCAACTCCTGGAACATTGAGCATCTTCGTAAGTTTTACCCGTAAGGCACGGTTGCCGGAACGACCGTGCTTTGTATGGACAACCTGTGCGCGGAGGAACCAACTCGTAGCTAGTTGCGCCCTTACTTTGTTTCGAGTCCGCTCAACAACTTAAGTGTGTCATGACTAGTTGCGATAAGGTTTCTTGCGGTAGCAGCACCGCCAAAAGTTGCTGATGTTCCGCACTCAGCGCTTCGGCAAGGGTGCTCGCGCCGCAAGTTCCCCGAAAGCGAGGGTAAAAACATACAAAGGAAGGAATCAAGTAAAGGAAATAACATAGCAAATATTGCCCAAGATAAAGTTATATTACAAAATAGCTTGTCGCAGCTCTAAACAGATTGTTTTTCATAACATGACTAGCAGCGGCAAGAAAAAGAGAAAACAGGAGGCCTAATCTATGCGATCGCCGTCAACCCTCCTGACTTCATTCACCTTGTCCACAATGGGTGCGACAAGGGCCTTGAGCTCTTCCAGATCAGCGTCTGCCGGCAGCTTCTTGAGGATGTTGGTGAGGTTGAGGCCTGGGTTGCGGAAGGCCACCTTCACCAACACCTTCTCCAGAACTCTCGCGCAGATCGTGTACGACTCGTCGGCCAGCTGCTTTGGGATCCTTTCCGGGAGTTGCTGGAGGGCCATCGCCACGCCCTTGAAGAACAGAGTGAGCTTGGCGCTGGGCTGGAGGTTCTCATCGGAGGAGTACCCGAAACCCTCCATTCCTAGCTGCGCCAGCTCCTCGTCGATGACTGCAGCAATGTTTATGAGGCCTTCTGTCCAGAGCTCCACAGTCTCCCTGAAGGTGTTGTGGGTTTTGGCGGCCCTCGTCAGCAGCGCTTCATTGGCCTTGATCTCTTCCTTCAAGGCCACCCTCCTGCTCCTTCGCGCCGTCCAGCGTCTCGGTCAGCGTAGCCAACTTCAGCTCAAGATCAGCATTGGAGTCCTTGGCGGCGCTCAGCTCTTTGCCCTTCTCGAGGAGACGACCCTGCAGCTCACCGTGAGCAAGGGCGTCCTTCTCGCGCTCGCGCTGGAGCGCGGCAAGCTCTTCGTCCCTCGCCCTGAGATCGGCCTCCAGCTGCGCCACCTTCGTCTCCAGCTCTTTCTTGGCGGCCTCAGCAACTGCGGCAGCATCCTTTGCCTCCTTGAGAGCCCCGCCAAGTGCTTGCTCGCGCGCAGCAAGCTCCTCCTCGTAGCTGTCCAGATTGACCTTCCGCTGCGTCAACTCACCTTCCTGCACGGATAGCTCCTCGGCGGCAAGCCGCTGTTGCTCTTCGCCTTCGGCCTTCTCGAGGAGGAAGGCCTTCCGCGCCTCGACAAGCTGCGCCCGCTCCTCTGCAATGGACCGGAGGGCTTCCTGGTTGCGACTCCGGAGCTCCTCCGCCTGCTTCTCAATATCCACTCCCGCCTGCGTGACAAGCGCTTCCCGGGATTCCAGCTTGGCTTGTTTGGCGGTAGAGCGACAAAGAGCCTCCGCAGCAGCTTGTTCCTCTTGAGGCTTGCCGCCGCTGCCGCTTTGCTTAGCGCGTCGACCAGTGTCAACCCAGCGGAGGCGAGTACTTCTCCGTCAAAGACTTCTCCTTCAACCGGCGCTCTGGAGCTTGACACCCAGGGGAGCTTGATGAAGACACCATCGCCGGCCTTCAAGTAGGCGCCAGGCTGAGGCTCTTCCGAGCCTGGCGCTGCGTCAGCGGCAGAGGGATCAGCGGTCGGTGTAGCGCCTTGCGCTCCTGCGGCCTCATGGTCGTCAGTGCGATCGCCGGACCCCTCGCCAGCTCCTGCGCCAGCAGCCTTGGCGGCCTCTTCGCCGGCGAAATCATCAGCGCCGGCCTCTTCTTCGGTGATGGCGGCGTCGACAGTATTGTCGCGCGCGTTCTCCTCGCCGGTGGCCTCGGTCTCCATCGGCTCCGTGGATGGCGGATCTGAAGACAGGAAGAGGGAGAAGAAGTCAAGCAAATATCCAAGAAGAAAAATCAGAAGAAGAAGAACCCAAGGGAAGTTTTACAAAGAAGGATTACCTGTGGCTGGCTCTGCAGTCATGGGCTCCACCACCGGGGTCGCTGGTCCCGTCCTTGCCGGAGAATCTGTCCCTTGCCGAGGACCCTCCCTTGCCGGAGAGCGCCCCTTGCCGGGAATCCTCCTTGGCGGCGTGTCAAGCAGAGATAGTATCTCGATGGCGGTTTCCGCTGCTCCGGTGAGGCTGTTCGCTTCCTACACAAATCAAGAAATAGATATCAACAAATAAAGAGCACCCATGCGCGCCCAACGAAGGGAAGTAAATAGATACTTACGCTGGGGGCTGCGCTGGGGGCTGCTTGGGAGAAGTTGCGGGTCCGCAAAGGTGGTCTCGGCGCGCCCTATTGTCATGGTGGGCTCGTCCTCGATGACAATCACCGGATCCTTGGCTCTCTTTGCCGCTCTCTGGGCAAGGGTCCTGAAAAGGAAACAGTTCAGAGTAAAGCAGATCAGATACAAGACAAAGACAACAAGAAATCGAAGAACTACGAATACAACATAGAGGCTTACTCCTCTTCTTCCTCGTTGGAGCTGAGTGCGGAGAGGTCGAAGTCAGGCCCACCTTCGGCGCGACGAGGCGGAGGAGTAGGTGCCCTTGGCCGCTTGGCGGGGGCAGCGGCGGTAGTCCGGGACGACCCCGCTCCAGTTGCCGCTGCGGCGCGAGGCGCTCCCGCGGCAATAGTGCTTGTCGCGGCGGATCGTGTCGCGCGGCGCGACGGGTTGTGACCGCCCGCCGCCTGCTACATCCCCGCCTTGCGGAGACGCCTCCTTGGTGGAGCTGGGGGCATCTTGCGGCTCGCTAGCGGCAAGCTGCACGAGACGGCGGGCCACCTTCACGGGTTCGCCGACCAAGGCCGAGCGCGGCATGCTCTTCCTCGCCGTCAAGCCATTCTCACTCGGCAAGGCTTGACGCCTCTGCTGCCTCTGCCTCCTCCACGGTGAACCCAAATTCGCCCGCGGCAGCGGCTGCTGCTGCCTCCTCCGCCCTGGTGGCGATGCGCTGCATCTCCTCCTCAGTGGTGTCACGGGTGAGGCTCCTCTGTTCATCGGCACAGACCGCTACCTCCGCCAGCCCGTCGAAGAACTGCTGCACAACGTCGTCCGCAGGCTCCTGCCAAGTGGGGACGATCCCATGGGAGTCGCACTGCGGCATCATTGCGCGGATGCGGTCGAGTGAAGAATTATTGCACAGCTGAACGACACCTGCCGGCAACCTGAACCATTCGGGATGCTGGGGGTCGTGCTTGAACAACTCCTTGAGCATCGCATCCAGCTCCAGCACGGTGAATATGAAGTTGAGGCCCGGGCTCAGCCTCATGATATCCGCCGGACCCCCGAACTCCCAGGCGGGTCTCCTCCTCTCTTGCAGGGGGGCGATGCAGCGGCGAAGAAAATCCGTGCCAACAGCACCTACAGTGAGCCCGGCAAGCCTGAGACGCAAGATCCGGGTGGTGGCGATCTCCAGCTTGTCGTCATCCGCGGCCAGGGCGCTCCAATCGCTGCCGCGCACTACTGGGGCTTGGCGCAGGGTGGTGAATGGCTGCGGGTTCTCCTCGACGATCCAGCACCATTCTGCTCTCCACTCCTCCCATTTGCTGCGGAGCTCCCCCTCTAGATACGTCTCCTTCTTACCGGCTCTCGAGATCCAGGTGATCGCGCCGGACAAGGGCTCTCCTCTCTCGACCTGGGGCATGAAGTAGTGGCGGAAAAGGGCTACGTTTGGGTGGACTCCGACAAAGTTTTCGCAGAGATGTGCGAAAACCGCCATGGTCAGGACAGCATTGGGGGTGAAATCAAGGAGGTGGAACCCGTACGTGTTCATGATATCAGAGAAGAACTCAGAGAAGGGCGGGCAGAGCCCGCAGTAGAAGAACAGCACGAAGAAGGGGGGATCCGTTTGGAGCCCGTTTTGAAGCGGCGGCGGAGAGTACCTTCGTGCGCGGATGCGCTCGCGTCTCCGTCGACCAAAAGAGGTAGTACCACTCCCTCAGCTCCGCCGCGGCGAGCTCAGAGGGGAAAGTTGCCCGCTCCTTCCGCAGCGAGCTCGGAGGGGAAAGTTGCCTGCTCCTTCCGCAGTGCCTCAAGCCGCAGCGCCTCGGCTGACTTCACGCCCTTCCCGGTTTTCGGAGCCATGACGGAGGTGGTGTGTGAGATCGAAGGCGTTGGCGGCAACGGCGGCGATGGGGGGCGAAGCGCTGCTCTCTTTCGGCTTTGGAAGCGGAAGGGAGCGGCGGAGGTTTCTGAGATTGGAACCGAAAATGGTGAAGGTGGGGGAACTGCCCATGTTTCCCCTGCTTATAAAGAGGAGGAGGCGAACGTTACGCCTTTTCCGAATAAAGAACCACCCACGATCTCTCCCATGACGCCGCATTCGACGCGTGCCATTAAGGGAGAGCGCGGTGGATACGGAGTCAGATACGGCGTGACCTAGGCCGCGCGTGCCCGTGCCCTGTTTTGGGCCTGGCCCAACAGTGCTCGGCACCGTGTGTGGCCCAGGCCCGGGGGCTCCTGTCAGTGTACTAGAGTAAGGGGTACCCTACTATCCCGAACTTGTGCACGGGCAGTCGCAGCACCCCACGGCAAGGCTTGCCGGGTGACTGCCAAGGTCCTCCGTTGGTTCCTTTTGAGCCATTCAAGAACAAAGTGTTTAAGCCGAGAAGACAAAGCCCCGGCAAGAGGAGCTTGCTGGGAAGGTCAAGGCCCCGGCAAGAGGAGCTTGCCGGGAAGGCCAACCAAGGCATTTCAAGGGACTTTCCGCGACGCGCCTCGCGTCCCGGCAAGGCCCGGTAAGCGACAAGCTTCCGGACGCGACAAAGACAACGACCGCGGCAAGGCACTTGCAGCGCAGAGGCCACTCTATATCCGCTCTCAAACAAGCAACCACCAACGTGTCGCCTCGAGACCTTCCCAGGTAGCGGGCGGCGAAGTGTCGAGCTAGCGGTGCGAGGTGGCAAGCGGAGATGACAAGATAGCCATCATGGCGAGCGGTGGCGCCCGTAACGGTCACTTTTCTGCACTGTTTGGGCGACGTAGACGGGCATTTAATGCTTTTGTCCCCTGCCGTCAGGGTTAGGTACGATGCACTGTAGAAGCAGTTGTACCAACACAATCTTTTATGTTTTTGCCCTTGCATGCGTTGCCACCTGTCGGTGACCCCTTGAGCATATAAAAGGAGGCCCATGCGCAACGTAGAGGGGGTTGGGAAACATTCGAAACTAGAGAACACTCACGCTCTTGAGCAAAAACTCAATACAACCACAAAGCAGCAGTAGGAGTATTATCTCCCCGGAGAGCTCCGAAGCTGGGTAAAATCGCTCGTGTGCTTCGCCTCGATCCGCTCTTCGTGCGATCTCCGCCCCCCGCCGGACCGAAAAGGGGCTCCGGTCCCATAGGTGTTTGTTCCCACGATAGCCTCTTTCGCCTTCAGATCATGCTCCACGGACTCGCATTTCTTGCCGAGGTCCTGGAGCTCCTGCTGTACCTCACCTACCCTAGCACTTTGCTTTTCGCGCTCCTTACACTCTGAGGCTGCCTTGTCTTCAGCCTCGGACAGCGCCTTGTTTAGGGCCGCCAATTCGGTGGGGGCCCCTGTTACACGGTCACGACACTTAGTTGTTATACCCACCAATTCTGCCTATCCTTAAATATATAAGAATGGGAATTACTTACCCTTGGGGTCGAGCTCTCCCTGCGCCTGCTCCAGGTCCCGTTTCAGATCGGCAACCTTGGTGGTACGGGCAGCAGCAGCAAGCAGCACAGCCTGCTTATTCAAAACAATATTTATGATTAGACTCCTGCGGATTTTAATTGACCCTCTGCTCGGCTTTTCTTTCCGAATGCCAAACAGAGTATCAGGGGCTACTATCTATCGGGTGGTAATTTTGCACATATTTGTTACTTACCTCCAAGCCTGTTAGGACGCTGGTGCAAGCTTCGGTTAGTCCGCGCTTGGCGGACGAAACCTTCCGAATCACCGTACTCATAAGAGTACGGTGCCCTTCGTCCAGGGAAGCGCTGCAAAGCGCTTCCAGCAGACCGTCCGGCGCCCCATGCGCAACGGAAGTCTGCGACGCAGATGGCTCGCCCTCCTTAGCGAGGGGTCGCCTGCCTGAGTCCGGAACCATCGAAAGTTCCGGAATTCTGTTCGGCTGAGAGCCCGGCTGGCCGTGGCTCTCGTCGACACGATCCGCGGGGTTCTTGAACCCTGCGTGTCCGACGACTGGGACCCCGCCTTGGGGCGTCTACAGAGTCACCTCCCCCAGCTCTCGGAGCCTTTGGCATAACACCTCCGTGTCGTCCGCGGGTTGAGGAGTGGTGGCCGTCAGAAGCGAATTCATCTCCGAATTGCTCAGGGACCCGGAGGAGGATACCTCGGGGTGATCCCTGGCCGGACTGCACATATGTTCGGCATTATAAATACAAAAGCTGTGAAGTCAAGTTATGATAGAGTGCAGACAATTACGATCGCGCTAGGGGTTTTCCCCTGGGCAGCCACCCCTCCTCGCTGAGAGCGGCCGTGGCGGAGTAGTCCAGAAGGGGCCCCTTCACCTTCTTGGACGCCCTAGCCTCCCCTCCTGGGGCGTCTTTTCTCTTCTTCTCCCCCTCCCCGGTGGGGGAAGGTAGGATCTCTTTCTGATTCCTCCCGCCTCCGTGGGAGGAATCCGACTCGTCGTCATCGGACGACAGGGGAATGACGGCCCTGCGCCGAGGACCTTTTCCAGCCCCCGGGTCCGCCTTCCAGGACCCTTCATCCTTTCCGGATGGGGCGTCTTCTTCTTCTTCCTCCTCCCCTTCGTGGGAGGAGTCCGCCTTGCCTCTCTGGACGAGGCTTCCCAAGACGCCCTTATGCCGAGACCCTTTCGATCCCTGTGGCCTTCTTCTCGGCCTTCTTCTTCGGCACCTTGTACGGCGCCTGGACCAGCATCTCCGTCAGGAGAACATCTGTTGGGTCTTATGGCAGCGGAGCCGGGCTGTAAACCTGCTCCGCTGGCTCCACGTAATCCTGAAATTAATATACATAACTACTTAAGGCACTCCCGTGAATATATCGGGAAGAACTGTGTCTGGTGTCGGTCTAAGAACTCACCGGACTAGGAGCCCGCGCGGCGCGAAGCCTGCGGTCCTCGGATGTCGGAGGAGGCAATTCAGAGGCCTTGAACAGCTCCTTCCATGTGCCTTTGTGCGCCATGTCGTAGAGCCTCTAGAGCGTCCGATGCTCGGTGGGAACGAACTCCCACAGATTGACTGTCCGCCTCTAGCAGGGCAAGATCCAGCGAACGAGCATGACCTGGACCACGTTGACAAGCTTGATGTTATTGTCCTTCATGCTTTTGACGCATGTTTGGAGTCCGGCCAGCTCCGTGGAATCGCCCCAGGACAGGCCCTTCCTCTCCCAGGAGGTAAGCCGCATGGGGGCTCCGGACCAGAACTCGGGGGCCGCCGCCCAATTGGCGCCGCGCGGCTCGGTGATGTAGAACCACCCCAATTGCCATCCTTTTATGGTCTCCGCAAAGGAGCCGTCGAGCCATGTGACGTTGGGCATATGGCCTACCATGGCCCCTCCGCACTCCACCTGTTGGCCATAGGACGAAGTGAGGCCGGATGCGGAGGAAAGCCTCACACACGACGATGAACACCGAGATGTCGAGGACGAAATTCGGGGCCATATCGTGAAAATCCAGCCCGTAGTAGAACATAAGCACGCAGACGAAGGGATGGAGTGGAAATCCCAGTCCACGGGCGAAGTGGGCGATGAATACGACCCTCTCGTGGGGTCCTGGGGTCGGAATGACCTGCCCAGCGTCTGGTAGACGGTGCGCTATACCCGTGGCCAAGTATCCGGCCGCCCAAAGATTGGCGATGTGCTTCTCCTGGACGGTAGAAGCCACCCACTTGCCTCCTGCTCCGGACATGTTTAGCTGTGCGGGGAAGACTTGGGCTTGGGCGCTGGAGCTCGAGGGGGCAAGTGTGGGCAAAGGAGGAGGAAGCCGTGGGTGAAAATGGGGGAACCTTATCCCTTTATAGAGGCGGCTGAAGCGGTGCGCCTCCCCACATGCCCGTTGGGAGTCGCCTGTTTCCCAAGCGCCATGATTAATGGCGTGGTGAGATTACCCATACCCGTATTGATGAGAATCCCGTAATGAGGGGACACAATCTCTGCTTTGACAAGACATGTCACAGAAACCGCCTCGTGATATGCGTTGTAGCTGGTTGTGGGGAAACGGTTCGAATAATGATCCGACTGTAATAACATGTCACGTCGTCAGAAAAAGTTGTCAGCAGATTGCATTTGTGAAATATCATTCTCTATACGGTGGTATGTGAAGACTATCTTGCGGATCCGGACATGATCTACGTGTTCGATAACCATTTTGGAGTATTCAGAGGAGGAACCCGCCTTGCAATGCCGAAGACAATGCGCGCCGGACTCATCGTCATTGAAGCCTGGTTCAGGGGCTATTGAGGGAGTCCTGGATTAGGGGGTATCCGGACAGCCGGACTGTGTACAACGTTCGGACTATGGAAGCGTGAAGATACAAGACTCAAGACTTCGGCCTGTGTCCGGATGGGACTTTCCTTGGCGTGGAAGGCAAGCTTGGCGATCCGGATATTATATTTCCTTCCTTGTAACCGACTCCATGTAAACCCTAGCCCTCTCCGGTGTCTATATAAACCGGAGAGGTTGGTCCTTAGAAGGCCAATCACAATTACATTCATACCATCATAGGCTAGCTCCGAGGGTTTAGCCTCTACGATCTCGTGGTAGATCAACTCTTGTACTACCCATATCATCAATATTAATCAAGCAAGAAGTAGGGTTTTACCTCCATTGAGAGGGCTCGAACCTGGGTAAACACCTGTGTCCCTTACTTCTTGTTACCATCAGCGTTGACGCACAGATCGGGACCCCCTACCCGAGATCCGCCAGTTTTCACACCGACAATCACCTCCTTAACGGACCAAGACATTCGATCAAGAGTGATTAAGCATAATTTTTTGCGAACACCCCCGTATAGTATGCATGGGGGCTGAAGCCAACGACTGCTAACTTTCAGAGTGCATCTTTATATATACATATATATATAAACGGCTACACAGGGGACATAATCATATTTTCAGACAACCATTATAAATATAGCCTTACAATCAAAATAAACAAAGTTTTTACAATGATTTTAATCATCACTCGAATAGGAGATTCTTCGGGCACTGCACCTCTATCAGGCGGGCACCCTTTGTGACCTGCGCCAAGTAGTACCCGGCCGGATGTTGGCCCCCTACCGGATCCTGGGACGCTATCATAGTAGCATCCATATCCGTCCAATACGCTTTAACGCGGGCAAGGGCCATCCGCACACCCTCTATGCATGCCGGCCGCCTCATGGCATCGATCCGAGGCACGGCCCCAAGGAACTGTTGCACCAAACCAAAGTAACTGTCCGACCTAGGCCCCTTCGACCAATGATGGTCTATTACAGACCGCATTGCAAGCCCGGATAGCCTGTGAAGCTCCGCCACAGTAGTAAATCTTATCACTCAACGGCAGCGGGCGAGTGGGAGCATTGAACTGCGACCAAAAAAGCTTCTCCACCTCCTTCTCACCCTGATCTTTGAAGAACTCCACAGCATCAGCCGTACTCTTCGCCAGGTCTGCGTATGCGTCCGGCGAGCTCCAGCGTCCATCCAGGGGAGCATACTTCGGATCGAAGAACTTCGTCCGCAGCAAATAGGAACCCCCAGCCGCAATTTTACCAGCTTGTTGAAGCTCCTCCCGCGCACCCCTTATCTCTGTCCGTATTTCCTTGGTGGCATTAAGTGCCTTGCTCAGGTCAGCCGATTTATCCCCATGTTCCTTCTTCAGGAGCTCATACCGGTCAGCGGCCTTTTTTATCTCGATATACATTTCGGCTATCTTCTCCTCGCTTCGGCGATGAGCAGCCTGTTCGGCTCTCAATTCCTCAGGCGCCTTTAAGTCAGCCGCATTGCTCACCCGAGCTTGTTCCTTGGTTAGAACAAGTTCCGCCCTCAGGGCCTCCACGGCAGCAGCACCATCTGCAGTCCGAACATATTACGTTAATATGTGCCACCTTAATATTTTCCTATGCAATGGAAAGACAAAACACATACCTTGTGATTTATCCAGCCGCTCATTCATCAGCGTGATATCGGCATCAATTGACCCAATTTGCCTCGTCAGTTTGGCAACTTCAACGGAATGGCCGGCGGCCGGACCCACAGGTACCTGCACATATTTACAACACCAATTATTGATTGATGATCCCCCGTTTGCCGCCTAGGGCGGGCAACCAGAGTCTCAGGGGCTACTACCTATATGGTGTATTCTTTGTTACATACCTCAAAGCCTCTGAAAAGGCTTGTAAATGCTTCATTCAAACCGCTTGTAGAGGATCAAATCTTCTTGAGCACCGCGCTCATTAACAAGCGGTGCTCCCCTGAGAGCGCAACTCGCTCCAGCAAGCCCGTCAGTACGTCCGGCCAGACATCGAACTGCGTCGGACTCTTCCCATCGCCCCCCGTTGTAGCCAAAGGCTCCGGGTGCAGGGCAGCTGACGAATTGACTGCCGGCTTCGGCAGATTCGGACTCCCGGGGATGTCTTTTGGGATCATTAGACTTATGCCCCTAGTTGTGTCCCACTCATCTGTTTTACCCCTAATTCGCAAAAGTCACTAGTTCTATCGAAGTCACTTTGCTCCTCTTATGCTTTTGCCCATTTGACCGTTTGACCGTCAGTTTGAAAACTTCATAACTAATTCATAATAAATCAGAAAAATGCAAATAAGATACCGAAATGTTCAGATAAACATCACCTATATGCCAGTGTCATTTGCATTCATGAAAAAATTGTTGAAAAGTGCACATCTGAGTTTTAGCTCTTTCGATACCACCATGAATAGTAAACTCTAAGAAAATTCAATAAAATTCAAAAAAAATATGGTGGCAAAGAACGACAAATGTTCTAAGTGCTTGCCAAGTTTCATTAGGGAACGACATTGGTGGAAGTCATGGCAAAAAAATAATCTATTTTGGAGAGTTGATTTTTTTTGCCGCGGCACCCATGAATGTTATTCCCTGATGAAACTTGGCAGGCACTTAAAACATTTGTCATTCTTTGCCACCAATTTTTTTTGAATTTTTTGAACTTTTTTAGAGTTTACTATTCATGGTGGTATCAAAAGAGCTAAAACTCAGATGTGCACTTTTCAACACTTTTTTCATAATTACAAATGACACTGACATATAGGTGATGTTTTTTTGAACATTTTGGTATCTTATTTGCATTTTTCTGATTTAGTATGAATTATTTATGAAGTTTTCAAACTGACGGTCAAACGGTCAAAGGGCAAAAGCATAAGAGGAGCAAAGTGACTTGGACAGAACCGATGTCTTTTGGGAATTAGGGGTAAAACAGACGAGTGGGACACAACTAGGGGCATAAATCTAATTATCCCATGTCTTTTTCCATGGTTTGGGCATCTCTGCCTCCAGATCTTTTGAGGCAGCCCTTTTCTTCCCGCGCGGAGAGGAGGCCTTAGCCTCCCCTCCCCGAGTATCCTCCTTGGGTTAGGTAACAGTTCCCCGGTTCGGATGCGTAGCATGTGGGGTTTGGTATCTTCGTCGCTCCCCTTGTCTTTCCCCGAGGGCATTTTGCTGAGTACCCGGTCGAGCATCTTGGCCATGGTGGGGGCAGGCGAGCCTTCACGAAGCGGTGCCTGACACCTGATTCTCTCCGCCTAGCTGAGCCATTCCTGGACGCAGGTGGTTGTCAGAACAAACAGTCACGATAAATGCAAAACAAGGTGTCCAGTATCAGGGCTACTTACTTGGGTATCTAGGCGATTACAGCTTAGGCCCACATCCTCGGTGGTGTCCGGACACACTACTTTCCGTCCGAAGAATAATTTGCACATCTCTTCAAGCTTCAAGCCGAAGAAGTGCTTGACGGTCCGCGGGCCCTCAGGATTGAACTCCCACATCCGGAGAAGCCGGCGCTGGCACGGCAACATCCGCCGGATTAACATCACTTGCATTATGCTGACAAGATTGATGTCCCTCGCAAGAAGCTCCCGGATGCGATTCTGCAGTACTGGTATATCACTAGCGGGCCCCCAATTCCTCCCTACGTCTGTCCAAGACGCCAACTATGGCGGAGGGCCCGAGCGAAACTCGGGAGCAGCCACCCACTTTGTGCCTCTGGGAGCTGTGACATAAAATCACCTCTGTTGCCATACATCGGATACTTCTGGGAAAGAACCCTCTGGCCACGGGGTATCGGTGTTTCTGCTTATTATGGCACCTCCGCACTCCACATGTCGCCCCTCGAATATCTTCGGTGTCACATTGAAGGTCTTGAGCCATAAGCCGAAGTGCGGGGTGACGTGGAGAAAAGCCTGACACACGATAATGAACGACGAGATATGGAGGATGGCGTCTAGAGCCAGATCATGAAAATCCAACCCATAATATAACATGAGCCCCCTCACGAAGGTTTCGAGGGTGAAACCCAAACCACGGAGGAAGTGTGCGACGAAAACGACACACTCATTGGGCTTCGTCGTAGGGATGACCTACCCTGGAGCAGGAAGTCTGTGCTAGATATCTGCGATCAAGTATTCGACCTCCCTAAGCTTTGTAATGTCCTTCTCTTCAATCGAGGAGGCCACCCACCGGCCTTGAGGGTCAGATCCGGACATATTGGAGGATTCCGGAGGGGTGGAGCGGAGGTTGATAAGGTAATTGTACCTTCTCCTAAATTGGAAAGTAGTTCATCACAGAAATTAGTTCCAGTGATTTCTACACCAATTAGTGAGGAAGCTAATGATGATGATCATGAAACTTCAGATCAAGTTACTACCGAACCTCATAGATCAACTAGAGTAAGATCTGCACCAGAGTGGTACGGTAATCCTATTCTGGAAGTCATGTTACTTGACCATGACGAACCTACGAACTATGAGGAAGCGATGATGAGCCCAGATTCCGCAAAATGGCTTGAGGCCATGAAATCTGAGATGGGATCCATGTATGAGAACAAAGTATGGACTTTGGTTGACTTGCCCAATGATCGGCAAGCCATTGAGAATAAATGGATCTTCAAGAAGAAGACTGACGTTGATGGTAATGTAACTGTCTACAAAGCTTGACTTGTTGCGAAAGGTTTTTTGACAAGTTCAAGGGGTTGAATACGATGAGACTTTCTCACCCGTAGCGATGCTTAAGTCTGTCCGAATCATGTTAGCAATTGCTGCATTTTATGATTATGAAATATGGCAAATGGATGTCAAAACTACATTCCTGAATGGATTTCTGGAAGAAGAGTTGTATATGATGCAACCGGAAGGTTTTGTCGATCCAAAAGGTGCTAACAAAGTGTGCAAGCTCCAGTGATCCATTTATGGACTGGTGCAAGCCTCTCGGAGTTGGAATAAACGCTTTGATAGTGTGATCAAGGCATATGGTTTTATACAGACTTTTGGAGAAGCCTGTATTTACAAGAAAGTGAGTGGGAGCTCTATAGCATTTCTGATATTATATGCAGATGACATATTGTTGATTGGAAATGATATAGATTTTCTAGAAAGCATAAAGAAATGTTTGAAAGGATCTTTAAAAGAAAGACCTCAGTAAAGCTACTTACATATTGAGCATCAAGATCTATTGAGATAGATCAAGACGCTTGATAAGATTTTCAATGAGTACATATCTTGACAAGATTTTGAAGTAGTTCAAAATAAGTCAAAGAAAGAGTTCTTGCCTGTGTTGCAATGGTATGAAATTGAGTAAGACTCAAATCCCGACCATGGCAGAAAATAGAAAGAGAATGAAAGTCATTCCCTATGCATCAGTCATAGGTTCTATAAGAGTATGCCATGCTATGGACCATACCTATTGTATACTCTGCCCTTGTTTGGCAACGGAGTACAACAGTGATCTAGGAGTAGATCACTGGACATTGGTCAAAATTATCCTTAGTGGAATAAGGATATGTTTCTCGATTATGAAGGTGACAAAAGGTTCATCATAAAGGGTTACATCGATACAAGTTTTGGCACTGATCCAGATGACCCTATGTCTTAATTTGGATACATATTGAAAGTGGGAGCAATTAGCTAGAGTAGCTCCGTGCAGAGCATTGTAGACATAGAATATTTGCAAAATACATACGGCTCAATGTGATGCACCCATTGACTAAACTTCTCTCACGAGCAAAACATGATCATACCTTAGTACTCTTTGGGTGTTAATCACATAGCGATGTGAACTAGATTACTGACTCTAGTAAACCCTTTGGGTGTTGATCACATGACGATGTGAACTATGGGTATTAATCACATACAGATGTGAATATTGGTGTTAAATCACATGGCGATGTGAACTAGATTATTGACTCTAGTACAAGTGGGAAACTGAAGGAAATATGCCCTAGAGGCAATAATAAAGTTATTATTTATTTCCTTATATCATGATAAATGTTTATTATTCATGCTAGAATTGTATTAACTGGAAACATAATACATGTGTGAATACATAGACAAACAGTGTCACTAGTATGCCTCTACTTGACTAGCTCGTTAATCAAAGATGGTTAGGTTTCCTAACCATAGACATGAGTTGTCATTTGATTAACGGGATCACATCATTAGGAGAATGATGTTGCTATTGCTTTATTCATGACTTATACACGTTCCTATAACTATGAGATTATGCAACTCCCATTTATCGGAGGAACACTTTGTGTGCTACCAAACGTCACAACGTAACTGGGTGATTATAAAGGATCTCTACAGGTGTCTCCAAAGGTACATGTTGAGTTGGCGAACACCACATCATAATGGTGTGTCCGAATGTCGTAATCGTACTTTACTAGATATGGTGCGATCTATGATGTCTCTTACTGATTTACCGCTATCATTTTGGGGTTATGTTTTAGAGATGGCCGCATTCACGTTAAATAGGGCACCATCAAAATCCGTTGAGATGACGCCTTATGAACTGTGGTTTGGCAAGAAACCAAAGTTGTCGTTTCTTAAAGTTAGGGCTGCGATGCTTATGTGAAAAAGCTTCAACCAGATAAGCTCGAACCCAAATCGAAGAAATGTGTCTTCATAGAATACCCAAAGGAAACTGTTGGGTACACCTTCTATCACAGATCCGAAGGCAAGACATTTGTTGCCAAGAATGGATCATTTCTAGAGAAGGAGTTTCTCTCAAAAGAAGTGAGTCGGAGGAAAGTAGAACTTGATGATGTAACTGTACATGCTCCTTTATTGGAAAATAGTTCATCAAAGAAACCGGTTCCTGTGATGACTACACCAATAAGTAAGGAAGATAATGATATTGATCATGAAACTTCTAATCAAGTTGCTACAGAACCTCGTAGGTCAACTAGAGTAAGATCCGCACCAGAGTGGTATGGTAATCCTATTCTGGAGGTCATGTTACTTGACCATGGCAAACCTACGAACTATGAGGAAGCGATGATGAGCCCAGATTCCGCAAAATGGCTTGAGGCCATGAAATCTAAGATGGGATCCATGTATGAGAACAAAGTGTGGACTTTGGTTGACTTGACCGATGATCGGCAAGCCATCGAGAATAAATGGATCTTCAAGAAGAAGACTGACGTTGATGGTAATGTTACTCTCTACAGAGCTCGACTTGTTGCGAAATGTTTTCGACAAGTTCAAGGGGTTGACTACGATGAGACTTTCTCACCCGTAGCGATGCTTAAGTCTGTCCGAAGCATGTTAGCAATTGCCGCATTTTATGATTATGAAATTTGGCAAATGGATGTCAAAACTGCATTCCTGAATGAATTTCTGGAAGAAGAGTTGTATATGATGCAACCAGAAGGTTTTGACGATCCAAAGGATGCTAACAAAGTGTGCAAGCTCCAGCGATCCATTTATGGACTGGTGCAAGCCTCTCGGAGTTGGAATAAACGCTTTGATAGTGTGATCAAAGCATATGGTTTTATACAGACTTTTGGATAAGCCTGTATTTACAAGAAAGTGAGTGGGAGCTCTGTAACATTTCTAATATTATATGTGGATGACATATTATTGATTGGAAATGATATAGAATTTTTGGATAGCATAAACGGATACTTGAATAAAAGTTTTTTGATGAAAGACCTCGGTGAAGCTGCTTACATATTGGGCATCAAGATCTATAGAGATAGATCAAGACGCTTAGTTGGACTTTCACAAAGTACATACCTTGATAACGTTTTGAAAAGGTTCAAAATGGATCAAGCAAATAAAGGGTTCTTGCCTGTAATACAAGGTGTGAAATTGAGTCAGACTCAATGCCCGACCACTGCAGAAGATAGAGAGAAAATGAAAGAAGTTCCCTATGCTTCAGCAATAGGCTCTATCATGTATGCAATGCTATGTACCAGACCTGATGTGTGCCTTCCTATTAGTTTAGCAGGGAGGTACCAAAGTAATCCAGGAGTGGATCACTGGACAGCGGTCAAGAACATCCTGAAATACTTGAAAGGACTAAGGATATGTTTCTCGTTTATGGAGGTGACAAATAGCTAGTCATAAATGGTTACGTCGATGCAAGCTTTGACACTGATCCGAACGATTCTAAATCACAAACCGGATACATGTTTATATTGAACGGTGGAGCTGTCAGTTGGTGCAGTTCTAAACAAAGCGTCATAGAGGGATCTACATGTGAAGCGGAGTACATAGCTGCTTCGGAAGCAGCAAATGAAGGAGTCTGGATGAAAGAGTTCATATCCGATCTAGGTGTCATACCTAGTGCATCAGGTCCAATGAAAATCTTTTGTGACAATACTGGTGCAATTGCCTTGGAAAAGGAATCCAGATTTCACAAGAGAACCAAGCACATCAAGAGACGCTTCAACTCCATCCGGGATCAAGTCCATGTGGGAGATATAGAGATTTGCAAGATACATACGGGTCTGAATGTTGCAGACCCGTTGACTAAGCCTCTTCCACGAGCAAAACATGATCAGCACCAAGGCTCCATGGGTGTTAGAATCATTACTGTGTAATCTAGATTATTGACTCTAGTGCAAGTGGGAGACTCGAGGAAATATGCCCTAGAGGCAATAATAAATATTATTTATTTCTTCATATCATGATAAATGTTTATTATTCATGCTAGAATTGTATTACCCGGAAACATAATACATGTGTGAATACATAGACAAACATAGTGTCACTAGTATGCCTCTACTTGACTAGCTCATAAATCAAAGATGGTTAAGTTTCCTAACCATAGACATGAGTAGTCATTTGATTAACGGGATCACATCATGAGGAGAATGATGTGATTGACTTGACCCATTCCGTTAGCTTAGCACTTGATCGTTTAGTATGTTGTTATTGCTTTCTTCATGACTTATACATGTTCCTATGACTATGAGATTATGTAACTCCCGCTTACTGGAGGAACACTTTGTGTGCTGATATGTCCATTTTGTATCATGCTTTTATATCAATATTTATTGCATTATGGGCTGTTATTACACATTATATCTCAATACTTATGGCTATTCTCTCTTATTTTACAAGGTTTACCATGAAGAGAGGGAATCTTGAACCTGGAATTCAGGTGAAAAGGAGCAAACGTTGGAAACCTATTCTGCACAACTCCAAAAGTCCTGAGACTCCACGAAACAACTTTTTGGATTTAATAAGAATTTATGAGCAAAAGAAATAGGTCAGGGGGCCCACACCCTGTCCAGGAGACAGGGGGCGCCCCCCCTATAGGGCGCGCCCTCCGATCTCCTGGGCCTCCGGCGTCCATCTTCTGCTATATCATCACTTTTACCCTGGAAAAAATTGTGGGCAAGCTTACGGGACGAAACTCTGCCGCCACGAGGCGGAACCTTGGCAGAATCAATCTAGGGCTCTGGTGGAGCTGTTCTGCCGGGGACACTTCCCTCCGGGAGGGGGAAATCATCACCAACGATCCTCTCATCGGGAGGGGGTCAATCTCCATCAACATCTTCACCAGCACCATCTCCTCTCAAAACCCTAGTTCATCTCTTGTATCCAATCTTGTATCAAAACCACAAATTGGTACCTGTGGGTTGCTAGTATTGTTGATTACTCCTTGTAGTTGATGCTAATTGGTTTACTTGGTGGAAGATCATATGTTCAGATCCTTTATGCATATTATTACTCCTCTGATTATGAACCTGAATATGTTTTGTGAGTAGTTACGTTTGTTCCTGAGGACATGGGTGAAGTCTTGCTATTATTAGTCATGTGAATTTCGTATGCGTTCGATATTTTGATGAGATGTATGTTGTCTTTTCCGCTAGTGGTGTTATGTAAACGTCGACTACATGACACTTCACCATTATTTGGGCCTACAGGAAGGCATGGGGAAGTAATAAGTAGATGATGGGTTGCTAGAGTGACAGAAGCTTAAACCCTAGTTTATGCGTTGCTTTGTTAGGGGCTGATATGGATCCATATGCTTAATGATGTGGTTAGGTTTACCTTGATACTTGTTTTTGTAGTTGGGGATGCTTGCAATAGAGGTTAATCATAAGTGGGATGCTTGTCCAAGTTAGGGCAGTACCCAAGTACAGGTTCACCCACATATCAAATTATCAAAGTACCGAATGTGAATCATATATATGAACGTGATGAAAACTAGCTTGATGATAATTCCCAATGTGTCCTCGGGAGCTCTTTTATTATTATTAGAAGTTGTCCAGGCTTATCATTTGCTACATAAAGGATTGGGCCACCTTGCTGCACTTTATTTACTTTATTTACTTGGTGCTCGTTATATTTATCTTATCACAAAACTATCTATCACCTACAATTTCAGTGCTTGCAGAGAAAACCTTACTGAAAACCGCTTAACATTTCCTTCTACTCCTCGTTGGGTTCGACACACTTACTTATCGAAAGGACTACGATAGATCCCCTACACTTGTGGGTAATCATGTGCTACCAAACGTCACAACATAACTGGGTGATTATATGAAAGTGTGTTATATCGACTAGAGGGGGGGTGAATAGGCGATTTTTATGAAATTCTTCACTGAGGAATTTGCCGGTGAGGAAATTCCTTAGCGAAGAACTATTAGCAGCGGAATAAGTACTTAGAAGTAAACATAACAGATTACACACATAGTCAGCATGATGAAATGAAGACTAGAATAGAGTACAGAAAGCGTAAACACAGGATAACAAGATGAAGACAAACAGGTGAAGAAATTGAACGAGGAATTTGTGAAAGTCTTGATCAAAGTCTTCAAGCACGATATGAACAACATACAATGCGTAATGAGGAAATGGATGAGTTGAGGAAATAGAACCGGTCGGTTGGTGATGACAATGATTTGGTAAACCAGTTCCAACTGCTGTCTCGGTTATGCGTCTGGTTGGAGCGGTGAGTATTTAAACTTGAGGACACACGATCCGGACACCCGATCTTTGAGCGCAACTCAGACACCCAGTCCTCACCGTATTCTCCTTGAACTAAGACCACGCAGTCCTCGTCCAATCACTCGTGGTAAGTCTTGGTGACTTCCAAACCTTCACGACTTGGTCACTCGGTGATCCACAATTCCTCTTGGATGCTCTAGACCTTGGCGCCTAACCGTCGGAAGAAGCACAGTCTTCAAAGGTAACAAGCGTCGGATCCACGCAGATCAATTTCTTGATGATGCTCAATCACTTGGGGTTTTAATGGGTTTGGTTTGGATTTTCCTCACTTGATGATTTTCGCTCAAAGTCCTCGGAGGATGGGTTGCTCTCAAATGACAAGTGTCAAGTTCTCTCGGAGCAGCCAACCAACTAGTGGTTGTAGGGGGCGGCTATTTATAGCCTAGGGAGCAGCCCAACATGATAAGACATAAATGCCCTTCAATGATATGACCGTTAGGTGGATAAGATATTTTGGTCCGCCGGCGCGCAGCACAGCAACGGTCGGAAATTTGACTTTCAAAGTCCTCAGGGCTATCATGTTCCTCATCAGTGTAGGCAATTCAGACCGGCGAATTCCTAACTCCTCGATCGAGCAAAGTCCTTAGTGAATGAAGAACTGCGTCTCATCCATGATGAATTTGATTGAAGCGTATGAGATTTCAATGGCTTCACTCGAAGGGATTGGTAGGTGTAGGATTTTGAGTTGAGCATCACATGGAAATTTTTCCTTAGTATTTCCTCGACCCCCTTTAACAGTACGGTGTTTCCTATGAATCAAGAAAGAGAAAATGAAACTACAAAAACAAAAGTCTTCACGCTTCATATTTCTCAAATGAATATCAGGTCTTCATGGTCACACCAATTTCTTCACTTTCAAAGTCTTCAGAAAGTCTTCAGAATATCAAAGTCTTCAGTCGAAGAACTTCATTTTTAGGGGTCGACTTTCTCTGTAAATATCAAACTCCTCATAGACTTATAGACCTGTGTACACTCACAAACGCATCAGTTACTTAACCTATAAATCTTCAATACACCAAAATCACTAAGGGGCACTAGATGCACTTACAATCTCCCCCTTTTTGGTGATTGATGACAACATAGGTTAAGTTTTCAACGGGGATAAACAAATGAAGTATAAATACTGATATTGAGGAATTTGATTGCAAGATATAGCAGAACTCCCCCTCAATATGTGCATAATGAGGAATTTGCTTTTGAGGCAATGCACATTTGAAGAATTGAATCATGGAGATCTCCCCCTATATCTTGTAATTCATACACGCATTTGATATATATACTATGAAGAACTTGAAATGCATGATGAAATATGGTGCCTGATGAGATTCAGCATGCGTGCAATGATATTTAACGAGGAATAAGCATGCAGAATAGCACATCAAAAGTATCAGAGCTCAAATATCACATTCAGAGCTTAGTGCTTCAAAAGCATCAGAGCATAACACGTATCAAAATCAGAGCATCAAGCATATCGAAGCACGATCAAAAGTATCAGAGCACAGTGCAAGTCAGCACAATGCACCGTTCAAAAGTATCAGGGCACCATCGGTTTTTAAGATTACAACTCGATCAAATAAAAGTTTCGGAAGAACGAGAGTTGTAACTTAATAATAAAACACCCATAGTATAATAAACGCCCATAGTATAAACCCGCTTGAAGACTAACTCAGATTTCTCCCCCTTTGTCATCAAATGACCAAAAGGATTGAAACTGAGGACTAACGCCCCTGAAGATATTCAAGTTGATGGAGGAGCGCCAACGTTGTCGGGGTTGTTTGTTGAAGTAGGGCCTGCCGCAGTGTCGTCCAAATCGTCATATTCATCAGTTTCGCGCGATGAAGAATAAGAGCTGGCCACCAAATCAGGAACTTTGACTCTCTTGAATTTCTTCGGAGGTGGTGCAGACCAGTCATAAGCTTCCTGAAGACCCATAGTCTTCAATTCTTCCACGGAATAGACATGATTAAGAACAGCCCAGGTGCGGTTGAGGGTTTCATGAAGGTAATCTTGGTTTTCTTCACCGCATTATGCGTTGAGGTCATGTTGTGAAGAATTGCAGCAAATTGGCGCTTCACCCATTTCGATTGCGTTCAACCTTCCGATGAAGACCGAGGAGTAACTCATGATCAGTCATCACCACAGGTGCGATTGCTTGAGGCTGTTGCTTGGTTGAGGTATTTCTTGGCGGTGTCATGCGTTGCGAATCGTCATTGGTGGAGTAAGATGCAGCCTTGCAAAATTGACCATCAATGGACAAGTGCCTTCATCAATTACAATGCTGCCTTGCCCTTGTCATCGATGATGAAATTGGTCGCTGAGGACTTCAATGGGCGGCGAAGCTGCCATGGTTCGAGAGTGGCAGCCTTGTAGTTCGATGAAGATCTTGCCCTTATGAATCTCATGATCCAAAGGCGCATATGGCTTCAGCTCAAAAGGTGACATTGCAACATTTGCCAGAGTCCTCATGAAGAAATCATGGAAGTTGACTGGAACGCCATGAATGATATTGAAAAGCATGTTCTTCATGATGCCAACGACATCTTCTTCATTAGAGTCGTGGCCTTTGATGGGACTCATTGTCTTCGTCAAGATTCTGTAAACAGTCAAGGCACATCTGACAAATCCTTGACGAGGAATTTGGTTCGAGGGGCTTGGCCTGGTTTCAGCGGCTTCATAAGCACTTGCATAAAGTGATCAGATAACTCACGGTCATTGTAAATGCAGCGTGCAGATTCATGGGGAGGATCAAGAGGAAGGACACGAAGCAATTCATTCTTTGGTGCCTTGTAGTGAGTATTCTCGATCATCAATCCAGACCCATGAATTGATGTCTTGGCATCTCCGGTGATGTGCGGTGGCATAGAACGAAGAATGAGTTCTTCATTCGATCACATATATCGGTCAGAAATTCAGCAGCCACGCATCGTGAAGAACACGAAGTTCGGCTCGAAGCACGGCGGTGATTCCATATCCACATGAGGAATATGCTCATGATCGAAGATCTTGTCCTTGTCAAATAGCGAGGAATAGAAGTTTGCTTGAGTGGGAGTCGAGCGTCTTTTCCTCATTCGGCGGAGTCATAAGATTATAAGCGATGAAGAACACGTGCTCGAAAAGAAGTCTTCAGCCTTGAATTTTTGCTTGCTTGAGAATGGATTCTTTGGCTTGGGCAGAGGAATATAAGTGATTTGCGGCACAACCTCCGGAATCGCGATCTCGGGTTCTTGGTGAGGAATTTGGGTTCCTCTCCTTGTGCGGTTTGAGGATCAGCAGTGGGTTCTTCAGCGCTAGTGGCTGGAATCTCTTTGTTGACAGACGATGTGGGATGAGTTTCTTCAGAGCCCATTTGAACAGTTGTAGCCGGGGACAGATGAACTTGTTGAAGCGGAGTGAAGAGAGGAGTATTGGGATGCTGACTTTCCCAAAAGTCATCGCTCATCACAGGTGTAGTGCACCCAATATCCACGTCTTCATCTTCTTTTTCAATTTCCTCAACACCTGCCTCTTCAACAGTGAATTGAGGCACGGGTGAGGAAGCAACATGAGTTGAAGGGAAAGCTTCCACTTCTATTTCTTCATCAAGCTGTTCTGACGTAGCAACAGATTGATTTTCTTCATCTGATCCGCTTGGGATCGTGTATTCTTCTCCATAAGGAACAATTTCCTTAGATGACATGGAGGAAATGGGAATGGCATCAATAGGATCCTCAATCGAGCTGGTCATTGGCTTCATTTTCTTCGCAGCCGAAGATTTTGACGCAGCTGATGCCTTCCTCTTCTTCACTGCAGCTCGTTCTGTAGCCTTTGTCTTCTTCAATTCATATGTAGAAGGAAGAATTGGAGATGGTGTTGGTGCAGGAGGAGCTGAGGATTGTGGTACAGTTTCTTGGTATGGCCCAGTGCAGTTGCCTGTTTCCTTCAGATTCTTGAGGCACCGCTAGTGGATGACACAGGAATTTCTTCAGCAATGGAATGGAGTCATCAGCCCTGGAACTTGTGTTTTTATCAGCACGCTGAAAGTCATCAGCAGTGCTGGCATGTTCTTCAGCAGGCTGAGCAGATTCTTCAGCCTGAGGATTTTCTTGTTGCGATGGGGCTGCAACATTTGACATTTTCTTCGTCAGAGTGACGAATCTCACCTTGGCTCCTTGCCAATCAGCATGGTAAGCATCGAAATCCTTGCTCAGGGCTTGAATTTCAGATTGTGCTTTGAGGAGTTCGTCAGGAGTCAAGTTGATGATGTTCTTCCTCAGAAGCTTCTCCTTTCTGGCTTTTGCTCTTTTCAATTCACGAGCCTTCTCAAATTTCCATTTCTCTTCAGAGATGAAATGGTTCAGCATATGACTTTGACCAGGAGTCAGTGGCAGATCCGGAATGGGAGTGTTTGGATCCTGATGCCACAGGTCAATAAAGTCAAGGATCTTCTTCAGATCCAAAATCAGAGGCACACTTGTTCTTTTGGCTCTAGCGGCCTTGGTCAGTCTGTCCCTGATGATTTCTTCAAGTTCTTCATCAGAGGCTTCATCATCAGAGGGAACGTCGAATGCGACCTGTTTCTTCTTTGGACTTGGCCGAGGACCGCGTCCGGCGATTGCTTTTGTCTTCAGCAGATGGGGCTGTTGAGGACATTGGTGCAGTGAGGAACTTGTTGAGACACGAAGCAATTGAGAAACCCTGAGTCCTTTGACAAGTAGCAAGATGCACATGTGTTGAGGACTTGGAGGGAGCTGCTGAGGATTTTGAATGAGCAGCAGCAGTCTGAGGAATTTGCCGTGAAGGCGCGACTGAGGAACTGGGCCGTGAGGGCGCTGACGGTGAAGCACTTGGCTTGCGTGCAGGCTTCTTCGGCATTGATTTCCTCGGCTTGACCGAGGGCTCAGCAGCAGCAGCAGCAGCAGACTCATTGAATTTCCTCACTGCCTCCTTGGCCTGTCTTGCCAATTTGGCTTGGCGCCTGGACCATTCTTCAGGAAAGTCTTCACCACTCTTGATGCTAGTGGGATCAGCGATTTGGCCAGGTGCCAAAGGAGCTCTTGGGCATGGAGGGTTCAAAGCGAATTTCCTCATGTACTTGGGAGTAACGTAGCGGTACTCCCTCCATTCGCGTGCCCATCTTCTTTCTATCCTCTGTATGCGCACTTTGCGCTGATTTTTGGTCTCCTTGCCAAATTTGGATTCATCAGGTGTGCAGTAGTCTTTGTATATTTACTCAGGAATCTCAAAGGCAGTCATGACTTCCGGTTTCTTTCCTCCCTTCTGCGGTCTCTTGCCTTCTGCCATTTTCTTCAGGTGAGCAATTTGAACAATAGACCACTCTGAAGAAGTATGCAGTTTTTCTTCAAGGAACGCTGCAAATGAGTTAAGTTGATGACAACCTAGTGATTCAGCAGCGGACATGAGTACCTGTGAACAGAGTGTAGGTGCGAGGAATTTGGAGAGGTCATATGCGTTCTCAGAAGATTTTTCAAAAGAAGCAAGTTTTGAGGAATTTGACCAGTTGAGCCTTGAGGAATTTCACTAAGCGTTTTGTCTCGAGTTCGAGTTGTGCAGATTGAAAATCCGCACAATTGAGGAATCTTGAAGAACTGAATGCTTAGAGAGATAAATCAAGAACATATAGTGTGTGAGGTGTTCATATGTGAAGATTTGAAGAGCAAAAACCTTTGAAGATTTTCGAAAGATTTGAGAATCAGCGAGTAATAAAAGTGACTTTTAATTACCCGAATCAAGAACACGACGAACAGAGATGAACTGTAGTGAAGTTAAATCACGTTAGATCTCCCACGCCCTAACTTGGCGAGAGGGAGACAGCTACGGCGGCGGAGTGAAGATTTCGCGACCGCACGCAGTACGACGGCGATGAGGTCGAGGCGGTGAAGCTTTTCCTCACCGGCGGCGATGGAGTAGCGGCGCGCTAGGGTTTGAGGAGAGCTCGGCGAGAGACAGCGATCGGCGGAGTAAATGAAGTGAGGAGGGTAAAGGGGTATTTATAGCCACGGTGAAAAACTGTTCGCCCGAAGATTTTGGACGAACATGCCCCTGCCCTTTCTCCTTCACGCGACGTCTGTCACCCATGTACTGTGCAGATGAGATCGTGTAAGATCGTGGGTGATTAAACTAATACATCGTGGGATGCGGAGCGGTTTGAGCGGTAAAACCGAAAATTTGGATAAGATTTGTTTAAAAGTTTAGTTCGCAATTTCTTCAGCTGTCAAGGACCAAGAAGACTTTGAGCGAGTTTCAATCGAAACGCACATGAAGAATTTGTGAATAGATTGGATTGAGTATAGCATAGAGGGTAGGGTCCGATCACATTCACTTAGCGTAAATAGCAACTTGAAGAATTAGCAATAAGTGAATGTTGTAGAGGACATAAACTCATATATATATATATATAGTCAATGAAGAAAACGCAGCGGAATCATTGAAGATTTTGCAAAGTTGAAGAATTTGAAAATGAGGAATTTGAAAATGAGGAAAACTCAAATTAAAGATTTTCAACTTTTGTGGTGGCGTAGCCATCAGATAAGAATGATGATTTCAGACACTGCGTACAATTGTCGTAGGGTTCTGAGAATCAAATTCTTCATTAATTTCTTCACACTTAGAGTGTTATTCTTCATTGATTGAAGAAAAACGTTTCTTCATGTGTTGCACATCTAAGTCATCAATTATGCATAAGGGTTAGAATGTGTGTCCTTTTCAAAGAACATTCGAAGATTCTAAGATATTTAGCTCACACCGCAACTTGCTAAATCTCTTCTCATCCAAGGGCTTGGTGAAGATATTAGCCAGCTGTTCTTGATCTTCACATGCTCGATGGAGATATCGCCCTTGACACATGATCACGAAGAAAATGATGACGAATCTGGATGTGCTTAGTCTTGAGTGCTGAACTGGGTTGTGAGCAATCTTGATGGCACTCTCATTGTCGCAGAGGAGACGCACATTCTTCACGTTGACGCCAGTAGTCCTTGAGGTTTGCTTCATCCAAAGCGTTGAGCACAGATGAGCCAGCAGAAGAATGTATTCAGCTTCAGCGATGAGCGGTGATATGCAGTTCTGTTTCTTGAGGACCAACGGACCAAAGATCGTCAGGAAATGACAAGTGCGGATGTTGACTTGCGGTCCACACGGTCACCAAATAGTCGAGTCGAGAATATCAATGAGATCAAAAGCAGAGCCCTTGGGGTACCATAATCCTAGTGTTGGTGTGTGAGCTAGATATCAAAGAATATGCTTCACACCTTATGGTGTGATTCCTTGATGCAGCTTGAAATCGGGCACACATGCAAACACTAAGCATTATATCTGGCCTAGATGCACATAAGTACAATAAAGAACCAATCATGGAGCGGTATACCTTGTGATCAAGTCAATACCATTTTCATCGATTGCATAGATGGCCATTTGTGGGCATAGGAATTTTGACGCCTTTGCAATCTTGCATGCGAATTTCCTCGGTACATCTTTGAGGTATTTCTCTGAGATATGAATATGCCATTCTTGCTGTGATTTAATTTGAAGACCTAAGAAGAATTTCAACTCTCCCATCATAGACATTTGATATTCTTCACTCATCATATAGACAAATTCATCACTATATCGTTGGTTAGTACAGCCAAAGATAATATCATCAACATATATTTGGCACACAAACAGTTCACCATCATATGATTTAGTAAATAGAGTAGGGTCAAGTGAACGGGTGTGAAGCCATTCTTCATGAAGAATTCCTTGATGTGTCATACCACGCCGAGGGGCTTGCTTGAGGCCATAGAGAGCCTTATTGAGTCTCAAGACTTTGTCAGATTCTTGGGATCTTCAAAACACAGGGGTTGAGCAACATATACTTCTTCCTCAAGTTTACCATTGAGGAATGCACTTTTCACATCCATTTGATATAAGATGATATCATGATGGTTAGCATAGGCAAGTAAAATGCGAATAGCCTCAAGTCTAGCAACAGGTGCAAAAGTTTCATCGAAATCAATTCCTTCAACCTGTGTGTAGCCTTGAGCTACTAGTCGTGCCTTATTCCTCACCACAAGGCCATTTTCATCTTGCTTGTTGCGATAGATCCACTTTGTGCCGATGATATTGTGCTTGCGAGGATCTGGGCGGTTGACCAATTCCTAGACATTGTTCAGCTCGAACTGATGTAATTCTTCTTGCATAGCCTGAATCCACTCCGGCTCCAGAAATGCTTCATCTACCTTAGTGGGCTCTGAGATAGAGACAAAAGCATAGTGCCCACAAAAGTTAGATAAGTGTGAAGCTTTTGAGCGGGTGAGAGGACTGGTGCAATCGATGTCATCGATGATCTTCTCCACTTGCACTTCTTTTGCAACACGTGGATGAGTGGGTTGTCGCCGAGGATTTTGATCAGCATTTTCTTGACACCATTTTCCTCATCATGTTCTTGAGTGCATCACCGATGTTCTTCACGAACAGGAATGAATTCTTCAAGCAGATTCTTGATGAGGAATGACATCCTCGGTTGCCTTGAGCTTGATAGCATCCTCGGTGCTGGTTCATCTAACACAGAAGGTAGGTGCTCTCTTTGCGAGCCATTAGTTTCATCGAACCGCACATCTACAAAGGTCAACAATCTTGTGAAGAACAATGTTGAAGACTCGTAGGTGTGCAAGTCCTTTCCGTAACCAAGCATAAAACCCTCATGTGCTTTCGGTGCAAATTTAGAATTGTGGTGAGGATCTCTAATCCAGCATTTAGCACCGAAGACTTTGAAATAACTCACATTGGGTTTCTTGTCAGTGAGGAGTTCATAGGCGTCTTCTTGAAGAATTTGTGAAGATATACTCTGTTGATGATGTGGCGAGCGTATTAATTGCATCAATCCAAAAGCGCCGAGGCGTTTTGTATTCATCAAGCATAGTGCGAGCCATCTCAACAAGAGTTCGTTCTTGCGCTCCACGACGCCATTCTCACGAGGAGTATAAGGAGCAGATAATTCATGAGTAATACCAAGTTCATCAAGATAGGCATCAAGACCAAAATTCTTGAACTCAGTTCCATTGTCACTTCTAATATGCTTGATCTTCACACCAAAGTTGGTTGAAGCCCTCGAGGAAAGTCGTTTGAAGACTTCCTGCACTTCATGTTTGTAAGTAACAATGTGTACCCATGTGTATCGAGAATAATCATCAACAACGACAAAACCATATAGAGATGCATCATTAGTGACTGCTGAATAATGATTCGGTCCGAAGAGGTCCATGTGAGGCAATTCGAATGGACGGGTAGTGGTCATGATAGTCTTCGCTGGATGCTTGGCCTTGGTCATTTTTCCGGCTTCACATGCTCCGCATAAGTGATCCTTGAGGAATTTGACATTCTCAATGCCAATGACATGCTTCTTCTTTCCAAGCGTGTTCAAATTCCTCATGCCTGCATGACCAAGTCGTCGATGCCATAGCAAGCCTTCTGAAGCTTTTGCAAGTAGACATACGGCTGGTTGTGGTCCTGTAGAGAAATCAACAATATCTGATCTCCTCTCCTAAAGCCTTGAAGACTTTGGAATTGTCACTTCCATAATCACAACACAGCGATATTTGCCAAGACAACAACCATATCAAGATCACAAAGCATTGAGATCGACATGAGATTGTATCCTAAGGACTCAACAAGCATGACTTTGTCCATGTGCTTATCCTTAGAGATAGCAACCTTACCAAGACCCAATACCTGACTTTTGCCTTTGTTAGCAAAGATGATATGCTTCAGAGGTGACGGTGATAATGGAGCATCCATCAATAGATTCTTGTCACCAGTCATGTGATTTGTACATCCACTATCAAGGACCCATTCAGTGGTTTTGGGTTGATCATCCTTAGCTGCTTTTGCCATGAAGCAATAGGTGGGAGCGTAGCCATCATTATCTTCAGTATGCTTGTCGGTGAAGTCAGTTTCTTCAGTGTTGAAGATGGACTTGCGACAAAAGCGATAGCAACGCCAGACTCGCCACACTGCACTCAGATTCTTGGACTCCTCCTCTTCATCATTTTCCTCAGATTCAGCTTCAGAGTCCATTTCCTTGCCAATGAATGCCCGAGCTTTCTTGGAGCTGCCCTTCTTGTGAGATGAAGACTTTGATGGTTTTGAAGACGAAGATTTTGATGATTACTTCTTATTCTTCATATCATCAGAACTGTAGTCCTTGTATTTCTTCTTCTTCATTTCCTTTTCCCGCTGCGGACAATCTTGAATATAGTGACCAGGCTTCTTGCATTTGTGGCAAAGTCTTCTCTTGTAGTCACTGGATGAAGAATCATTTCCTCTTGAGGATTTTCCAAAACGACCACGTCTTGTGAATTTCTGGAATTTCTTCACAAGGCGAGCTAGATCCTGGCTCAGTTCTTTAGGATCACCAAGGCTACTACCAGAATCCTCACATTCAGAGTCAGACACAACCTTTGCCTTCAGGGCACGTGGTTTGCCATAGTTTGATCCATAGAGATCTCTCTTTTCAGCAAGCTGGAACTCATGAGTGTTAAGCCTTTCAAGGATATCAGCAGGATCAAGCGACTTATAGTCAGCACGCTCTTGTATCATCAGTCCCAAAGTATCAAACGAGGAATCAAGCGATCTCAGCAGTTTCTTCACTACTTCATGGTCAGTGATGTCAGTGGCACCGAGGGCTTGAAGCTCATTTGAGATGTCAGTGAGGCGATCAAGGTTTGTTGGACATTTTCGTTGTCGAGTCTTTTGAAGCGGTTGAAGAGATTCCGAAGAACATCAACTCGAGAGTCACGCTGAGTTGAGACTCCTTCATTTACTTTGGACAGCCTATCCCAGATAAGCTTAGCAGTTTCCAAAGCACTCACTCTTCCATACTGTCCTTTGCTCAGATGGCCACAGATGATATTCTTCGCTTGAGAGTCGAGTTGTTTGAATCTCTTCACATCAGTAGCGGTCAGTGTTTCAGTGACAGCGGGGATACCATTTTCCACAACATACCAGAGATCATTATCAATTGCCTCAAGATGCCTTCGCATCTTGTTCTTCCAGTAGGGGTAGTCCGTTCCATCAAAGGTAGGACACCCATCCGAGACCTTGAGCATACCTGCGGTCGACATAACTAGAACTCCAGGTGGTTAAACCAAAATCACACAGAACAAGGGAGTACCTTGCTCTGATACCAATTGAAAGTGCGTTATATCGACTAGAGGGGGGGTGAATAGGCGATTTTTATGAAATTCTTCACTGAGGAATTTGCCGGTGAGGAAATTCCTTAGCGAAGAACTATTAGCAGCGGAATGTGTACTCAGAAGTAAACATAACAGATTACACACATAGTCAGCATGATGAAATGAAGACTAGAACAGAGTACACAAAGCGTAAACACAGGATAACAAGATGAAGACAAACAGACTGAAGAAATTGAACTGAGGAATTTGTGAAAGTCTTCAGTCAAAGTCTTCAAGCATAGATATGAACAACATACAACACAGAATGAGGAAATGGATGAGTTGAGGAAATAGAACCAGTCAGTTGGTGATGACAATGATTTGGTAAACCAGTTCCAACTGTTGTCTCAGTTGTACGTCTGGTTGGAGCGGCTGAGTATTTAAACTCGAGGACACACAGTCCCGGACACCCGATCTCGAGCCGCAACTCAGGACACCCAGTCCTCACCGTATTCTCCTTGAACTAAGACCACAGGGCCTCGTCCAATCACTCGTGGTAAGTCTTGGTGACTTCCAAACCATCACAGACTTGGTCACTCGGCGATCCACAATTCCTCTTGGATGCTCTAGACCTTGGCGCCTAACCGTCTGGAAGAAGCACAGTCTTCAAAGGTAACAAGCGTCGAGCCACGCAGATCAATTTCTTGATGATGCTCAATCACTTGGGGTTTTGTGGGTTTGGTTTTGGGATTTTCCTCACTTGATGATTTTCGCTCAAAGTCCTCGGAGGATGGGTTGCTCTCAAATGACAAGTGTCAAGTTCTCTCGGAGCAGCCAACCAACTAGTGGTTGAAGGGGCAGCTATTTATAGCCTAGGGAGCAGCCCGACATGATAAGACATAAATGCCCTTCAATGATATGACCGTTAGGTGGATAAGATATTTTGGTCATGCGCGCCAAGAAAGACAAAGAACGGTCGGAAATTTGACTTTCAAAGTCCTCGGGGCTATCATGTTCCTCATTGTGTAGGCAATTACATGGCGAATTCCTAACTCCTCGATCGAGCAAAGTCCTCGGAATGCGAAGAACTGCGTCTCATCATCGATGAATTTGATGAACTCGTATGAGACTTCAATGGCTTCACTCGAAGGATTGGTAGGTGTAGGATTTTGAGTTGAGCATCACATGGAAATTTTTCCTTAGTATTTCCTCGACCCCTTTAACGATGCGGTGTTTCCTATGACTCAAGAAAGAGAAATGAAACTACAAAACAAAAGTCTTCACGCTTCATATTTCTCGAATGAATATCAAGTCTTCATGGTCACACCAATTTCTTCACTTTCAAAGTCTTGAGAAAGTCTTCGAATATCAAAGTCTTGATCGAAGAACTTCATTTTAAGGGGTCGACTTTCTCTGTAAATATCAAACTCCTCATAGACTTATAGACCTGTGTACACTCACAAACGCATCAGTTACTTAACCTATAAGTCTTCAATACACCAAAATCACTAAGGGGCACTAGATGCACTTACATTATAAAGGTGCACTACAGGTGTCTTCGAAGGTACTTGTTGAGTTGACGTATTTCGAGATTAGGATTTGTCACTCCGATTGTCGGAGAGGTATCTCTGGGACCTCTCGGTAATGCACATCACTATAAGCCTTGCAATAAATGTAGCTAATCAGTTAGTTACGAGATGATGCATTACGTAACGAGTAAAGAGACTTGCCGGTAACGAGATTGAACTAGGTATTGAGATACCGACGATCGAATCTTGGGCAAGTAACATACCGATGACAAAGGGAACAACATATGTTGTTATGTGGTTTGACCGATAAAGATCTTCGTAGAATATGTAGGAGCCAATATGAGCATCCAGGTTCCGCTATTGGTTATTGACCGGAGACGTGTCTCGGTCATGTCTACATAGTTCTCGAACTCGTAGGGTCCGCATGCTTAAAGTAAGATGATAGTTATATTATGAGTTTATGTGTTTCGATGTACTGAAGGTTGTTTGGAGTCCCGGATGTGATCACTGACATGATGAGGAGTCTCAAAATGGTCGATACATGAAGATCGATATATTAGACGAGTATATTTGGACACCGGAAAGGTTCCGGGTGAGATTGGGACAATACTGGAGCTCCGGGTGGTTATCGGAACCCCCCGGGAGGTGTATGGGCCTTAATGGGCCTTAGTGGAAAGGAGGGGAAAGGAGCAAGGGAGGGGGCGCCCCCCAAGCCAAATCCGGATTGGGAGGGGGGCTGGCCCCCCCCCCTTTCCTTCCTCCCTCCTTCCTCTTCCTTCCCTCTCCATCTCCAAATAGGAAAGGGAGGAGTCCTACTCCCGGTGGGAGTAGGACTCCCCCCCTAGGGCGCGCCTCCTCCCCTTGGCCGCCCCCCTCCTCCACTCCTTTATATACGGGGGAGGGTGGCACCCCATAGGCACAACAATTGATCATTGATCTCTTAGCCATGTGCGATGCCCCCCTCCACCATAGTCCTCCTCGATATATTGTAGTGGTGCTTAGGCGAAGCCCTGCGATAGTAGAACATCATCATCGTCACCACGCCGTCGTACTGAAGGAACTCTCCCTCGACACTGGCTGGAGCGGAGTTCGAGGGACGTCATCGAGCTGAACATGTGCAAGAACTTGGAGGTGTCGTGCTTTCGGTGCTTGATCGGTCGGGCCATGAAGACATACGGCTACATCAACCGCGTTGTGCTAACGCTTCCGCTTATGGTCTACGAGGGTATGTAGACAACACTCTCCCCTCTTGTTGCTATGCATCACCATGATCTTGCGTGTGCGTAGGATAAATTTTGAAATTACTACGTTTCCCAACATCCAGAACCAGCAACAAAGACAACAAAGTCATTCGAATAGATGATCCAACACAATCATAATTTGTAGCCCCGCTTCAGCGACCAGTGATCCGGAGACAGCAATACTCCACCCTTTCGATGCAACAGCCCAATTACCTATCAACCTGAAGGCTTGAACCACATCACTTCATGTCATAATTGAGACATCCAAGGATCAAAGTTAATCCGGATGCCTTTGTCATTCTCACCTTCTTTTGGCTGCAGGCCGTATCATTGACAATTAGGGGAGTTTGCTCCCGAACTGCTAGGGCTCGCCATGTAGACATAGTTTTCCATAGGAAACAGAGCCTGTCTCCCATCAAGGTCCTTGACAACGGTGATCTCCTGGTTAATCTGATAATTGAGTTCGAGAAACAGAGAGTGTGAACCAAGGCTGTTTACCCGCCTCCAACTAAAAATCCGGAAGGCCCCAACAAGCTGGTATCCTGCTCATAGACGTAACAGCCACTGTCCGGATACTCATGTATTTCATGGTGCTTGCAATATAACTTTTCCGGCTCATGAGTCCGAATGATCATCAGTCTTTTGCCGTCGTCTGATCAAGCGAGGAACCAGTTGTACTTCCCTATTTTTGGCAAAGGTGGTGTGATTACAAAGGGCAGTAACTATAGGGACACTGCATCATATCAAAAAGGACAGGCATTGGTAATGTAAGATCAACATTGTTCATAGTATGAGTAGGATAATGTAAGAAACATCATTGATATGTCCTTGTTGGAATTGGGAGGAAAATACAGGGAAATGTATACTGGGTTCGAAAATATAGAAGTGCCATGCATGGTTATACTCATGTTATCTCGCAATTGATTCTTCACAAGAAACTACCATGTCGTGCATGTTATGTAATCATGTTCTATCCTCACAAACAAATTCTTCAAGGTAACTAACAGACCATGCATTGCTATATACTCGTGTTCTGTGGGCAAAATTTTTGTGAGGATATTATTCTAGCCATTGATTGCTGAAGGGCGAATATAGGTATGTACACATGGTAAGCATTACATGATTTCACTACTTCCAAATATAGAGTTCTCCATATGCACATTTACTTCCCTAATGTATGGTTAGATGAAACCAACAGTGTGGTGCATGTTTCTACATCATGAAAATGAGGAAACTAACATGGCCATTGAAACACACTCAAATTCTGCTCAAACAGGGATATGCCAATCATCACAAAAAGTTCAAACAGTGTCATGGCGTCATCATTAACATGAGAAGGAAACAACTAACACGCGCCGTCCCAGCAATACATGGTGCCATCTGCTTTATCAATCGCGTAGATGATGCCATTGTGTTCAATAGCATCATAGAAGTGTGTATCAGCTTTGATGATGATCCACTGCGAGCTGAGTTGTCTCCAGCTAAAGAAGGCACCGACGTAAAGATAGGCGAGTCTGCTATCGAATAAGGCAATTAGCTTGAAGTCTGTGTAATTCGCATGTCATGTGGGCACTTGGCAGATTACAATCTTCTGCAAAACAAGGTCCGTCCAACTGACGTGGTAATCTAGATGACTTAGACCGCTATGGTAAAACTCTATATAATCCAACGGAGGAAGGATAATCTCATGCGAGGTCTGGAAGTTCACGAGCACCAACTTTCTACCGTCTTCTCTGAAGGCAGCCATCCAGTGGGAGTTCATGCCGACCCAGTACATACCTGCCAAGAAGTTTCGAACGATGGTGATCGGATCGAAGTCGAGGGAAATGATGTACAGCGACCCACTACATACCTACAAAGAAGTTTCGGCTAATGGAGATCGGATTGAAGTCGAGGGGCGTCATGTACGCCTCCGTATCATGGTGAGCCAATCTCGCAAGACCAGATAGCAGCAAGCAGGGTGTCTTGAAAAGCTTAGGCCTCGCTTCGACGATGGTCGTGTGCATGTCCCTCGAGCATGCAGCCAGCCGCAGGGCGCTCAACATATCCATACACAAACAACAGAGGTCGAGGATGTCACTGGGGAGATTGCTCCAATCGCATCTCATATGGATGTTGCGCGGTTCGCGTTCGGACATGGTGGAGTTCGGAAGGTGGGGATTTTGGGGGCTTGATTTACGGGGGAGAAGGCTGTCAGTGCCGGAGCGGCTAGCGAGGAAATAGTGGTACTGGGGGGAGGCGAGCGAGATGACGGTACACGGGGGCACAGTGAGATGGAGACGGAGACAGAGATGGAGATGGAGATGGAGTGGTGCTATGGGAGGGGAGAGGGAGACGAGGCGAGGCATGCTAATGTGTTGTACAGTGGCGGTGACACACTGCACAGTGCATAGGGTGAGGCTGACTTTGGTAACCCGAACACGCCGCATGGACTAGTGTCAGGCGCAGGGTGTTGTCACTTCACTGTGAGGACCGGATGAATAGTATTTTGACCATCAAGTGTACCGCAGTTGTACTACTACTACTACTAGTAGGAACATGAGTACTCCAGTATTGTATAGAGGAAATAGGTCTCCCGTGCTAGCATGCATGTTCACTTCATCCTCCAGGTATCATCCACATTGCGAGCAGAACCAAATTCTCGTGCATGCGGAAGCGCGAAGATGGGCCTTTGATGAGGATAACCGTGTACTCCCTCTGCCTAGGTGAGCGCAACCTAGGTGGCTATAGATTGGACGAGAAAGAGCACCGGGACGAGCAAAACTTCCAACCACGGCACTGTTACAAATGGAAGCAAAATCAGCAATTAATATGTAGTTATAAGGATGCCTTTTTAGCTCTCCAAGCAGGTCCAATCAACGCCCTGCCGCGATGCATGCAGTAGTCATTCTAGTGCATCAAGGACGGCATGCAGATCGTTCCACACTTAAGAAGAGGAAAATGCTAAGGTAGAACACAGAAGCAGAGGAAGAGAACGTTGGCTAACGAGGCTGGGAGGGGATCGAGCAGGAAGTTAATGCTCCACGCCTAAAGGTTTTGGGAAGACCTGATTTTCATAAGGTGACTTACTCACCTAGATGGAGGGAGTATTCCTTAACCAGGGAATGTTGTGTCTCCCACGCACGCGCCAATATCCATCTGAACCAGCTACGACACATTTGTTATCTGTTTGCATAGGTCCCACCTATCACGAAGGATGGGCACGTACACGAACAGGTACGACTCCTCAGTCTACCTGCATAGCCTTTTCGTTTATTCTACACTAGTCATCAACCCGTGCGCCTGCACGGGCTAGTTATTTTGGAAATCATCTCATTATACAAATTTTTTGCAGTTTATTGGTTGCAAAGATTATAGGAATTGAAATGTACTAAAGTAAGTTTAAAACTACATGTTAAGTTTAACCTAAAAATGTAATATTTCATACCTTTTTGGTAAAAAAATCTCGGTAGTTAAGCTATATACTCCCTCCATATGATAATGTAGTGCATATAGATGTTTTGAAAAGTTCAATCTCACAAACTTTGACCAAGTTTCTGGAGGAAAACGTTTACATCTATAATGCCAAACTTATGCCATTAGATTCATCATAAGATGTAGTTTCCTATTTTATATTTTTTATATTGGTATTGTAGATATAAATACTTTTATCCTACCGCAAAAAAGGATATAAATACTTTTATCTATAAACTTGGTCAAAGTTTGACTTTTAAAAAAACTATACGCACAACATTATGAAACGGATGTGGTATAATAGGGTCCAAATGACCATTTTTATCAAAAAAATTGTTAGTTCATCTTCCGGCATAAATGACATAAGTCAATGCTAGTAGGAGTTATATTAGCCTAAAAAGTCGTATGGTGAATCATTGCCTTGTGAATAGTAACTAAAATATTCAACATGTGCTTGTCTAGCAAAGGACAACCAAAGGAGGATGCATTGGATGGCTTGGTGGAAAATGTGTGTACCCAAGAACCAAGGAGGAATGGGTTTTCGAGATATCCATTGTTTCAATTTGGCTATGCTTGCTAAACAGGCTTGGCGTCTTCTCGAGAATCCGGATTCTCTACGTGCTACTATTTTGAGAGTCAAATACTATCCTGACGGTGACTTGTTGAACACTGACCTGAAGAAGGGATCTTCCTTCACCTGGCAAAGTATTATGGTGGTTGTGAGCTCCCTGAAGCATGGTCATATTTGGCGAGTGGGAAACGGGCAGAATATTGACATTTGGGAGGACGCATTGATTCCAAATTGTGCAAACCATAAAATTGTTACCCCTAAGGGAGGCCAGTTGTTACGGACGGTAGCAGATTTGATTGATCCAATCCTAAATAGTTGGGATGAAGATCTTCTCAAACAGACTCTATGGCCTATTGATGTTCAGCGAGTGCTTACGATCCCGATATCGCAACATGATATGCCAGATTTCATAGCTTGGAATTTCACAAAAAAGGGGATTTTTTCGGTTCGGTCTGCTTATTTTGTGGAATGGGACCACCAATGTGGGAACAAATTACGACATACCAATGGGATGGGACGTACCACGGTCAATCCTATTTGGGCGAGGATTTGGAAACTTGCTTGTCCAGCAAAGGTTAAAATATTTATTTGGCGTACACTTCACGGCACTATTCCGTGTCGTGTTAACTTAGCTAATAGACATGTGAAAGTCTCACCTAAGTGTCTTGCCTGCTCATCTGGGCCAGAAGACACAAAACATTTGTTGTTTCTATGTGACAGAGCAAAAGAAGTCTGGGGAAGACTAAGGATGGACGATATTATCGACAGAGCTTGTAAAATAGACTATGCGGGTGAGGCAATCTTGGAATATTTACTTTCATTACCAGATCAGGAACTATGTATTATGGGCACTCATAATGTGCGTGACATGATTGCCATATCAGCCTGGTACTTGTGGTGGGAAAGGCGCAAATTGGTACACAATGAGACTACTTAGAATGCACAAAAGATATCCATGGGGATACGCGCTCTCGCTGCCAATTTTGTTAATGCCTCCTCGCCGAAGGCTTCCATTAAAAGAGGAGGATGGTCTAATCCCCCGACGGGATTTGTTAAACTTAAGGTTGATGCTTATTTTGATCATGACCTTCTCAGGGGTACGATCGGGGCTGTCTTAAGAGATGACAAAGGTAGGTTCATCGGTGGGGGAAATGGTAAGATTGACTGGTGTGCAGATGTGTTGATGGCTGAAGCTTTGGCGTTAAAATTTGGCCTATCGCTTGCGCAAAGGACGGGTTGTAATCGCATAATTATTAACTCGAATAATATGGAGGTGATCGAGACCATGAACGAAGGAGGACGATCGTCGGGGGCAGCAGCTGCAATTTTTTATGACTGTTTTCACTTAGCTTGCGATTTTCCTATTTCTAGATTCGAGCATTGTAATAGAGAAGCAAATAAAGTTGCTCATGAACTTGCCAAGTTGGCTAGATTTTCATTCATTTCTGATTGGTTTGAGGAACCACATAATGCATTTGTACCAATCCTCATAAACGATGTAATGATTATTTCTAATGAATAAAGCTCGAACTTTCTTTCAAAAAAAATATTCAACATGTAACATCATAGCTACTATGTAATCAGCAAATTGGTTGATGTTTGGGGGACATTGTAGTGCTTGCCATTTAAATGAAACGCATTTGCCTTATTTTTGCAAATAGAAAGCACTGACACAACTCCAATATATAGGCCCAGAGATATTACAAACTAATTATATGTGATCTCTAATGAGAAAACCATGCGTTGTTTGTAGAGTTCTATTGATTCAATTTGTTTTTGTACATCCATTGTGTTATTTACTTCACAAACTCATTCCGGTGTAAAGAAAAATGTAAATTTTACCAACTGAAGACACACTGAACTGAATAGATTAGTCAATCATTTATGCAACAATGCGAGACATTTCAAACATGTTTTCACATTACATTAGAAAGTGATGTGATTACTGATTTACAAAAAACTACACTTTTTGTCAATACACTTTTGTTGGTCTATGGCTTGCAAATTCACTTAGTAAAAATATGCATATATCACTTATCCAACAACGAACTAATTAGTTGGAGCAGTTAAAGTTAAGGGCTTACTCATCAGGATAGTCTATAGTAGTAGAATTTGAAAATGAATCATGGCCATGAAACATGCAGAGCAACTGAAAGGTGCAGGGCACTCTTCAGGATTGACATTGACCAGTTATATTTTTCACAAATGAAGCACCGATTTCTTCCCGCCATGCTCTAACAGCACCGCTAGGCTCTTCTCCTTCATATGTTCTATGCTTTGGCAAAAAGAAAAAAACGTATGAAGGATTGAAGGTGAACATGTTGATACATCCATTTTTGTATGGAAAGGATTTGACTTTTCACAGAGATTGGAACATGGATCTGATGGTTCTGACATACTAACATCACATATGGTGTGAAGTAATACAGTGTGAAATGTCCGTGATGCCGTGCGTATCTTTGGCAATCAGTGCCAACAATTCCATCAAGTTACACACCAATGTTCTAGCTAGCTTCAGTCCTCCAAGACGCAATAGTAGCATCCAGAAAAATGGCACCCAATATCATACAGTTGATGCCTTGTAAAATTTCGTACACATGTTTGAGAAATATATGTTAATAAGAATAGATTTTCTTGATTTACGGTTTCCCCGTACGATAAAAAACATTATCATTTTCCTATATAAATTTCTCTACATGATTTTCATATTTATGCCCAAACTGTTGTAGTATTACGATTCTTATTCTTATAAACATTAGAGAATACCATTTAAGGCTGGTATATAAGATTGCTTATTTGCAACATAACAGATCAGGAGAAAATAAATAGTACCTCATTCTGTTGGTCAGGCGAATAATCAAATATAAAGGTTTGTTGAATGGTAATACCAAAAGAGAACTTTGCATAAATTGTGTAGATAAATGACAATGCCTGAGATGATTTTGCATATGTAAGATAGACCTGACTAAATATAAATTCATATTTTATAGAAGAATACTTTGAAGAGTTAGCACCCATGTGTGTGCAATAAAAGGTCTGGTGCTATTTACATACGAAAAATCCATGGAAGAATTAGCATCCAAGTGTGCCCAATAAGAAATAGTGATATCTGCGTACATAAGTTCAGTACTTGTAAGTGTAACTTGTTAACACCACATACCTAACAGTACTGATAGAAGCAAACTCCACTACTGCCGACCTTAAATTGTCAATATCTTCAGTTTGATAGAAATCTCACTACAGTGTCCCTATCGATGGTAGAAGCTCAAAGGAGTAGCCATCCTCTTGGATCAGCCACAACAATAATATCTTCACCTGCTTATACATTTATGCATCTTTCTGTTTCCCTTTTTTTTGACAGAAATATTTTTCAGTTTTATGGGAATTTACAAAAGGTTAAATTAAACATTGGAAACAGTAAGTATATAAATAATAGATTAGGCCCACTAATTTTTTTGTATAATTCCAGTTAAATATATACTTACAATATTGTCTCAATTTTGATTATGAGACCCAAAGTAGTTTACTACTTACCCTTTTGCAGGTTTACATGTCCATAGGCAGCACTCTGTATTCAAAAGGTATAGTGTTATAGGTGTATAGCAGGGGAAGAAATAGTGGTGTCATGATTGCATTAGTTGATATTAAATCCATAGTCGAATGCAAATTTCGTAGACTAACATAACACCGGATAATGATATGAACGTAGAAGGAAAACTATTCCAATAACTGAAGCACAATCATTCTTCTCACACTGACCTTAATGCATTTTGCCGTGGGATGCAGATTCTACGTGGACATGTCGGCATCCGGTCTGTTTGTCTGGCACATATCTTGCAAGATCATATCGCTGACACATAGTCATCACTAGCTTCTCAAGCTTCCTGTGAGACGCAGAGGCATCTTTCGTCGACAATAGCTTTATGTGTTGTCTTGACATGCATCCATTTTCAAAAGAAGTTTCCAACACAAACCTGATGAATATAGAAACTAAACCGTTGCAAATACTGAAGCAGAACCATCTAGTGAACCATAAACATTTTCTTTGCTATAGTATGTTATCTATTATAAAGCTCTTTTGTTGAAGAACTTGGAAGGATTCTTCTCACAGTGGTCCTAATTAATTACGTCCATGTCTGCACCATCTACATGGACATGTCGGCCTCCAGTCGTTGTTTTTGTTGCAACATCCAGTCATTGCCATATAGTCGGCACCAGCTCCTCGAGCTTCCCGTGGGACACAGAGGCATCCCTTTGTTGATAATAGCTTTGCACACAGAATTGACATGCATCCCTTGTTGACAACAGCTTCCCACTCAAACCTGATGGCATCCATCATATCAATGGCACTTACCCTGGTCTGATAATAGAACTCTCCTGCAAAATCAGCAATGAAATAGTCATCCTCATACAAATATCTCATATTATCTCATTGATGTTTCAGTGTAATTGTCAAAACTGTAATGGTTGTGTATAACCTTACGTGACATTAAGAACAATTAGGGGCAAGGAAGTAACAATCAACTGCAAATCTTTGGGATGCAATATTTCAAGTCAGGCTCGTGTATTACCAAATAACTAAGAAGGGTGAAATCACCTAACACATAAAAATTGTAGAGAGGAAATTAAAACTAATTAAGGACTCGTGTGGCACACAAACAGCAAGAGTAGATACTACTTGCTAGCATTAGGCCCAGCCGGTCCTTGCTTCTACTCATTATTGATGTATCTCCAGACTCCAGCAAAGTCTGAACCACCAACTCATCAAGCCACTTGGACCGTATGATATCTGAACCCGCAGACGGGGTGTTCCCAGGATAGTGAAGGATGCATGATTCAAGGCGTGTGTTCCAGATTTCATTACTGGCACACCATAGAGATCACACGCCTATAGTTGGGCCTGCAAGATTAATCAAATTAACTGGTACTATGGCATTCTACTTTGTCAGAACAATCAGCAGATCCTGTATTTGAACAAAGTACTACTGTCAGTGTCTCCTATATATCAGAAAGTTCCTCTGTAGGTCATATATATTTGTTCTTCCATAACTAACTGGATGTTTACAAAATAAATACTACTAATAATCAAGACATGAGCGTAGTTGTAGCAGTTATATATGACTAAAATCCCCTTCTTAGGGAACTTAGTTTGCATATGTTAATTCTATTTTTTTCTCCAAGCAATCCTAGGAGGTAGTCCGGCGTTCAAGGTTGTGAAAGCTCAACCAAACTAATCCAATGAAGTTAATGGTATTACCTGCCGATGGCCACGACCAAGTCAAACTCTTCTAGAGAGAGAAAGTTGGTAGCGACGTAGCATGAACCCTGGAATAGGTCTGATGGACTCCATGGAGTTTGTGTCGGCCAGGCGCGCCATTAGATTGGAAGTCGTCGGTAGGTCCGATGTTGGTGGGGAGACTACCTAGCATGTGCGGTCAAGAGAGGAGTTCGTCCAGGAGATGGAATGACTCTAGGGTTTGACTCTAGGTTTTTGAGACTGTGTGACATGTTTTTTCTTGTGTAGATGTGCTAAGGTGGGACAACGGTTGAGGACTCCTTGAGGCATGCATCCTACGGTGGATTATTATTAAATTAGGAGATCGGACGGCTAATTTGCTTAGTTTCCGAGGATTAACGTGGAGCCTCATATGGTGCCTCCGATTAGTAAATATAAGATATAAGATAGCCGTCTAATCAACTGCTTGCACACCACTTCTCCCATTTACTTCTCCATTGGGAACTGATTTTCCTCGGCTTCTTCACCTCCCCTTTGTCTTCATTTGCATCAAAACCCCACTACTTTCACATTGTTTTAACCTATTTAAATAATCATCTACTACTTCAGTTAGACTAGCCATCTAATCCTAATTCTCCAAACCATAGCCCTCTGTTCCAGCGGTTCCAAATGGCGAAAGAGATCGAGATGCAGGTTTTTAGTGTCCAACATGTCCTCGTCGAAGGCTCGTTGAGCATAGTTGTTGCCACCGTCACCTTCCACCCAAGGGTTGTTCGGCAGTGGATCAACAATGTATCCAACTCCCTCGAAAAGGTAGATATGAGGGTCATCGATCTCGATGCAGAGTACACGGAGCGTGCCACTGGGAAGATCCAACGCGCCGCCGTCCTTCAGTTGTGCCTCGAAGATGATGTTTTGGTGTACCACATCATACACGCGCCCTCCATACCTGGTGAGCTTCACGATTTCTTGTCTTGGGAGGACATATAATTTTGTGGGGCAGCCATCGAAGGGGACAAACAGAAGCTGGAGCCGTACAACCTTGATTTGAAAAGCATCGCTGACCTACAAACTAGAATCAGAATTCATGTAGAAGATTGTGATAGACAACATCCCTATTCGACGTAGCAAATTTTGTGCTCGGTACAAATCTTCAGAAGGGTGACGAGACGGTGTCATTAAGGTCATCTGGATGGGAGAATTATCCCTTGACGTACGAGCAGATAAAATATGCTGCCCTCGATACCCGTGTGAGTTTCGAGATAGCTGCAAGGTCCAAAGAGCTTGTTGTGAAGCCGTCTCCCACAGAAAATGAGAAGAAGAAGTAGTAGTAGAAGAAGAAGGAGAAGGAGAAGAGAAGGAGAAGGAGAAGGAGAAGGAGGAGGAGGAGGAGGAGGAGGAGGAGGGGAGGAGGGGAGGAAGAGGAGGGGGCGGAGGGGGAGGAGGGGGGAGGAGGGGGGAGGAGGTGGGGAGGCGGGGGAGGCGGGGAGGAGGAGGAGGGGAGGGAGGCGAGGGCGAGGACGAGGACGAGGACGACGACGAAGAAGAAGAAGAAGAAGACGAAGAAGAAGAAGAAGAAGACGAAGAAGAAGACGAAGAAGAAGAAGAAGAAGACGACGACGAAGAAGAAGAAGAAGATGATGAAGAAGAAGAAGAAGAAGAAGAAGAAGAAGAAGAAGAAGAAGAAGAAGAAGAAGAAGAAGAAGAAGAAGAAGAAGAAGAAGAAGAAGAAGAAGAAGAAGAAGAAGAAGAAGAAGAAGAAGAAGAAGAAGAAGAAGAAGACGAATAAGACGAAGACAGAGACGAAGGAGGAGGAGGAGGAGGAGGAGGAGTAGGAGGGGGGAGGATGAGGAGGAGGAGGAGGAGGAGCAGAAGAAGTCTTACGTTCCATCCCACAATCAATTCCCTTATATAACTAAAGAATTTCTAGACTCAACTTCAACCAGTTTGGCTTGGTAATCCAACAGGCAGTCAAGCTCTGATACCAAAGCTGTCGGGACCCCGACTCAATGGCACACCGATCTAGCATCTAACACCTCATATCACTTTGCGGCCTCACGCACGGTATTCCCACGGGTGTCGCCTTACCAGGCCCGGGACCGTTTGCGCCTTTTGGCACACGTATATGATAGTGTCGCTAGCATCCATATGACAAGGAGCCCGGGTTGACATGGCTAGTCGTGAACACAAAGTGGCACTAATTTACAGGGACATGCATACATGACCCAGCATCGAACGTGTGGGTCATCAGCGAGTGAATCCGGGCTGTAGCAACTAGGCTAGCAGGACTCCAGAGAATCTGGGCTGTAGCAGGCTAACAGGACTCCAGTAGACACCGCGTGACATTTCCCCGAAGGGACAGACACAGGAACGAAGAAGGACACATGCCGGCCAGCCTAAGTGTTCCGGAGCAGCAGCAACCTACCATGGCTCAGTGGAAGCACTAGGAGACATTTCCCGGTAAGAGAGGCTACCAAGGATAAACAACTAGATAGTCAGATCCCACACATACCAAGTATTTCAATAACATACACACAATATGCTCAATATGTGCAAATACAACATGGCATCACAACATGACTCTACAACTCAAGTATTTTATTCAATAGGCTCCGCGGAGCGAGATATTACAACCATGGGTCGCATGACCCAACAATCAGAGCATACAAGTCAAAGCACATGCGGAAGCTTAACATTGTCTGAGTACAGACAACTACAAATGAAAAAGGCTGAGAAGTCTAACTAACTACCAGATCCTGCCGAGGGCACAAGATCATAGCTGAGGTAACAAGCTAAACATCAAAGTCCACGTGGAACTACTAGCGAGACTGAAGTCTCTCTGCAAAAACATAAAATAGGAAAACGTGAGTACAAATGTACCAAGCAAGACTTACATCAGAACTATCTACATATGCATCATTATCAACAAAGGGGGGTGGTGGAGTTTGACTACAGCAAGCCAGCTTTGACTCGGTGGCTATCCTGAACTACGACTGCAATGTAACTCTTTTGAGGTGGCGCACATGAGTCCACATATTCACCATATCAATACACCACTATGCATCCGCTCCCGTCTCCCTACGAGAACGCCGTCCATAGCACTCACGCTTATCTTGCGCATTTTAGAGTATCCACTTTCACTTGTCTATGAATTGTACAGGCAACCCAGAAGTCCTTTACCGCGGACACAGCTATTCGAATAGATAATGTTAACCCTGCAGGGGTGTACTTCTTCACACACGCTCTCACCACTTATCACCGTTTACACGACATGTACTCGGCAACCTTCAAGCGGAAGCCCAGCGAGGGTGTCGACCACGACCTGACTAACCACACAAGTCTCTCGTCCAGGTTTATCGCCTATTCGGGTTCCATTGGCAAGGAGATCCGGCCGGGGTGTCGCTCACGGCCCCAAACGATGTGTGCAGGGTTCCCAAGCCCACCATCCGGGTGCCACTTGGTACACCGGGCCACTGTGCCTAGTCTGTCCCAAGCCCACCTGGCCGGGTTCCACTTGGTAGACTACTAACAATACTTACAAATACCAGAAACTAGTTGCAACTCCTGGACAGAGATCGAGTTGATTAATAAGTCGAGAGGGGTCGAGTTACCGGAACCCAATGTGTGGTAGTAACTGTTCATGGATCACAAACACAGAACTCAGTTCCTGAGGACGGCTTCAATGAGACAACCCACCATGTACTCCTACATGGCCTCTCACCGCTACCTTTACCAAATGGTGTTCACACACTTAGCTCACACACAGTAGGACATGTTTACACACCTCTGATTCATCCCCGATGAATCAGACCTGACTCAACTCTAAGCAATAGCAAGCATGACAAACAAGCATGAATGATTAGGCACATCAGGGCTCAAACAACTCCTACTCATGCTAGTGGGTTTCATCTATTTACTGTGGCAATGACAGGTCATGCAGAGGAAAGGGGTTCAACTACCGCAACATGTAACAGTTGAATCATTGTTGTCCTAATGCAGTAAAGGAGAGCAGGAGCAAGAGAGTGGGATTGTATCGGAATGAACAAGGAGGTTTTGCTTGCCTGGCACTTCAGAAGATAGTATAGCTCTTCATTGGTGTCAACGAACTCATTGTCGGAACAACGTCTACTGAGGGGGGACAAACACCGGCAACAGAGAAAGAACACAATCAATGCAATGCAACAATATGATGTATGCTCATGACATGGCAATATGATGTGATTTGGCCTAATGCAACTAGCAACACAATTAAGTGTAGTTGGTTTGTACCCAAGGTTCAAATTCAAACTCCACATATGGTTATTTAAATGCCATTCATTTGATTTGTCCTAAACAGTAGCTATAAGTTCCTCTAACATGCATGAAAATGGTACAGATGGATAGATTGGATTGTTCTGATCATTTCTCATATATAATTTATTTCAATCTGAGTTACCGTTGAATTTCTATGATTTTTCAAAGTTTGCAACATTTTCTGAAATTTCCAAATTTCCAGATGGATGCGCTGGGCGAGCGAAGGGCACCGGGAGGAGGCCCTCACTCGCGCGCATCCAACGGTGGCCGTGGGGATGCCAGGGACGGCGTGTAGCGGTGGCGGCAAGCATATGCGGCAGCGGAGCTTCGGCCATGGCGGGGGCTACGGCCTAGAGGACGAGCGTGACCAGGGGAGAAGGGGTAAACGGCATGGGTGCTCATAGCGCATCCGATGGCGTCGTCAATGGGTCGAGGACGGCCAGGTTGCTGCGAATCGATGGTGACTTCCTTCGGGCACCGACGGTGAAGATGGCGACCTTGGCGACGAAGCGGAGCCCTCCGGCTCGTTTCCTTCGGTGTGGAGACAAGGTGCTCGGCGGTGGAGCTTGGGAGTGAGGGAGGAGGTCCGCGGGGCTTCTCCAGGTGCGTCGGATGGGCTCGGGGGCGCCTCCATGGCAAGCTGGAGGTGGAGCTCCTGTGTACGCTGCTGCTAGCATGCAGCTGCTTCGGGGCGAGGGGAGGGAGACGGCGGCAGGGTGCTGGTGGGCTGGGCTGCCTACTTGGGCTGCCAGGTAAGTGGCCAGGTAGGTTTTTCATCTCTCTCTAGTTTTCTATTTTAATTCTGTTTTCCTTTATTTATTCATTTTTCCACTGTTTTAAATTCCAACAAATGTAAAAACAGTGACAACATTCCTCTGAATATTTTTATATTGCACAATGGGATTATCCAAAGGCACATAAAATTATTTCAGAGTTATCTGAAATTATATTCCATATATTAAGAATATAAAACCAAATCCAAATACAATATTGATTTAAATTCAAAGCCCAAAATAAATCCTTAAAAATGTTCATTATTTTTGGTTTGGATCAAAGCCCTTGCCAAAAATACTAAATATCAATAAAGATCATTTTGGTTATTGAATGCAAATTTTTGTTGAACCTAGTTTGATTCAAGTGATGCTAGGGTTTGAACATCCCCATTTCAAGACTAAATGAAAATGAAAATGATGTATGGATGCAATGCCACTAATTACAAGCAGAATTCTAGGGCTGTGACACTCCTCCTCAACTTAGTGAGCCGGACCACCGGCCGGCGGCTAAGGAGCGGCGGCTTTTGTGGCGAGGTAGAGGTGCTTCTCAGCAAAGGCATCCAAAGCTTCCAGCCGGTTGAGGAAGGCCAACATCGTAGAGTCCTCACTCGCCTTGTAGATACCTATGTACACGATTTGCTCGTACACGTGGATGTGTAGGTTGACGAATTCTTGTAGGGCGAGGTGCCTCGCGGCAAGCGCGACCTCCAGGTGGACATTATTCGTGGCGTCGGCGGGCAGTCGCAGGGCCACCAGTGCTTGAAAGAGGTTTCGGCCATGGAGGCCGATTAGGGTGGCAGGCAATGAGGAGCTCGGGCACGCGGGCTGGAGGAGTACGGCGATGTCGTCTGCGAGCTTCTTGAGGACGGTGAACTTGTTGCTGGTGGCAACGATCATCTGGTCCAACTAAGAGTCATAGTTGGCGTTGACGGCGGCCATCCACCAGCCGGTCTCCAACACTGTCTGGAGACGATCCTCGGCGCCATGCTGCAGGCCGGTGTCTTGGACCATCTGGCACTGCCGCTGGCCGCTCGCGTGCATCACTGCCATGGGTCTGGAGTGAGCTCTTTCGCGCTTAGTGTAGGTGCTTAGGCAAATGCTTAGGTGCGTACGATGTGGTAGATGCATTGGAATGGAGGGGCGCCTTTATATTAGGGCAAACTGCGTTGCATTCACATCGTGCAGCCTCTTTTCCCAGTCCTCCTCCCATTACTTCCCTCATGCATTAATTAAAGGAGGATGTATTGGCCGTTCAACATTTCAGGAACCGCTACTCCCTCCCTCGTCTGCATTAAAGCCGTATTTGGAACTGCCCCGCTGTCAAATCGAATACTCCCTCCATCTAGGTGAGTAAGTCATCTTACGAAAACCAAATAGTAGTCCCAAAACACATAGGCGTGGTGCATTAACTCTCACGTTGTTTCTTATTTTTTTTGACATAAATAGAGGAATCAACCAATAAGAGATGTGGGGCTTGTATGCTTTTAATGACTTGAGACTATCAAACATGACATGAAGTGGTCAGTTTGTTGCATGCAATGATATTAATAATGCTTAGTATCATATATTAGTATCATGTAGTACTTTATTTATTGTCATGCATGACACATAGTAGCATAGCATTTATTATGATACAGTATCATGATATGATACTCAACTCTCTCTTTCTTCATTTAATTCTATGACCTCATCAAAATTGCCTAGTTGGCATGCATGATACTAGCTATGATACTACCATTACAACCAGCCTTAGCAAATAAACATTAAGTTCTCTCGTTTTCCTCTCCACCTTGGTCACGGTGCACAATCTAACATGACTTATTCACTTAGACAGCGGGAGTATACTGTACTATTTAAAAGTTGAGGGTGGGGCTTTTCCTGCGCGGTACGCGGGGCAGTTCCGCCTAGTTGGTTCGACAGAGACGCGAGAAGATGAGGGAGTAGGCTGCTGCAAATGTAGGGCTGTGTGATTTGACAGCGAGTTACTGCTGGACAGGTGGGGCCCCGTGATTTGCCTTGCCATTATCACTTTAACTGCGGCGCTACGACCGGCGTGAGTCTCCCGATTCTTGACCACCTCCATATAGGTGCCTCTTCAAATGCTCCACCATGTAGAGGCTGGCTCTTGCATGAGAGCCCACTTCTCCACTTTTTCCTTGCCTCTTTCCTCCACATATGCAAAAATGCCATGTAAAGCGGGCTTATAGCCCACTATTGTAGTACTTACTTGCTCCTACAGGTGCTAAGCTTGCCACATAGGCATAAAGTCTGATGTGGCAAGTTAATTAAGAAGAGAGAGACTAGTTTGGTGACCCAAGGAAGAAACGGTGCTAAGTGCGTGTACCTAGGTGAAAAGACAATTTTGAGTCTATAACTAATTAAGTGAAGCAAACTTAGCAACAAAAAACTAATAAGCACCTATGCATTGGGGACTTGATTGCTAAGCCATTTAATGCCCTTAGCACCTCATCTAAGCACCATTTCATTCGAAGAGGTCACTCCTTGGCAAATGCAATAAATACTACAAAGAAAGAGATAGAGAGAAGTAAGAAAATACACTTATAGCCAACCTTATAGCTAACCTTCTTGTAGTATGAGTGACTAAGTGATGACTATGTATGACATGCCAACATCAGATAGCCTAACGCACCGTGTTAAATCTCCAAGGGCGCGACCGCGCGAGCGACGCGACGGTCGTGGTAGGCGCGACCATGATACGGATTACTGGCAGCCCCTGGATATGAGATCGAACGGTCGCATACTAAGTTGCTGAAAATTTGCAGAATAACCCTCCAGGATAGGATATTCACCCATAGGTCTAGAATCACGCCATGCAACCGTTCGATCTCAGATCCAAGGGCTCCATGATCGGCGGTGAGTACAAGGTTAGAACCATCATCGGCGATGAGTTCGATGTCACTACACCTGTTCTTCCGCAATGGTGAAAGGATTCCTTGCTCGCTTTAGACGCATGTTCGAAAACCCAGATGATGAGTGGGTCGCTGGGCTAGATGTTGAGTACACCGCAGTCCTAGGACGGGAGAAGGATCTAAAGGAGGAAGAGAGGAAGAAGCCTCCCGTGATCCAGGTTTGCGTGCATGACTTATGCTTGGTCTACCACGTATTCCATGCCGACGTTGAATGCCAGGATTTTAAGAACTTCCTCAAGAGCGACCTAGTAAAATTCTTTACCGTAGACTTTACAAATGACAAAAGAGTCCTGGGTCGGATAGGCCTCATTGTAGGCAACCCCTTCGACCTCCAGAAGAATTGGTTGCTGCCCTCTAGTGGTCAGCCTTCAATGTTGATCCTGGCAGGAGCCATGGTTCATCCTTCGTACGGTAAACTGGACAAACCTCATTACACGTTTCATCGTCATGCATGGCAGCCGAATGTACTAGATATAGACCACATCCACTACACTGCAATGGATGGCTACATTTGTTTCAATATCTACAAGGGTTGGATGAAGAGCAAGAGCCAAGTATGCGGTTCAAGCAAAGAAGTATCGGCCAAGAGGAAGAGGGACAAGGACGAAGTCGAGGACGTGGACGAGGACTCCGAGTAAGGTGGCAGTGTCGTTGCTCATGGTGGTTCTAATGTAGTGTCTACCGGATTAGTTGCATAGTTTAATTTCAGGTGTGCTTAGTTTAATTTGAGAGGTGTGTTGTGCTGAACCCCCAGCAGAACTATGTTATGTTTCTTCTGGTTACTTTAACTCTTCGGTATGTACATACTAGTATTTCTTTAATAGAATTTAGCACCCCATTTAAGCACATACTAGCTTTTTTAATAGTACTACATGCATAATTTGGCAACGAGCGCTCTCTATATGTGCCACCTTTTTTTTTAATTTCATGTTTTGCTCCATGGCGCAATCCATCGAAACTACTACTGTACAAAAGTGGAGTATACATTTTTCTAAAGGCTAGACGGCAGGGCAGTCTAGCTTGGTCAGTTTCATGAGAGGCGAGGGCCTTTGTGATTTGACGGCTCATTACTGCTGTCAAATCGAATAGTACTGCACCGCCCGCTGCACGCCCGGCTGAACACGCCTCCTCGCCTCCATCAAACCCCTCCATTAAACCCGCATGCAAATCGAGAATCCTACTCCGGCCACACGTCCGTTCATGAGCGGGCCGGAATTAAACGCAACACCGGCCGAGCTCCTCCCGTCCACCCTCAGTTTAAATGAGGCCAGACGCCGGCCAAGCTCCTACCGTCCTCCCTCTATTTACATGAGGCCAGATAGACAGCGGGCAAGAATCGCACCCCTCCACCGCTCCCCCATCTCCTCCTTCACCATTTTCTCCACTCTTCTGATGGCTTCCGAGGAGCCATTCTCCGGCATATTACTCGGTTGGATGGCCTGTCGAGCCCTCCAGATACGGGCAAGGCTGCTCGGTGCTTCACCAACCTCGCTTGGCCCGATGGAGCCAGTTGCTGCCCCAAGCAGGCGCGTGTTTCAGCAACTTGCTGCTCCAGTTCAGCTCGATGAGGAGTGGCGAGTTGCTCCACGCCGGCGCGGCGGCGAGCACACCGGTACGGGCGTCGTCGGTGCCGCGTCATACCACGCCACCAGTGTCTGCGGTGGCCGCTGAAGGAAATATGCCCTAGAGGCAATAATAAAGTTATTATTTATTTCCTCATATCATGATAAATGTTTATTATTCATGCTAGAATTGTATGAACCGGAAACATGATACATGTGTGAATACATTAATCAAAGATGGTTATGTTTCCTGACCATAGACATGTGTTGTTATTTGATTAATGGGATCACATCATTAGGAGAATGATGTGATTGACATGACCCATTCCGTTAGCCTAGCACTTGATCGTTTAGTATCTTGCTATTGCTTTCTTCATGACTTATACAAAGTTCCTACAACTATGAGATTGTGCAACTCCGTTTACGGAAGAACACTTTGTGTGCTACCAAACGTCTAACGAATGGGTGCTTATAAAGGTGCTCTGGTATTTCCGAAGGTACATGTTGGGTTGGCATAATTCGAGATTAGGATTTGTTACTCCGATTTTCGGAGAGGTATCTCTGGGCCCTCTCGGTAATACTCATCGCCTAAGCCTTGCAAGCATGTAACTAATGAGTTAGTTATGAGATGACGTATTAAAAACGAGTAAAGAGACTTGCCGATAACGAGATTGAACTAGGTATTGGATACCGACGATCAAATCTCGGGCAAGTAACATACCGATGACAAAGGGAACAAAGTATGTTGTTATGCGGTTTGACCGATAAAGATCTTCGTAGAATATGTAGGAACCAATATGGGCATCCAGGTCCCGCTATTGGTTATTGACCGAGAATGGTTTTAGGTCATGTCTACATAATTCTCGAACCCGTAGGGTCCGCATGCTTAACGTTTTGATGACAGTTTTATTATGAGTTTATAAGTTTTGATGTACCGAAGGTTGTTTGGAGTCCCGGATGTGATCACGAACATGACGAGGAGTCTCGAAATGGTCGAGACATAAAGATTGATATATTGGACGACTATATTCGGACACCGGAAAAGTTCCGGGTGATTTCGGAGAAAACCGGAGTGTCGGGGGGGTTACCGGAACCCCCCAGGAGAGTTAATGGGCCACATGGGCCGGTGGGAAGAGAGAGGGGCGGCCAGGATGGGCCGCGCGCCCCCTCTCCCTCTGGTCCGAATTGGACTAGGAGGGGTGCGGCGCCCCCCTTTCCTTCCCCCCTCTCCCCCTTCCTTTCCCCTCCTAGTAGGAGTAGGAAAGGAGGAATCCTCTCCTACTAGGAGGAGGATTCCTCCTCCTTAGCGTGCCCAAAGGGGCGGCCGGCCTCCCCTCCCTCCTTTATATACGGGGCAGGGGCACCCCATAGACACACAAGTTGATCTACGGATCGTTCCTTAGCCGTGTCGGTGCCCCTTCCACCATATTCCACCTCGGTCATATCGTCGCGGAGTTTAGGCGAAGCCTGCGCCCGTAGAACATCATCATCGTCACCATGCCGTCGTCTTGTGGAACTCATCTCCGGAGCTCGGCTGGATTGGAGGCGGAGATCGTCATCGAGCTGAGCGTGTGCTGAACTCGGAGGCTCCGTGCGTTCGGTGCTTGGATCGGTCGGATCGTGAAGGCGTCGACTACATCAACCGCGTTGTGCTAACGCTTCCGCTTACGGTCTCACGAGTGCGTGGGCGAACACTCTCCCTCTCGTTGCTATGCCATCACCATGATCTTGCGTGTGCGTAGGAAATTTTTGAAATTACTCGTTCCCCAGCAGTGGCATCCGAGCCTAGGTTTTATGCGTTGATGTTATATGCACGAGTAGAACACAAGTGAGTTGTGGACGATATAAGTCATCTGCCTACCAGCATGTCATACTTTGGTTGGCGGTATTGTGAGATGAAGCGGCCGGACCGACATTACGTGCGCTTCGCGAGACTGGTTTCACCGTTACGAGCACTCGTGCTTAAAGGTGGCTGGCGGGTGTCTGTCTCTCTCACTTTAGTTGAACCGAGTGTGGCTACGCCCGGTCCTTGCGAAGGTTAAAACGGAGTCTATTTGACAAACTATCATTGTGGTTTTGATGCATAGGTGAGAACGGTTCTTTCTAAGCCCGTAGCAGGCACGTAAAATTTGCAACAACAAAGTAGAGGACGTATAACTTTTTTTTGCAGGGCATGTTGTGATGTGATATGATATGGTCAAGACGTGATGCTATATTTTATTGTATGAGATGATCATGTTTTGTAACCGAAGTTATCGGCAACTGGCAGAGCCATATGGTTGTCGCTTTATTGTATGAAATGCAACGCATACATAATTGCTTTACTTTATCACTAAGCGGTAGCGATAGTCGTAGAAGCAATAGATGGCGAACGACAACGATGCTACGATGGAGATCAAGGTGTCGCGCCGGTGGCGATGGTGATCATGGCGGTGCTTGAAGATGGAGATCACAAGCACAAGATGATGATGGCCATATCATATCACTTATATTGATTGCATGTGATGTTTATCCTTTATGCATCTTATCTTGCTTTGATTGGCGGTAGCATTTTAAGATGATCTCTCACTAAAATTATCAAGAAGTGTTCTCCCGAGTATGCACCGCTGCCAAAGTTAAATCGTGCGAGACACCACGTGATGATCGGGTGTGATAAGCTCTACGTCATCTACAACGGGTGCAAGCTAGTTTTGCACACGCAGAATACTCAGGTTAAACTTGACGAGCCTAGCATATGCAGATATGGCCTCGGAACACAGAGACCAAAAGGTCAAGCGTGAATCATATAGTAGATATGATCAACATAGTGATGTTCACCATTGAAAACTACTCCATCTCACGTGATGATCGGTTATGGTTTAGTTGATTTGGATCACGTGATCACTTAGATGACTAGAGAGATGTCTGTCTAAGTGGGAGTTCTTAAGTAATATGATTAATTGAACTTAAATTTATCATGAACTTAGTACCTGATAGTATCTTGCTTGTCTATGTTTGTTTGTAGATAGATGGCTCATGTTGTTGTTCCATTGAATTTTAATGCGTTCCTTGAGAAAGCAAAGTTGAAAGATGATGGTAGCAATTACACGGACTGGGTCCGTAACCTAAGGATTATCCTCATTGCTGCACGTAAGAGTTACGTCCTGAAGCACCGCTGGGTGCCAGCCTCCTGCTGATGCAACCGACGGCGTTAAAACGTCTGGCAAAGCAAAGCTGATGACTACTCTATAGTTCATGTGCCATGCTTTACGGCTTGGAACCGGGTCTTCAACGACGTTTTGAGCGTCATGGAGCATATGAGATGTTCCAGAGTTGAAGTTAATATTTCAAGCAAATGCTCGGATTGAGAGATATGAAGTCTCCAATAAGTTCTATAGCTGCAAGATGGAGGAGAATAGTTACACAAGTGAACACATACTCGGAATGTGCGGGTATAATAATCACTTGATTCAACGGGAGTTAATCTTCCGATGATAGTGTCATTGATGAAATTCTCCAATCACGCCACCAAGCTACAAGAGCTTCGTGATGAACTATAATATGCAAGGGATGAATAAGACTATTCTCGAGCTCTTCGCGATCTTTGAAAGCATGGAGGTAGAAATCAGGAAGGAGCATCAAGTGTTGATGGTCAACAAGACCACTAGTTTCAAGAAGAAGGGCAAAGGGAAGAAGAAGGGAACTTCAAGAAGAACAGCAAGCAAGTTGCTGCTCAAGAGAAGAAACCCAAGTCGGACCTAAGCACAGGCCACGGGTGCTTCTCTTGCAAGCAAACTGGTCCTTTGAAGCGGAACTGCCCCAAGTATTTGGCGGATAAGAAGGATGGCAAAGTGAACAAAGGTATATGTGATATACATGTTATGATGTGTACCTAACTAGAGCTCGTAGTAGCACACAGGTATTTGATCTGGTTACATTGCTAATATTTGCAACTCAAACAGGGACTACGGAATAAGCGAGCACCGCCAAGGCGAGGTGACGATGCGCGTGGGAACGGTTCCAAAGTCGATGTGATCGCGGTCGGCACGCTACCTCTACATCTACCTTCAGGATTAGTTTTAGACCTGAATAATTGTTATTTGGTGCCAGCGTTGAGCATGAACATTATATCTGGATCTTGTTTGATGTGAGACGGTTATTCATTTAAATCAGAGAATAATGGTTGTTCTATTTATATGAGTAATATCTTTTATGGTCATGCACCCTTGAAGAGTGGTCTATTTTTATTGAATCTCGATAGTAGTGATACACATATTCATAATGTTGAAGCCAAAAGATGCAGAGTTGATAATGATAGTGCAACTTATTTGTGGCACTGCCGTTTAGGTCATATCGGTGTAAAACGCATGAAGAAACTCCATACTGATGGACATCTGGAATCACTTGATTATGAATCACTTAGTACTTGCGAACCGTGCCTCATGGGCAAGATGACTAAAACACCGTTCTCCGGAACTATGGAGAGAGCAACAGATTTGTTGGAAATCATACATACAGATGTATGTGGTCCGATGAATATTGAGGCTCGTGGCAGATATCGTTATTTTCTCACCTTCACAGATGATTTGAGCAGATATGGGTATATCTACTTAATGAAGCACAAGTCTGAAACATTTGAAAAGTTCAAAGAATTTCAGAGTGAAGTAGAAAATCATCGTAACAAGAAAATAAAGTTTCTACGATCTGATCGTGGAGGAGAATATTTGAGTTACGAGTTTGGTTTACATTTGAAACAATGCGGAATAGTTTCACAACTCACGCCACCTGGAACACCACAACGAAATGGTGTGTCCGAATGTCGTAATCGTACTTTACTTGATATGGTGCGATCTATGATGTCTCTTACCGATTTACCGCTATCGTTTTCGGGTTATGCTTTAGAGACAGCTGCATTCACGTTAAATAGGGCACCATCTAAATCCGTGGAGACGACGCCTTATGAACTATGGTTTGGCAAGAAACCAAAGTTGTCGTTTCTTAAAGTTTGGGGCTGCGATGCTTATGTGAAGAAACTTCAACCATATAAGCTCGAACCCAAATCGGAGAAATGTATCTTCATAGGATACCCAAAAGAGACTGTTGGGTACACCTTCTATCACAGATCCGAAGGCAAGACATTCGTTGCTAAGAATGGATCCTTTCTAGAGAAGGAGTTTCTCTCGAAAGAAGTGAGTGGGAGGAAAGTAGAACTTGATGAGATAACTATATCTACTCCCTTATTGGAAGGTAGTTCATCACGAGAACCGGTTCCTGTGACGACTACACCAATTAGTGAGGAAGCTAATGATATTGATCATGAAACTTCAGATCAAGTTTCTGCTGAACCTCGTGGGTCTACGAGTAAGATCCGCACTGAGTGGTACGGTAATCCTATTCGGAAGTCATGTTACTTGACCATGATGAACTTACGAACTATGAGGAAGCGATGATGAGCCCAGATTCCGCAAAATGGCTAGAGGCCATGAAATCTGAGATGGGATCCATGTATGAAAACAAAGTGTGGACTTTGGTTGACTTGTCCGATGATCGGCAAGCCATTGAGGATAAATGGATCTTTAAGAAGAAGACTAATGTTGATGGTAATGTTACTGTCTATAAAGCTCGACTTGTTGCGAAAGGTTTTCGACAAGTTCAAGGGGTTGACTACGATGAGACTTTCTCACCCGTAGCGATGCTTAAGTCTGTCCGAATCATGTTGGCTATTGCTGCATTTCATGATTATGAAGATTGGCAAATGATGTCAAGACTGCATTCTTGAATGGATTTCTAGAAGAAGAGTTGTATATGATGCAGCCGGAAGGTTTTGTTGATCCAAAAGGTGCTGACAAAGTGTGCAAGCTCCAGCGTTCCATTTATGGACTGGTGCAAGCATCTCGGAGTTGGAATAAGCGCTTTGATAGTGTAATCAAAGCATATGGTTTTATCTGAGACTTTTGGAGAAGCTTTGTATTTACAAGAAAGTGAGTGGGAGCTCTGTAGCATTTCTAGTTTTATATGTTGATGACATATTATTAATTGGAAATGATATAGAATTTCTGGATAGCATAAAGGGATACTTGAATAAAAAAAATTCAATGAAAGACCTCGGTGAAGCTGCTTACATATTGGGCATCAAGATCTATAGAGATAGATCAAGGCGCTTAATAGGACTTTCACAAAGCACATACCTTGACAAAATTTTGAAAAAGTTCAAAATGGATCGAGCAAAGAAAGGATTCTTGCCTGTGCTACAAGGTGTGAAGTTGAGTCAAACTCAATGCCCGACCACGATGAAGATAAAGAGAAAATGAAAAATGTTCCTATGCTTCAGCCATAGGCTCTATCATGTATGCAATGTTGTGTACCAGACTGACGTATGCTTAGCAATAAGTTTGGCAGGAAGGTACCAAAGTAATCGAGAGTGGATCATCGGACATCGGTCAAGAACATCTGAAATACCGAAAAGGACTAAGGATATGTTTCTCGATATGGAGGTGACAAAGAGCTAGTCGTAAATGGTTACGTCGATGCAAGCTTTGACACCGATCCGACGATTCTAAATCGCAAACCGGATCGTGTTTTTATTAAGCGGTGGAGCTGTAAGTTGGTGCAGTTCTAAACAAAGCGTCGTGGCGGGATCTACATGTGAAGCGGAGTACATAGCTGCTTCTGAAGCAGCGAATGAAGGAGTCTGGATGAAGGAGTTCATTTCCGATCTAGGTGTCATACCTAGTGCATCGGGACCAATGAAGATCTTCTGTGACAATACTAGTGCAATTGCCTTGGCAAAGGAATCCAGATTTCACAAGAGGACCAAGCACATCAAGAGACGCTTCAATTCCATTCGGGACCAAGTCCAAGTGGGAGACATAGAGATTTGCAAGATACATACGGATCTGAATGTTGCTGACCCGTTGACTAAGCCTCTCTCACGAGCAAAACATGATCAGCACCAAGACTCCATGGGTGTTAGAATCATTACTATGTAATCTAGGTTATTGACTCTAGTGCAAGTGGGAGATTGAAGGAAATATGCCCTAGAGGCAATAATAAAGTTATTATTTATTTCCTCATATCATGATAAATGTTTATTATTCATGCTAGAATTGTATTAACCGGAAACATGATACATGTGTGAATACATAGACAAACACATAGTCACTAGTATGCCTCTACTTGACTAGCTCATTAATCAAAGATGGTTATGTTTCCTGACCATAGACATGTGTTGTCATTTGATTAATGGGATCACATCATTAGGAGAATGATGTGATTGACATGACCCATTCCGTTAGCCTAGCACTTGATCGTTTAGTATACTGCTATTGCTTTCTTCATGACTTATACAAAGTTCCTACAACTATGAGAATGTGCAACTCCCGTTTACCGGAACAACACATTGTGCGCTACCAAACGTCACAACGTAACTGGGTGATTATAAAGGTGCTCTACAGGTGTTTCCGAAGGTACATGTTGGGTTGGCATAATTCGAGATTAGGATTTGTTACTCCGATTGTCGGAGAGGTATCTCTGGGCCCTCTCGGTAATACTCATCACCTAAGCCTTGCAAGCATGTAACTAATGAGTTAGTTATGAGATCACGTATTACGGAATGAGTAAAGAGACTTGCCGGTAACGAGATTGAACTAGGTATTGGATACCGACGATCAAATCTCGGGCAAGTAACATACCGATGACAAAGGAAACAAAGTATGTTGTTATGCGGTTTGACCGATAAAGATATTCGTATAATATGTAGGAACCAATATGGGCATCCAGGTCCCGCTATTGGTTATTGACCGAGAATGGTTTTAGGTCATGTCTACATAATTCTCGAACCCGTAGGGTCCGCAAACTTAATGTTTCGATGATAGTTTTATTATGAGTTTATAAGTTTTGATGTACCGAAGGTTGTTCGGAGTCCCGGATGTGATCACGGACATGATGAGGAGTCTCGAAATGCTCGAGACATAAAGATTGATATATTGGACGACTATATTCGGACACCGGAAAAGTTTCGGGTGATTTCGGAAAAAACCGGAGTGCCGGGGGGGTTACCGGAACCCCCGGGGAGAGTTAATGGGCCACATGGGCCTAGGTGGGAAGAGAGAGGGGCGGCCAGGATGGGTCGCGCGCCCCCTCTCCCTCTAGTCCGAATTGGACTAGGAGGGGGGGCGGCGCCCCCCTTTCCTTCCCCCCTCTCCCCCTTCCTTTCCCCGCCTAGTAGAGGTAGGAAAGGAGGAATCCTACTCCTACTAGGAGGAGGATTCCTCCTCCCTTGGCGCGCCCAAAGGGGCCGGCCGGCCTCCCCCCTCCCTCCTTTATATACGGGGGTAGGGGCACCCCATAGACACACAAGTTGATCTACGGATCGTTCCTTAGCCGTGTGCGGTGCCCCCTTCCACCATATTCCACCTCGGTCATATCATCGTGGAGTTTAGCCGAAGCTCTGCGCGGTAGAACATCATCATCGTCACCACGCCGTCGTCTTGTGAACTCATCTCCGGAGCTCGGCTGGATCGGAGGTGGAGATCGTCATCGAGCTGAGCGTGTCTGAACTCGGAGGCTCCGTGACGTTCGGTGCTTGGATCGGTCGGATCGTGAAGACGTCTGACTACATCAACAGCGTTGTGCTAACGCTTCGCTTACGGTCTCACGAGTGCGTGGACGAACACTCTCCCCTCTCGTTGCTATGCCATCACCATGATCTTGCGTGTGCGTAGGAAATTTTTTGAAATTACTACGTTCCCCAACAGCCGCGCCTCCCGTGTCTGTGGGCGCGCCTCCCGTGCCTGCAGTAGCGCCATGCAGGCACAGGTAGAAGCCGGGTGTGTGGAGAGCGACGAGTCGGTGGCCAGCTTCTCTGTGTCCGCCACCATCATCGAGGAGAAGTATAACACGGGAGGCCGCCACCACTTGGGACCCATGAAGGCCACCGCCGAGGCGATGACTGTGCATTTAGGTGGTTTCTTTGCTGCTTCGTCTCTTCCGAGGACCTTCGTCGACCCCGCAAGTGTCTGACGGACATGAGGAAGACAAAGGGATCCACGGGCGACCATTGAATTATGTACTCCCTCCCCAGCTGGCGGGAAATATTTGTTCTAAGAATGGATAAATTGTATGTATCTATAACTAAAATAAGTCTAGATACATCCATTTCTAGGACAAGTATTTCTGGACGGAGGGAGTATTAATTATACCAAGAGAGTCGGATTGGCACCACTTAGTTCATGTAAATGTAATGAAATCTATCATGTTTATATGAAGATCCGGCTTTTTTATACGAAATACTTCATGCTTATATGAAATCAATCCGTGTTTGCACGAATTTCATCTGGTTGGTTAGAGTTGTGAAAATGTATGCCGCTGGCGTTTGATGCCGTCCTCCGCGGAAGGAAGCGGGAGGAACTTGCCAGCTGCCGTTGGAGATGCTCTTATGCTAGAAATAATAGAGTGACATCCAATCCATTTGAGTTAATTGCCTGTATAAAAAGTTAATTGCATGTACAGTGTACACGTGACTTGCAGGGTGGCTATAGCTTCCTACAGAAAGTTAAGAAGAAATAAGTCCATCCTTAATCTTGTATTCTAAGTACTCTGTGGGTTCCACTATCAGTACAGTAGCGAAAGAAGTATATATAATATAAAAATCTAAAGTTAAAAGACAGAATTCGAACTCATGTAATCGCGTTGCGAGCATCCGGCGCTAACCAGTCCAACACATTTTTGTTGTAGACCATGCTGGAGATATATCTCCATGTCTACTCTTATACTTCATTCGTTCCTAAATATTTCTCTTTTTCAGATTTCAAATGGACTGTCACATACAGATGTGTATGTAGACATATTTTAGAGTGTAGATTCACTCATTTTGCTCCGTATGTCTTTTTAGGTAGGGGTCGGATTTCTCCTTGATTTATTTATGAGGTATCCAGATGGCACTGCACCGCCAAGAAAAGAGGGTAACATAAAAATTAGGGACTACTTTTTTGAGTGTGTTGGTAAGGTCCGGTCATAGTCACTTGTTGAAATCTCTAAAAAGACAAATACTCCCTCCGTCCGGAAATACTTGTCATCAAAATGGATAAAAGGAAATGTATCTAGACGTATTTTAGTTTTAGATACATCTTTTTTTATCCATTTTGATGACAAGTATTTTTGTATGGAGGGAGTATTTAGGAATGGAGGGAGTAGAAAACAGAGTTGGTGATGATGGTGTGCGTGCCATCCTGCAATATAGGCCGTCGGATTTATATCTAACGGATAGGAAAGAAACTATGGCAATTTTGCAAAAATATACCCACACCCCTTTCCACGTTCGCAAATAAGGCCTTCCCTCTTTCATCCTTTTCTCTCACAAGATAAACTACTCATACAAATGCATCTTGATGTTCCGTGCAATGCACGGGCATCTAGCTAGTTTCTTTTAAAATAGTTGTTGCGATAATTGGGTTGAAGTGATATATTTTATGTTTGCCCCGAATGATTTGAGATTCACTAGTAGTAACAAAGAAAAGGTTGCCCTGTTAATTAACAGAAAACAGGGTGAAAACTATCACATGAGGCCGGTAAAAACAAGGCACACTAGGTTCAGCGTCATCGTCACTACAGCTGTGCGCGCGCGAGAAGTCTACATATCGAGGGGGCTACTGAGCGAGGCATAGAGACACAATGTTTGAGAGAGAAACCAATTGATAGATTATGATCAGATCGAGTTGTCACCCTTCTGCTGTCATTGTTGGGGTGGGGGGACGGGGAGGGAGAGAAAGACGTATCGAGAGTGTGCGCGGTAGGCACAGAGGCACAACTAGCGAGTGTGTGTGTGTATGTGTGTGTGTTTGAAAGAGGAGTAGCTAGATTACTATCAAGATCGAGGTGCCACCCTACTCCTTCGGTGTTAGGTAGTGTGTGTGTGTGTGTGTGTGTGTGTGTGTGTGTGTGTGTGTGTGTGTGTGTGTGTGTGTGTGTTTGAGAGAGAAGCCAGTCGATAGATTAGTATCAAGATCGAGGTGTCACCCTACTCCTTCGGTGTTGGGAAGTGTGTGTGTGTGTGTGGGTGGGTGTGTGGGGGGGAGGGGCAGTGACACTCACATATCTCTACTCTTATAAAAACAGAGTTGGTGATGATGGTGTTCCTGCCATCCTGCAATATAGGCCATCTGATTTATATCCAACGGATAGGAAGGAAACTATGGTAATTTTGCGAAAAGATACACACACCCCTCTCCGCATTTGCAAATAAGGCATTCCCTCGTTCCTCCTTTTCTCCCACAAGATAAACTACTCATACAAATGCATCTTGATGTTCCGTGTAACAAATGGGCATCTTGCTAGTAGGGAGAAGGATTTTGTGTGACACATATCTAGATATACGAAGGGATAGGTAGATAGCATTTGTGCGAGGCATACTTAAAGCATCACGAAGATAAACAAATGGTGTGCATGCAAGTGCCGGAAAAAATGAAGCGAGAAACATTGTGCGCGCGCGCGCGTGTTCGTGTGTGTGTGTGTGTGTGTGTGTGTGTGTGTGTGTGTGTGTGTGTGTGTGAGAGAGAGAGCGAAATCTCAAAACAAAAGGTGCTCTGTTGGAATCTCATTGTATGTATTCATATCGTTCTGGAACTCGAGTTAACCTTAGGCCTATGTGTGAGAGACATTATTATACTTTGAGACATTAGTGGCTGTGGGTGGGCAGAATTAAAGGGGTGTGCGTGTTAGACGGAGAGAGCGTGTGTGTTTCTGTGTGAGAGACTTGTAGGAGTGGGTAGAAAGATGAATTTAACCTTGACGGAGGGAGAGCAATACACCATGTGCGCGTGTGTGATTCTGATGCCCACAGGGAAATGAGATATGTATGCGTGTGAGAGAGATTGCACAATTCGTTCACGTATCACTATCTAGCGATCGTGGACGTGCATCGCTTGAACATAAATCAATATCTACTTCGTATCGTGGCCAAAGGTACAATATCAATTCAACGCTATAAAGATTGGACACTCACATATCATATTTTTTCTATTTAAATAAATTTTTTCAGTTGTGCATGCTAAAGTTACAGTGATGTTTCTTCAAACAACCAATGTAGCTATCATGTACATGCACCATTGTTACTATTGCATTCAAATTCATTATTCTTGGATGATTTAAGTTTCTATTTTGAAGTAATATATGTAATATCCATATATGAATTCAACGGGTACGCAATTTATGAAATGGAGGCTATGTAATAATATGAGGTAACACTTTTAAGTAGCGGACTACAATATCCATTTCTTTTTGTGCGCCTCTACACTAACACGTCAATGCATTATGTTTAAAGTAAATAACCAATGGCACTAAATTATCTATTTACACGAGAAATACATAGGCTGAGTGTTTCATCCCTTTTTTGTGAACGCGCCACTACACCCGTCGATTGGCCACGCCCGTGTGAACGTCCAAGTTATCGGCGCATCATCCCGAGTTATTGTCTTTTTTTCTGGGGTGGACTTCACACCAGTTATTAACTGCTGACGCGTGCCCCGTGTACACAGTCTAGCATGACCTTCCCGCTAGCATGGTCCAAAATTAGTTGAAACTGGATATGAACGATCCCGTGGGGGCAAATTCTCCCGCCTCCTTCTAAAATTTCTGCCACCTTAGTCTTTAGCATGCGAAATTCCCCTTTTGTCCTTAGTGCACGGAGACCAACAGTTACAATACCGCCCTCATCTACATAATTGGTCGAGGCAGCTTTGGTAACTTCCGGTTCCCCCCACTACACGGCACCCCCATTTCCTTTCCCCCTCTCGCAAAAATGACTAACTCCAGAGCACCAGAGCATCTTACATCACACCGTTCGTACTTCATCGGCCTTTCTCCCCTCCCATCTCGAAACCCTAGACTGCTCATCCACCGGCGTACCATAGCCCATTCACTGCCAGCGGCGTCCACCTCGCCAGATCTGCTTCTGTGGCCGCATCTACCCCTCCCACATCCCCTAGAAGCAAGTAGACTGCTCATCCACCACTGTACCATAGCCCATTCAGTGACAGCCTTGTCCACGGTGCCGGATCTGCTTCGCCGGTACTCTCGTCAACCGCCGCGCATCTGCAGCGGCTCATTCGTATTCCCCACCGGAGATGCTTCGTCCACACCCCCCGGAGCCGCCCCACCGACGCCCCCGTCGACGGCCTCTGATCCTCTTCGCCGACACCTTCCTCAACCCTACCGGAGCCGCTTCACTGACACCATCGTCAACCCTACTGGAGTAGCTTCACCTATACCATTCTCAACCCTACCGGGGCGGCTTTGCCAACTCACAAGTCCACGGCCTCAGATCCGCTTCCTCGCACCATCATCCAACCTACCGGAGCAGCTTCTGACGCCCCGTCCACGGCCGCAGATCCGCATCGTCGACACCATCCTTAGCCCAACCACCGGAGCAGCTTCTGATGCCCGTCCACGGCCGCAGATCTGCATCATCGACACCATCCTCAACCCAACCACCGGAGCAGCTTCACCTATGCCCTCGTCCACGGCCACAAACACTTCGCCCACACCGTAGTCCACCCTACCGAAGCCGCTCCACAAACAACCTACTCGACGGTTCTAGATCTCCTTACCGGACCCCGACAGCCAGCGCAGCATCATCACCCTTGACGTTTCTAACCTGATTCCCACCGCCTGGCAAGATGCCAAGCACCCGCCACGGCCTAGGTACTTGTCACCTTTAAACCCGTCCAGCATCACCTGCCCGATGTACTTCAAATATACTAACACACTACTAGGGAAAAGCCTATACACAAAATCTTATCAGCAGCGCGTCCCAAAATAACTCGTTGCTGCTAACTAGCAGTAGCGCTGGCTGCGGAAACTCGGTGCTGATACAAACATAGCAGTAGCGCGTCCACCCAAAGACGCGCCGCTGCTATAATTCCTACGAGGCCGCCGCGAGGCTAGTTATAGCAGCAACGCGTTAACACAACGCGCGCTACTGCTACGTAGCGTAGTAGCAGTGCATTTCCCATACCAGCGCTACTGCTAAGTCCTACAAAAATTTAGTCCCACCTCGCTCCGTGGAGAGAGTTTATACCACCTTAAATATGTTACTTCTCACACTTTGACAAGCACTTGATCTTCATTGAACTCTATGTGTAGAATTTGTGGCTGCAATATGAGTCTTCACCTGTTCCTAAACCGGTGAGGACTCATATTGTCGAATCAGATTGTACACAAAAAGATCATTGATGATCAATGTGTATTTTGCATCTTGACATATAGCAATGGCGCTTTATCGCGAAAAGCTGCTGCTAGAGATAGCTTAGCATGGCGTGTTTTGTGGAAGAGCGCTCTTGCTAAGCCATCCATCTCCTGATCTCCTCCTTCGGATCCACTCACACACACAGCCACAAATTCTGCGCCACGCCCGGCCGCGCCCTCTCCGGCCTCAGCAGCGTCTGCGCCCGCCGCCCGTCGCCGCTCCTCCATCTGCGCCGGCTGCCCCTCTCCTCCTCCTGCTGGACTCGGTGCAGCCTCCTCCTCCGTCCTCCTCTCCACTCGCCGCTGGCCGGCCCTCCTCGCCTCCGCCTTCCTCCTCCGTCCTCCCTCAACTAGCCGCCACGTGGGGCCCTCCGCCGCTCCGCCTTCCTTCTCCATCCTACTCTCTTCTCCCTCCTCGAGTCGCCCTCCTTCTCCCTCCTGCTCATATGCAACATTTTGATTTAGTTGATATAATTTAGTTGACTTAGTAGGCTAGTTGATTTAGTTGATTTAGTAGGCTAGTTGATTTAGTTGCCTTAGAATATTTTGATTTAGTTGACTTAGTAGGTTGGTTGATTTAGTTGACTTAGAACATTTTGATTTAGTTGATTTAGTAGGCTAATTCATTTAGTTAATTTAGTTGACTTAGAACATTTTGATTTAGTTGATTTAGTTGACTTAGAACATTTTGATTTAGTTGATTTAGTAGGTTAATTCATTTAGTTAATTTAGTTGACTTAGAACATTTTGATTTAGTTGACTTAGTAGGCTAGCTAGTTGATTTAGTTGCCTTAGAATATTTTGATTTAGTTGACTTAGTAGGTTAGTTGATTTAGTTGACTTAGAACATTTTGATTTAGTTGATTTAGTAGGCTAATTCATTTAGTTGACTTAGGAACATTTTGATGAAGTTGATTTAGTAATCCTTTGCTCATATTGCTTTAGGAAGAATGGCGCCACCACCACCACCACTATGTCAATCGTGCAAGTCAAGATCTTGAGCAGCCTTGCAACCGGCAAGCTGTTCGGCATCTACTTCCGCCGAAGTTTTAAGTCATCTGGTAAGAAATTAGATGAAATTACTGCATTGTGTCATTTTGCTTAGTTTATTGCATTGTGTCATTTTGCTTAGTTTACAGATCGTCCCATGCAATGTGAGGTTGAAATTCAACAAGTGACAGAGACACTTGTGACATTTGAGGCTCCTAGGGGCTGTACACTATGGAGGTCGAGAAAGGACGCAATATGTCCCAAATTGGAGGAGATGGATGGGTCCGTTTAAATAAGCTCAGATGCATCTTCTTGGTGGTGAGTTGATCAGCTTCAACTTCCGAGCGAAAGACCCAAGCTAGCTGTCATTTATCTCAACCTGGTGGAAGATGATGAAGATGACGAAGATGATGAAGATGATGAAGATAATGAGGACCCACTCGATGAAGATGATGAGGACCCACTTCATGAAGCCATCGTAGCTCAAAGAACAAGACTGAGTGAGGAGGAGGTGTCCAACACATGGGACATAATTCCGCCACATCTTGACTTTGTCGGGTGCCATTCATGACCCGCTTGACAAATACCATGGTTGATCGACATGATATGGTATGTTATACTTACAAATGCAAATTAATAGTGTGAATTACTTAGTGTACAGTCCAATGATATGGTATATGTTGTGTGGAATCTAGTCGATGATATATATGTTTTAGTGTAGAGTTCGATCACATGCTTATTAATTGATATGTTTTTCTTATTCAGAAATTGGCAAAGAGCATATCTGTGAGTTATGGTATTGAGCCGATGAAGAAGGCTCAATTGGACTACGCCTTCGCAAGGGGCTCCGTCACAACTCAGTACTTACCGTGTGGACACGGACGGTCGCACACACTTAAGCTCGGTTGGGTGGAAGAAATTCCTCGATGGCAAGAATCTTCGTGTTGGACAGGCCATCCTAATTACTATCAGGAACACAAACTGCCCAGGCTTGAGGATGATGATTGTCTTCGATATCATCTAGAACTATATGTGTGTGTGGCTATATCATCTAGAACTACATATGTGTGTGTGGCTATATGATCTAGAACTACATATGATGATCGTCGTCGATATCATCTAGAACTACATGTGATGATGGCCGTTGATATGACCATGTACTGCTTGAGGATGCATGTTGGCTATGCATGAAATTGTTATCTTAGTACTCCCTTCGTTCCAAATTACTCGTCGTGGTTTGAACTAAAACCACGACGAGTAATTTGGAATGAAGGAGTACTACCGTACCTAGTAATGGTTTATGAATTTGATGAAAGATATGAATTTGATGAAAGATAGTACCTAGTTTCTAGCATCTGAAAGGAGAACTGAAAGGGAAAATGATGAAAGGTATAGCAGTAGCGTGGGATGAAGAAATCACTACAGCTAGTTAATAGTAGCGCGTTCCATAAAAGCGCTGCTGATATCGTTCAACAGTAGTAGCGCTGGTCGGGGCCGCGCTACTACTATGAGTTAGCTGTAGCGCCTTATTAGTAGCGCGGCCGCCCGCGCTGCTGCTAGCCTGAAAACCCGCGCTGCTGCTAGCCTTTTCCCTAGTAGTGACAGGTCGCTGTTACCTGTTATGTAGCTGGCAAAACTATAAGGACGATGTTTCTTCTGGATCTAATAGCTTGGCCAACCAAGATCCTGGACTGGGGCATTGCTATGATCTTGTAAGTGCGTCTCTCTCTCTCTCTCTTGTATTGTTCTGTGCCTACCAGCATGCTTTGCTAGGATTTTCGACCAGTAATCCCTTTGTGCATACAATGATTTCTACTACTGGCTACTAAATTAGATATGTAGATGTCATACATGATACTACCTCGTACCTCCGTTCCTAAATATAAGTCTTTCTAGAGATTCCACTATAGGCTACATACGGAGCAAACTGAGTGAATCTACACTCGAAAATGCATCTATATACATATGTATGTGGTCCATACTGGAATCTCTACAAAGACATATATTTAGGAACAGAGGCAGTACATTACACAAAATCATAGGTGGCATGTAGGAATTCCAGTGCACTACATTAGGCTCCCTTAGAGTGCTTGCTAGTCCAGCACACAGAGTCATGGCTAGTTTATGCTACACACACAATCGTTAATTGGTGGTTTAAATATGTGCAAGGGATATGCAATGTAGTATCATGTAGATGTCTGAAATTAGTCGTGTCAACTTGCAGATAGGGTTACACAATGAAAAGGTACAAGATGTACGTGGCAATTTCATGGAACATCGCAAAAAAGGAGAGGCAGCGGTGAGCCTATACAGTGTGATATGGTACGTCACTCCTCCATTGCAATCATCGTGACATGTTATTTGTATGTCAGTTCTATTGGCCAAGTTTCTTAGGGACAGTTATTATGAGTTATCCTAAGAAAATAAGCACATGTGAATATAAGCTCCATGTAATAAGCCAACCAGCTCTTTTCATTGCGTTCAGCTTATCTTTGGTATGATCAGTGAAAAATCTAGATTGCATTATATTTATTTCATTTTGCTGCCTGTATGAAAATTAATTTGACTTGCAAACATCACAAATTGAACCCAATGCAGTAATTAATATGATAGGAAAGCAGACCATCACTATTTGCTCAAAATGCAAATACAAATATACCATCTATTTGGCATAATCTACTTTGGTCAATGTTTTCCATAGAGATCCCATTGCCTAATTTAAACTAAGAATGCATGACCCACATTTAAATGAAGAACAATTATTTATTGAAATTCTATGGTCCAAGTGGCTGGTTATTATCTTATAGCAGCACCACTTGAAAGCATCATATAGCAGCAACAGCTCATAGCAACTCATCATACAACAACAGCAGTGTGCAATTCCTCATATACCAGCAGCAGCTCATAGCAATTCATCATATAGCAGCAGGAGGAGCAGCTCATAGCAATTCATCATATAGCAGCAGCAGGAGCAGCTCATAGCAATTCATCATATAGCAGCAGCAGGAGCAGCTCATAGCAATTCATCATATAGCATCAGCAGGAGCAGCTTATAGCAACTCATCATATAGCAGCAGCAGCAGCAGCTCATAGCGATTCATCATATAGCAGCAGCAGCAGCTCATAGCAATTCATCATATAGCAGTAGCAGCAGCAGCAGCTCATAGCAATTCATCATATAGCAGCAGCAGCTCATAGCAATTCATCATATAGCAGTAGTAGGAGCAGCTCATAGCAATGCATCATATAGCAGCAGCAGAAGCAGCTCATAGCAATTCATCGTATAGTGGATCAGAATGAAAATTTGGCAAAAAATCAGAGGAGATCCTCACCTTGTTGGATGAGCTCATCCTTCAACAGCACCTCAAGGCCACATCCTTGGAGGAGGGGAGGGGGAATAAGGTGCCTTCTGCCGTAGTGTGGCACCAACCGTAGTTCTGCAGCGCCCGCCAGAGTAGTGCGTTGGACGAACCACAGTAGAGCAGCTGCTGGAGACCATGAGAATGAGGGGTGGTGCTAGAGGGAGGAGCAGCCAGGGAGATTTGCCCCTACCCGCCAGCCATGTAGCCTAGCTGGACAGAGCATCATCGAGGACCAGGCCAGATGGGACCAGTGGCGACGGCTCGCTGCAGAAATCCTAGTGCTGCAGGCAGGGGATCGAGGTAGAGGGAAAGGGGAGAGGAGATGCAAGCGGGCAGGGCAATGAACGCTTGCATGTTTGTTTTTACTTGAGGGTTAGGTGTGACACGGGCGTCAGCAGTTGCATTTTGAGTGTAATATAGGCAGACAACAGAGTCATTTCACTATTCCCCTTCCCTTCAATTTTTAGTGAGGTTCTACCCGAAACACCCCCCCCCCTCCAAAGAGAAATTAGTTAAGCCCAAGCCCATAACTCAAAAATGACTTCTTTATATCTTTCATGGCTTATTTTGACAATAAGCCCTGAAAAGGCGGAATCGAACTCCTACAATTCAATTGTGCGTGCAATGATGAATCACTCCTGCCTGCTATAGTGTACATTTAGGCATCATCATACATGGCATAACCTAATACATGTGCATTCCATTGTAGAATCTAGAATATGCAATGTTTATGTTAGTTCATATGTTACACATGATGTTTAAATGCCCCTTAAATCTGGTTAGTCAATTGATGGTCTTTAAGCCTCCTTCTTTGCTTCTTTTTCTTGATATGTAAGATTTGCATCTGTTCAATTTCTTGTTTGCATCAGCCAGCTGTACTAGGACTGTTTGCTTTGATTACTTGTTGTTCTTGACCTAACACTCAAACAGAGCTTGTCAATGATTTAAACACTAAGGGCTGCTGTAGTGGGGCCTTGTCTAACTCATAGGTGACATAAAGGTTTGGCTGTACACTAAAGTAGGCTCTCCAAGAGTACCTGGAGATCCAGTTCGAATGTATGCCTAGTTTTTACATAGTGCATACATAGTAAATGCTCATTTCATTGTGTGCAAGTGCAAGAGATGCGACATGTTTCATTAGGTGGTGTTGTTTTGTTATAATCTCATCCTTTTGTGTTCACAGACTGGAAAGTATGCATATTTATCTTTCAAGGAGATGAGTAACTAGTTTGTGTCACCTTGCAGAGGGGGTGCAATGAAGATAAGATTGAGGATTTCCAAGTACAAGATGTTAGGAAGGAGCCTTGCAAGAGAAGTAGGAGTTGCGCTGAGCCTCTTCAACCTGTTAAGGTAAGTCACTGTATCCAACTCAACGGTTCAATTCCTTGTTTGTTTCAGGCATAGTTAATTTGCTCTTTTCAATTGCTTTATTTGTCCTCAGTTAATGAGATGCCCAAAGAATGATGCCTACTGTTGGGTACTTGTATAACTATCAGTTGACATAATTAAAGGCCTTACCATTTAATTACTCTGCTGAAGTGTGCCTGAAGCTTTGAAGGCTATTAACCAACTATTATTGCATGAGGCTCACAATCTAGTTTATACTAGGCTAATAATTGCATAGTTTTGCTTGCTGTAGTATATTTGTATGAAACCCTCTGTTGTTTGTTATGCTCCCTAAGACTTTAATTGAGCTACAGAATGGCCAACTGCTTGCTTACTTATACGCAAGGTGCTGTCTAAATTTGTAACTTGTGTGTTTTGGATTGGGCCCCAACATCATGCTCCTCTGGTGAGCTAAGAGAGATTTCTGTATGCAGGCTGCACAGACTACCTTTTTTATAATTTTTAAAATATCACCTGCTTATGCTTCATGACGTGTAACATTATTGTTAGTCCTGTTTTGCCATGTACTCCCTCCGTCCCAAAATAAGTGTCTTAACTTTGTACTAGCTCTATTACAAAGTTGTACTAACCTTGAGACACTTATTTTGGGACAGAGGGAGTACAAAATAGTGACTTGCTCGCTTCACTGTTGTAACTATATTTTTGCCCTAGTCATGTGTACTTACAGAAACATTTCAGGATGAAGTGACATCAACACAAAGATTTGTGAGTAGTGCGGCATGGCTGTTACCGAATGATTATGGATTGGAATTGGAATGTGCTGATGTTCTCGAGCATCAACTAGAGGTGGCAAGACAATGTGTACATGATTCTCAACATACAATCAACAAGTTGAGACTGGACATGCAGGTATTAGATGCAGGAGTCAAAAAAATGAAACAAGACACTGAGGTAACCACGAAGGAATTGGAAATTTTGCAGACTAAAATTTGTACTATCTGAATCCGGCCAATCCTATTTTCTAAAGTGATTATAGCTTAAATGGAGTTAAGTTGATGCGCGTCGATGATGTATGAGCTGTATTTGCCCAGTGTATGTAATTTGTTGTTTGTGTATGCTTTATTGTAACCAGTGCCGAACCATAATGCCCAGTGGGTATAATCGGTTGTAATTTTTTATTGTATAGTGTAGGATTATTCTATGTTTCTATGCCTTGGCCTCTTTGTTGTATAGTGTATGTTTTTCAAAGGTGATAGTATAGAGTAGGATAATTCTTTGAATATGTTATATCGTTCAAACGGGGACCAACTCGCCCAAACGTTGTAGTGACCATGGCCCTCCACGGGCCGTACGATCCATGGGCCATCTATGGGACGGACAATCCATGGGCCTTCTATGGGCTATCGGATCCATGGGCCTTCTATGGGCTGTCGGATCCATGGGCCTTCAATGGGCCGTCGGATCCATGGGCCTTCTACGTCCCGTAGGATCCATGGGCCTTGTACGGGTCGTCTCATCTATGGGCCTTGTAAAGGCCATTTAATTGGCAGTAAATAGGCTAGAATGGAAATCATACGTTTTATGGGTTGACCATAACGGGCCATTAATAGGCCATATTTGGCCCAACAGATTACCGGGCCACAAACGGCCGACTGTATCCACGGGCTGAATTTGGCCCACAAGCAGAAAAGGCCAGTAACGAGACGTAAGTAACAGAATGCTGGAAATGAGCCCAAGAATAAATGGTCCCTAAGAAGGCCGAAAGGTAACACGGGCTAGAAACGACCCAATGGAATAATGGGCCGCTAATGGGTATAAAGCGATGCACTGTTCATTACGGGCCGGCTTCACCACGGGTCGTTAATGGGCCAAGAGTTACAAAGGGCCTCGTATGGGCCGAAAGACATCATGGGCCATACATGGGCCGGAAGTTACAACGGGCTGGAATCATATTGGACGGCCCAGATAACGCTACTGGGCCTAATACCGTTAGGCCGTAACAGGCCGTGAGTTAGCGGGTTGTAAATGGGCTATATGCAAACATGCCGTTAACAGGATTTCCGTTGGCTGGCCCGCCACCTTTTGACCAAGTCAAACGGGCCGGCCTTTTCACAGGAATGGGCCTCTGTTGGGCCGTGCCACATGTCGACGTATCATAGGCGCCTTGTGTCCAATGAGTGGATGACATATGTCCCAACAGTGAGTCGACACGTGTTTCCTCTGACCAATGATGATTTTACACGTGGAAAATCCCCATTGGTCGGGGCTGTTACCGGGTTATCAGATCCAAAACCGGACCCAATAGCTTAACAGTGTTCCGTTACGGTGGATGCCACATGTCGGTCACCCTTGAAGAAAGCACTTCTGTGACGCGCGATTTATCGCCATGGAAGTGGACACTTCCATGATGGTAATTTTGGTAATGTCATGGAACACTTCTACGACAGCACAGGTATGGCTATCTTGATTCTGTCATAAAATCGTCATGGATGTACATGCATGACAAAAAACGCGACCTACTGTGACAAACATGTATCATCACGGAAGGTTATTTTTTTTGTAGTGTGTATAGCTAACTCGACTGCGATCCTCGACATTATTGCATACAGTTGGTTTCTTCCACCGTGTGCCATGTAGAGTGCAGAATTAATTATCGCACTCGAGTGTCCATCATCACCCTTCTGTGTAACTTTGACCTCATCACCCACGGGTAAACTTATGACCGAAGTCATTCCACACACTTCGTTTCCACAAAGCTTTTTGCGAATAAACGCCCACTATTTGTCTCTCTTCTAGCCGACGCATGGCCAAACTAGCCGGGTGGGAAGCTTGCGCGGTAAACTTCGCAATACCGTGGGAACAGGCTCACCGACGATACATTTGGCGCCTCTTCGAGCCCACGCATGGTCAAACAAAACGCGTCCGTTGTGGTGTTGGCAAGCGTGCACTAGAATCCTCCGCTATGAACGTCGTGACAAGACATGACGATTACAGGCCAGACGCCCCCATTTATTACAGCGGTCATTTAACCCTTGTGTCTCTTCAACCTTTCAATCGCGCCCCACCATTGCAAGAAGCACACCCACCACGACAAATTCTTAGAGGGTATCCTGCGCGACTCCAACGGCGCTCTATGCGGTTGCCGACGACGAGCAGCAGTTCACCATGCATGCCATGGTGGACACCCACCAAAGGCTCACGGAGCTCTCGGTGGTGTAAACCAACAACCCGGTCTGGATGGAGCACTCCATCCACATCATGGAGTTGTTGCTTGCCGAGGAGCAGTACAAGGTGGTCGGGTTCGACCTCGAGTACACCCGCGCTCCTGTTGGGTCTTGTCCGAAGGTCGCCGTCGCCCATATCTGTGTGCGCAACCACGTCATCGTCTAACACTACTGCCTGGCCACAAGGCCTTGCGAGCGTCTCGCCAGGTTTGTCAATAGCCCCCACTACATGTTCACTACAGTGGACATCACCAACGATGTCAAGGTGCTCAAGAATTTGGGCATCGCCTGCCAGAATCTTGTCGACATCCAGGGCCAATACAAGATCTAGGGCAGCAAGGAGCATGAGAAGGACTCATTGGTTCACCTCGTCGACGCCATCATCGACCCCTACTACAGAGACATGAAGGATTCATGCAACAAGGACAAGCGTGCCTGGCACTCGGCCTGGATGGAGAAACTCGAAAAAGCTCACGTTGTGTATGCGGCCAAGGAGGCGTACACGAGCTATGACATGTACAGGCGGCTCGTTGACATAAGGAAGTGCCTCCTTCCCCAAAACGGCCAGGGATCCAGCCGGAAGCAGAGCAATGGCAAGCGTCGTCGCAACAAGAAGTAGATGATTAGAACCTCGTTTCTCCTAGTTTAGTATGCATGTAATTGCTTACTTTAGTGTGTGGAAACGTTATGTGTGTAGTCACTTGTATAATTGTATGCTTAATTTGGTTATGCAATGATGTCTTTTTAAGTATATGTGTTGATGCTCTGTAGACAGAGCAAATCACATCGCACATGGACTAACAATGGAACAGTCGGTGATGATTTCATCAATCACTAACAATTGTATACAAGCAATCATTTGCTCACAACACACACGGCTTGTTAACAGGAATCGCGTGTATCGTTATCAGTCTTCCCACACATTTCCAATTATATACCTGTTTGCCGCGTATCAGACACATCTTGTTAAGTTGAACCGTTTCTTTTCTCTTGGCTCAATACAAACAGTTCATCCGAGTGAACTGTATGCCATATATCAAACACACCTTCATTTGGCTGCCCATTTCTGTTGTTCCGCCTCATCACAAACAGTTCATCCGAGTGAACCATATTCTGTATATCACACACGCCTTCATCGGGCAGCCCGTTTCTTATGTTCCTCCTCATCGCAAATAGTTAATTGAACTAAATTGTATGCCCTGCATCGCACATGCAACCAAAATCTAAACCGTGTTTGATGCATCCGTCATCGCAAACATAGTGCACATTTTTGACGGTTTTTTTACCTCACCGTTTGCGATTATTGCATCGCACACAGTTTCGTTGAAGGGTCTCTGATCGAAGTGTCACGTTAGCAGCATCCTCCGGTAGTGTATGGCCATAAATTAAGGCCGAATTTTCCTAAAACTAAGGCTAATTAGCGCTCAAAGCACTAGTAGTATTACCTGTACGTATTGTTGAGGGGGGGCGATCGATGGGGGTGTCTAGCCCCTGTCTCTGCCCCTATGGACGGCCTCAACGGAGTCTTGTTCATTGCGAGCCAACCAGTTGGGGTGGGGCGTACCGCGGAACGGCATCAACGGGGCCCTATTCATCGAGCTTCAACCGGTTGGGTTGTGGCATAATGCGGAACGGCCTCCATGGGGTCCTGTTCAGCAAGCGCCAACAGCCTACGGCTGCGACGGGGTCCTATAAATCAAGGGTCAACCACCTACGACCACAACGAGGTCCTATTCATCAAGCGCCAACCAGCTGGGATGAGGCGTACCACGGAACGGCCTCCATGGGATCATGTTCATCAAGCGCCAACCGCCTACGGCCACAACAGGGTCATGTTCATCGAAATGCAACGACTAGGATGGGGTGTACATATGTGTGGCAGTGACATGGACTGTACATTGAGAGGCAACCAGCTGGGGCTGGGGGTGCTACACATCGAGGGGCCTCCTCGCACAACTGGCTACGAGTGGGTCAACTCTACATATCACACTTGGGGCCTCCTCGCAACAACTGGCTGTCTAGAAGTGCTCAACTCTACGTATCACGCGCGGGGGCTCCTCATAACTACACACTTGCACATATGAAGAACGGGGCCTCTAACTACAAGACATACGACTTCGTGCACCGCACACAGCATTGCAAGCGTGAGAGAGTAACTTGTATCAATCGATCGGGGCCTCCTACACTACCACGCACCATCACGATATCTTGCGCATATGCAGGCATCTCGTGCACCACAAGCACAGCTGCACGCTAGCGAAAGATGCGCATCGATTGATGGATCAATTGGGGGCCTGCAAACTACCGCACACGAGCAACGATCGATCGATCGAGTCTTCCATTGATCACTCAGGTTCAGTAATGCGAAGTCTCGCTCGCACTCATACGAGAACACACAAACCACTCGTGCATTGCTCAAGCCCGACCACCCACCGTATACCATGGGAGGCGGAGAAATTCATGAAAAAAATCTTGTCCTCACTTCTACCCTGATCTTCTACGTCATGGAAGGCCCAAAGGATGTCGTGCAGGTGCGCCGTCGGCCTGTCCAGGACAAAAAGTTCATTTTCTATCATAAGTTTTTGTCATGGAAGTAGGTGCCCATCACATTCATGATGATGCATGTTTTTGTCACTATTATTGTCATGCAGTCTCACTTCCATGACAGATTTTTCTTGTTTCGGGCCAAAATATTGTGCATGTGTCTTTTTCTTGTAGTGAATGCACCATACATAACATTAGTCAAGGAAGGCAAAAAGTTGTTTGAAAGGGAAATCGGGATTAGACAAGGAGGTCAGTAGAGAGAGAGGAAGAGCGCAGTTACAACAAGGAGAAAAATGTATGATCATGCAAGCTTTTCTGGTGAATGCCACCAACAAAGAAACCGTAATACCTAACAATATGGGATATTTTCAATGAGCTAAAAGAGTTATAGACTCGTGATCATGTAATACCTCATCCAGAGGGAGCTTACCCAAGACTCTCATTTTCAATGGGCTAAAAGAGTTACCACCAGACTCATGATCATGTAATACCTCATCCAGAGGGTAAATTACTTACCAGACACTCTCACATTTTTAATGAGCTAAAAGAGTTACCACCAGACTCATGATCATGTAATACCTCATCCAGAGGGATCTTATCCAGTAAATCTCAGATTGTATAGGTACTCGCATGATCAAAAGGTAACCATTGAAAAGTTGGTCGATGAAATGCTAGTAGCTACTCTGATTAGACCAAGCTCAAGCCCTTTGCCCTTTTCAAGTCCTGTAGATAGGATGGGTGGGAGTTGGTGATTGTGTATAGACTACAAGAAACTAAATAGCCTTACCATTAACTAATAAAAATATTCCATTTCTTTCGTGGATGAACTCTTGCAAGAGAGCAGTTCCAAAATAAATATATATATTTATCGATCCCAAGAAGCAAGTGAATTAGTTTTATTACTTTTCTTCCTTTAGATTTTGTTTATTGCAAGCACATATTTTTTCGTATTATTTGGGATGTTGGAGTAAAAGGGAGTCGGAGGTAAGCCCTAGCTAGCCGCCCCTCTTCCCTATTAGCTGAGATTTTTCGCTCGCCAGTGTGCCATCATTCATCATTCATATTATACTTCTCTTCTCTATGTTGTAGCATTAGGCTTTCATCTTGTGAAACCCCAGGCATGCTTCTTTGGATCCTTAACTACAAAGTAAGCACCTCTCATAACTAATTAGTTAGTATCAAGAGACTAGGCTTTTCATTAAAGCTGAAGGAGATAAACAAAAGTACTCTTGTCGATGGAAGAAATTCCATAAATGTCCCATACAAAATAGTCAAAAAGCTATTTTGAGGAACCAGTATGAAAACTTGACCCATTAGCTATTGCCCTACTTCATCCAAGGTTTAGGTGTGGGCGTGGCTAAATCCCCTTCTTCCTTAATAGTTATTTTATTCTCCTTGGGCAGTCGACCCCTTCAATTGGTCATGCTTTCCTTATTTCTCAAGATTCGTTTGCCATGCGACGGGCTAGCGATCTCTTGATAATATGCCTAGACATTGGCTTGCTCTTCTTTTTTGACCTTGATTGATCACTCATTAATAGGATTGGGCTGATCCAGGCATGCAAGCACTCACGTACTCTTTTGATCCACTCCTTCATCCATCGATTATCGTTGTTGATTCCCAATAATTTTGTTTGGAAAGTGTCAATCCAAGTAATGAGCCTTGTGGCATAGCTGTTAAGTTACCAATGCTTGTCGTTGTGTTAACGGATCAAATACGTAGTAGACGCTATCAGATCAAAATACCCACCTTGGAGGATTTGGTAACAAGGAAAGAAAACCCTCAAATGGATTTGTTGGTCTATGATGACCAAGTATTGGTTCCACAAAGGTGTGAGCCTAGTCTTGCATAGGCGCAAGCTTATCAAAATAATTTCGTTCAGTCGTCAAATACCATTTTATTTTGTTTCGACACATAAAGAAGTCTTTTTCGTGTTCCCGACGGCGAAGGCGACTTGTTCCTTAGCGGGCTATATAGCGCAAGCTCTTATAAATAATTTCGTTTATAGCATTCAGTCGCCAAATACCGTTTTGTTTTATTTTGACACAGAGAAATCGCTTTCGTGTTTTTGGCGACGAAGGCAACTTGTTTCTTGGCCCCCCTTCCCAAAATATTAGGCATGTTTGACTTTACACGATCTTTGATGCACAACTTTGATCATTAATATATACCAAAGTACATGGACTGAACATGTATGAATAGCATCATCGTATTTGCCTTGCAAAACAATTCTATTCCATACGTCTTTATAATAATTTTGTAGGCATACAGTAAGTGAAAATCATAGTGAAAATTGTGGGATGAAGACTAGAAAAGTCAGTGTGTGCCTTATATTTTGGAAAGGAGGGAATTAAGGGGCTATTGCTTCTGGTTGTACGTCACGGAAATTGTCCCCAAAGTTGCAAAATATTACCCATCAGTGCCACCTATAAGTGACAAAAAAACGTTTTACACAGGGGAATTCCCGCCTGGGCAGGCCCATGCACTAGGAACCTCCTATACTGTGCTCTGCGCTCTGGGAGAAGACGCAGCCTACCTATTTGGGCCAGCCCATGCCCGTCAACCTATTTTCTAAATTATGTTTATTTTTTATTTTTCTGAAAAAAAACATGTTCGCAGTTTTGTAAAAAAAATCTTATTCGAAAAGTGTTCGCAATTTTGAAAAGATATTTTCAGGAAAAAATGTTCATGATTTTCTAAAAAGTTCTTGTATTAAAAAATGTTAATGAAATTGAACAAAATTTCGCCATTTCAAAAAATGTTCATGAATGGAAAAATATCCTAAAAATTTAAAAAAAATCGCGACTTATAAAATAGTTTATTCATTCAAAGAATGTTCGCTAAATTAAAAAATGATTATGCATTTCGGAAAATGTTCATTAAATCAAAAAAATGTTCGTGGATTTCAAAATTTATTCCACCAATTTCCAAAAAAAAACTGTTCATCGATTCTAGAAAATTGTTTTCAAAATGTTCAAAATTTAGAAAACAAAATGGGTGCAAATAATATAAAATGTTCATGAATTCAAAAATATTCTTGATTTTAGAAAATGTTCAAAAATTTGTAAAAATATTCACAAATTTAGAAAATGTTCACGAGTTTACGAAAATGTTCATGTTTTTACGAAATTGAGAGTGATAGTGTATCTCGATGATGCAGTAAAACATGATAATGGCCTTTAGAGATTATAATTTTTCCTTTCCGTTGAAAAAAAGGGGCCCTTTTGCAAGCAAAGGGAAGGGGTTATTTTTTCTTTATGAAAATAGAGGTTGATTCCATCGCTTGTAGTAAAGCCCATATTTAACATATTTACGAGTGGCTATCAAAGAAAATCTATGTTTTTAACATATTTATGAGTGGCTAACAAAGAGAAAATTTATAACATATTTAAGAGTGGCTAGCAGAGGAAATTTTAGTATAGATTCATTCATTTTCCTTTGTATGTAGTTCGCACTGGAATATCTAAAAAGACTTACACCCTCCATCCATATATATAGAGCCTAATATATTTTTAATGCTGCCTTTGACTATTAATAAGATTAATAGTATATAAGATGTATAATGTGAAAATTATATCATTAGAAGCTCCTTTCACGTATTTATTTGATGGTGTGCTTTTGTAACTTGCATGTCATATATTGCTCTATATATATATATATATATATATATATATATATATATATATACACTATATATATATATATATATATATATATATACTATATATATAGGGAAAATGCATCCTACTACCGGGTGTAGCTACACCCATTTCTCATATACTACTATGTGGTAGTATATATACTACTTTATCATTTTTAGTATGTTCATATACTATATCTAAGATACTCCAAAGCGAGTTATGTGAAAAAATTGCATGTGAGCCCATGTTTTTATCATATTTTTGAAAATACGTACATATTTCTACGTAAAAAGAAGTATGCTAAAATATACTACATAGTACCTAAAAAATAGTATATATACCACCTAAATATTATTACATACTACATACTACGCATACATACACTGCGGTATGGTAGATACTACCTAAAACGTACAAAATAAAAATGGGTGTAACTACACCCGGTAGTAGCAAAATTTGTCATATATATATATATATATATATATATATATATATATATATATATATATATATATATATATATATATATATATATATATATATATAAGAGGGAGTATATTTAGTTACGGAGGGAGTACAAGAAAACATTCATCATTTGTTTATGTCAGCAATCAGTTCATCCAACGTAAGCTTATGTTAACCACTGGAACCACCATCAACAAGTGCCCATATTGGTAGCAAACGGTCGCCCAATACAAAGTTGCACAAATTTTTAACACTGACCAACATCCCTAAAACCAACTATGTAAGCCACAAGCACTGTAACAGCAGCACCCGATCAGTGTCTACAACAGCAGTACAAACGTAAACTACCTACAAGCAGACTCCAATTCGTCGATCAGTGTCTTTTTCTTCTCTTTCTGCAACAAAAAATAGATATATGATCAATCTTTATTTCATATAATAATATAGCACCTGGGGGGGGGGGGGGGGGCTCAAATACCTTCAGCAAACGATTAGGCGCAGTCTGTTGCAAAGACAAGTCAGAAATCTGGACAGCAAAATTTCATTATGTATCTCATATATAAATGAACGTAAATAAGGAAACAGGCGTGCAAATATACAGTACAAACATAAATGAAACATATAACCATATCAGTCCCGGACCCAAATCCATATGCATTTTACTACTCCCTCCGTTCCTAAATATTTGTCTTTCTAGAGATTTCAACAAATGACTATATACGGAGCAAAATGAGTGAATCTACACTCTAAAATATGTCTATATACATCCATATGTGGTAGTCTATTTGAAATCTCTAAAAAGACAAACATTTAGGAACGGAGGGAGTAGAAGCTTCATAGTAGTAATTGAAAGGATGCATACCACTTGTGAACACCTCTACTTCATTTGATACATTTAATCTCAGACTTAAAGTGTGCCTCCGACTTTTGCATCCTTTTCGCATGTGCAGGATACCAACCTGTAAATTGAAGATTCAAATGATAAAGGTGGTGGTAAAAAGGGAAAAGAAACTCCAACAAGAGAAGAAAGCTTTAGAGAATTACAAGAGTATTGACAATATTAATTTGGTATAAGAATGCTTTCTACTCATTCTGGTGAGAACTATACCCAAAACCTACTGAGGCCAAATCCAAATCTGCTCCTGCTAAGGTCATGGGGACTGGCGAAAAGAATGAAGTTGGCAATACAATTGGAGCTACTGAGGTGAACAAGATCATGAAACATACGCAGACGATATGCAAAACAGGAAGCCTAATGAAGAATGATCATACCATAGAAAGGTGATCTTAACAATACTAAAGTAAATGATGGATAAACAACTCAATTGAGCAACCTAGAAGGACCAAGAGCCTTCCCAGTCACGAGACAAGTTAAAGCTGAAAGACTGACAAGAGAAATTTGAAAGGTATAACTAAACGTTCCAACTCCTTTAAAACTTTACCAGATAGAGATATCATGAGAAAAGCTAGATGTATGGGTGCTAGCTAATATAAGAGATGACTCTGGTGAGATTTCACTAACTCATCGAGATGATTTAAAAAGCTTGCAGCAAAGTTTATTCCTTTGAGTTCACAGAAAAAGTGCGCTAGTAATGTAAAATATGATTCGAATGTTTTAAAAAAAGGATTCGGGGCCTTCTATACCCCTAAATCACAAAGTCTAAAGGGTAAAAAAGTATAAATAAACAAAGCAGTAGGTTCTTTCTGGGATTGGAAGCGTGCATGTAGAAATGGAAAATGAATGATCTCAGTCATAACAGCCCACTCAAATTCACATCTGAGCTGCATTGGCTCCAACATCCTGATTTTCAAGACTAGTTAAGAGAGCGTGGCACAAGCTAGTCAGGTTAAGATATTATTGAAATTGGTAAAATACAAATAAAAGAAGGAAAATACAGAATACTTTCAAGGATGGGGTTGGGTTTTTTAAATACTAGAGGACATGCGGCATTGTAACTAGGTCTAGAAAAACCCCAGAATGTGGTGCACAAGCTGCACCTGCCAGTGGGGAGGGGGGAGAGGGGGGGGGGGGTTAGCTAAAAAAGTACTATCCCAAAATATAAGACGTTTTGGCAGAATATTTTTGAACTGCAAAAACGTCTTATTGGGACAGAGGTAGTAATAGTTATTTAAACTTCATCCTTAGGAGTGAGGAGAATCATACTGGTACCAAGAAAACACTAAGACTGTTGAAAGGTGATAACAGCGCAGAGCATTTTTATAGGATTGCTAACGGTAGTAGAAAGAAAAAGAATACTAAATCTGAAAATGGTGAAGAAATCATTAATGGGGCAGAAATTCGGATAAAAATGCTACTGAATAGTGACTTCTATAAAGGATGGTTAGGGCTAGCGCAGGAAATTTGATCCCAATATTTTTGGCAGGACAGAGACAATCAAACATTGACAATGTTGAATTAATAGGCCTTTTATTGAAGAAGAAACTAAAAAGAATGTTATTTTCCAAATGAAATTTAACAGAACTGATGATCTTGATGGATTTTTCCGTAAGTGTAGGGACATTGTCAAAATTATACCATACATACAATCCTGGCTCTCAAGAGTTTTATGACAATAAATTTTATGTTAGGGGCTAGATTATGGGATAGTCAACCTTCTTTCCAAAAGTTGATCATGATGAGCGAATAGCCAAATACAACAAGGCAGACCCATCTGCTGAATTGTTTGTATAAACATGCAACTGACCTTGAGATTGGAGCCTTACATGAAATTTTTAATAAAAGAAACTAAAAATGCCTTTATTAACAGAAATTAAACAGATAGGATCATGCTTCAACATGAGATTCACATGAAACTAAAAGAAGAAATCAAATGGACATTCCTCACCCAGTGTTTGGAAATATGAGGTTTTAGTCCAACTTGGCATTAGAGGTTGTAATTCACGTGTAATGGGGCACTTAGTGCCAAATTACTAACCAGATAATCACACGTCAGGAGTTATAAAGGTGTAAGGCAGTGCTGCTCGTATTATAGCTAAGATGGTACAATAAGCTCAAAATGATGGGTTGATTAATGGCTTGATTCCTCATTATTTGATTATGACATGGCTAATGACAATGCATCTTCAAGATGCCTTGGGGAGGGGGGGGGGGAGCTGTTACTACATCTACAACACAAGTTATTGACTAGGAGAAAGTAGATGAGAAAAAACATGAGAAGCCTTGGTATCTGCCATGTGTGCGTGCGTGTAAGTTGATGGCATGACTACATTGATTAATCCCAGGTATCCAACCTCCCTAATTATTGTATGCCTATGTTCTTGTTTCTGAACACTGTCGAACAAAGCGCTGGGACAAATGGAACGTATCACCAGGTCAAATGGGGTAATATTTGTGGGTCAAAAAAGAAATGTGTCTTGCTATTAAAAATTTGAGGAAATGAATGTAAGTATCCCTAACAAATGGTGGTGGACACTTCAAAAACGGGAAAGCTTATGGCAGGAGATTATCAAGATAAAAAGGCAGATGACTAATCTTGTTGCGCTGTACTTAAGATTCAAAATATTTATTTGAAAGGCAAGAAAATCACCAGATAATGAGAAGCTAAGTAGATTGGTGATAAATTTTGCTCAATAATACCCTGCTCTTTATGATATGTGATAAGAAGGATAAATCAGTGAGTAAATGTTATACAAATGGCAACAAAGTTTTAGGAGATGGTTAATGGGTGCCCCAAAAGATAAACGTGATTTTGCATTATCACAAGCTCAACAGGTTAGTCTGTATGTTGTTCCTGATGAGATATGAAGGCTGGTTTACAGTGAAAATTGTACAGATGACGAGATATGGTGATAGTTCTACACGCATATGGAAAGCTGAAATACTTATCAAAGTTAAAACATTTTGTGGTTGCTAGAGAAAATGTGTTGTTAAAAAAGATAAAACAATAAAAAGAAAATGGTTGGGTGATCCAAAATACTACATCTGAGGTCATCCTGGAACTGTCCAATATTTGTTATTTGAATCTGCTATACCTAAGGTTGTCTGGAGAGAGATTGCTATGCTCATTCATGCTGATGCTATTTCCCAATCAGCTAAAATATTCCTCAAGGGTTGAGAAATTCTTAACCACAGATAAAAGAATTCATGCAAATGGTTTAGCAGTGTGTTGGGCAATTTGGAAGTTAAGAAACAGATGTAGCTTTGAAAAGATTGATATTAATCTGCTAATGAGATAATTCTCCACGCCTGTGTGCTGCTAAAACATAAAGCAGAACTGCAGAACAGGATGAATAAACAAGAACTACTATGACTATAAGGCATGTTGCAATATGTGATGTAAATGGTGGCATGGGATGCTGCTAGTCAACATGTTTCTGCTAATGTTCTTCAAGCTCCTGACATATGCCCGCGCAAGGGCAGCTATAGATGCCAAAAAGGACAATAGCAAGATGAGACACGAGAGACATTTGGGGGAAAAAGGATGATGTGTTTTTTATGTCCAGTAATCTCTTTTCTCTGAATTTTTTTCAGGTGTCTCTTCTAGACTAGCCTTTTGTAGGCTAGTTTGAGTTAGTTAATTCTGCTTGCCTTATTTTCACAGTTTCTTTGGCTTCTGAACTATATTTCCATCTGCTACATATATAATATCTCATTTTCCATTCATCTATAGTGGAAAAATGGACTCCTAGCTTAAATAAAAGAGTAAGTAAACACTAACCTGAATAAAATTAGAATAATCTGTTTTGAATTGATTTACACGAGAACATAGTTTTAGCTTGTAACTATGGATAAACATAAGGAAAATACACAGGAGCACTCGGGTGCTCTGCACCCCTATAAGAAAAATATTCGTAAAAAATTCTCAGAAAATCAAAAAAATCCAAATTTTCGGGATGTCAAACCTGGTCCCCCGATCTACTTCCATGCAAAATTTCGTGAAAAAATACCCAAAAACGCACTCGTGGCGAAGGAATTACTGCCCGGGAAAAAATGTACACAAACAGTGTTTTGCTATACATAGGAAAATTTTGTCTTTTTTGCTGTGAATACGTTTCCTGGTATTTTTTCACCAAACCCCAGACGGGAGTACATCGGTAACCCACGTTTGATATTCCGAAATCCCAGATTTTTTTTCAAATTTCTCGGTATTTTTTTTGCTGGTATTGTACCTATAGGGGTGCGGAGCACCCGAGAGCTCTAAATCCTCGTCCTAAACATAAGGGCTTTGATAGCAGATATAAAAGTAAACTGCAGTTAAACATCGCATAAAAAAAACATACTAGAATGTCCATGCAGGAACCGATGGCTCCTCCTTGGTCAAGATGATTCTCGCATATTCTCATAATTAAGTTCTCCAACTGATAGCAGCAACAAGAATAATAAATGTGAGTTATTTAGTAGACCATAAACATGAGATGTGAGTTTTTTCTATACACTTTACTCACGAAGTAACATAACACATTTATTGCCATTACTGTTAATAATAATTACCTCAACTGTGGTAGCAACGCACTCTCCATTCACGGAATCAACGACATCACCAGGTCTAACTCCTAGTTCTTCAGCAATCGATCCATGGGACACCTACAGTTTAATTTGTTATGCATTACTCAATAGCATTTAGTAAGCATTGTTCAAGAAAACAAGGAACAGTGGACAACATCTACCTCTTTAACTATCAGACCCGAATCAATATTACACTTTCGGAAGATCCTCTCCACATGAATTGGATCGAGAAATTTAATGGGTGAAAGCTTCAACCCAATATGCAGGCGAGGGATACACCTTGCGACATTGTCATTTATCAAATTCCAAAAAATAAAACTATGAACAATATCATATAACTTAAAACACAATTTTGATGAATGAAGCTTTGTGTCTAAATATCCAACAGAAATTAGACTTAGCAATATAAGAAGAAATATATCAACACAAGCACATCACAAGATCAATTGTGTTTACTCAAGATATTTTCTTATGACTTAATCATACAATGATACCAACAGAAGAAAAACTTACTGAAATTTTTTCCACATATCCAAGCACTTCAATACAATAGAGGAAGGAATATATGCTGTCCCGGGAAAATTAGCCATCCCCAAAACGTGCCCATCAAAATCAATAACCATTCCTCCAATGCAGGGCTAAGATATTTAATTGCCAACATCAGAACTATGAGCAACATAAGTTAATAATTAATATTTATAAGATAATCACGATGAAGATATTATACCTCACAACCAGTGAATAGATAATGATGACGTTGGTATGTAGTTGGGCCCATGAAATGAACACATCCGTGAGCAATTGTCAAGTTTAAACGTTCATCTCTACCGAGCACAAGTATCTCCTGACCGTAGTTTATGTCACTACTAAACCTAGGAATCTTAGCACACAAGTCTAAATTAACCTTCAACATGGCAATATTGATGTGCTTGTCATAGCGAAACAAGATTGCAGGTACGGTTGTATCATCTTCATCCAACAAATGAGCAATAATCTAAAGACAGATACAAAAACATATATTATGACAAGTGTTATTTAGCATACATAGATGAACAAACGTATTCATTTGTAAACATACCTCAGCATCAGGTACATACTCATCTGTACCTGACCACTGGGTTAGGGCCGTGTATTTTGAGCAGATTATGCGCGCAGATGTCAAAACAGTGCCCTCTTTACTCCCCTCGTCCCAATCAATTAGAAAACCAGATGATCGTGCCATGAGTTTACCATCTGTAGATGCAACAATAGATAAGAGAAAAACAAAAAATATAGATGCAACCTAAAAAGTACGGATACAGCGGCACGCATACGGGACACAGGATACGGCATTTTCCAGCAACAGCCTATCGAGGACACGGCAAATACATATCAAAATATAAAGACAAAAAAGACAAAAAAGAAACGAGAAAGAGATCGCCCCATTCAGCAGTAACTCTCTGAACATAAGCTCACAGAGGATATCTCAGATTCAGCAGTAACTCTCTGAACAGCTAGTGCCATTTCCTCTCCCATTGTCAAGAGCCACAGAGAAGAGTATCCATTAGTAGTTGGGTCAGCCCAGCTAGTGCCATTTCAAGAGCCACTGGATGCTACAGATTAATCTGCACCGTCAAAACTCAAGCCCTGTCTCTCTCTGCCCTAACACTTGACCAACCCGCCACTCTCTTGCCATCGCCTCTCCTCCCAGCGATGGATCTCCCAACTCCCCGCAGCAGCTCTCGCCACCACCCTCCTCCCAGCCTGCTCCTCTTGCCGCTGCAGCAGCAACAGCAGCAGCGGCCAGCGCTGCAGCGGGGGATGTAGCAGCAGCAACGGCGGCGGGGGCACAACAGCAGCAACAGCACAGTGGCAAGGGCGCAGGCAGCAGCAGCACGGTGGCGAGGGCGCAACAGCAGCAGCATTGAGGCGGGAGGGTGCTCCAGATCCAGCGCTGCCTCAAGTCGCACGAGGGTGCTGCTCCGACTGGTGGATTAACTTTCCACTAGCCATCTAAGTTTATTCTTTGCGAGTCCCCCACGTGTCCCAGCCATGTCCTCCCTTTTCTTTTTCTTTTTTTAATTCATAATTTGGAAAATACTGAGGGATACGTGTATCCCCGCGTGTCCCCGTGTCCGGCTGTATCAGAACGGGGATTCGGCAACTTCTTCTGCCGTGTTCATGCTTTGTAGGATGCAACAATACATAAGAGAAAAACCAAAACTATACAGAGACACTAAATAAAGGCAATGTGTTACATACCGACATAGGACGAAAAGCTAAAAATAACTTTAGCTGCTTGGAGGATTGTTTTTGTAGTAGACTCACGAACGCTCTGCAAGTTTGCATTCGCCATACACGAACCACAAATAGACGTATCAAGCGTTGCAAGCTGTTGTTGGAGCTCTGCATGTTAACATGCAAAAAATGGTGAATCAGTCTACTGTATTCAAATACATATCATCTTGAGCAAAATAGACATGTTTCATTCATTGTTGACAACTGTTTTTTGCTAGAGGTGCATAGCTATCCTAGCAATCACTAATCAGATAGTAGAATGAAAGCAGAGTGTATGCGTCTCCCAAACTTACTTCTTTTTGCACGGTACTTGCATTTGAGCTCGTCATAAGCTTCAAGGGCATCCTTCATCGCAGGGTCATTGGCATTCTCTGGGTTTCGGATGTAGGCTGGGGAATGAGGCCAACGCAGTGGAGAGCTGACCGCAGAGGAGGAGGAGGAGGCATGCGATGCGCCTGGTGAAGCTGGGGCCGCCTGCTCGCCGGTGCTCGTAGCGGCTTTCTTCTTGCCAGTTCCCTTGCGCTTCTTGGATCCCTCGGACGGCTCCAGGGGGGCTTCGCTCTTGCCTCGCTGCTGCGATGCTGCGGCCGACGGCTCCGGGGAGGCTATCCTCTTGCCTCGCTGCGATGACGGCGCGGCTTCCGGTTGGGCCTTCCCCGAACAGTCCGCCACCGGGGTGCGCCGCCGCCGCCGCCGCTTCCACCGCCCTGCCCTCGACCTAGATCCCGAAATCTCTCCCGCCTCGTCCTGCGGGATCGTCATTGGGCGTGCTTCTTAGGGTTTGGTTGGCTCGGCTGACCACAGGATCGCGAGATCGCCTATGCCGCGGTATCGATTCGGCGAGGGGTGGGGGATTTTCGATTCGGGGAAGGGGGAAGGGGACGGACGGGGAGAGAGGGAGAGAAGAAGACGGGAAGACAAAGGGTCGGTCGGTCGGTCGGTTCGGCACGTGACTGCATGTCTCCACGGTAGTCCTGGCCATCGGCAGCCCGGGCCGTCGGGCCTAGATTTTGAGCCCCTGGGCCCGTCGTATTCACCGTTTAAGGAAGAGGCCCGGCGGGCTTTTAGCGTGATGGGCTGGGCTCGGGCCTGATTTTTAGGCCCGGCTCGGGCCTGGTTTTTTGCATCGGGCTTTGGTAGGGTCAGCCCGAAGCCCGGGCCGGCCGACAAATGTCTAGGTATACTTCACGGGATGAGACGGGCAGGACACTATTCCACGTTGCCACCCATTCGTATCCGTTCCCCACCGGTTATTCAATCGTCAGGAACGCAACGGAATGGCCCTTTAGACCAGATCAGATCCCGGGTCATGTCAACTCCAACGCGATCATCAAATTACCCATAAATATCTGCAATAGGGGTCCAATATTTGTTTTGTCAATCCAATAGCAGTCATCAAATTATCCAAAGTATTCTAACGTTCACGAAACCGAAACCCAACAAAAAAGAGGTATACGAGCATCCAACAACGCAGATCCACCCAAAAACCTCTCTACCGCCACTCTTATTGTGTCCTATTACTCTTTAATTACGCCGCATGATGGGACCGAGCAGGGCGGCTTCCCACCCTCATTCATGTCGGACATCCGCCTGCCCGGCATTCACACAGACGAGGCAAAACAAGAAACTTTACTTCGGCCACCCACGTCAACCCAACGATTCGATTGCTCGGGCTATTTAAAGCCGACTAGCAACGCCCAAAAAACCTACCACCCCGAGCACCTTCTCACTCCGTCCTAGCCATAGGCCGACCGCTAACCGATCATCTCGGGAAAGGTCACTGTCGCCACAACATCGAACCAAGATCGCAGACGAGGTCCGCGCCACAAAGGACATCGTCAGCCTGCATTGCGACGGGCCAACCTCCAAGCTCTTCGGAGCAAAGCTCATACGAGTCGAAGACACGTGCCTCTCTTCATCAGTTCGGACTTTCGGATGAACTAGTAATTGTTCACGTGCAACTACACATCTCGACTAATATTACAAACATATGTCAGAATTAGCATGTACAGAAAGATATTTTAATTGCACTAAAAAGTAGCAACTCAAGTTGATTGATCAGAATATAGCATTGCATTGACAATACCCATCATAAAGTTCTTGGCAATTGCAAAACTGCGAAGAGAGCATAAATACTTAGTGCAACACTTGAATATACATACGAGATAATACTGTTGGAAAGCTCACATACAAGAAGCACGGAGGTTCCTCACATAAGCTTCCTAGTTAAAGTATGGCAACCCACAATTGCAATATGTTAACAGATCACAATAAAGACATGTATAGCTACACTAACATTTGGTATATTTGAGGTACTTGACATGATCTCTTTTTTCTTAATCCCCACCCATATATTAATTAATTAAAACAAACGTCCGTACATAAACCACGCATGACGGAACACTATCAATACGAATACCATCAGACCTATAAATAAAACTAAACCTCTCAATCTCATGCGCCACCATATTCGTCTTCCTGTTTATCTTGGTGATTATTAAATTCCTCGCCATCTTGGAGACATGAATAATTTCAGCTATCAACGTCATCTCAACTTAGCTCGATTCTCTTTCTTTACTCCGGAAGAAGGTCAATCTTATTTGTTCTAACCTGTCTGCTAGGGATCATGGAGCTGCAAGCAAATGGATGCATCTCAGTTCAGAGCATGTTTCTAAGCGGAAGTTATACCTAATGATATAATCTGCACAAACTTAATGACCAGGCATAATATAGACTAAACAACCAATTACCCAGTCAACTACTAACAGAAATAGCAAAATCAGATAGCACTGTCTCTTCTAGAAAAATATGTGTCACAATTACTCAGGAATAAGGAAAGTAATAAATAAAACATTAGGAGTAAATACACCATAATTGTTTCACATTCTGATGCAATTGCAAAATAAAGGAATGAACATGTTGGAGAAGATTGTAATAGTCTGACTTAATAGGGATGATAGACTACTCATATTAATAAGGAATTTCTTCTTTTTCAAGAGCCCATTCGGAAAGAACTCCCAAGTTAAGTGTGCTCAGCTTGAAGTACTTTCAAGATGGGTGACCGATCGGGAAGTTGGTCCCGGGTGCGCATGAGTGAGCACAAAGTGCCCAGGAAAGACTAGTATTGGTCTGTTGGGCCGGTCTAGATCCCGCCATGAGGAACAACCAGCGGCGGGTGTGTACGGGAAGATATAAGCCGGGAAACAAATTAATAATTTTTGCGTGTGAAAGAAATTCTTTCAGAGTGGACAGACTTAGGAAAATAAAAAAGCACACCATTGTACTTTAGATATAATTAAGCCTATGATTATCAATTCCAACACCGATATATTTTGTTTATAGGGTACTATGTCAGTTCAACAGGACTACATTTTGGTTTAATATCCAACTATCATGGTTAACTTGTTATGATATATAACATTTACTAGTTGGTGATCTGGTTGTCAAATAGGAGGTACTATCAAATTTAATGGCCCAATATGAAAGATCAATAGCAACAAGACATCATCAACAAAAGAGAACAACATGTAGGAGGCATGCGATGCGCCTGGTGAAGCTGGGGCCGCCTGCTCGCCCATGCTCGTAGCGGCTTTCTTCTTGCCAGTTCCCTTCCGCTTCTTGGTGGTTCTCTTCCGCCCCTTGGATCCCTCGGATGGCTCCAGGGGGGGCTTTGCTCTTGCCTCGCTGCTGCGATGCTGCGGCCGACGGCTCCGGGGAGGCTTTCCTCTTGCCTCGCTGCGATGACGGCGCGGTGTCCGGTTGGGCCTCCCCCGAACAGTCCGCCACCGGGGTGCGCCGCCGCCGCCGCTTCCGCCGCCCTGCCCTCGACCTAGATCCCGGAATCTCTCCCACCTCGTCCTTGCGTGGTCGGCATTGGTCGTGCTTCTTAGGGTTTGGTTGGCTCGGCCGACCACAGGATCACGAGATCGCCTATGTCGCGGTATCGATTCGGCAAGGAGGTGGGGGATTTTCGATTCGGGGAGAGAGGGGGAGTAGAAGACGGGAAGACGAGGGTCGGTCGATCAGTTCGGCACCCGGCTACGTGTCTCCATGGGATGAGACGGGCATGACACTATATTCCAGGCCAGTACTGGGCGCTGACGCGCGGCAAAATTTTGTGTTTTGACCCTTTTTTGACAGAAATTCAGGATCTGACCCCAATTTAATTTTTTTTGGGATTTGACCCTTTTGCTACCGCCAGGGCCTCTGGCGGTAGGGTTATACAGCCTATCGCCAGGAGCCCTAGCGGTAGGGTGTGACGGAGGGGGACAGCGGCCGTTTGCTTGTGCTGACGTGGATAAGTACCCTACCGCCGCCCCCTGGCGGTAGGCTGTCTAAACCTACCGCGAGGGCCCCTGGCGGTAGGGTGTGGATGGGTTTTGCCGTGCAAACCTACTGTAACGAAATATGCAGGGGCCCTGGTGGTAGGTTTACCCTACCGCTAGGGGGTGCGGCGGTAGGCTGTGTGACCCTACTGCCAGAGGCCCTGGCGGTAGGGTCATGTGCTTTATTGGTTTAAGTTCATTTGGTTGCTTCTTTTCAAATTCAATATGACAACAATATCACAGCAAGTTTCACAAAAATGATACAGATCTTAAACAATTAAACTTGGGCATCACATACACATTAACAAAACTTGAAGTGCATAGAACAATTCAAACAAACTTCAACTAATTAGTAAACGGAGCTCCACATAGTTTCACAAGTAACAAACACATGGATCCACAAATAGGAAACACATAGTTCCACGTAGTTTCACAACCACTAGACAAGTTCAACCAAACGAAGTTCAACCAAATGACAAACGCATAGACAACCCAACTACAAGAGCCAACTATCGAAGAGCATAATCACTTTTTCCTTCCTCTCTTGGAGGTACGGTCCTCGTTGTTCTTTGAACGAAGCTCTTCAGTCTTCTTCTTGGGCCGTCGAGGAACCGGACTCTGAAAAGGGTCAGGACTCAGCAAATCCTTCTTCTTCGGATTCCTCTTTGGCGGCAGCTGAGATGCTTGAGATGATTGAGTTGTTGGAGGTCCATAATCTTCATCGTACTCCTCCTCCCCGCTGCTCTCATCCTCCTCCTCCTCCATTTCTTCATGTGTGGCCTCCTCCTCCTCCCCCTCCTCCTCGTGAACCAACCTAGACGACGAGGGAGTATGGCTCGATGAGGCGATGTGACCCTGTGTGGCTATAGGCTGATAAGCTTCAACTGACCCAGCTCCAGCACACCCAAGCAGCCCTATCAGCTTGCGACAGTCACGAACTTCTGCACTCACAATGAAACAAGGGCATAATAAGTATCACGTTTATGTTTGCAAGTGAAGAAGATGCATCTGTTTCGAGGAGGCTAAAATTGTACGTTCATCGTCCCCCTCATTTTGTTCTCGGATTGTACGCTCCCGAGGATATCACCTAGTGCATCTGAGGCTTCAAAGATGCATTTGTTCAGCTCACTAGACTGCAACGGCATAAGTCAGTCACGTTGAGGAATACAATAATTTAAATATAACCTCTCGGTTCAAACTTACCACTCTGTTGATGAAGGGGGAAAACTCCCTAAATCCACTGTGCATGTCTCTGATGCCGGTCTGGTAGGCCTCTTCCTTGGGGTCATCCCTCTCCAGCTCCGCGATGTCTTCCGCCGTCCATCGAGGCCTGAGACAAAGACGGTGCTTCTGGCCATCATCGTACCACTTCATGTGTCGGTTCAGGTAAGCATCCCAGTCAGTCACCCTCATCTCCGCGTCTTTTCGGTACCTCCGTTCGTTCCACTCTGTCACATGATTTTTATGATGCTCTCTAGTAACCCACAAGTGTAGGGGATCGCAACAGCTTTCGAGGGTAAAGTATTCAAACCAAATTTATTGATTCGACACAAGGGGAGCCAAAGAATATTCTTGAGTATTAACAGTTGAGTTGTCAATTCAACCACACTTGGATAACTTAGTATCTGCAGCAAAGTGTTTAGTAACAAAAGTGATATGATAATAAAGGTAACAATGGCAAAAGTAAAGATAATAGTTTTGGGGTTTTGTAGTAGTTGTAACAATAGCAACGGAAAAGTAAATAAGCGAAGAACAATATGTGGAAAGCTCGTGGATAATTATGCCGAATGTGATTCCTCATATAATAGCTATAACATAGGGTGACACAGAACTAGCTCCAGTTCATCAATGTAATGTAGGCATGTATTCCGTAAATAGTCATACGTGCTTATGGAAAAGAACTTGCATGACATCTTTTGTCCTACCCTCCCGTGGCAGCGGGGTCCTAACGGAAACTAAGGGATATTAAGGCCTCCTTTTAATAGAGAACCGGAACAAAGCATTAGCACATAGTGAATACATGAACTCCTCAAACTACGGTCATCACCGAGAAGTATCCCGATTATTGTCACTTCGGGGTTGTCGGATCATAACACATAATAGGTGACTATAGACTTGCAAGATAGGATCAAGAACACACATATATTCATGAAAACATAATAGGTTCAGATCTGAAATCATGGCACTCGGGCCCTAGTGACAAGCATTAAGCATAGCAAAGTCATAGCAACATCAATCTCAGAACATAGTGGATACTAGGGATCAAACCCTAACAAAACTAACTTGATTACATGGTAAATCTCATCCAACCCATCACCGTCCAGCAAGCCTACGATGGAATTACTCACGCACGGCGGTGAGCATCATGAAATTGGTGATGGAGGATGGTTGATGATGACGACGGCGACGAATCCCCCTCTCCGGGGCCCCGAACGGACTCCAGATCAGCCCTTCCGAGAGAGATTAGGGCTTGGCGGCGGCTCCGTGTCGTAAAACGTGATGAAACTTTCTCTCCGATTTTTTTCTCCCCGAACGTGAATATATGGAGTTGGAGTTGAGATCGGTGGAGGTCCAGGGGGGCCACGAGATAGGGGGGCGCGCCCTATAGGGGGGGCGTCCCCCTGTCTCGTGGATAGGGTGTGGGCCCCCGGTGTATATCTTTCGCCCAGAAATCTATCTATCTATCTATCTATCTATCTATCTATTATATAATTAAAACAGAAGTGAAATAAGCTACCACGGTTTTCCACATAGGTTAAAATATTTTCACCATTGATATTATGTATTAGACGGTCTAGATTTAAAGAAATTAGATGTTACGCAAAACTATAATGGTACATATCAAACGTGATAGACATGTATCCACGTGATCGTAACAGAAGAAGTGCTCTAAAAGAAAACAGCCTCCCAGTCAATCATGTAAAACAGAACAGTCTCCAAATGTTAAAAAAACAGCCTCCGTCCAAATTGTATACATGATCTCACGCTCAGGTCCCCACAAAAAAGGCACGCTAAGGTAAATAGAGTCCAATGTAAACACGTACTTACAAGAATAGAGAAAATGTGCGTGTGTGTGTATACATGAAACTGAGAAATATATGCTATGTTTATCCAATCACGTGTTTGTAGATGGAAACAAACAAAGTCCTACTAGGACACGATGCTAGCCTAATTAATAGAAGGGGTAAAAAGGTGATCATATATGCAGCGATGCCTTGCCCTCCCCCCACACGCCGACGAGTATAATACGCCATCCATGGCTGCATGCTACGTACCTTTCGCCGCCGCTGTCTTCTGTCAGCCCTTGATCCTCTGGAGCTCCTCGACTTTTCCGTCAACTTCTGTCCGGCATCCCCTCGCTTGATCATTATCATCAGATTCTCCATGCCATCGCTGGTGTTGCTTCTTTCTCCATTGTTCTAGATCCTACAGCGAGCGACTGCCATGAGAGGGGCTAGGTGTGTGGTCTTAGCAAGCTATAGCTGGGTCTTATGATAGCAAGTAACTTTGTGTGTTCTCTATAGGATGCCCCTATCTTGATTTGAATTTCTTTTGATTCCAATCCCAATTGTTAATCTCACGAACGCACGTAATTGTTGAGGTGAATATTGTATTTTCTGTCTAAATCCGATTTTTTTTAAGTTAACAAGCCCAGTTCATCCATCACTACAGGTGCTTAATGTTCTGATTCCATGTTCATAATTCCTTTGTACATACTCTCCTACTCTTTTACGAGTTAGGCAAACAGCGGTATGCAGTAGCTATCATTGAGTCACATATTTTTGTGTCCTATATTCCCATCGTGGTTCACTTCTTTCTTGCCCTATGCATTACCTAGACTCCTTACAACCATTAATTCCTGTGCATACCGAGCCATGCACCATGTCTATTTGTGTCAGGCTGGCAGCAACAAGCTTCTACCAAGGTAATGCTTTCAGATATTTCGATGTGATCATGTAAATAAGCACTACTTTGTACATTACAGAGTCCATTTAGAGAGTCTGTTGCAAGAATGTTAATATCCAAGGAGTTGGCTGCATAGTATAGGTTTATGGTATATTTATTTGTTACTAATAAGAAGTGTTTTTCTTGCAATGTAAACCTTTTTAGGAGTCTGATATAATTAGCTAGCTATTATTTATACCAGGTGAGTTTCTTAATATTCAAATCTATGATCAGAAGCCATAAGCAATCCTCGAACAATGAGTTCTAACTATTCCAATGATGGTGGCTGCAGTGGAAGATGAGTTGTACTAATAGGGGGCGGCAGCAGTTTGAAGTAAATCAGGTGGTCATCATTTTTCCTCTTCCTAATTGATGCCATCTTTTGTTATCCCAACCGCTCTATCCAAAGAAACCATATCTGACCATTGTGTATTGTCTCTTCCAACATACGGAAGCCCAGACCCAACGCAAGCAATAGAAAGAATGATGGGAGGAAGCTGAAGGAACTGATGTATTCGAGTAAATAGCACTGGCGGTCTAAGAACTTGCACCGCGGGTGCACTTAAGTCACACTACTTGAAAACCGGAAAAACCCGTCGCAAAACTTGCGTTGCGGGTGCAATCAAGTCACAAGCACCAGCTGAACCGCGCGGCCCGGTTTTTCTGTTTCTCGATCCACGCGCGCAGACGTGAGGCCTCTGGACTGCAACGTTTTTTTGCACAAAGACCCCTGGATCCAAGGCAAAAGGCGCATAGCCCCCTATCCTCTGTTCTCTGCCTGTTCGTGTTCTTCGCCGATGGGAGAGGAGACAGGGGGCGCCGCTGGCGCGGCGAGCTGGTCGGCGGCAAGTCAGTCGTCGGCGACGACGGTGGATCCGGTGATGGAGTTGCCGATCCTGAGGACCGAAGCGCATGGGAGGCCGATCTATGGTAAGTTTTTCCCTAATTTAGTTAGGGTTTTCTCCCTTCGGCAATAGATGGCCGACGGATCGCTGGAGCATCGTAGTACTTTTATGACTTGAATGAGCAGTAGTAGTTAGGGTGTGTTGGTATTCATCTACGATTTGTATCACATAATATTTTTGGGGATGGCAGCTAGGGTTAGTAGTGTCTGTTTTGAATGTATTTATTGAATGCATTGTCCATTGTTGAATGTAGGTTATGAATCAGTGAAATTCAGTGTTGAGGTGCATCATGGTGGGTTTTCTGTGGGGAAGGGATTGAATCTGACATATTTGGATGAGAAGATATGTTGGTTTGACAATCTAGACAGAAGAACTTTTCGCAATGACTGCATCTACTACATGCTAGCACAATTGAATTATCCTGATCATGAGAAAAGTATGTATTGGTGCCCACCTGGAAAAACACTTGCAGATATGGTGGAAATCATCCTGGAAGCTGACTGTCAGAAGATGGCCAAAGCCTCTGTTCACTCAAAGGTACTGGTTTTGTTTGTCAGACATATCAGAAAACGTGAGATGCAGGAGGAAGATGACATTGTGTTCAAAGGTTGCCCTGTTCTACCCAAAGTTATATTTAGTCCACTTAGAAAGGACAAGAAGATGAAAACAGAGAAACTGTCAGAGGAGGCAGACAATTCAGAGCAACAAGAAGATGCAGCTGGTACAGAGGAGGCTGAAAGTTCAGATATATCAGAAAATTCAGAAGTTTCAGAAGAAGAGTATGAATGTGATTCAGACATAGATCCTACTTGGTATGACAGTGACTATGGAATGGAGGAGGATGATGAGGAGTATGACAAGAATGTAGATGCTGTTGTGCATGATGCTTTGATTGAGAAAGGCAAAAGTATTGGTGCTGAGTACAGGCATGTTCTTGGGACAGATGATGTGTATGAAGATGATTTGCAGCTGCCAGAAGAGGATGACTGGGAGAGAAAACATAAAAGTGACTCTGATGATGAGGAGTATAAGAAGAAAAAAAAGAAGGAGAAACCCATTTATAGGTTTAAATCATTTAACCCAGCAGTTGACATGGAAAACCCTCAATTCAAGCTGGGCATGGTTTTTGATTCTGTGGAGCTCCTTAGGAAAGTAGTAGCACAGTATGCAGTGAAGAACAGGGTGCAAATTAGGAAGAAAAGAAATAATAAACAAAGATTTGAGGCAGTGTGTGAAGAGGGTTGCCCTTGGGTGATTATGGTGCCGTTCTTGAGTGATTTCTTCTCTTTGAGTGATTATGGTGCCGTTCTTGCGTTGCACCATACCTAAGCAGTAAGCAAACACTATTTTTTTCTGATACACTAAATTATTATCTCCTCTCTCCCAGTTTCTCTATCATAACAAAATGCATTGTAATACAAATGGGATTATAAGAAAGAACCTGAGCTAGCAAGCTTTAAGTAATGATAGGTTGACCTGAACGACATAGTAGTGTGTAGGTATGGTGCAACGCAAGAACCAATAAATGAATCCCCACAAGATTATTGTTTGATTACTCATGACGAAACTTTCTGACCCTTTTGAAGTTCTTGGTTAACAGATGGAAAAATGAAATGAATATGTTATGGTTTTTCCCCAGAACTTGAATATACCACTCTTTCTTAGGTCTGACATAGCAACAAAGATACATTTTTTTCAGATATGTTGTTAAAGATCAAGCGGAATTGAGGTCAATAATTCCTGTTGGTAGATTACTATTTCTGCAGCTAAATAGTCGAGAACCGCCAATATTTCAACCAGTACTTCTTCTGTTTAAAACTACTATATATTTTGACTCCAGATTGCTATATCATCTACTAAAAATTAGTATGACTCATCTGTGTCATATTTAATAGCACAAAAATGATCGCATATCAGTTCAGTATATTATTATGACTACTAATAATACATGCATATGCTCCCTGAAAAAAAGAGAGTAAAAAACATAAAAGAAAACCTTTGTGTCGAAAAACCATGAAAAATGTGACAACTTAATATCGATGCATTTAAAAGCAAGAACTTCATTGAGATAATTACAGACTTAGGATAGTGTCTACATTCAGCAATATTAACTTTTTGCATGATATTGGACCATGCTACAGCAGTACATGCAAGCTTCAGTTTCAGCATCCGCTAAACCTTTATTGTCAAGTTACATTTGTATTCTATAAGAGAAATTGATTAATTTGTTCTTTTAATTTTTGTATGTCACACCACGATATGGAGCAGCTATAGCAGTTATTTGCGTCCACCAGTTTTGAACTACTTTTGTGCGTGCATGTTCAAGGATAGGAATATCATTTATTTTGGTAGTTCATGTATGTGTCTTCCTGTAGCGTACTGTTCTCATGATGTGTTGTGTACACTATTTTCATGAAGTACAGTGCTATAGTTAGCAGATATTTGTAATCAGTATGTATGTCTTAGATCACATATACATTTGCATGTTTTTTTTTGCAGAAGACATAAGCATGTTACAAACATTAAATTAGTAAAAATATATTTGCATATGTTATCCAAGGAAATACTTTATACAATGTGTAAACAAAAAATTGGTATATTATGGGACTGATGTTATACTATAAAATTGGAACTTAAATCGTATTCAATTGAGAGGTACATACAAATTCATATTAATGTTTACTAGAATCTGATGGAAAATAAACAAATTTTCGATCACCCCCTATGTATAGATCGAAAGAGGAAGAACACAACGCCAAACCATGGTCAGAGAGTACATACAAACAAAGTTGAAAGTAACCTATGATAAACCACATGAAAAAAAAACACAAATATCATTTGGAAGAACATATATGGAGAGTGCGAAATCTAAAATAACTAGAAATATATTTTCTTTTTGCGCTAGGGGTTTTCAAAGGAAACAATATTTTATGGATTTAAGTAGCACAACGGTATTCAATTTTAAAATTCTATATTGTTAACATATAATAAATGTTGCTACAATTTTGCAAATTATAAATAAAAAGTTTTACGTAGAATGATATCATTTGTGATGTTGGCAGCCCAATTCATCAAACTTCCATGAAATTAGCGATCCAGTGCAACTTAAGAAACAGACAATGAATTTCACAAATAAAAAGAATCGGTCAATGATGTCCACGTATCCTTCCAAACTTTGTAACAAAATCTTCAACTATTTACTTTTGGAAATGCATACAATCACCATATTGTGTTTATACACACTCAAATTCAAAAAAAAACATGCAAAGCTACATTTAGAAAATCTAGCCGCGCAATTGTGCGGGTCGCCCCGCTAGTTCTTATTAATTCCAAAAAGTGCCTCCGTGGATTTTCAGGACATTCCAAGAACTTTTTTTTCTACACATAAAACAACATCATGGCAGTTCTGCTAAAAACAGCGTCAGTCCGGGTTAGTTTCATTCAAATCATGCAAGTTAGAGTCCAAAACAAGGGCAAAAGTGTTTTGAAAAGTAGATACGTTGGAGACGTATCAACTCCCCCAAGCTTAAACCTTTGCTTGTCCTCAAGCAATTCAGTTGATAAACTGAAAGTGATAAAGAAAAATTTTTACAAACTCTGTTTGCTCTTGTTGTTGTAAACATGAAAAGCCAGCATTCAAGTTTCAGCAAATATTATGAACTAGCCATACTCACAATAACACTTAGGTCTCATAGTTACTCATATCAATAGCATAATCAGCTAGCGAGCCATAATAATAAAACTCGGATGACAACACTTTCTCAAAATAATCATAACATGATATAACAAAATGGTATCTCGCTAGCCCTTTCTGAGACCGCAAAACATAAATGCAGAGCACCTTTAAAGATCAAGGACTGACTAAACATTGTAATTCATGGTAAAAGAGATCCAGTCAAGTCATACCCAATATAAACCAATAGAAATGAATGCAAATGACAGTGTGCTCTCCAGCGGGTGCTTTTAATAAGAAGGGTGATGACTCAACATAAAAGTAAATAGATAGACCCTTCGCAGAGGGAAGCAGGGATTTGTACAGGTGCCAGAGCTCGATTTTAAAATAGAGATTGAATAACATTTTGAGCGGCATACTTTCAATGCAACAACTATGAGATGGCTTTATCTTCCATACTACATGCATTATAGGCAGTTCCCAAACAGAATGGTAAAGGTTTATACTCCCCCAACCACCAACAAGCATCAATCCATGGCTTGCTCGAAACAACGAGTGCCTCCAACTAACAACACCCCTGGGGGAGTTTTGTTTAATTATTTTGATTTGCTTTGATCTTTTTGGATCATGGCATTGGGCATCCCGGTTACCGGCCCTTTGTCGTGAATGAGGAGCGGAGTCCACTCCTCTTGAGAATAACCCACCTAGCATGGAAGATATGGGCAGCCCTAGTTGTAACATGAGCTGCTCGAGCATACAAAACAGAATTTCATTTGAAGGTTTGGAGTTTGGCACATACAAATTTACTTGGAATGGCAGGTAAATACCGCATATAGGAAGGTATAGTGGACTCATATGGAACAACTTTGGGGTTTAAGGAGTTTGGATGCACAAGCAGTATTCCCGCTTAGTACAGGTGAAGGCTAGCAAAAGACTGGGAAGCGACCAACTGAGAGAGCGACAACAGTCATAAACATGCATTAAAATTAATTTACACCGAGTACAAGCATGAGTAGGATATAATCTACCATGAACATAAATATCATGAAGGCTATGTTGATTTGTTTCAACTACATGCGTGAACATGTGCCAAGTCGAGTCACTCAATTCATTGAAAGGAGGATACCATCCCATCATACCACATCATAATCATTCTAATAGCATGTTGGCATGCAAGGTAAACCATTATAACTCATAGCTAATCAAGCATGGCACAAGCAAATATAATCTCTAAATGTCATTGCAAATATGTTTACCTCACAATAGGCTGACTCAGAAACGATGAACCCACCATATTTACAAAAACAAGAAAGGTCGAGTTCATACCAGCTTTTCTCATCTTGATAAGTCCATCATATATCGTCATTATTGTCTTCACTCGCACGACCGAACAATGTGTATAGTAATAAGAGTGCACATGCATTGGACTAAGCTGGAATCTGCAAGCATTCAACTCAAAAGAGAAGACAAGGTAATATGGGCTCTAAGTTAAATAAACAATCATGCATATGAGAGCCACTTCAACAATTTAATCATGGTCTTCTCCTACTGACCCCCAAAGAAAAGAAAAGAAGTATGAGCACCGACGACTAGTGTGTGAACATGAATGTAAAGTCGGTGAGAAATACGTACTCCCCCAAGCTTAGGCTTTTGGCCTAAGTTGGTATAGTACCAAGGACCGCCGCTACTCTCCCCGGTGTACTGGGAAGTGTAATCAGGATACCACTGGCTGGTCATCTCCGGATCCCACTGGACAGATGATGCACGATAAGGGTCCAGCTCGTTCCGCTCAGTTCGTGTTCGGGTGAAAGCTTGGGCTCGATGATTGTTCACCGCTTCCGGCGTGATAAGAAAATTTTCTGCAAGCAAATCAAACAACAGAGGCGCATGCAAAATAATAACCTCACGTGTTTTTTTATTAAATCTAAGTTTATACAAGAGCATCTTCTCTTCGTTGTCAACAATAAACTTGTGTGCTACCATGCTCTTGTAATCTAAAATGTGAGGAGGCAATTTTGTCTCCTCTTTCTCATGATGCCTAATGGGTATCTGAAAATGTCTAGCAAGACATGCAACATAGATACCTCCAAATATAGGACCTTTTGTACGATTCAGGGCTAGCCATTTAGCAACGACGGCACCCATACTAAAAGTATTGTCTCCAAGCAAGGCATGTTGAAGAATGATAATATCAGGAACGCTAAAGTTTCCACTATTTCCACGACCAATCAAGCATCTACTAGCAAATATGGAAAAGTAGCGTAAAACAGGAAAGTGTATGCTAGATACTTTTGTCTCGAAGCCCTTCTTTGGCTCCTCTACAGCTATAGTATTAACAAAGCCATCCACATCTTTACGATGGAGTTCCTCTAATTGTCCCTCATAAGGTATCCTACACACCGCGCAAAAATTACGTAAAGACATTTCTCTGAATTCATCATATAAATGAAATGATACTGCAGGCGCTGACTTCTTAGGATAATAATAAAAGTTTTGCATGAAAGTATTGGTGAGTAAGAGGTACTGATCGATCCGGTCGTTGATGAAACCGGTGAGGCCTGCAGTCTTGATTAAAGAATAAAAATCTTCATGAATTCTAGCTTCTTTTAAGAAATCATCGCATGGCCATTCACACGACCGTACTTCCGCTAAGCGAGGAAGATTATACTTGGCTTTTTCCTTCTCTTTAGCTTGTTTTTCCTGAGAGCTTTGGCTAGAAGAACCCCTCAAAAGTTTCCTTAACATTTTCTGAAAATTTCTGAAATTTTAGTAACTTCAAAATAAAAGTGAAGAAAACTAAACAAGATTGATATGAACTACTCCTACAAGTGCCTAGAGCCTATATCATGCATTGGAATTGCTTGGGACCTCATAAATTCAACATGCAAGCTCAAGAACATGGTCACCTATGCAGCAAAAATTTACAATGAATAAAGCACTAGAACAAAAACTAATTGGACCAATGGAGGAGTCACATACCAAGCAACAATCTCCCAAAGCAGATTTGTAAATGGAGCTTTGAGCAAGGAGATCGAAAATCGCAGCAAAATGAGCTAGAACTCGTGCTTGAGCTGGATGGGGATTTTTTGGGTAGAAGATGAAGTGTGTGGGTGCTGGCATAAGTGGAGGGGGGCCACCAGGGGCCCACAAGAAAGGGGGGCGCGCCCAGGTGGGGTGGGCGCGCCCTCCACTCTCGTGGCCTGGTGCTTGCCCCTCCTGCAGTGTTTTCAGTGCCTAAAATCCTCAAATATTCCATAGAAAATCATACTAAATTTGCCGGGCATTTGGACACTTTTATTTTCGAGATATTTTTTAATGCACGGATAATTCAGAAAATAGACAGATAATACTATTTTTGCTTTATTTATTCTAAATAACAGAAAGTAAAAAGTGGGTACAGAAGGTTGTGCCTTCTAGTTTCATCCATCTCGTGATCATCAAAATGAATCCACTAACAAGGTTGATCAAGTCTTGTTAACAAACTCATTCCGAATAACACGGAACCAGGGAAATTTCGAATAACACTAAGTTACCTCAACGGGGATATGAAAATCCCCAACAATAAGAATATCATACTTTTTCTTGACAGTAGGGAGAGGAAATTCAAAACCTCCAATAATAATAGTTGGAAATTTTCCAATAGAATTGATGCTATTAACTTGGGATTGTTTCCTCGGAAAGTGTACCGTATGCTCATTACCATTAACATGAAAAGTGACATTGCCTTTGTTGCAATCAATAACAGCCCCTGCAGTATTAAGAAAAGGTCTACCAAGGATAATAGACATGCTATCGTCCTCAGGAATATCAAGAATAACAAAGTCCATTAAGATAGTAACGTTTGCAACCACAACAGGCACATCCTCACAAAACCCGATAGGTATAGCAATTGATTTATCAGCCATTTGCAAAGATATTTCAGTAGGTGTCAACTTATTCAATTCAAGTCTATGATATAAAGAGAGAGGCATAATACTAACACCGGCTCCAAGATCACATAAAGCAGTTCTAACATAATTTCTTTTAATGGAGCATGGTATTGTTGGTACACCCGGATCTCCAAGTTTCTTTGGTACTAGAAGGATACCCGCGCGTTGCTGCGGTACATGTAGTAGGCTTCTAATGTTAACGGATTCGTTTCGACGGTCATTAGAAAGTTGGCATGTTGGGGGGTTGTGGGCATGAAATTAGCATGTGGTTAAGTATGCATAAAAAAACACAAATGCTTTGCAAACAATATTTGAAGTTGAGTCATATTGCCAAGCATCGGTACTTATATACACTAATACTAATGATGATTTGATAAACATGAGTATTTGTCAGATCGATTGTTGGAGATGTGATTAAATTTCGCAAGCTCAAGATCGGCGTAACACATGAGTGAAGTTTGCATTCAATAAATAGTTCAAAATTGTCGATACAGCATGCAAATGAAATTAGTTTTTAGAAATGTTATAGCTCCTTATGCCTTAAAAAGTATTATTGCAAGCAGGCACAAACATAAACAGAAATAAGCTACTAATTCTGGCATGTGACTTTTGACTTTGAGTAGAAAAATATTATTATATAACTATATTCTTGTGACCTCATTAGTGAGCACATATGAAATATTAGAATGCCGCTAAAGGTAGTTGAGAAATATTGACGGCGACAACCGGTAGAGATTTACTTCAGTCTTTCCTACATGATGAATTAGGCAAAATTTAAAATCCAGTCAATAACTTAGGAAAAATAAATAAAAAGAATATCCAACTGGTCCAGCATAATTCATGGATTTTTCCATACCCTATAAAACTGAATTCTGTTGCGAATACTAATAAGCAAGCAACTAAGCTAGATATTGATCTCCACTTTGGTTGAATGCATAAGAAAGTTGAAAGAGTAAAATTTGACAGACGCCAAGAGACCACTCCACTGAGATTGGAGGTGACATAACTCACAAAACCTCTTGGTGGTGGCACCAGGAAGATACTTTGTTGCTCTTCGGTGATATGGACTGCAAAGGGCAAAGGCACGGGCGTATATGGATTTTGCCTGAACCTTGATCAGGTTGCCTGAATGTGCCAGGTGGTAAGAAGAAGGAGCAGCACGTACTTGAGTTAGGTTCTGTATGCACCATCACTATATGGACTTAGTTAGTTAGACGTTGTTTGAATTATACAAATATATCATGTGCAAGGAAAACATAATCAGAAACGACAGAAGACTGATCTTTTACACACCATTCCATTTTTGTAATATAAGGATGCGCTCGTCCCTGTAATTTTGTCAAACAAAACATTATAGCCTGTTGAAAGATGCGACTGCTGATAAAATCAACCTGAACCCAAACTCTTACCTGTTATTTTTTGTTTTCTTTTGCGCAGCTTGACACTAAAGTCAGATTCCATGTCATATACAGGAGTACCTCCATAGATCCGGCCGTAATTGGCCACGCCTTCTAGCAGCAGCACCACCACCACGCCAAACAACACTGTCAGGCCGACGTATACAGTCCCCGATGGCAAGCTGTCATCCATTATTGTGCAGCCGAGCAAGTTGTCCCATAGATAGGTATCCACGTCTTGTGCGTCGGACGGCGTGGACACGTTCTACTTGAACACACTGCCACCGTATTGGGTAGCGCAGGATAGGAGAAAAAAGGAAGGTGGCTGAAAGTAGGGAGCGTCCATGATCCATCTACCACAGTGGAGGGCTGGAGGGTGGTCGGAGAGTAGAACGCGGGGACGCGAGCAGCCGTGCGTGATGGAGGACGCCTTTTTAAAGACCAAGCTCCCGTTTGCAAGATAATGGAGGGCGATGAATACTGCCGTTTCATGTGGATTTATGGCTGCCGTTTCTAAATGGAGCGTGCGGGTGGGGCGGCGGCAATATGACTCGCCCTGGGGAAGGTGAAGCGTAAGCGATCCACTACGATTGTATCACCGTGGGAAAGACGAAGCGTAAACGATCCACTGCGATTGCATGGGCTAACAGGTCGCGTTAGTTACATGGGCTTCCACCAATTACCATAGCAGCTACGTACGACAGCCCACATGCAAAACACAGCCCGGTTGTTGGCACACCAGCGAGTACTCCGACCTTTTCTCTTTGAGTAAACCAAACCATGCGGAAGTTCCGGGAAAACCGTAAAGCCTGCCCAGTTAAACGCGCGGGCGGAGCAGCAAAACCGTGCGAGTGATAATGGCAGGATCAGGGATGACGTGGCCGCACGAGAAGCGAGAGAAATCATGTAGTGGGGGGCAGCTATTTAGATACAGAAGATTCCACCCTTAAAAGTGTAATTAGCAAGCATGGTGGAAATTTCAGCTTCCGGTATCTTTCTTTTATTTGTAATGATATCCTTCATATACTTGGCATAAGGATTTACTTTGAGCATATTAGTTAAGCGCATACGTAAGAAAATAGGTCTAATCATTTCAGCAAAGCGCTTAAAATCCTCATCATCCTTTGTCTTGGATGGTTTAGGAGGAAAGGGCATGGGTTTCTGAACCCATGGTTCTCTTTCTCTACCGTGCTTCCCAGCAACAAAATCTCTCTTCTCATAACATTGATTCTTTGATTGTAGGTTATCAAGATCAACAACACGTTCAATCTCTACTTCATTGTTTTTGCTAGGTTGAGCATCAACATGAACATTATCATTAACATTATCACTAGGTTCATGTTCATCACCTGATTGTGTTTCAAATCGAAATAGAAATATCATTGGGATTCTCGGTGTGTCTACGATGGGTTCACTAGAAGCATGCAAAGTTCTATCATTTTTCTTTTTCTTCTTTTTAGAAGAACTAGGTGCCTCTAAATTATTTCTCTGAGAATCTTGCTCGATTCTCTTAGGTGGCCTTCAGGATACAAAGGTTCCTGAGTCATTCTACCAGTTCTAGTAGCCACTTAACAACAAATTCATTTTTATTATTTAATTCATCAAGCAAATCATTTTGAGCTTTGAGTACTTTCTCAGCTTGAGTAGCAACCATAGAAGTATATTTGCTAATGAGTTTGAGTTCACCTTTAACTCTAGCCATATTATCGCTCACGCGTCCTATCTCGAAAGCATTATTCTTTAACTCTCTACCAACATAAGCATTAAAACTTTCTTGCCTAGCCATAAAGTCATGAAATTCATCTAAGCATGGGCTATGAAATTTAGTAGATGGGATTTCAACTTTATCATATCTATAGAGAGAATTTACCTTTACTACCTGTGTCGGGTTATCAAGACAATGTGGTTCTTCAACAGGCGGTATATTAAGACCATGCATTTCTTCAATAGGAGGTAAATTCTTAACATCTTCAGCTTTAATACCTTTTTCTTTCATTGATTTCTTTGCCTCTTGCATATCTTCAGGACTGAGAAATAAAACACCTCTCTTCGATTCTTCGGAGTGGGTTTAGGAATAGGCTCAGGAGTTGGCTTAATTGGTTCAGGAATTGCCTCGGGAATTGCCTCAGGAAGAGTCCAATTATTTTCATTAGTCAACATATTATTCAATAATATTTCAGCTTCGTCGACTGTTCTTTCCCTGAAAAGACAACCAGAACAATTATCCCAGTAGTCCTTGGAAATATCGGTTAGTCCATTATAAAAGATATCAAGTATTTCATTTTTCTTAAGAGGATGATCGGGCAAAGCATTAAGTAACCGGAGAAGCCTCCCCCAAGCTTGTGGGAGACTCTCTTCTTTGATTTGCACAAAATTATATATTTCCCACAAGGCAGCTTGTTTCTTATGAGCAGGGAAATATTTAGCAGAGAAGTAATAAATCATATCCTGGGGACTACGCACACAACCAGGAGCAAGAGAATTATACCAAGTCTTAGCATCACCCTTTAATGAGAACGGAAATATCTTAAGGATATAATAATAGCGAGACTTCTCATCATTAGTGAACAGGGTAGCTATATCATTCAACTTGGTAAGATGTGCCACAACAGTTTCAGATTCAAGGCCATGAAAAGGATCAGATTCAACTAAAGTAATAATCTCAGGATCAACAGAGAATTCATAATCCTTATCAAGAATACGATAGGTGAAGTAGCAAAAGCAGGGTCAGGTTTCATTCTAGCATTAAGATACTGCTGCTTCCATTTAGCTAATAATTTCTTAAGATCATATCTATCATTGCAAGCAAAGATAGCTCTAGCAGCTCCTTCATTCATAACATAACCCTCAGGAACAACAGGCAATTCATAATCATTGGGAGAACCTTCATCATCACTATCATCAATAATAGCATCTTCAATAATTTCATTCCCCCTAACTCTAGCAAGTTGTTCATCATGAAATTCACCTAATGGCAAAGTCGTATCACACACAGAAGTAGTTTCATCATGCATAGCAGAAGTGTCATCATCAATAACATGCGACATATCAGAATTCATATCAGTAGCAGGTTTAGGTGTCGCAAGCTTACCAATAACAGAAGGAGAATCTAGTGCAGAGCTAGATGGCAGTTTCTTACCTCCCCTCGTAGTTGAGGGAAAAATAGTAGTTCTGTCGCCTTTCAAGTTCTTCATAATGATCAACAGATATAAATCCCAAGAGACTCAGAGAATAGAGCTATGCTCCCCGACAACGGCGCCAGAAATTAGTCTTGATAACCCACAAGTGTAGGGGATCGCAACAACTTTCGAGGGTAAAGTATTCAACCCAAATTTATTGATTCGACACAAGGGGAGCCAAAGAATATTCTTGAGTATTAGCAGTTGAGTTGTCAATTCAACCACACCTGGATAACTTAGTATCTGCAGCAAAGTGTTTAGTAGCAAAAGTGGTATGATAATAAAGGTAACAATGGCAAAAGTAAAGATAATAGTTTTTGGGTTTTTGTAGTAGTTGTAACAATAGCAACGGAAAAGTAAATAAGCGAAGAACAATATGTGGAAAAGTTCGTAGGCAATGGATCAGTGATGGATAATTATGCCGGATGCGATTCCTCATGTAATAGCTATAACCTAGGGTGACACAGAACTAGCTCCAGTTCATCAATGTAATGTAGGCATGTATTGCGTAAATAGTCATACGTGCTTATGGAAAAGAACTTGCATGACATGTTTTGTCCTACCCTCCCGTGGCAGCGGGGTCCTAACGGAAACTAAGGGATATTAAGGCCTCCTTTTAATAGAGAACCGGAACAAAGCATTAGCACATAGTGAATACATGAACTCCTCGAACTACGGTCATCACCACGAAGTATCCCGATTATTGTCACTTTGGGGTTGTCGGATCATAACACATAATAGGTGACTATAGACTTGCAAGATAGGATCAAGAACACACATATATTCATGAAAACATAATAGGTTCAGATCTGAAATCATGGCACTCGGGCCCTAGTGATAAGCATTAAGCAGAGCAAAGTCATAGCAACATCAATCTCAGAACATAGTGGATACTAGGGATCAAACCCTAACAAAACTAACTTGATTACATGGTAAATCTCATCCAACCCATCACCGTCCAGCAAGCCTACGATGGAATTACTCACGCACGGCGGTGAGCATCATAAAATTGGTGATGGAGGATGTTTGATGATGATGACGACGATGAATCCCCCTCTCCGGGGCCCCGAACGGACTCCAGATCAGCCCTCCCGAGAGAGATTAGGGCTTGGCGGTGGCTCCGTGTCGTAAAACATGATGAAACTTTCTCTACGATTTTTTCTCCCCGAACGTGAATATATGGAGTTGGAGTTGAGGTCTGTGGAAGTCCAGGGGGCCCACAAGATAGGGGGCGCGCCCTATAGAAGCGCGCCCCCATCTCGTGGACAGGTGCCCCTGTGTATTTCTTCGCCCAGAAATTCTTATTAATTCCAAAAAGTGCCTCCGTGGATTTTCAGGACATTCCGAGAACTTTTCTTTTCTACACATAAAACAACATCATGGCAGTTCTGCTGAAAACAACGTCAGTCCAGGTTAGTTTCATCCAAATCATGCAAGTTAGAGTCCAAAACAAGGGCAAAAGTGTTTGGAAAAGTAGATACTTGGAGATATATCACTCCCCAGTCTGTGATCGACTGATTCTTCTGCCGGCTCCTCCTGCAAGGCGTTAGCAACAAGAAACATCATAACAAAGTCGAACGCAATGAATTCATGGGCATGAAGAACAAGCGCGGGCACTCACAAGTGGAGCGCGTGGCCGTCGGTATCAGTGGGCTGGCCCGGTGGGGTATGTTGAAAAATCCCAAACTGCGTGGCCACGCGTTGTGGTAAGTGCCACTCGACGGCGTACACACAGATCATGGGCACGATGCGCCGCTAGAGACCACTGTCCTCATCGCACACCATGTTCAGATCAAAGTCCCACTCTCGGTCATGATACGGCCACCAGGTTACCTATTACATATACGGTGCTAAGTTGCCACTCTCGGTCAAAAGTGGAATCAAAGAGAAATGTGTTTAGAGAGCTCATATACCTGCGTATGCGCCAAAGCGTCCAACTTGTTGGTGTAGGTCTTGTACGAAGTCTTGTTTAGGCCCGTGTAGAGTTTGACAATGTCCCACTCGTAAGCTACGGTTGGGTGTCGAGCCTTGTCGCCATCTTCACTATAGGCACCCCATGGGCGTCTTGGCAGCTTCTCACAACGCCCCACCGGCAGATGCTCCCACATCCAAATGGAGAAGGCCCAGAAAAGGCCACCCATATTGGACTTGTCTCCCGTCCTCTGAGTTGCGTCGTAAAGCTGCAAAAAATCAAATGAGGATCAAATATAACAAAATGTCATGGACATACTTTCGTAGGTAGGCAATTAGATACTCTCTTACCAAGCGGAATAGGTAGGCGAGAGATGCGGTCTCCCAACTGTACCCTGCATCCCAGTTAGTTAGGAAGAACAGATAGGACCAGTTGGCAGAGTTTTCGGATGCGTTTGGAAGCACGACCTTCATGAGAATATACCACAGGTAAGCCCTCGCGTACCACTCCACAATCGTCTCATCGGTGTCTTTGGGGCATGTCTTCCGATGCTCCGAGAGCCAGGACAACGGTACACCGGATGTACGGTTGCCCTTAGAATCGGGGTAGCCATCGATGAGGGTGGTAACCCTCTCCTGCCAGTTGGTCCTCTCCACTCGCCCGGTCAGTGCATGACCATCGAGCGGCATGGAAGTAATCATCGCTCAATCCTCGAGGGTCGCCGTCATCTCCCTGCATGGGAGATGGAAAGAATGGGTCTCCGGTCGCCACCGGTCAATCAGAGCTGTTAGAGCTGCGTGGACAAGCGCCGGCGGCTGACGCTTGAACTGCAACACGAAACCCAATAGTCGGGCTTTCTTGAAGAACGGCGCGTAGCGCTTGTCCTAGTCCATATGCCCGTGAACCCCATGACCCCTCATGCACACTGGCTGGAGCATCTGTCAAAAAGTGAACGCCAAAAGTTAGGAAATTATTTTCATCAATCCAAAAAACTTTGATCAATATTTCTTTCATATTACTTACCTCTCCGTTCTCTATGAAACGGGCATGATGACCCTTGTCGAATGCGTAGTCAAGCATGGAGTACCATGGGCCGATGTTGTCCGCAAGAGGTGGCCGCCTTAATAAAATTTCATAAACAAAAGCACCATAAGCATAAAGCATACATAAACAAAAAATGAACTCAAATCATATCAACATGCATCATATCAAAATAAAATTTTAAGCATATTTCTCCAACAACATCTACTACACATGATGGATCAAATCATATCAACATGCATCATATCAAAAAAAAATCCTCCAACATACATCATATCATCATATTTTTAAATAATGTTTTCCAAACAACATCTTCATATCATCATATCAACATGCATCATCAAACTAGGGTTCATCTTCACACTAGATCATATCATCATATCAACATGCAGCATCAAACTAGGGTTCATCCTCATATCAACATTACATCATAATTTTTCAACAATTTTTTTTTATGAACTAGGGTTCATCTTCACACTAACATATGAACTATTGATTAGAGTTCATATCCAATACCACTAGTTACTAAAGAACTAAGAACTACAACTACAATCAATCTTAGGTGAAAAAAAATCCAATATAAGTTAAAAAATATGAGGGATTTCAAGCAAATAATGTGTCGAAACGGAAGCAAATTTGCAAAAACTAATTGGAGGGATTGGAGGAGCTTACGTTTCTCTCTTCGGGACCATCTCGATCCGCAAAAACGATCAACAAACGGTGAAGATCCGAGGGAGGGAGTGGAGGAGATGAGAGAGGGAGAGAGGGGCGACTTGGGGGAGAAAACGAGGAACTACCGACGGGGGGAGGGGAGGGGTGGGGAGATGGGCAGGGGCACGGGGGTTTCGGGCCAAATAACTTCCCGGACCCTACCGCCAGGGGCTCTGGTAGTAGGGTTAAATAGCCTACCGCCAGGTGCCCTGGTGGTAGGGTGCAACGGAGGGGGACGGCGGCCGTTTCCGTGTGCTGAGGTGGATAAGTACCCTACCGCCAGGGCCCCTGGTAGTAGGTGTTGGAAATATGCCCTAGAGGCAATAATAAAAGTATTATTATATTTCCTTGTTCATGATAATTGTCTTTTATTCATGCTATAACTGTATTATCCAGAAATCGTAATACACGTGTGAATACATAGACCACAATATGTCCCTAGTGAGCCTCTAGTTGACTAGCTCGTTGTGATCAACAGATAGTCATGGTTTCCTGGCTATGGACATTGGATGTCGTTGATAACGGGATCACATCATTAAGTGAATGATGTGATGGACAAGACCCAATACTAAGCATAGCACAAAGATCGTGTAGTTCGTTTGCTAGAGCTTTTCTAATGTCAAGTATCTCTTCCTTAGACCATGAGATCGTGTAACTCCCGGATACCGTAGGAGTGCTTTGGGTGTATCAAATGTCACAACGTAACTGGGTGACTATAAAGGTGCACTACAGGTATCTCCGAAAGTGTCTGTTGGGTTGACATGGATCGAGACTGGGATTTGTCACTTCGTGCAAACGGAGAGGTATCTCTGGGCCCACTTGGTAAGACATCATCATAATGTGCACAATGTGACCAAGGGGTTGATCACGGGATGATGTGTTGCGGAACGAGTAAAGAGACTTGCCGGTAACGAGATTGAACAAGGTATCGGTATACCGACGATCGAATCTCGGGCAAGTAAAATACCGCTAGACAAAGGGAATTGTATACGGGATCGACTGAGTCCTTGACATCGTGGTTCATCCGATGAGATCATCGTGGAACATGTGGGAGCCAACATGGGTATCCAGATCCGCTGTTGGTTATTGGCGGAGAACGTCTCGGTCATGTCTACATGTCTCCCGAACCCGTAGGGTCTACACATAAGGTTCGATGGCGCTAGGGTTATAAAGGAAGCTTGTATGTGGTTACGAATGTTGTTGAGTCCGGATGAGATCCCGGACGTCACGAGGAGTTCGGAATGGTCGGGAGGTAAAGATTTATATATGGGAAGTCTGTTTTGGTCACCAAAAAGTTTGGGTTTTATCGATAACGTCTGGGACCACGGGAGGGTCCTGGGTCCACCAAGTGGGGCCACCTACCCCGAGGCTCTGCGTGGGCCATGTGGGGAGAACCAGCCCGGTGGGCTGGTGCGGCCCCCACAAGGGGCCCAAGGCGCAGGGGAGGGTGGGAGGGGGCAAACCCTAGGGCAGATGGGCCCTAAGGCCCATGCTCCCTGCGCCTCCCCCTCTCTCCCCCTCTGGCCGCCACCAGATGGGATCTGGGGGCTGGCCGCCGCCCCCTTGGGGTGGGAAACCCTAAAGGGGGCGCAGCCCCCCTCTCCCCCTATAAATAGTGAGGCATAGGGCTGCCCAGAGAACACACAGAATACACGTGATTCGATCTCTGCCTTTGGTTGCAGCCCTCCCTCCTCTCCCGTGGTGCTTAGCGAAGCCCTGCTGGATTGCCACACTCATCCACCACCACCACGCCGTTGTGCTGCTGCTGGATGGAGTCTTCCTCAACCTCTCCCTCTCTCCTTGCTGGATCAAGGCGTGGGAGACATCGTCGGGCTGTACATGTGTTGAACGCGGAGGTGCCGTGCGTTCGGCACTTGATCATCGGTGATTTGAATCACGACGAGTACGACTCCATCAACCCCGTTCACTTGAACGCTTCCGCTTAGCGATCTGCAAGGGTATGTAGATGCACTCTCTTACTACTCGTTGCTGGTCTCTCCATAGATAGATCTTGGTGACACGTAGGAAAATTTTTGAATTTCTGCTACGTTCCCCAACAGTAGGCTATCTAACTCTACCGCCAGAGCCCCTGGCGGTAGGAAAAAGGGTCAAATCCTGAAAAAAAATTCAAACCAGGGCCAGATCCTGAAATTGTTAGGGAAAACGGTCAAAACACGAAATTTTTCCCCGGCGCACCGGCCGAAATGTTGGGCGTCGGCACTGGGGCCGGACGCCTAGCAGCAGTACGATGCAGGCTTCTTTAAACCGCACGATTAAACCATTTCAATCTCCTTCCTCATGGTTGTCTTGTTTCTCTCCCCCAGTGCCTGCTTTCTTGTCACCCCTGCCCGAGATCCATGCTCGCCGGCCGTCCGCACTCCCCGGAGATCCTGCGCTCGTTGGCCCCTTGCGCTTGCCGGAGATTCACGGTCGCCATGGATGCAGCTACGCCGTCCGTGCTCGTCGGAAATCCGCGCTCGCCATGGATGCAGCTCCGCCACCCGCAATCACCATGGATGCAGCTTCGCCGCACGCGCTCGCCGTGGATGGATCCTTCCCTCACCGCCCACGCACGCCATGGATGCAGCTCCGCCTCGTCAGCGATTGACTGGTTCCAGCAAATAGAATTGCCCATTGTAGCATTTCTCGTTGTTGGTCATAGCAAAATGGAGACACGGTTGCAGCAAAAAAAAATGTCGCCGGCGTCGCTGGTTGTAGCTCGCCCTTGCAGGTAGCAACATTTGCATCTAAAATGAACGGATGTAACAAAAGCCGTTGCCAGACGTAGCAAAAACCTATGCCGGTTGCAGCAAAAAGTCGTCGTCGCCGTCGCGGGCTGTAGCTCAGCCGTGATGGATGTAGCAAAACTTTACCGGTTGTAGCAAAAAGTGATGCTAGTTGTAGCAAACCCACGACGAGGACTGTGTGTTGTAGCAAAACCTGACCGCGATTGTAGCAAGATGTTATGCTTGTTGTAGCAAAATCTATGCCGTTTGAAGCAGCCGCGTGCTATAACAAAAGCCGTGTGTTGTACAAGGGTCGGTCGGTTGGTTCGGCATGCTAGTTTTTGCTAGGAGCAGCACCGCCTCACCTTCGTCGTCCAGTGTGTGTCCGTGGTTGCAGGCTTGCAGCTCTGGCTGTAGCGCCCTGATAGACGGTTCCCGTAGCTTCGACGACGGGACTCGATGCTATAGTTGGCGGGAGGCCATCGATGAGATCCACGAGCTTGCATACATCCATTGCCGCAGGGAGCTAGCGGGGATGCAAATTGAGGAGGAGGGATGGGATTGGGCTTGCTGGCCATGAAAGAGAGGCGACGTTGGGCGCCATCCCACGCGAGAACTTCGCCGCCGATGAGAGCTTTTGAAGGTTGCGAGCAGCGTGAGGGAGGCCATGGAGGAGCAGAGCTGCGATGGCTGGAGGTGGAAGAAGATGAGGAATAGTCATGCGGGACCCATCATGTACACGCGTCTTGCGTGGGGTTGTTGTTTCATAGTGCGTGAGCCAGCGTGGCGCACGAGCCGGTGGAAAGTTCAGCCGGCCTGCCGGTTGGAAACGTTTTCCTATATTCCAGGCAGCCGCACGGCCATTTCAAATCCGTTCCCCACCAGTTGCTCAGTCGCCAGCAAGGCAAAATTCGTGTTTTAACCCTTTTCTGAAAGTTAATCGAGATTTGACCTCAGTTTATAAAAATTTCGGGTTCTGACCCTTTTGCTACCGCCAGGGTCCATGGTGGTAGTGTGTAACAGCCTACCGCCAGGGACCTTGGCGGCAGGAATACCCCTACCGCCAAACAGGTTGGCGGTAGCCTGTACAACCGGGAAAATATCAGGTGCTCCCATCCTTGGGGTGCTCCATATGCTCCAAATCTAAAACATCAATTTTAAATGTCTCAAAAATTCTGAAAAAATTGTGAATGTTAAAAATGAATGTGACTACACCCCCTAAAAATTTCAGGTCGAAACTCGAAATGTACATTGAGAAACAAAAAAGACAAATTCAGATATGAATAGTATCAAATGTTGCTTTTGTCTTTTTATGACAATATTCATGCTAGATTTCACATGTTTGTTTCTCAATGTGCATTCAGAGTTTGGACCTAAAAATTTTAAGAGTTGTAGTCACATTCCTTGTAAACATGCATATATTTTTCCAGAATTTTTTGAAACATTTAAAATTGCTTTATTTGAAGTTGGAGCATGGGGAGCACCCCAAGGATGGGAGTACTGGATATTTCCCCCTATACAATCCTACGGCCAAGGTGCCTGATAGTAGGTGCAAGCATGCACTGTGTTTCATAATTAGGAAAAAATTTGGTAGGGTGTGCAACCCTACCGCTAGGGATCTTGGCGGTAGGCTGTTATACCCTACCGCCATGGACCCTGGCGGTAAGAAAAGGGTCAGATCCCAAAATTTTTGCAAGGCAACCCCTTAGCTCCTCGTCAGCCCCCGAGCGTTAGCTCAAGCGTATGATGTAGTCACTTGTGTAGTGCATATGCATCTGCTGTAGTATCATTGCGTGTTTATGCACGTGTGTGTCTGTGTGGAGTAGTTTTGTAGCTTGTTTGCTGTGTGTTTTATTGCAATCGATCATTTTCTTGTGCTTCTTTGTTTTGTTTTGAATCTTCGGTGTTACCCCCTTATGGAAATTGATCATCAACCGACACCGGATCAGAAGAAGCCATGATAAGTACAGATATACACCAACGGACTTAGTTAAAAGCAATGAGATTTTCAGCTGACAGCATTGTCTGGATACAACTTATATTCTGCTCAGACTTTCAGTAACAAGTACCCGTCAGAGATACAACTTTATTGCAGCAATGATTAAATCAGCACGAGAACCAAATTGGATCCAAGTCCAACCGTGCATTTCAAGTCAGCGGTATGATCCGTACACAATGATTAATTCTGTCATGAGGCAGATTTAAAGCATGTGACACCCAGAAGTCAGTCCAAATATGCAATGGATTCAGCAAGAAGGACAACCAAACAATTCTTGACATACAAGTAATCAGTATCCGGAATGTCAAGAATAGGAATATATATATATATATATATATGTCATCCCGTTCGCAAAGAAAACCAGTACATTCCTTCTCCACAGTGTATCAGCAAAGCGTACAAGGCACGATTCACCAGTCTGCATTAGAAAGGTATGAATGGATTCCAGTACAAGATATTCAGTCATTTTAATTGGATACTGCAAAAGCTTCTGGCATAAGGTACCGAGTCTTCCCTAGTAAGTATTTAAGGGGGGAAGCTTATAAGGTATGGTACCCAGCCTTCCTCAGCAAGATATCTGCAGAAAGCATTGAGCACAAGCTATTGAGTCTTCCGCAACATGATGCCCCGATGGATTCTGAAGAAAGCTGCCCAGTCTTCTTCAGTATGGCACTTGTACAAAAAACAAACAATGGATTTTCAGCATATGGCAGTGTTTTCCAAGTGGCAAATCTGCAACAGTTAAGTCAGAAACAAGAAGGTCAGCAGAAAGGAATAACTCCAGAATCAGATATTTCTTCATACAATGAGTATGCTGCCAAGTTCATGCAAGTCCCCTGCACAAGGAAGAATTCATGGTACGCATCCAACAACCTCACTGGATATGCAAGTGATGGAAAACCATTGGGTGATGCAAGAATCAGCAAGTCTTGAAGAAAGACAATATTGAGATATCATCTTGGCAGTAAATATCGAGATCAGCCCCGCACATCCAACAAGGTGATGTTATTAATCTGGTCACTGTATGGTATAATCAACAACAGTAATGAGATCTGTATAAGCCCACGTGAACTGGATAAATATTCCGAGACTCAAAGACATGAACAAGACCAAGGTATGATTGCAAGATATTGCACATGACAGTACTCAGGGCTGTGAAAATAATCAAGGATATATAAGGCCCCGCTCTTTCAATTAAGGATCCAGATGAAGAAAATAATAATGAAGGAGCAAGACCAACAATACAGGTGAAGATACACCTGAGAGGTCTACTTCATTGCGGTAAGGACCTCATATCAAGGCAACTAGCTCAGTCCACAATATGCTCAAAACTGTCAGCATTGAATGCCCAAGTCTGCCAAGTTCGACCGAAGGATAGATCAATATATTGACCTCCGCAACCGCGCTGGAGCATTGCATAGACTGTTATCCCCATGGATATACCAGAAAAATGAAGAATCAGTGGGAGAGCACATACTTTGAGGATTGTTATCTCTCGCATATGGGAAGGAAATCACAGAATAGCCTGCCATGAACAGGATTCTTTGCCTAGATCACCGCCAGTCAAGTCTACCAATGTGATCACCAGGTGATCGTACAATTTTTCTATCAGTCACGACAAGCGACAGTCACACCTTTGGTACAGGTTGGATATGAAACACAGTAAGGCCAGTCAGGATGAGTCAGAAACTCCTGTGAGATGTCAGAATCCATCAGAAAGACAAGTATGATTCCTATCACAGCACTACTAGGGAACAGCCTAGCAGCAGCGTGGGTTCTAGGTATATCAATAGCGCGGGAGGCGGCACTACTAATAAGGCGCTACAGCTAACCCGTAGCAGCAACGCGTGCGCGCCCGCGCTACTGATATACAATTGTAGCAGCAGCGTTCTTCCCGGGAGCTCGCTACTGCTAATAGCTATAGTGTGCTTCTCCTATGCGCGCTACTGCTACTATCACGCTGCTGCTAACTTTTCTCCACTCGCTACTGCTAATTTTAGTAGTTTTTGTTTTTTTCTGCATATTTGTTTTGTATTTGAACAGTCTTTATAGAAGAATCTTTAGCACATACAAATGTCATCATGATACACATACAAATGCCTGCGAGACCACAAATGTAATCATAGCATATACATACAAATAGTCTCATCATAATCATCATCCAACACGAAGTGGTATCTTGTCATCATCTCGAAAATAGCAATACATGCAAGTCTCGAATACTTGCAACTACAACGTCATCCGTCTAAACAAAGGTATACGCGAGAAGAGCTATCACTATGAGTGAGGCGAACTATCAATACATGAGGTGGCGATTCTGAGTCCTCTCTCGCGCTAGCGTGAACCTCAAGTAACTAGCTTCTCCTTCTTGCCTGCTTTTGAAGCCTTTATGGCTGGCGCCCGAGAACCCATTCACTTGCGCCTGACACTCATGCCACTCGTTGTACACCCCTGGAACCTTCCCTTTGTACACGACATAGCACTGCCATCTCGTCATCAAGAAACTAGGTACCTGTTAGAGATGCATCTTCATGAAGAGGATGTACAATCATATGCAACAAAATATACTAGAGCAACACGAAAAAGAAAGGGTTAGCAAGTAGATGCAACATACAGTACGCAAACTAATTAACTAGAGGTACGCAGGTCATCGTACGCAAACTAACAAAGTAGCGTTACGCAAGTTCGGCAGGGACCGTGGACATCACAAAGTTTCATCGCTACACAAAGTATACAAGTTCAACCGACACATATCATCATCAGCAGCATCATAAATCACTAGAAGTTCCATCCTTCCATATCATCGAGGATGGACCCTAGCTTCTTGAACGGTGTGAGGTCTAGACGTTGCATGCCTATGCGAGTTCGAACGTCAGCTCGCTATATAGGGCCGTGCTGGAACATCCCCTTCTCATAGACGAGTTCTTTCATGATGATCGTCACAATGTCCCTTTGGATGCGAAAGAAGTCATCTCTAAGTTGATAATCCGCTTCTCCATGAGATTCTAGCCACTTGTGGATATGATCATCATTTCTGCTTGTCATGCGAAGCTTTTGGTGATCCGTGTTGAACTGAATCATGAGATGGACGATGTAGAATCCATCCTTCTTGCTTGGTTTTGGGACATGGATGCAGGAGAAGTTAGTTTTATGCGTGAAACCCATCTTCTTGTTCCTTTGTTTCCTGATCTGCATGTGGCCACCTCTAATGCTGAAGCCTTGGAGAGAATCATCTAGAATATTCATTATGTGGGTGTAGTCCTTTTTCTCGTAGTCTCTGGAAGGGTCAAAATACACGGCGTGGGAGACTTGCGGGTAAAGAACAATATGGATGGCGCGCCCGTTGCTGCGGGGAAAAGACGCCTCAAATTATTCTCCATATGAGCGAGAAGGAATAATTGAAATGTACGAAAGGGTTGTCTGGAACTGACTTACTTTGGATGATAAGGCACGAGGACAATTTCGTGGTCCTTATTCTGTACCATGAAGTTTTGGAGGTAGTCCCTAGCAGTTTCACACTCAAAGTCACCGAGACTCAAGAAAGACTCGTGCATGTAGTACGGATCCGCCACACAGATTTGCGAGACTTCTTCACTCTTCATGATGGAGCTCATATGTAGCGCAAAAAGGCGGACGATTGTAAAATCGAGCCGCCTTGTCAGAAACATCTCAAAGATATGGTCAAACCGCAGGAAGAACACCTCCGCGGGCCGTGTGTCGACGTAGCACTTCCCCTCAGGCACAGGAGCCACGTATGTCGGATATCCCGGATCCTTTGAGGCTAGTAGCCTTTTCTCTGTCGACAGCACATGGTCGTGCAGTCTCCTGAGATCCCCTGATAGTGCCTCCAGCGGTTTCGGCGGTAGCATCGGCTCGCCCGTGAGATGGAACATGGCCACACCTTTCACGGGTACACGCTCTTCAGAATCCATCGTCTGGCTGCTATGTGCTCTGGCTTGTTTGGAGGCAGTTATCTTCCCCGATCTCTTCCTCTCCTTTTTCTTGGGCACACCTTCTAGACCCTTCCTTAACCCCTGCCCTAGGGTTCCCGGGCTAAGCACTGTTGAGGGAGTCCTAGACTAGGGGGTGTCCGGATAGCCGAACTATCATCATTGGCCGGACTCCAAGACTATGAAGATACAAGATTGAAGACTTCGTCCCGTGTCTGGATGGGACTTTCCTTGGCGTGGAAGGCAAGATTGGCGATACGGATATGTAGATCTCCTACCATTGTAACCGACTCTGTGTAACCCTAGCCCTCTCTGGTGTCTATATAAACCGGAGGGTTTTAGTCCATAGGACGAACAACAATCATACCATAGGCTAGCTTCTAGGGTTTAGCCTCCTTGATCTCGTGGTAGATATACTCTTGTACTACTCATATCATCAATATCAATCAAGCAGGAGTAGGGTTTTACCTCCACCGTGAGGGCCCGAACCTGGGTAAAAACATCGTGTCCCTTGTCTCCTGTTACCATCCGCCTAGACGCACAGTTCGGGACCCCCTACCCGAGATCCGCCGATTTTGACACCGACAACTGTACTACCCCCGGCTAGTTGAGCCTATGTTGAGGCGGCATCTTCAGGCGTGTCCTGTGAGGAATTCATGAAGCGAGACTTTTTGCAATCCTTCCAACGACCTTCCTGCCCGGGCATATCACCCATATCCTCATTAGCATGCTGATAGCCCAATTCGTCATATGGTTCACTCATCATATCTATGTCACAGTCATACGCGTTTGTATTGAGGAATCCCATAGGGTCGACCTCCATCTAATCATCCATTCTCTGTTCTACAGGACCGATTACATCAGCCAGTACTATTGCACCCCCTTCATCACGTCGCCTTCCGCTCTCACCCGGCACTACAGGAGCTGGTAATTGCGTAGGCAGGGTGGTGGTCTCCGCACATGCTTGTTGATGTGTGGTTATTGGTGTGCTCTCGGCCGGCTCCAGACGAATAAGATTCTTCGGCCATAGCAGCACCCAACCCTTGCAGCTTCCAATCCGCGGCGGGGTCTCGTCGTCCTATCCCACATGCTGTACTGGAGGAGGCAAAGCCTCGTGCCCCGAGTTCACACTAGATGTAACGCCCCGGATCCGACGCGCCAGGTGTCCGCCAGTTATTCGCCATCGTTGCCATGTCATTTGCTTGCGTGTTGCACTTTGCCATGTCATCATTTGCATTTTATCATGTCATCATGTGCATTTCATTTTGCATACGTGTTCGTGTCATGCATCCGAGCCTTTTCCCCATTGTCCATTTTGCAATCCGGCACTCCTATGTCCTCCGGCGTCCCCCTTTTGCCTCTTCTCTTGCGCGGGTGTTAAACGTTCTCGGAATGGCCCGAGGTTTGCCAAGCGGCCTTGGTATAGCACCGGTAGACCGCCTGTCAAGTTTCGTGCCATTTGGAGTCCGTTTGATACTCCAACGGTTAACCGGGTAACCGTTAAAGCCTCCTTCTCCTTGCAGCCCTACACCCCTTCCAAAGTGGCCCAAAACCCACCAAACTCCACTCCATGCTCTCGGTCGTTCGATCACGATCGCATGGCCGAAAACCGCTCCTCATTTGGACTCTCCTAGCTCCCTCTACCTATATATATGTGGCCTCCCCCGAAATTCCCCCCGAAACCCTAGAAATTCCCCTCGCGCCGCCCAACGTTTCTTCCCCCATCGACGGACATGTCCGCCGACGCCGCCTCAACCAACGGCGCCTGCCACGTGGCGCCCGCGCCCGCCGCCGAGGAGCCCGCTGAGCCCGTCTGGGGCCAGCAGGCCAGATCGCGCCGCCGCCCGCGCCGCCGCCGCCTTCCGGGTTCCTCCGCCGCCGCCGCCCGCCGCGGCGTTCGCCGCCGCCCGCCGCGCGCGTCCTCCGCCACCGCCCGCGCGCCCGCCCGTGCGCCTCGATCCGCGCCGCCCGCCCCATGACCTCGGCAAGCTGGCGCCCGGCCGCCTCGGCGCCGTCTCTGCGCCCGTGCCGCCCTGCTCGCCCGCCGCCCGTCGCCAAAACCGCCGCCCGAAAATCCGCTCGCGCCGCGCCGCCTGCAGACCCAGCAGCGCGCGCCGCCCACCGTCCGGTGTCTGGCGCCGCCGCGTCCATCGCCCGCCGGCCCCCGCGCCGCGTCCTTCTCCTCCGTCGCCGGCGACCGAGCTCGCCGGAGCCGCCTCCCCGCCGGATCGGGTCGGGGTGGATGAGATCCACCCGACCCCCGAACCAAACACGGCCGCGCCCGTCCTGGATCCCGCCATCCCGTTGACTTTTCCCGGAGGTAAAATATGCCCAAGTCCCCGAATCTGTGTAATAATCATGCCATGTTCATGCCATCACATCTCTGCATCTGTAGCTCCATTTCGTGCGTATAATATGTCAAATTGTTCGACTCGACGAGTGCTTCATTTCATTCCATTGCATCATTTTCATTTGAGGTCATCTTGATGCCCGAAATGCGTTTGGAAGAGTGCATGTTGATGTTAATCTGCTGAAACTGTTATAACTTGCTGTTTTATCATTTTTGCCATGATTGATGTGTGCATCCTATGAGGTTGATGTCTACATGAATGTTGATCTATGCCATGCCATCTTTCCAGGGGTGTTAACCATATATTTTTGTGAGTTGTGTGCTGAGTGTATCAAGCTTGTTAAGTAGGGTAGTTGCTGTTGCTGTTTTCCTCACAGATTCTATTATATTTTGTTGCTATGTAAACATGCTTCTACTAATCATTCTATGCATAATCTGGAGATGCTCTATAAACATGTTTTGATCTACATGTCATGGTCTATCCATTCATGCCCTTGGTTGCAATTATAGCCTGCTGGAACATGTTCATTTCTTGCTCCAAAGTTGCTTGAAAATGTTGCTGTCAGCCTGTTAACATTAAGTTCACTTGTTTCCATGTGTTTTCCTAGTGATACATGAACCCTATGAACTTGTTCTTGCCATGCTTAGCTTCACAAACATGCCTTCTTACTGTTGATTGCCTTGCCATGCCATGTATTGCTCTGTGGTGAGTGGTTCAAGCTCACCAACATGCCTACTTATTGTTGTTCCTGCCATGTTTAAATCTGTAATATAATTTGCCATGTTTACATGGGTGCCATCATATTTTCTGATCCTTTTTGGCTCATGGTCAGTAAGGGACTCTTGTTCTATGCATTTAGTAGTATCATGCCATGCCTTTGTTTGCCATGATAAGTTCCTGTAACATGTTGTTTGATAGCTCTAAACATTGCAACTTTGATGTTATTTCTGTTAAAGTCTGAAACTGTTATTATTTGCAATATCTCCATGTGTTTTTGAGCATGTTCTAGTTGTTTCTGGAGATAGCTCAGTGTTCATGTTTTGTTATGCTTTACCTGTACTTCATGCCCATGCCTTTTGTTATTATGTTGGGGTGCTGTAGCTTATTGTTTTGATGCTTGCAATATGCCTAGTTGCTGTTATGGACAGATTGTTGCTATGACTTGTATAGAGTGTATGTGTTGCACCGTTGCTCCGTTTTGAATGTGCTCTATATGAAACTTGCTTGTTTTTGCATGTAGCTTCATATTATCATGTTGCATCCTTGTTTTGAGGTGTTTGCTTGATGTTTGGGTGCATTTTGCATCAATGCCATGTTTAACTTGTTTTGCTCATATATTCTAGGCCGTAGCTCTGAATCTAATGAACTTTATATGTAACTTGACTAGAATTTCGTGTAGATCATCTTGATGCTCTTTAACTTGCTGTTTAACAACTTGAACATAAGGTTTGTTCAGATCTGGACCAATTTCGAAATTTGCATATGAGGACTTACCGGAATTGTTATATGTTGTTTCCGGCCTCATTTAAACTTGCCTTGATGTGTTGTTCTTGTTTGCATCATCTCTTGCCATGAGTAGCTTCATGTAGCTTGGTCATGCATCATGCTTGTTGTGCATCATGCCTTGTTCATGTGTGGTGTGTTTACCTATGTTGTGTGCTTCTTCTCGATAGTTCCCGTTTCGTTGCGATTGTGAGGATGCGTTCGTCTGCGTGCGGTTCGTCTTCGTGGTTTCATCTTCTTCATGGACTCGTTCTTCTTCCTTGCGGGATTTCAGGCAAGATGACCGCTACCCTGGATCTCACTACTATCATTGCTATGCTAGTTGCTTCGTTCTATCGCTATGCTGCGCTACCTATTACCTGTTTATCAAGCCATCCCATATTGCCATGAACCTCTAATCCTTTGACACCTTTCCTATGCAAACCACTGTTTGGCTATGTTACCGCTTTTGCTCAGCCCTCTTATAGCGTTGCTAGTTGCGGTGAAGTTGAAGATTTCTCCATGGTGGACAGGATTTTGGTTGGGATATCACAATATCTCTTATATTATTAATGCATCTATATATTTGGTAAAGGGTGGAAGGCTCGGCCTTATGCAGTGTTTTGTTCCACTCTTGCCGCCCTAGTTTCCGTCATACCGGTGTTATGTTCCCGGATTTTTGCGTTCCTTACGCGGTCGGGTGATTTATGGGACCCCCCTGACAGTTCGCTTTGAATAAAACTTGTCCAGCAAGGCCCAACCTTGGTTTTACCATTTGCCTCACCACCACCTATACTTTTTTCCTTGGGAGTCGCTCTCTCGAGGGTCATCTTTATTTTAGCCCCCCCGGCCAAGTGCTTGTCAAAGTGCAGGTTCGAACCGAGTAGACTGCGGGGCCCCCTCGGGGCAACTCAAGGTCTGGTTTTACTCGTAGGATGTCTCATCCGGTGTTGCCCTGAGAACGAGATATGTGCAGCTCCTATCGGGATTGTCGGCGCATCAGGCGGCTTTGCTGGTCTTGTTTTACCATTGTCGAAATGTCTTGATGTACCGGGATACCGAGTCTGATCGGAGTGTCTCGGGTGAAGGACTATTCCTTCGATGATCGCGAGAGCTTGTCATGGGCTAAGTTGGGACACCCCTGCAGGGTATAAACTTTCGAGAGCCGTGCCCGCGGTTATGTGGCAGATGGGAATTTGTTAATATCCGGTTGTAGATAACTTGACACCAGATCCGAATTAAAATGCATCAACCGAGTGTGTAGCCGTGATGGTCTCTTCTCGGTGGTCCGGAAGTGAACACGGTTTCTGTGTTATGTTTGACGTAAGTAGGTGTTCAGGATCACCTCTTGATCATTGCTAGCTTCACGACCGTTCCGCTTGTTTCTCTTCTCGCTCTCATTTGCGTATGTTAACGACAATACCATGTTTGTCGCTGCTGCAACCTCACCACTTTACCCCTTCCTTTCCCATTAAGCTTTGCTAGTCTTGATACCCATGGTAATGGGATTCTTTGAGTCCTCGTGGCTCACGGATACTTCAAAACCAGTTTGCGGTGCCTATGTTACCGGCGGTGGCGCAACCAAGCTCAAGGAGGAGCTCGATGAAGATCTTGCCCTTTGTGTCGTTTCGTTCTAGTTGATCGAGAGTGGAGCCCGGTTGGGGTCGATCGGGGACCTTTATCGCATTTGGGGTTCTTATTTTATTTTGGTTCCATAGTCGGACCTTGATTGTATCTGGATGATTGTAATGCTTTATTCATGTAATTGTGTGAAGTGGCGATTGTAAGCCAACTATGTATCTCTTTCCTTATGTATTACATGGGTTGTGTGAAGATTACCTCACTTGCGACATTGCTTTCAATGCGGTTATGCCTCTAAGTCGTGCTTCGACACGTGGGAGATATAGCCGCATCGAGGCGTTACAAGTTGGTAATCGAGCCTTCCCGACCTTAGGAGCCCGATCGCTTGATCGTTTTTAGCGGCCGAGTTGTGTCTAGAAAAATGTTTTGAGTCATTTAGGATTATATATATCGGAGAGTTAGAATTCTTTTTACTCCTCGGTCCTTAAATCGCTCTGGTGAGGTCTCTGACGTAGAAGTTTTGACTTTCCTCTCCTCAAATTTCACTAAAAATTTTTAGGATCACGCGTGTATCTTGGAATCGTTCGATGGTTTTATGATGAGAACATTGTCTTGGTGCCTCTGTCGGGGTTTAGTGGAAGTGTCCCGGGAGTTGAGCTCGAGGTGTTGTCGTCATAATTTTATCATTGCAGTTCGGAATACCCGAGTTTAATACGCCGACATCGAAAATCTCTTTTATGCGCTTGTTGGTGAGATAACCCCAATAACCCGATCTTGAGGTGAGTACGGGAGTATTGCCATGACTCGTATAACGGATGCTTTTCGAAGGTTGAGGTACACGATTTCCGAAGTTTCTTGGTTATGTGTTGACGGATGGATACAGCTGGATGTAGGGATTGTTAGTTTGGGTGAGATATATTGCTTCCCCTGTATCCCCAACACTAGATTGCATAACCAGAAAGTTTCGGGAGTTTATAGGTGGGAATTCAAGTAGCTCCTAGAATATCTTTTCGACAGATGCATGATATGGGATTGGGTAAATCTCTATCATATGTATTTGTTCCGGCTTATTCTGCAAGCCAAATCCTTTGTTTTGTTTTGGGTTGTGGTATTCGAGTTGCTTCAATGTCAAGTGTTGAATCCATACCTTTCCTAAACAGTGTTCTCATATTGCTATGTGAATACTAATCCTTTTGATCATTGATTTTGTCATGTCAACTCCTTTCCAACCGGTGTGCTTCTCTTCAAGTGGATCCCATCATTTTTCCCATCCGCAAGATCAAATCTAAGTTTTCTCAACGGTGTTTGTTTCATCCGTCCCAAGTTGCCTTTGTTTTCCCACCCTCCCACCCTTTTTCTTCAAGGACACATATTTCTTAATCAAGTATCCATTTATTCATGTGAAGTCTCTTCATTCTTTTCAATCAATGTTCTGATCCGGTGATTTCCCATGAAGATGCTCAACAGTTACAAGTTCATCATCCTTCATTGTTGTTTCTTCTCCGGTGGATCCTATTCAAGCTTTCGATATTCATCATATTCCTTTCCTTGTTTCTAATGCTTTCTCATACCGATGCACCTCTTAATCATTCACTTCCTATTCATTTGTTCTGGAGTGCTGAAGATATCTCACAAGACTTGTGTTTCCATTCTCAATCCCTTTCAAGATATTTCGAGGTTGTTATCTCATTCAAGCCATTTAATTCTACCGGTGCAATCTTTATTTCAAGCAATCATTTCCAATGGTGTTTTCTTTTGAGTGGGCCCTAACCCACAGGTCTTTTCCCAGGATCTTACCTGACTCTTCTATTTTCCCAGAGCTATCCTAAATTCTTCTCCAAGTTTGACGTAAGAATGAGTTATCATCAGTCAAATGCTTTTCTCCAAGATCTTTCAAATTCTTTTCATCTTTGGCTCAACCTTTTTTTTAATTCTCCCGGAGTATCTCAACAATTCACGGTGGTTCTCATCACCATTCTCAACATTTGAAGACTGAAGAAGGATTTCTCTTAAATCTGGTCCGTTCTCTTGAAGATTCATGGTTCTAGCTTCATGCTATCCTCATAATTGTTTTGATTGTGACAATTCTTTTCTTACCATCCGGAGCATTTCATGAGTTGTTTCCATTTCTTTCCTCTGGAAGGCCATCATGCCATAATTCTTCATTCTCAGTGTGTAGCTATCGTTCTCCAAATCCTATCAATGAATCGTTCAAATATCCTCTAATCAGTTCATGATCTCTTCGTTCTCATGTATCTAAATTCCCTCAAGTATCTTCATTCGTTTTCCAATTCTTTCCGGTGAATTGTGCCCTTGCTACTCTCTTTTTCAATTCTTACGGTGGTTCGTTCAAGATTTCTTTTCCTTCGTTATCATATTAATTCATTCATTATTTCTAAATCCCACCGGTGGTTCCATCAATACCTCCTCAAGTTTGCGCTATATCTCTCTTAATCCTTTTTTCAATGGGAATAAGTAGTATGCCAAATCCATTGCTTGTCATCAATTTAATTTGATGAAGGATAAGCATACAATAAATCTTATTCTTATTTCCTCGAGGTGATTCAATTCTTTTCTTCCGAAGATTGTTCATGATGAAGTAATTCTCGGTTCTAGTGTTCATCTTTTCTTTCCGGAGTTCCAAGTTTTCTTGGATGTCTCGTCACGAAGCTCCATCTATATCATTGCAAGGCTTCAATCTTGTTTGCTTCAACCTTCAATTCTTTTATGTTATCATTTCCTATCCGGAGTTCTTCATGGAGGCAACATGGTGATTCGTCAAGGATTATTTTCATTCTTCAATTGTTCTTCAAGATTTCTCTTAAAGTTATGATCCCCCAAGCTATGCTATAAAAAATAAACATGGTGCTCAACACATGTTTTGTTTTGAGGAGTTCAAGCATTCTTCATCTTGCATTCCAAAGTGCAACTCCTTCTATCTTATCTTTTGAGGTGGTGTTATGTCACTCTTGACAATTTCCTACATGTTTCATGATTCATATTGCTGTCAAAAGTGAGGTATTTTAAATCCATCAATCTCTTCTTTGGAGTTATCTTGGTATAGATTTCACCTAAAGCCTTTCCTAAGGAATGTTGCTATTTGTGGTGTTTATCTATGATCCAAGTTGTCTCTCTATCACCTCGGTGGAAGAAGCTTTCATCTCTTTGGTGCTATCAATCAAATCAATGGTTTGCATTAGTGGCCGGTTGTCACCTCATAGTCTCGAGATGTTTTCCATAAGCCCACAACAAGCTTGTGCTTCTCGTTGTTGATTTTCCAACATCTCCATTCGATTCTTCTTTGCAAGGATGATTTCCAAGCTCATTTGTGGAAGAAGTTGGCATTTTCTCCTACATTCTGTTATTCCTATGATCTATCTTCTATTCTTTCTTCCGGAGGCATTGTGATGTTGCTCTTTTCACTCATCATCTCGAATTGTGAGCATCGTGTTCTTTTCATTCTTATCCATTTAACCGGAGTGTTGTGTCATCTCTTCAAGTGCTTTTCATCTTATCAAGTTTTCGTTCTTCTTTCAGTCGGAGTGCTGCCCAAGTTATATCAATCTTACCCCTTCTCTATCTAGTTTTAACCGGAGTGGTTTCAATATCTATCTTATCACTAAACCTCTTAGTTCTCGTAATACTCCTTGTTCCTCTTTTCTAACGGATTGTTTGCAATCTCGTTCATCTCTATTGTACTCTTTCTTTTAAATTGCTCAACCTCTCAAGGTTCGTGGTTTCACTCGTTTGTCAAAGAAGCAACTTAGTTTTACCTCTTCTCTTCCTCTTCCTTTTCCCTCCGGTGCCATCCTAGATCTCGGGACGAGATCCTCTCGTAGTGGTGGAGTGTTGTAACGCCCCGGATCCGACGCGCCAGGTGTCCGCCAGTTATTCGCCGTCGTTGCCATGTCATTTGCTTGCGTGTTGCACTTTGCCATGTCATCATTTGCATTTTATCATGTCATCATGTTCATTTCATTTTGCATACGTGTTCGTCTCATGCATCCGAGCCTTTTCCCCGTTGTCCGTTTTGCAATCCGGCACTCCTATGTCCTCCGGCGTCACCCTTTTGCCTCTTCTCTTGCGCGGGTGTTAAACATTCTCGGAATGGCCCGAGGTTTGCCAAGCGGCCTTGGTATAGCACCGGTAGACCGCCTGTCAAGTTTCGTGCCATTTGGAGTCCGTTTGATACTACAACGGTTAACCGGGTAACCGTTAAAGCCTCCTTCTCCTTGCAGCCCAACACCCCTTCCAAAGTGTCCCAAAACGTACCAAACTCCCCTCCATGCTCTTGGTCATTCGATCACGATCGCGTGGCCGAAAACCGCTCCTCATTTGGGCTCTCCTAGCTCCCTCTACCTATATATATGTGGCCTCCCCCGAAATTCCCCCCGAAACCCTAGAAATTCCCCTCGCGCCGCCGGACGTTTTTCCCCCACCGACGGACATGTCCGCCGATGCGCCTCCGGCCAACCGGCGCCTGCCACGTGGCGCCCGCGCCCGCCGCCCGAGGCCCGCCGAGCCCGTCTGAACCAGCGCGCCCAGATCGCGTCGCCGCCCGCCCGGCGCCCGCCCGCGCCGGGTTCCTCCGCCGCCACCGCCCACCGGCGCCGACCTCGCCATCGCCCGGCGCCCGCCCATGCGCCTCGATCCGCGCCGCCCGCCCGCAGCCTCCACGCACGGGCGCCGGCCGCCTCGGCGTCGTCTCTGCGCCCGCCGCCCTGCTCGGCCCGCCGCCCGTCGCCGAGGCGCCGCCCAAGCTCCGCTCCGCACGCGCCTACCTGCAGACCCAGCAGCGGCCCGCCCTCCGCCGTCCGGCGTCTGGCGCCGCCGCATCCATCGCCGCCGGCCCCGCGCGCGTCCTTCTCCTCCGTCGCCGGCGACCGAGCTCGCCGGAGCCGCCTCCCCGCCGGATCGGGTCGGGGTGGATGAGATCCACCCAACCCCCGAACCAAACACGGCCGCGCCCGTCCTGGATCCCGCCGTCCCGTTGACTTTTCCCGGAGGTAAAATATGCCCAAGTCCCCGAATCTGTGTAATAATCATGCCATGTTCATGCCATCACATCTCTGCATCTGTAGCTCCGTTTCGTGCGTATAATATGTCAAATTGTTCGACTCGACGAGTGCTTCATTTCATTCCATTGCATCATTTTCATTTGAGGTCATCTTGATGCCCGAAATGCGTTTGGAAGAGTGCATGTTGATGTTAATCTGCTGAAACTGTTATAACTTGCTGTTTTATCATTTTTGCCATGATTGATGTGTGCATCCTATGAGGTTGATGTCTACATGAATGTTGATCTATGCCATGCCATCTTTCCAGGGTGTTAACCATATATTTTTGTGAGTTGTGTGCTGAGTGTATCAAGCTTGTTAAGTAGGGTAGTTGCTGTTGCTGTTTTCCTCACAGATTCTATTATATTTTGTTGCCATGTAAACATGCTTCTACTAATCATTCTATGCATAATCTGGAGATGCTCTATAAACATGTTTTGATCTACATGTCATGGTCTATCCATTCATGCCCTTGGTTGCAATTATAGCCTGCTGGAACATGTTCATTTCTTGCTCCAAAGTTGCTTGAAAATGTTGCTGTCAGCCTGTTAACATTAAGTTCACTTGTTTCCATGTGTTTTCCTAGTGATCCATGAACCCTATGAACTTGTTCTTGCCATGCTTAGCTTCACAAACATGCCTTCTTACTGTTGATTGCCTTGCCATGCCATGTATTGCTCTGTGGTGAGTGGTTCAAGCTCACCAACATGCCTACTTATTGTTGTTCCTGCCATGTTTAAATCTGTAATATAATTTGCCATGTTTACATGGGTGCCATCATATTTTCTGATCCTTTTTGGCTCATGGTCAGTAAGGGACTCTTGTTCTATGCATTTAGTAGTATCATGCCATGCCTTTGTTTGCCATGATAAGTTCCTGTAACATGTTGTTTGATAGCTCTAAACATTGCAACCTGATGTTATTTCTGTTAAAGTCTGAAACTGTTATTATTTGCAATATCTCCATGTGTTTTTGAGCATGTTCTAGTTGTTTCTGGAGATAACTCAGTGTTCATGTTTTGTTATGCTTTACCTGTACTTCATGCCCATGCCTTTTGTTATTATGTTGGGGTGCTGTAGCTTATTGTTTTGATGCTTGCAATATGCCTAGTTGCTGTTATGGACAGATTGTTGCTATGACTTGTATAGAGTGTATGTGTTGCACCGTTGCTCCGTTTTGAATGTGCTCTATATGAAACTTGCTTGTTTTTGCATGTAGCTTCATATTATCATGTTGCATCCTTGTTTTGAGGTGTTTGCTTGATGTTTGGGTGCATTTTGCATCAATGCCATGTTTAACTTGTTTTGCTCATATCTTCTAGGCCGTAGCTCTGAATCTAATGAACTTTATATGTAACTTGACTAGAATTTCGTGTAGATCATCTTGATGCTCTTTAACTTGCTGTTTAACAACTTGAACATAAGGTTTGTTCAGATCTGGACCAATTTCGAAATTTGCATATGAGGACTTACGGAATTGTTATATGTTGTTTCGGCCTCATTTAAACTTGCCTTGATGTGTTGTTCTTGTTTGCATCATCTCTTGCCATGAGTAGCTTCATGTAGCTTGGTCATGCATCGTGCTTGTTGTGCATCATGCCTTGTTCATGTGTGGTGTGTTTACCTATGTTGTGTGCTTCTTCTCGATAGTTCCGTTTACGTTGCGATTGTGAGGATGCGTTAAATGCTGCGTGTGGTTCGTCTTCGTGGTTTCATCTTCTTCATGGACTCGTTCTTCTTCCTTGCGGGATTTCAGGCAAGATGACCGCTACCCTGGATCTCACTACTATCATTGCTATGCTAGTTGCTTCGTTCTATCGCTATGCTGCGCTACCTATTACCTGTTTATCAAGCCATCCCATATTGCCATGAACCTCTAATCCTTTGACACCTTTCCTATGCAAACCACTGTTTGGCTATGTTACCGCTTTTGCTCAGCCCCTCTTATAGCGTTGCTAGTTGCAGGTGAAGTTGAAGATTTCTCCATGGTGGACAGGATTTTGGTTGGGATATCACAATATCTCTTATATTATTAATGCATCTATATATTTGGTAAAGGGTGGAAGGCTCGGCCTTATGCCTGGTGTTTTGTTCCACTCTTGCCGCCCAAGTTTCCGTCATACCAGTGTTATGTTCCCGGATTTTTGCGTTCCTTACGCGGTCGGGTGATTTATGGGACCCCCCTGACAGTTTGCTTTGAATAAAACTTGTCCAGCAAGGCCCAACCTTGGTTTTACCATTTCCCTCACCACCACCTATACTTTTTTCCTTGGGAGTCGCTCTCTCGAGGGTCATCTTTATTTAGCCCCGGGCGGTGCTTGTCTAAGTGCTGGTTCGAACCGAGTAGATGCGGGGCCCCCTCGGGGCAACTCGAGGTCTGGTTTTACTCGTAGGATGTCTCATCCGGTGTTGCCCTGAGAAAGAGATATGTGCAGCTCCTATCGGGATTGTCGGCGCATCGGGCGGCTTTGCTGGTCTTGTTTTACCATTGTCGAAATGTCTTGATGTACCGGGATACCGAGTCGATCGGAGTGTCTCGGGTGAAGGTCTATTCCTTCGATGATCGCGAGAGCTTGTCATGGGCTAAGTTGGGACACCCTGCAGGTATAAACTTTCGAGAGCCGTGCCGCGGTTATGTGGCAGATGGGAATTTGTTAATATCCGGTTGTAGATAACTTGACACCAGATCCGAATTAAAATGCATCAACCGAGTGTGTAGCCGTGATGGTCTCTTCTCGGCGGAGTCCGGGAAGTGAACACGGTTTCTGTGTTATGTTTGACGTAAGTAGGTGTTCAGGATCACGTCTTGATCATTGCTAGCTTCACGACCGTTCTGCTTGTTTCTCTTCTCGCTCTCATTTGCGTATGTTAACCACCATATCATGCTTAGCCGCTGCTGTAACCTCACCACTTTACCCCTTCCTTTCCCATTAAGCTTTGCTAGTCTTGATACCCATGGTAATGGGATTCTTTGAGTCCTCGTGGCTCACGGATACTTCAAAACCAGTTTGCGGTGCCTATGTTACCGAAAGGTGGCGCAACCAAGCTCAAGGAGGAGCTCGATGAAGATCTTGCCCTTTGTGTTGTTTCGTTCTAGTTGATCGATAGTGGAGCCCAGTTGGGGTCGATCGGGGACCTTTGTCGCATTTGGGGTTCTTCTTTTATTTTGGTTCCGTAGTCGGACCTCGATTGTATCTGGATGCTGTAATGCTTTATTCATGTAATTGTGTGAAGTGGCGATTGTAAGCCAACTATGTATCTCTTTCCCTTATGTATTACATGGGTTGTGTGAAGATTACCTCACTTGCGACATTGCTTTCAATGCGGTTATGCCTCTAAGTCATGCTTCGACACGTGGGAGATATAGCCGCATCGAGGGCGTTACACTAGACAAGCTAACCCTGAAGTGCCAAGCGTGGATCGGCTGGTTGTGGAACGTTGGTTTCAAGGGGTTCAATATCATCCCCTTTCCCACGTCCACCTTCTATCCTTTGATCAAGTAGAGTATGGTGCACGGGGTTTCTTCGCCCTGCAAACACATATGTCTAATACGTCCAGTTTGCATCATGCTTTTATATCAATATTTATTGCATTATGGGCTGTTATTACACATTATATCTCAATACTTATGGCTATTCTCTCTTATTTTACAAAGTTTACCATGAAGAGGGGGAATGCCGGCAGCTGGAATTCCGGCTGGAAAAGGAGCAAACGTTGGAAACCTATTCTGCACAACTCCAAAAGTCCTGAAACTCCACGAAACAACTTTTTGGATTTAATAAGAGGGCGCGCCCCCCTGTAGGGTGCGGCCCCCTATCTCATGGGCCCCCTGGTGGGCCTCCGGTGTCAATCTTCTGCTATATCATCACTTTTCCCCTGGAAAAAATCGTGGGCAAGCTTACGGGACGAAACTCCGCCACCACGAGGCAGAACCTTGGCAGAATCAATCTAGGGCTCTGGCGGAGCTGTTCTGCCGGGGACACTTCCCTCCGGGAGGGAGAAATCATCACCAACGCCATCACCAACGATCCTCTCATTGAGAGGGGGTCAATATCCATCAACATCTTCACCAGCACCATCTACTCTCAAAACCCTACTTCATCCGTTGTATCCAATCTTGTATCAAAACCACAAATTGGTACCTGTGGGTTGCTAGTAGTGTTGATTACTCCTTGTAGTTGATGCTAATTGGTTTACTTGGTGTAAGATCATATGTTCAGATCGTTTATGCATATTATTACTCCTCTGATTATGAACATGAATATGCTTTGTGAGTAGTTACGTTTGTTCCTGAGGACATGGGTGAAGTCTTGCTATTAGTAGTCATGTGAATTTGGTATTCGTTCGATATTTTGATGAGATGTATGTTGTCTTTCCTCTAGTGGTGTTATGTGAACGTCGACTACATGACACTTCACCATTATTTGGGCCTAGAGGAAGGCATAGGGAAGTAATAAGTAGATGATGGGTTGCTAGAGTGACATAAGCTTAAACCCTAGTTTATGCGTTGCTTTGTTAGGGGTTGATATGGACCCATGTGTTTAATGTTGTGATTAGGTTTACCTTAATACTCCTTTTTGTAGTTGTGGATGCTTGCAATAGGGGTTAATCATAAGTGGGATGCTTGTCCAAGTTAGGGCAGTACCCAAGTGCCGGTCCACCCACATATCAAATTATCAAAGTACCGAACGCGAATCTTATGAACATGATGAAAACTAGCTTGACGATAATTCTCAATGTGTCCTCGGGAGCTCCTTCTTTATTATTAGAATTTGTCCAGGCTTATCCTTTGCTACCTAAAGGATTGGGCCACCTTGCTGCACTTTATTTACTTTATTTACTTTTTGCTCGTTACTATTTATCTTATCACAAAACTATCTATCACCTACAATTTTAGTGCTTGCAGAGAAAACCTTATCGAAAACCTCTTATGATTTCCTTCTGCTCCTCGTTGGGTTTGACACTCTTACTTATCGAAAGGACTACGGTAGATCCCATATACTTGTGGGTCATCAAGACTCTTTTCTAGCGCTGTTGCCGGGGAGCGTAGCACTCTTGGTGAGTGGAACTTGGTAAGGAAACATTTATATAGTGTGCTGAAGTTTTCTGTTACTTGTCACCATGGAAACTAATCCTTTGAGGGGCTTGTTTGGGGTATCTTCACCCCAACTAGAAGAGCAAAGAGATGCTCCTCAACCTACTGAACTTTATGAAAATATTCACTTTGAGATTCCTTCGGGTATGATAGAAAAACTGCTAGCTAATCCTTTTACAGGAGACGGAACATTGCATCCCAATTTACACCTTATCTTTGTGGATGAAGTTTGTGGATTATTTAAGCTTGCAGGTATTCCCGATGATGTTGTCAAAAGGAAGGTCTTCCCTTTATCTTTGAAGGGAGATGCAATGACATGGTATAGGCTATGTGATGATACGAGATCTTGGAATTATAAGCGATTGAAGTTGGAATTTCACCAGAAGTTCTATCCTATGCATCTTGTTCATCGTGATCGTAATTACATATATAATTTCTCGCCTCGCGAAGGAGAAAGCATCGCTCAAGCTTGGGGGAGGCTTAAGTCAATGCTATATTCATGCCCCAATCATGAGCTCTCTCGGGAAATGATTATTCAAAATTTTTATGCTCGGCTTTCTCTTGATAATCGCAACCTACTCGATACTTCATGTGCTGGTTCCTATATGCTGAAGACTATTGATTTCAAATGGGACTTACTGGAAAGAATTAAACACAACTCTGAATATTGGGGTTCCGACGACGGTAAGGAGTCAGGTATGACACCTAAGTTCGATTGTGTTAAATCTTTTATGGATACTGATGCTTTCCGTGGATTTAGCTCTAAGTATGGACTTGACTCTGAGATACTAGCTACTTTTTGTGAAACTTTTGCTACTCACGTTGATCTCCTTAAAGAGAAGGGGTTTAAATATAATCCTCCTGTTGAAGTGAAAGTAGTTGCAACTATTACAGTCGAAGAAAAGACTATTACATATAGTGATCCTATTATTCCTACTGCTTATGTTGAAAAACCTCCTTTTCCTGTTAGGATAAAAGATCATGCTAAAGCTTCGACTGTTGTTCATAAGAGTAATACTAGGACCTATACACCTCGTGAGCAAATTAATGTTGAACCCGGTATTGCTATGATTAAAGATCTCTTGTATGACGACTTAGATGGGCATGTTATCTCTTTCTTGGGTGAAACTACTAATATTGCTAGACCCGATACTAAGACACGTAGACCTGTTGTAGGCACGCCTGTTATTTCTGTTAAAATAGGAGATCATTGTTATCATGGCTTATGTGATATGGGTGCTAGTGCTAGTGCGATACCTTATGATCTTTATAAAGAAATTATGCACGATATTGCACCTGTTGAATTAGAAGACATTGATGTTACTATTAAGCTTGCTAATAGGGACACCATTAAACCTATTGGGATTGTTAGAGATGTTGAAGTCTTGTGTGGGAAGATTAAATACCCTGCTGAGTTTCTTGTTCTCGCTTCCCAACAAGATGATTTTTGCCCTATTATTTTTGGTAGACCCTCCTTGAGTACTGCTAGTGCTAAGATTAATTGTAAAAGGAAGGTCGTCACTGTTGGCATAGATGGTATGTCTCATGAGTTCAATTTTGCTAAGTTTAACAGACAACCTCGTGAAAGCGAACCACCTAGTAAGGATGAAATTATTGGTCTTGCTTCCATTTTTGTTCCTCCAACTGATCTGTTAGAACAATATTTGCTAGACCATGAAAACGATATGTTTATGCAGGAAAGGGAAGAAATAGATGAAGTGTTCCTTAAACAAGAACCTATGCTGAAACATAACCTTCCCATTGAAATTCTTGGGGATCCCCCTCCGCCCAAGGGTGATCCCGTGTTTGAACTCAAACCTTACCTAATAATCTTAAGTATGCTTATCTTGATGAAAAATAAATATATCTTGTTATTATTAGTGCTAACCTTTCAGAGAAAGAAGAAGAAAGATTATTGAAAACTGTGAAGAAGCACAAAGCTGCTATTGGATATACTCTGGATGATCTTAAGGGCACTAGTCCCACATTATGTCAACACAAAATTTCAGTGGAGAAAGATGCCAAACCAGTTAGAGATCCTCAAAGACGATTAAATCCCAAGATGAAGGAAGTGGTAAGAAAGGAGATACTAAAGCTCCTTGAGGCAGGTATTATTTATCCCGTTGCTGATAGTGAATGGGTAAGCACTATCCATTGTGTCCCTAAAAAGGGAGGTATTACCGTTGTTCCTAATGATAAAGATGAATTGATCCATAAAGAATTATTACAGGTTATAGGATGGTAATTGATTTCCATAAGTTAAATAAAGCTACTAAGAAAGATCATTACCCTTTACCTTTTATTGATCAAATGCTAGAAAGGCTATCCAAACACACACATTTCTGCTTTCTAGATGGTTATTCTGGTTTCTCTCAAATACCTGTGTCAGCGAAGGATCAATCTAAAACTACTTTTGCTTGCCCTTTTGGTACTTTTGCTTATAGACATATGCCTTTTGGTTTATGTAATGCACCTGCTACCTTTCAAAGATGCATGATGGCTATATTTTCTGATTTTTGTGAAAAGATTTGTGAGGTATTCATGGATGACTTCTCCGTCTATGGATCCTCTTTTGATGATTGTTTGAGCAACCTTGATCGAGTTTTGCAGAGATCTAAGACACTAGTCTCGTCTGAATTGGGAAAAGTGTCACTTTATGGTTAATGAAGGCATTGTCTTGGGGCACAAGATCTCCGAGAGAGGTATTGAAGTTGATAAAGCCAAAGTTAATGCTATTGAAAAGATGCCATGTCCCAAAGACATAAAAGGTATAAGAAGTTATATTGGTCATGCCGGCTTTTATAGGAGGTTCATTAAGGACTTTTCTAAAATCTCTAGGCCTCTGACTAATTTATTGCAAAAAGATATTCCTTTTGTCTTTCATGATGATTGTGTAGAAGCATTTGAAACACTTATGAAAGCTTTGATCACTGCACCTATTGTTCAGCCACCTGATTGGAATTTACCTTTTGAAATTATGTGCGATGCTAGTGATTATGCTGTAGGTGCTGTTTTAGGGCAAAGAGTCGAGAAGAAACTGAATGTTATCCAGTATGCTAGTAAGACTCTTGATACTGCCCAGAGAAATTATGCTACTACTGAAAAAGAGTTCTTAGCAGTTGTGTTTGCATGTGATAAGTTTATACCTTATATTGTTGATTCCAAAGTTACTATTCACACTGATCATGCTGCTATTAAATATCTTATGGAAAAGAAAGATGCTAAGCCTAGACTCATTAGATGGGTTCTCTTGCTCCAAGAATTTGACTTGCATATTATTGATAGAAAGGGAGCTGAGAACCCCATTGCAGACAACTTGTCTAGGTTAGAGAATGTTCTTGATGACCCACTGCCTATTAATGATAGCTTTCCTGATGAACAATTAGCGGTTGTTAATGCTTCTCGTACTGCTCCTTGGTATGCTGATTATGCTAATTACATTGTTGCTAAATATATACCGCCTAGTTTCACATACCAGCAAAAGAAAAAGTTCTTTTATGATTTAATACATTACTTCTGGGATGATCCACATCTTTATAAAGAAGGAGTAGATGGTATTATTAGACGTTGTGCCTAAGCATGAACAGGAACAAATCCTACGCAAGTGTCACTCTGAATCCTATGGAGGACACCACGCTGGAGATAGAACTGCACACAAGGTACTACAATCTGGTTTTTATTGGCCTACTCTCTTCAAAGATGCTCGTAAGTTTGTCATATCTTGTGATGAATGTCAAAGAATAGGTAACATTTGTAGACGTCAAGAAATGCCTATGAATTATTCTCTTGTTATTGAACCGTTTGATGTTTGGGGCTTTGATTATATGGGACCTTTTCCTGCCTCCAATGGTTATACACATATTTTAGTTGCTGTTGATTACATTAGTAAGTGGGTAGAAGCAATTCCAACTAGTAGTGCTGATCATAACACTTCTATTAAAATGCTTAAAGAAGTTATTTTTTCGAGGTTTGGAGTCCCTAGATATCTTATGACTGATGGTGGTTCACACTTTATTCATGGTGCTTTCCGAAAGATGCTCGCTAAGTATGATGTCAATCATAGAATAGCATCTCCTTACCATCCGCAGTCTAGTGGTCAAGTAGAGTTGAGCAATATGGAGCTCAAATTAATTTTGCAAAAGATTGTGAATAGATCTAGAAAGAATTGGTCCAAAAAACTTGATGATGCATTATGGGCCTATAGAACTGCATACAAAAATCCTATGGGTATGTCTCCATATAAAATGGTTTATGGAAAAGCATGTCATTTACCTCTTGAACTTGAACATAAAGCATATTGGGCTATTAAAGATCTCAATTATGACTTCAAACTTACCGGTGAGAAAAGGTTATTTGATATTAGCTCACTTGATGAATGGAGAACCCAAGCATATGAGAATGCCAAACTTTTCAAAGAAAAAGTCAAATGCTGGCATGATAAGAGGATACAAAAGCGTGAGTTTAATGTAGGAGGTTATGTGTTATTATTCAACTCTCATTTAAGTTTTTTTGCAGGAAAACTTCTTTCAAAATGGGAAGGTCCCTACGTTATCGAGGAGGTCTATCATTCTAGTGCTATAAAAATCAACAACTTCGAAGGCACAAATCCGAGGGTGGTAAATGGTCAAAGAATTAAACATTATATTTCAGGTAGTCCTATCAATGTTGAAACTAATATTATTGAAACCATAACCCCTGAGGAATACATAAGAGACACTTTCCAGAATGTTCCAGACTCCGAAAAGGCATAGGTACGTGGTACGGTAAGTAAACCGACTCCAAAACTACTCTAATGACAATTTTTATCAGTTTTGGATTATTTAAGAATTTTAGGAAGAAAGAAGTAGTTCGAAAGGGACACGAGGCTCCCACGAGAGAGGAGGCCGCGCCCCCCTGTAGGGCGCGCCCCCTGACTCGTGGGCACCTCGTGTGCCTCCCGGACTCCGTTTTCTTGTATGTTACGTATTTTGGTCGGTAAAAATTCATTATATATACTCCCGAAGGTTTTGATCACCGTATCACGCAAATATCCATTGTTTTCGTTTCGAGTTGTTCCTATTGCAGAATAAAGCAAGATGTCGTCCCAAGATTTGGAGGGGGAGAGCTACATGGCTGATTATATCGCAAACCCGAAAGTATACGGGGATGTGGAACATTATGGCTGGACCATGGAGGAAGAAGAAGACTATGATCCAAAGAGGAAGGAGGAGACAAGCTCTGATGAAGAGGACGATCCACTACCTCAACCTGGTGATATGCATGTGGAGTTTAAGAAGTCAAGCCTCCCTAAGGTTCAATCTATCCCACCACGTTTTTTGCAGGACAACAAGGCAACACTATGCAAAAAGATAATGAAACTTGAGCTCGAGAATGAGGATCTGAGGAAGGAAAATTTTAGCCTCAGACGCAAGCTAGAGAAGAAAAATGCAACAACTCCACCGTCATTACCACCTCCATCACCTCCGAAGAAATAATCTGATGAGTAAGGGCACTCCCCTTGGCAACTGCCAAGCTTGGGGGAGGCGCCCCGGTATCGTATCTCCATCACACTCCTATTTTTACTGCTTTATTTAGTTCAATTCTTTTAGTAGTATCTTGATCTAGTAGTTTGAAGTTTTGATATCAAGTAGTTTTGAGTTTTGCATTGTGATCTCTTTATGTAATCGAGTCGGTGTGCTATCTCTAATAAAGATTAGTGTTGAGTCAAGGGCTTTGCTATGATTGCTATGATCTTGAGAAGGTAGAAAGAACAAAAGAGTTCATATTGATCTTATGGATAGTGATAACTTCACACATAGAAAGTATGAGGCATAAAAATTGTTGAGAGTTGATGAACATAGCCTTGGTCATCGTTGCAATTAATAGGAAGTGATAAGGAAAGAGGGGTTCACATATAAATATATTATCTTGGACATCTTTCATGATTGTGAAGCACTCATTAAGTACGACATGCTAAAAGAGTTGATGTTGGACAAGGAAGACAACGTAATGGTTTATGTTTTCCGACATCTCAGTTAAAGTATATTGTCATTGACCTTCCAAAACATGTTGAGCTTGCCTTTCCCCCTCACGCTAGCCAAATTCCTTGCACCAAGTAGAGATACTACTTGTGCATCCAAATATCCTTAAACCCAGTTTTGCCATGAGAGTCCACCATACCTACCTATGGATTGAGTAAGATCCTTCAAGTAAGTTGTCATCGGTGCAAGCAATAAAAATTGCTCTCTAAATATGTATGACTTATTAGTGCGGAGAAAATAAGCTTTGTACGAACTTGTTGTGGAAGTAATAAAGTGACAGACTGCATAATAAAGGTCCACATACAAGGGGCAATATAAAGTGACGTTCTTTTGCACTAAGATTTTGTGCATCAACCCTAAACGCGCATGACAACCTCTGCTTCCCTCTGCGAAGGGCCTATCTTTTACTTTATGTTTTTACTTTATGCTTGAGTCAAGGTGATCCTCACCTTTCCCTTTTTCATTTTATACTTTGGCAAGCTCTTCGTGTTTGAAAGATCATGATACATATATCCAATTGGATGTAAGTTGGCATAGGCTATTATTGTTGACATCACCTAAAGGTGAATACGTTGGGAGGCAACACAATAAGCCCCTATGTTTCTCAGTGTCCGGCTGAAACTCTATAACCACAAGTATTGCATGAGTGTTAGCAATTATGGGAGACTACGAGATGGTTGACTATGTGAGCTTGTTGAAAAACTCTATTATTGACTCTTTCTGATGTTACGATAAATTACAATTGCTTCAATGACTGAGATTATAGTTTGTTAGTTCCCAATGAAGTTTTTGAACCATACTTGACATTGTGAATTGTTTATTACTTGAACATAGGAAATCATATGACAAAAATCTATATATGTTGCTGTTATTAGAATGATCATGATGCCCTCATGTGCGTATTTTATTTTTATCGACACCTCTATCTCTAAACATGTGGACATATTTTTCGATTTCGGCTTCCGCTTGAGGACAAGCGAGGTCTAAGCTTGGGGGAGTTGATACGTCCATTTTGCATCATGCTTTTATATCAATATTTATTGCATTATGGGTTGTTATTACACATTATATCTCAATACTTATGGCTATTCTCTCTTATTTTACAAGGTTTACCATGAAGAGGGGAATGCTTGGCAATTGGAATTCGGTGGAAAAGGAGCAAACATTGGAAACCTATTCTGCACAACTCCAAAAGTCCTGAAACTCCACGAAACAACTTTTTGGATTTAATAAGAATTTATGAGCGAAAGAAATAGGCCAGGGGGCCCACACCTTGTCCAGGAGACAGGAGGGCGCGCCTCCCTGTAGGGCGTGGCCCCCTATCTCCTAGGCCCCCTGGTGGTCCTACGGCGTCCATCTTCTGCTATATCATCACTTTTCCCCTGGAAAAAATTGTGGGCAAGCTTACGGGACGAAACTCCGCCGCCACGAGGCGGAACCTTGGCAGAATCAATCTAGGGCTCTGGCGGAGCTGTTCTGCCGGGGACACTTCCCTCCAGGAGGGGGAAATCATCACCAACGTCATCACCAACGATCCTCTCATCGAGAGGGGGTCAATCTCCATCAACATCTTCACCAGCACCATTTCCTCTCAAAACCCTACTTCATCTCTTGTATCCAATCTTGTATCAAAACGACAAATTGGTACCTGTGGGTTGCTAGTAGTGTTGATTACTCCTTGTAGTTGATGCTAATTGGTTTACTTGGTGGAAGATCATATGTTCAGATCCTTTATGCATATTATTACTCCTTTGATTATGAACATGAATATGCTTTGTGAGTAGTTACGTTTGTTCCTAAGTACATGGGTGAAGTCTTGCTATTAGTAGTCATGTGAATTTGGTATTCGTTTGATATTTTGATGCGATGTATGTTGTCTTTCCTCTAGTGGTGTTATGTGAACATCGACTACATGAAACTTCACAATTATTTGGGCCTAGAGGAAGGCATAGGGAAGTAATAAGTAGATGATGGGTTGCTAGAGTGACAGAATCTTAAACCCTAGTTTATGCGTTGCTTCGTTAGGGGTTGATATGGACCCATATGTTTAATGTTGTGGTTAGGTTTACCTTAATACTCCTTTTTGTAGTTGCGGATGCTTGCAATAGGGGTTAATCATAAGTGGGATGCTTGTCCAAGTTAGGGGAGTACCCAAGTGCCGGTCCACCCACATATCAAATTATCAAAGTACCGAACGCGAATCTTATGAACGTGATGAAAACTAGCTTGACGATAATTCCCAATGTGTCCTCCGGAGCTCCTTCTTTATTATTAGAATTTGTCCAGGCTTATCCTTTGCTACCTAAAGGATTGGGCCACCTTGCTGCACTTTATTTACTTTTTGCTCGTTACTATTTATCTTATCATAAAACTATCTATCACCTACAATTTCAGTGCTTGCAGAGAAAACCTTATCGAAAACCGCTTATAATTTCCTTCTGCTCCTCGTTGGGTTCCACACTCTTACTTATCGAAAGGACTACGATAGATCCCCTATACTTGTGGGTCATCAATGTCTGTGGCGTAAAACATCCGAGAGGCAACGAAAATGGAATATTAGCAGTATATAAATACTGATGGTCCATTCTGCTAATATTAGCAGAATAACTATTCTGCACACCACTTCCGCACTGCACGCTGAACGCAAGTGCACGTCATTCTTTGAACCAAGTGTGTTGCAGTACTCACACGAGTGAACTTCTCGTCGGAAAAAACTGCGCGCGTTATTTTTTTGGTACTGTTTTTGCTCTACTTTTTTAACCGTTTATCGGAATGAGGCGTGTAATATACCATTGAAAAGCTATGAATTAGGCGCAACTTCGACATGTTGAACACTTTTCGAGATTCCACACGGTTTAAGAGCAGTTTTGAAAATGGTGCGGCGGATGACGTGTGGCAGCGAGCGTTTTTTCTCGTTTTTTCTAAACCGCTTGTCGGAATGGAGCAAATGATATGCCGTTGGATAGATATCGTCGAGGCGCATCTTTTGAAATATATTAAACTTTCTCTAATTTGTTACGGTTTAAGAGCAGTTTCATATTTACTAAATCGCGGAATTCTATTTTTCAAGTTTTTAAAATTTTCGGTACTGTTTTCGCTCCAATTTTTGGACCATTTGTCAAAACGAGGCGTGTGATACGCCGTTGGAAAGCCACGAACGAGGCACAACTTTCATATGTTGAAACAGTTTTGAGATTTCTTACGATTTTAAGTTAATTTTGAAAATCGTGCGGCGCACGATGAGTGGCAGTGCCCTTTTTCGCGAAATTTTTGCAAACCGCTGGTTGGAATGATTCAAACGATACGCCGTTGGAAAGATATCAACGATACGCAACTCTTTCATGTAAAACACTCTCTCTAATTCTTTACAGTTTAAGAGGAATTTCGAATTTACCGAAATGCGGACACTCTGTTTTTCGCGACAACCAAATCGACGTGGGTACTTCATCCGACTGAAAATCGCAGTGCAACGGATGAAAAACCGCATTGCATCACACGGGTAAGAGAACTGCATGGTTTCTTTTATTCAAACGTAATTTTTTTCAAGAACGAGAAAGTAGAGTGCACTTCACATCGGGTGTAAATGAACCACAACACTATCAAGAAGTGAACCGCATTACTTTTTTTTGCTTTCGTAACAATTTTTTTGCACTTTATGAGATGAACTACATCATACGGCCGACCGCACTGCTTCTAAATGAAAACCGCACTGCATCGGATGGGCAAGCGAGCTGCACAATTTGTTTTGTCGGACGTTTTTTTTCTCATATGCAAGTGAACATGATCACTCTAAAAAATGAACCACATCTGATGACCAAGTGTACTACAAGTGTTGTTGTAGTCGATTTTGAATTTGAGACATATGAAACAAATCGCACTTCATACATAGGGGCAATGAGCTGCTACACAAATGGAGTGAACTAAATCGTCCCACAAGGAAAAGAAGTTGCATCAGAAAAAGAAGTGGTCCCTCTGAGTCTATCGGCCACACTTCCACTAATACAAAATTGCACCACTAAAAAAAAACAAAAAACTGCAGCACGCACGACAGCGAACCACACCAACTTTCATACAGGGCCACAATGCTGCAGCACGCACTGGATTCAAGCACAAATATTATGCAGAGTGAAATGCAATAGAAATTCACAATGCTGTGTCCGGGCACACTAACGAACAATTGTGCTGCATTCGCAAGAAAACTGATGTGACCGTACTGCATGCATACAAACCCCCACCGAAAATTCACCGTCGCGCGACCAAAATCGCACTGCAATATTGATGCATTTTTTCCTTTTTCTCCTTTTTTGGCAAACTAAACCACAAAGGGATTTACCAAGAACTGCATCTATTGTGAAAGAAACACAAACATTCTCACTGCAAAATTATAATGTAGTGCATAGCAAGCTCCACGAGCAGAAGACTGCATGGCACAAGTCCAAAAAAAGAAGGGGAGCACCGAACTTCATACAACAGATGGACTCTAGATCGGGATGCACATCGCCATGTGGCCATCCTCGCCTTGGACAGAGACAGCAGGCTCGTGCGCCTCATCGGGTAGTCATCGTCCTCCTATCAGGGAATGGAAGAGGGGAGGTGGAGGGAGGAGTAGCTACTGAATTGCACATCCAAAATCCAGAAAAAAGGATGATAAAAACTCTTCTGGACTGCACCGCACAGCGAGGTGCACCGCGGCATGCGTCGCAGGCGAGCTGCACTAGCACGACACCCACATATGTGGCTGCCTCCACCGATGAACCGAGAGGGGAGCGGGACATCGCTGGAATGTCGAAGGGCGGAGAGGTAAGGCGGGGTCATGGTGGATCCACTCGTCGAGCGGGTGGATCCGGCGGCGCTGGATGAAGGAGGCGCCTGGTGGATCCGGCCACCGCGTCGCAGCAGGACGTCGCCGCGGTGCAGAAAGAGATCACCAGGGCGGGGGTGTAGCGGCAATCGACGCCTATGGTGTTCGCGGGCAGGGGGCCGGTGGCGGCCTAGGAAGGGGCGGAGTGGCGCCGGCATAGGGCGGGACGGCGCGGCGGCTGGCTGTGGAGGGGTGGCGGCGGTGGTCTGGAGAGGGGCGGCCGGGGCCTAGTGGGGAGGAAGGTCGGGATGGGAGGCGTGGGCGAGATCCACACCGTCGTGTGGCGTTGGGAAGGGATGGGAGGGGATGCGCGGCGCGGGGCGGGATGGCTCGGGCGGCGGCCGGTGGAGGGGGGCCTGCGCAGCGCGGTTGCCGGTGGTGGGGATCGTGGGCGGCGTGGTGGGAGGTTGGTGACGGGAGGAAGATTGCGGAGGGGATTGGGATGTAGGTGCGGTCGTGGGAGCTGTGTGGGGAGAAGCGGTGGGGGTTCGTGGCCTGTGCAGAAGTGGTGGGAGGCATCTCGGTTGGCTTTTTAGCGTGGTTCGGTTCGGGTAATCGGGGTGTTAGCAGAATAAGGTGGGATGTGCAGAATAAGGGTCTTAAAGGGTGTGATCATAATAGACCCACCAACATAATAGACCCACCATATATATATATATATATATATGTTGGTGCGACATGTAATTACCATGACAGCGTCAAGCTCAGCCAAAGACGAAGGCCCACCTAGCGCCAGGAACTGAGGACGGGCTGCTATGAGCGGGAGCGACTGCGAGAGAAGGCCCGGTTGCGTGAGCAAGTGATGGTGCGGTGTTGTTGTTGTTCATGGAGTTGCTCCCGACGAAACTGGGCATCGGGAAATCATGTACCGTCTTGTGTTGATTTTCCTTCATCCAGTTGATGATAGCTGGAACCAAGTTAGTAGCGAAATCATTTCTGCAGGCAGTTACAGCTGCATTGATTGCCTGCTGTAGCAACTCATTTATCTCCTCGGCTGTTTTTCCCGCGTCCTCGGTTGCTTTTTTCTCGACCGCAAGCTTCACCTTCGCGTCGATGTCCGCCTGACTAAACTTCTTTTTTTGCTTCTTGGCCTCCGGGCCCTCGTTGTAAAACACCTTCCATGTGGCGCCGTCTACAGCGCCGTGCACACGACCATATTGCGGCCGCTGGCCCAAAGGGAGTCTCTTAAGTTCGTTCAAGGCCCGGTTGAGAGGGGTGTCCAACTTGGGCCTCATCGGAGAAGTAGGGCTTTCGGCTGCAAGCTGGTGTTGCTTCTCCTGCAGAAGGAGCGTGAACCGTTTAGGAATGTGTAGTCGACTAGATATGGAGCTAAATGTAAGCTGCTAAAAGAATAATTACCAGTGGTCTAATCAATTTCCTTCTGATCTGGTCTGTGTAAAAAAACCTTTTTTTTCCTTGTCCCACTTGTAGCGGGCCCTGATGAAGTCACGCTCCAAGGGATTGGTGAACTTCGCGAAGGGGTATGTGAGACCCGCGGCTTCACATTCCGCGTCCTCCTTATCCCATATGGGCCTTTTACCAAGGTAGCCACGGCTTTCGAGATGATGCTTCCCCATGTTCCTTTGCTAAAGGCTCTTGAATTTCGCAGCCTTAGCCTTGGCTGCCTCGGTAGCGCAAGTGTCCTTGAACTTTTCGAATTCCTCTTCCGTAAGTGTCGGATTTTCCTCCAGAATCTTGGACAGGGGTTCCTCAGCCTCAATAGCTCGTTTCACCCTCCCTTTCCAGGAGGCCAAATCATTGCTGAACATGCCCATGGCGTGATTGTTAATCTCTTTCATCTTCGGATCATCCCACGGTTGTTCTATGTTATCATCCCGGCCGGGGAACTTGAATCTCTTATGCAACTTCATTAGGAGCAACTGCGTCAAATGTTCTTTACTCCTTAAGTCATCGTCGTTGATGCTCGCGCATTCCCGTAGGATGCATCCTACTTGGTTCCCATAGCACTTGCAAGGTTCCTCCGGCTCTAATGGCTCAAACTTGCCAGGTGCCATCTTTGTGATCACTAGTCGTCCAATCCCTAGCTTGTTAGGTTTTCGTATCCTCTGCTTCTTATGCTTCTTCTTTTCGGTAGCGGCATTGGCGCCGGTATCTTCCCCGCCGGTATCTTCCCCGCCGATACCTTCCCCGCTGGTCTCGGCGCCGCCATCGGTGCCGGCGCCATCGGTGTCGATGTCGGCATCAGTACCATAATTGAGGCCGACCTGCAAACCTTGCTTAGCAGTCAAATAGTCGAGGTACTCTTGTTCACCCTCATAATCCATCTCGTCTGCATGTTGGTCAGAAGGCCCAGTTTTTTCGTTGTTCGACATGTTTCCTATGATTAAGTCTCCACGTTTATTTCTAAAAGTATGAAAAAATGAGAAATAACATAAAAAAGAAATCTATGTGCCAGCACTCTATATGCCTACTATCTAGCACAAATCATGGCAAAATTCACGAAAATTTCGGCATGACCTTTGCTAAAAAAATGGACATACCGAGCGCCTGAAATTCACCGGGAATGGAAATGAATCAACATTCCGGCATAACATAGGCCACTCGGATCATTTACCAAAATTGAACCAAAACATCAGATGTCCAAATTCCAAACATGACATGTCCACATGTCACATGTCCAGTTCAAATTTGCATATAAATTCAGCCTACCTAAATTTGCATATAAATTCAACCTAGCTAAATTCATAACTAAATAGATAACCTAATTAACCTACTGCCCTAACTAAAACCTAAGTAAATTAACCGAAGAACCCTAGCTAGTAGAGAGGGGGGGGGGGTTACAGAGGGTGCAGGGGCGAGGAGGCAGGCCCGACGACGGCCGAGGTTTGGGAGGGAAGAAAGCAGAGGAGGAAGGTGTGGCGCGTCGGGGTCGAGGGCGAGGTCTGGGTCGGGAGCGAGCGCCGGGGCGCGGCAGTGTGACGGGGGAAGAGAGAGTAGGGATTTGGCGTGAAAAGAGGCGGAATGAAGCAGATAGAGGGAGGATTTTGGGTTAAGTGAACGTAGCAGTAGCGCGTTTAGACCAAACACGCTACTACTAATACAGGTAGCTATAGCGGTTTTTACAGAAACCGCTACTGCTACATTGACTAGCTATAGCTCTTTTTCAGTAAGCCACTAGTACTATAACCAATTTCCTTTTTCTTTTCCTTTATTTTCTCTCACTTTTTTTTTCGAGAGCAGTGGACGAAGGGAAGGCGATATATATTGCATCATTTGACGGTTAAATATGTATACAAAATAGGAACATATATTACATCATTGGACCCATGCATAATAATGGCTAAGTGTGTATACAAAATAGGACCGATAACATTTATTATATATATTACATCATTTGACCGATAACATACGGTTCCTCAACGTTGACGTTTTCATTTTTGAGTCAACTTCTTTCCCTTCTTGTTCGTCGAAGAATAATTGAGCCCCTCACTATGACTTTACCTTTTCCATGGAGTACGATTTTTCTTAGGTAATGTTGTATTGATTCTTCTTTTGACGTATACTTCGTCATCATCATCATCTTCCCTCATTGTGTTGTCGTACTGATCGTAGTCTTCCTCGTTGGCGACTCCATCCATTCCACTGATGTTCCTTTTGCCTCTCCTCACGACAACATGGCTGGGAAACATTGTGTCATGTGCTTAGCGTGTACCCATGGCTCATTTTTTGCGATAGCGTTCACGGTAGCGCTCTTGGCGTCGGGTATAGTCATGGTAGTGAAAATCCGGTTTTCTCTTTCGACATTCTTAGCCCATCTGACACGGAACATCGTCGTGTTGTGCAGTCCAGAGTAGTTAAGCTCCCAAATCTCCTCGACCCTTCCATAAAATCGTTCAGTTGCGCCGTTGTCACTGCCGGTCATGCATTCCATCGTCACCCCTGTGTTTTGATCATCACTGTCCAGATCTTTTGCCTCCGTGTAGAACGTGTATCCGTTGATATCATATGCCTGATAGGTTACGAGGTTGGGCAAGGGGCCATGTGCTAAGGCGTATATGAGCAATCCGTCCTTAGAGCCCTCCTCCGGGGGATTAGCAATAATATGCTCTTTTGAACCAATGCAGGAAAGTGGAGTTGTGCTCTCTAGTAACCGGCGTCCGTCCCGCATACCCCCGTCCACGATACTTCTTTGCGATAATTTCTTTGTGCAGTGCCACGAAAGGATCTACCTCGTCTAGGTGTTGTAGCACTACCATGTTTGCTCTGTCAAAGTCGCTGCATCGATCTGAGTATGCCACGTGCAGTTCCCTGCGACCGTTGCAATGAGCTTCTCCTTCGAGCCTCCCATCGTGCTTGTTAACGGGCAAACCAACACTAACACCAGGCGGCTGGTCTGCGCCATATTGAAAATTCTCGCAGAAAGAGATGCACTCTTGTGTCACATAGCCCTGGACGATGTTTCCATCCAGAAGGGACATGTTACGAATGAATCCTTTGATGATCCCATTCATCCTATCAAACGGCATCATGTTTTGCAGGAATGACGGCCTCAGGTCTATTATGTCGTCCACAATATGGACACACAGATGCACCATCACGTCAAAGAACGAGGGCGGGAAGTAGATCTCAAGCTCATTCAGTATCACAACGATATCTTCCTATAGCCTTCGGAGCTGCTTCACACTGCTCGACTTTCGAGAGATGACATCGAAAAAGTTGCAAAGACCAATAAGCGTGTCATGGATGTGCTTGTCCATTATCCCTCTAAGGGCAACAGGTAGTATCTACGTCATCATCACATGACAGTCATGGGACTTCATCCCGCTGAACCTTTTCTTGTCCGTGTCTAGATGTCTGCTTATCTTGCCACAGTAACTGGAACTAACTTTGACTTCGGTAAGGCACTTAAAGAATTGATCGATCTCAGCCTGACTTAAGGTGAAGCAAGAAGGGGGGCAATAATCCTCTTTCTTTAATTTCTTGCCCTTCTTCTCCCGTGCCTCTGTCTCCATCTCTGTCTCATCTCATATTTTACGGGGCGGCATGTGCAGATCTTCCCTGATTTTCAAATCTTGCAAGTCTTTTCTTGCCTTCGGCCCATCCTTGATCTTATCCGGCATGTTCATCAGTGTTGCAAGAAAGCTCTCAAGGACATTCTCATAGATATGCATTTGATCAAGGCAATGAGGTGTATCGAGTTTGTGCCAGTATTCCAAGTCCCAGAACATAGACATCGTCTTCCATTCCTTCAGCAGTGGCTCCAGCGCCTTTCTCATCGTCTTTCCCGGCACGGGCACTCCTTCCAGTTTTTCAATAGCTCATCGATTTCGGCACCCCTCCGCTTACGTGGAGGTCCTCGATGCTCAGCTTGACCGTTGAATAGATCTCCACGGTTTCTCCACGGGTCGTCCTATTCGAGCCATCTTCGATGCCCCATGTACATGATTTTACCAGACCCGCCATCTTTCCTTGACGTTAGCTGCTGAGACGTCGTATCATCCATGCACCGCATGCATCCGCAATATCCATGGCACACCTGGCCTGCGACATATCCGTAACCGAGACAGTCGTGCACCGTCGTGATTGATGTCTACTACACAACCTTCTTCTTGTAGACGTTGTTGGGCCTGCAAGTGCATAGGTTTGTAGGACAGTAGCAAATTTCCCTCAAGTGGATGACCTAAGGTTTATCAATCCGTAGGACGCGTAGGATGAAGATGGTCTCTCTCAAGCAACCCTGCAATCAAATAACAAAGAGTCTCTTGTGTCCCCAACACACCCAATACAATGGTAAATTGTATAGGTGCAGTAGTTCGGCGAAGAGATGGTGATACAAGTGCAGTATGGATGGTAGATAAAGGTATTTGTAATCTGAAATAATAAAAACAGCAAGGTAACTAAAGATAAAAGTGAGCGTAGACGGTATTGCAATGATAGGAAACAAAGCCTAGGGTTCATACTTTCACTAGTGCAAGTTCTCTCAACAATAATAACATAGATAGATAATATAACAAGCCCTCAACATGCAACAAAGAGTCACTCCAAAGACACTAATAGCGGAGAACAAACATAGAGATTATGGTAGGGTACGAAACCACCTCAAAGTTATTCTTTCGGATCTATCTATAAAAGAGTCCGTACTAGAATAACACCTTAAGACACAAATCAACCAAAACCCTAATGTCATCTAGATACTCCATTGTCACCTCAAGTATCTGTGGGCATGATTGTACGATATGCATCACAAAATCTCAGACTCATCCAACCAACATAAAAGTACTTCAAAGAGTGCCCCAAAGTTTCTATCGGAGAGTCAAGAACGTGTGCCAACCCCTATGCATAGGTTCCCAATGTCACGAAACCCGCAAATTGATCACCAAAACATACATCAAGTGGCACATGATATCCCATTATCACCACAGATAATCACGGCAAGACATACATCAAGTGTTCTCATAAAAGACTCAATCCGATAAGATAACTTCAAAGGGGAAACTCAATTCATCACAAGAGAGTAGAGGGGGAGAAACATCATAAGATCCAACTACAATAGCAAAGCTCGGGATACATCAAGATCGTATCACCTCAAGAACACGAGAGAGAGAGATCAAACACATAGCTACTAGTACATACCCTCAGCCCCGAGGGTGAAATACTCCCTCCTCGTCATGGATAGCGTCGGGATGATGAAGATGGCCTCCGGTGATGGGATCCCCCTCCGAAAGGGTGCCGGAACAGGGTCTCAATTGGTTTTTGGTGGCTACAGAGGCTTGCGCAGGCGGAACTCCCGATCTATCTTCTGTTCTGGAAGTTTTAGGGTATATTGGTATATATAGGAGGAAGAAACACGTCAGAGGAGCCACGAGGGCCCCACGAGGGTGGAGGGCGCGCCCAGGGGGGTGAGCGCGCCCCCCTACCTCGTGCCTTCCTCGATTCTTTCTTGACGTGGACTCCAAGTCTCCCGGATTGCTTTCCTTCCAAAAATAACTTCTCTAGTTGATTCCATTACGTTTTGACTCCGTCTGATATCCCTTTTCTTCAAAACACTGAAATAGGCATCAAACAACAAATCTGGGCTAGGCCTCCGGTTAATAGGTTAGTCCCAAAAATAATATAAAAGTGGATAATAAAGCCCAGTATTGCCTAAAACAGTAGATAAAGTAGCATGGAGCAATCAGAAATTATAGATACGTTGGAGACGTATCAAGCATCCCCAAGCTTAATTCCTGCTCGTCCTCGAGTAGGTAAATGATAAAAAAGAAATTTTGATGCGGAGTGATACTTTGGCATAATTTCAATGTAAATCTTCTTAATTGTGATATGAATATTCAGATCCAAAAGATTCAAGACAAAAGTTCATATTGAGACAAAAATAATAATATTTCAAGCATACTAATCAAAGCATTCATGTCTTCTCAAAATAGCATGGCAAAAGAAAGTTCATCCCTACAAAATCATATAGTTAGGCTATGCTTCATTTTCATCACACAAAGATGTTCCCAACTTCTATACCCCCGATGACAAGCCAAGCAATTGTTTCATACTTAAATAATCCCAAAAAATTTCAACCTTCACGCAATACATGAGCGTGAGCCATGGATATAGCATTATGGGTGGAATAGAATATGATGATGGGGATTGTGTGGAGAGGACAAAAAAGGAGAAAGTCTCACATTGATGAGGCTAATCAACGGGCTATGGAGATGCCCATCAATTGATGTCAACATGAGGAGTAGGGATTGCCATGCAACGGATGCACTAGAGCTATGAATGCTCAACAAAAGAAAACTAGTGGGTGTGCATCCAACTTGCTTGCTCACGAAGACCTAGGGCATTTGAGGAAGCCCATCGTAGGAATATACAAGCCAAGTTCTATAATGAAAAAATTCCCACTAGTATGAAAAAGACAACTTATGAGACTCACTACATGAGCAACAAGGTGCTACTTTGAAGCACAATGTATGAGACTCACTACATGAAGAACAAGGTGCTACTTTGAAGCACAAGTGTGGAAAAAGAGATAGTAGCATTGCCCTTTATTTAATTTTTTTGGGCCTTTCTTTTTTTTGCTTTTTGGCCTTTCTCCTTTATTTTATTTTATTTTATTTGGGCAATGCTCTAATAATGATGATCATCACACTTCTATTGATTACAACACGAGGATTACAACTCGAAACTTAGAACAAGATATGACTCTATATGAATGCTGTAACGCCCTCGATGCGGCTATATCTCCCACGTGTCGAAGCACGACTTAGAGGCATAACCGCATTGAAAGCAATGTCGCAAGTGAGGTAATCTTCACACAACCCATGTAATACATAAGGGAAAGAGATACATAGTTGGCTTACAATCGCCACTTCACACAATACATGAGTAAAGCATTACATCATACAGATACAATCAAGGTTCGACTACGGAACCAAAACAAAAGAAGAACCCAAATGCGACAAAGGTCCCCGATCGACCCCAACTAGGCTCCACTATTGAGCAACTAGAACGAAACAACACAAAGGGCAAGATCTTCATCGAGCTCCTCCTTGAGCTTGGTTCGTCACCGCTTTCGATAACATAGGCACCGCAAACTGGTTTTGGAAGTATCAGGAGCCACGGGGACTCAAAGAATCTCGCACCCGCGAGATCAAGACTATTTAAGCTTATTGGTAAGGTAAAGGCATGATGTGGAGCTGCAGCAAGCGACTAGCATAAATGGTGGCTAACATACGCAAATGAGAGCGTGAAGAGAAGGCAAAGCACGGTCGATAAAAGTATGATCAAGAAGTGATCCTATAGCAACCTACGTCAAACATAACTCCAACACCGTGTTCACTTCCCGGACTCCGCCGGAAAGAGACCATCACGGTTACACACGCGGTTGATGTATTTTAATTAAGGTCAACTTCGGGTTTTCTACAACCGGACATTAACAAATTCCCATCTGCCCATAACATGGGCACGGCTTTGAAAGTTCAAATCCTGCAGGGTGTCCCAACAGCCCATGACAAGCTCTCACGGTCAACGAAGGAATAGACCTCCACCCGAGACACTCCAATCAGACTCGGTATCCCGATACATCAAGACATTTCGACAGGGTAAAACTAAACCAGCAAGACCACCCGCTGTGCCGACAAATCCCGATAGGAGCTGCACATATCTCGTTCTCGGGCACACCGGATAAGCTAAGCGTCACAGTGTACCGACGTAATCCAAGTTGCCAAGGAATGGTCCCAACGGTGCTCTAGTTTGGACCAACACTCGAGGAGCACCGGCCGGGGGTAAAATAAAGATGACCCTTGAGTCTGCAGAACCCAAGGGAAAAAAGGCTTAGGTGGCAAATGTTAAAACCAATGTTGGGCCTTCTTTGGAGGAGTTTTACTTAAGGCGAACTGTCAAGGGTTCCTATTATAGCCCAACTGCGTAAGGAATGCAAAATCCGGGAACATAACACCGATATGACGGAAACTAGGGCGGCAAGAGTGGAACAAAACACCAGGCATAAGGCCGAGCCTTCCACCCTTTACCAAGTATATAGATGCATTAATTAAATAAGAGATATTGTGATATCCCAACAAGTAAACATGTTCCAACAAGGAACAACATCTCCATGTTCAACAAGGAACAAACTTCAATCTTCACCGCAACTAACAACGCTATAAGAGGGCTGAGCAAAACGGTAACATAGCCAATCAACGGTTTGCTAGGACATGGTGGGTTAGAGGTTTGACATGGCAATTTGGGAGGCTGACAAGCAAATGATAGGCATCGTAGCATAGGCATAGCAAAAGAGCGAGCATCTAGCAAGCAAAGATAGAAGTGATTTCGAGGGTATGGTCATCTTGCCTGAGATCCCGCAAGGAAGAAGAACGAGTCCATGAAGAAGACAAACGGACGAAGTCGAACGGATCCTCACAACTCCGGAACGAAACCGAAGCTAACAAGAGAAGCAAACCGGAAAGAAGCAAACAACATAGTAAACACACAAGCATAAACATGGCATGAAGCACAATCAAGTATGATGCATGTCCGGTTTAATGAGGCATGGCATGGCAAAGTGCAACAAACAATACTACAAGTTAAGTGGAGCTCAATATGCAACGAGTTGCATGTTGACGAAACACCACATCAATTATTTAGTTCTCTCTCGGTTATGCTACTTATCAATATTAAATGTTGTTAAACATGGCAAAGGGGTGAAGCATAACAAAAACTATACCATCTAAACAATTTAAATGGGGCCGGATATAAAAAACAACAAATTCGGTAAATCCCCATATGCATTTAGCAATTTAAAGCAACAACAAGTTTAAACATTTTAAATGTTGTTATCATGATGCGGATGACATATACAAGTTATATGCAATTTTTATGAAAAAGTTGACATGAGCATGTTATGAAGCATTTATCACCGTGGTGGAAGAAAGGGGTGCCATGGCAACGAATCCGAAAATGATGCCACGGCAACATATCGGTTCCGGTAGCTCACGGAGATACCGGTGCAAAAGGAAGTGAGCGTGAGCAAGTCATGCAAGATGGTGGGGTGCTCCCGGTTACCGGGTTACCACGGGACGGCGGCATGGCAAATGAGGAATGTGCAAAGACAAACGGGCACGGTGCAAACACGGGCATCTCATACAACACATGCACTCGGTCCATGGGCGGTCATCTCGGGATTATACCTTCGAAGCGTGCGTGCATTTCGGAGCGGGTCGAGTTTCGTAGAGGGAAGTAGATGTTCTCGCGATGTAGTGGAAGTAGTTGTTCTCGCGACGGTAGTTGTACACGGTTCGTAGATGTTCGGGTCGATAGTAGTGAGTCACGTTGCCAGAGAGGAACTTGACGCCCACGGGGTCGACGGTAGAGGTACTTGACGCATCATGTAGTCGAACTTGGCATATCCGAAGGGTACTTGGCGGATGACGACCGTAGTGGTACTTGGGGAAAAACTCCCGGAGACGATGCTTGGCAGTCCTGGTGTGGTCTTGGCCTCCAAGTAGTCGATCTTGCCGGCCTTGACGGTCCAACACAAAACAACACAAATGCCTCGGGATGCCAGCAAGAAGGCGATGGTGGTGGTCAGCGGCAGGAAGCGGTCACCAGGCTCGTGGTGACAACGACGACGAACAAAGGCGCGCGGAGAAGCAGCCATCCGGTGATGGAGCACAGGCGTCCATGGCCAGAGGCGGAGCAGGTTCGGGAGGAGGCGGTGGAGGCCGGCTCCGAGGCGGACGGGCGCGGGTCGAGGGGGTGCAGAGGAGGCTGGGGCATGCGCCGGAGTTGACGAGCTCCTGGTCGAGCGGGGAGCTCGAGCGAGACAGCGGCACCGAAGACGGCAGGAATGAGGAGGGAGCGACGGGGATGGCTGTGAGGGGGAGCTCGGCGTCCATGGCGGCATCCATGGCGGGCCGCGCTGAGTCGAGGCGCTCGGGCTGTAGGAGGCGAACGACAGAGGTCCTGGTGGCGCGGCACCAATGGCGGCGAGGAGGTGGTCGGGCGTGGGGGTCTCAGGGTGGAGGCGGCGAAGGGATCGGGCGCTGGGACTTCGTCTCACTGGCTCGATGCATGCGAGCGGAGGGGAGTTGCGGCGCGAGGGAAGGGAGCAGGGGAGCGATCGGGTGAGGGAAGATCTGGTGTCTGGGCGAGAAGGGAGGACGAGGAGAGATGGATGGGGATCAGGCGGGGGGTTCGGGCTAGGGTTTAGGAGGGTTATATGGGCCGGCTTAGGTGGGCCTAGGGAGTCCGGCGGAGGAGCCTTGGCCCATGCGGGAGGAGCTGGAGAAAAAGCCTGGTTCTCTCTCTCCCTACTTCTTTATTTCCCAAAAATAGAAAATAAATCTAGGAAGAAAAGGAGAAGAAAGGAAGGTAGAAATAGAATTTTGGGCATGGGGATTATTTTCCCGGACTCGCATAGATATGCTTGTTTCGAGAAAATAGAAAAAAGGCATGAACGAAAGATGTAAATTCAAACTCATTTGAATTTAATCCAAATGGGTTTGAACTAGGACTTGATAAAAGGAAGGTCCTAAAATGTTCGGATTTTTGGTGGAGCTCCGGAAAATGGTAAAAGAATTATTGGCACGGTTAGAGAGTCAAAACTTGAAGAAGAGAAGGCCAAGGGATTTAATATGCAAGTGGGTTCATGGGTGTTCCAAAACAATGGAATATTTTATAATATCTCCCTAAAATCGAGAGGATACGTTATAAAGAGAAATCACCATGTGAATCCCTCGATTTAAATAGATCAACGATGTATGCAATTTTATTTAGATGAGCTATTAAAAATTAATGATATGATGGCATGATGAAACGATGCAATGCAAGAGATGACATGATGCAATGCAACAAGCAAATAAAACACACGGCGAAACTCGGAATAGCTGGAAGTCTTCTGAAGCGTCGGTCTCGGGGCGTTACAAATGCCTCCGGCGGTGTACCGGGATGGTGCAATGAATCAAGAGTGACATGTATGGAAAATAATGCATGGTGGCTTTGCCACAAATACGATGTCGACTACAAAATCATGCAATGGCAATATGACAAAAGTAATGTATGTCATGATGATGATGGTGGAAGTTGCATGGCAATATATCTCAGAATGGCTATGGAAATGCCATGATAGGTAGGTATGGTGGCTGTTTTGAGGAAGATATAAGGAGGTTTATGTGTGATAGAGCGTATCGTATCACGGGGTTTTGATGCACCGGCGAAGTTTGCACCAACTCTCAAGGTGAGAAAGGGCAATGCACAGTACCGAAGAGGCTAGCAAAGGCGGAAAGGTGAGAGTGCGTATAATCCATGGACCCAACATTAGTCAAAAGAACTCATATACTTATTGCGCAAATTTAGAAGTCATCAAAAGTCAAGTATTACGCGCATGCTCCTAGGGGGATAGATTGGTAGGAAAAGACCATCGCTCGTCCCCGACCGCCACTCATAAGGATGCACAAGCCAGGTGCACTTCATGTTTCAAATTTGTTACAGAACTTTAACCATACGTGCATGCTACGGGATTTGCTAACTTCAACACAAGCATTTCTCAAATTCACAATTACCCAACTAGCACGACTTTGATATTATCACCTCCATATCTCAAAACAGTTATCAAGCATCAAACTTATCTTAGTATTCAATTCACTCAAAAGAAAGTTTCACATATCTTGAATACCAAGTATATTAATATTAAGCAAATTATCATGCTATTAACGACTCTCAAAATAATCTAAGTGAAGCATGAGGGTTCATCTATTTCTTAAAAATAAAACTACCACCATGCTCTAAAAGATATAGGTGATGCACTAGAGCAAATGACAAACTACTCCGAAAGATATAAGTGAAGATCAATGAGTAGCTAAATAATTGTGTAACCATCGAAGACTCTCTCTCATTAAAGAATTTCAGATCTTGATACTTTATTCAGACAGCAAGCAAAGCTAAAGAAAACTACATTGCAAGGATAGCACAACTCATGTGAAGAAGCAAAAACTTAGGCTCAATCGATACTAACCGATAGTTGTTGAAGAAGAAAGGTGGGATGCCAACGGGGGCATCCCCAAGCTTAGATGCTTGAGACATCTTGAAATAATATCTTGGGGTGCCTTGGGCATCCCCAAGCTTGATCTTTTGTGTCTCCTTAATTCCTATCATATCATGGTTTCTCTTTTTATCAAAAGCTTCATTCACAACAAACTCAACAAGAACTCGTGAGATAGGTTAGTATAAACCAATGCAAAACCTTAGCATTTTCTACTGTAAAAAATCACTTAAATAATTATTCAACATTGCATACTAAATGGCTCTGCATATTTAATAGTCCTATCCTCAAATAAAATCCTTAAACAAGCAAACATATGCAAAAAAATGCAACCATAACCGCAATCTGCCAAAACAGTACAGTCTGTAAAGAATGCAAGACTATCAATACTTCCCTAAGTCCAAAAATTATGAACTAAAATTCCCACTGTAATAAATTTATCAGAGCTCAATATGCAAAAATATTCAACATTATACCCTTCTCTGACTTTTCTATAAAATTTTTGCAACAGCGGTAAACTTTCTAGTTTCAAACAGCAACATGTATAGTAGCAAAATAAGCATGGCAAAGGCTATCCTTGAATTTTTTATCGAAACTAAAGATGCAAAACATTGTTCTAACTAACTGCAAGCAAAAACTAACAAAAGGAAATGACACTCCAAGCAAAACACATATCATGTGGTGAATAAAAATATAGCTCCAAGTAAAGTTATTGATGAACGAAGACGAAAGAGGGGATGCCTTCCGGGGCATCCCCAAGCTTAGGATGTTGGTTATCCTTGAATATTACCTTGGGGTGCCATGGGCATCCCCAAGCTTAGGCTCTTGCCACTCCTTATTCTATAGTCCATTGAATCTTTACCCAAAACTTGAAAACTCCACAACACAAAACTCAACAGAAAACTCGTAAGCTCCGTTAGTATAAGAAAATAAAACCACCACTTAGGTACTGTAATGAACTCATTCTAAATTCATATTGGTGTAATATCTGCTGTAATCCAACTTATCTATGGTTCATACTGTCGGAGTAATGGGCCTCGGGTAGGCTAACCCGAGTCCCAGGACCTTTCAAGACATCGGGGCAGGCCGCGCCCCTCAGGCCGAGTCCCAGGAGGCGACTCCAAGACAAGCCGAGTCCCAGATGGCGACTCCGAGATAAGCCGACTCCAGGCTGGCGACCTCCAGAGAGGCCGACTATGGAGAGTCGGCCCATGACTCCTCCCTCATCTCGAAGCACGATCACGGGTGCAGTCCTGGCGTGGCCGTTCCCCCTACTCTGAAGGACCGGCATGGCTACAGATGAGCCGTATCGCTGGAAGATCTCCGGCGGGCGCGCCTTGTCGCCATGCTGCCTTCGACCTCAGCCACAAGGCGCGACGACTGCTTTGTGCCCATGACGCCGGCCTGTACGACCCGAAGACCGTGGGGCCGCCTGTCAGTGGGTGGACCGAAGGCGGCCTGAGCGCCCCGAAGACGGACCTGTGGGAGTCGGCCTCCCTGGAGTCGGCCGACTCCTCCCCAGGGCCCCACGAGCCATTAACCAGATAGGATGGGGAATGGCGACAGTGATCGCCCGATAGACGGCGGCACTGTTGCCACGACCCAATGACCAAGCCTGCGTCATCAGGAGTGCCGCTACAGTATCAAGCCTGTCCGCGGGACCCGCCAGTCGGCGGGCCCCAGAAGCCGGCGGGAAGGACGGCGGTCTGAGAGACAGACGGCTGGGACCCGCGCCCAGCCGGATTACCATTGTACCCCCGGGGGGTAGGCCTATATAAACCCCCCGGGGCACCCATGCAAAGGGTTCGGACCTTGATAGAGATAGGCCAGATAGCATAGAGGGAGAGAGCTAGCCTTGCCCTCTCCTACCTCCCGATATAGCTCCAGGAGCACCATTGTAGTCCCTTTGCCTTAGTGATCATGCGGAGACCCCGCAAAGCAGCAGTAGGGGTGTTATCTCCTCGGAGAGCCCTGAAGCTGGGTAAGATTCGCCGGCGTGCATTTCTTCGCCTCATCCCGTTTCTAGGCAACGGTGATGTTCTACTCGCCCCCACCATGATAAGCCATCCTTTGGCATATGTCGCACCCAACCCCCGACATTTGGCGCCCACCGTGGGGCCTGGTGCACCGTCGTCCGGAGACCTGTTCTGGACGGGAACCTTCTTCCTCCCTGGCGAGCGGAGCCAGCCAGGCTCGCCAGATGGAGTCTGCATTGACGTGCTGCGTGGCGCTGAGGCCGCCTGTGCAGCAAGCAGCCTCGCCGAACTTGTTGGCGAGGTGTGCCTCTCCGACGAGCCTGCATCCGACGCAGGCACGGGTGGCCCCAAGAGTCTCCTCGCGGGCCTCCTCGACCAACTCCACGTCGTCGGTGAGCCTGCCGTGGACTTTGAGTCCGTAGGCTCCACCAACCCGATGCTGGTCGACTCCGACGCCGTGTCGCTTGACACTTTCCCCACCAACGTGGTGGTCTACGACGAGCCGCTTCCTCACGAGGAGAGTGGCGGAAGCGCCGTCACGGAGGTGCTCGTCATTAGTCATGATGAGCGCTCCGGTGAAGAAGCTCAGGACCCGCTCGCTGTAGCCCTGCAGGACCTAACGGCGCCCATTCCAGAGGACGAAGACGCCGAGACGCTGGAGACACGCCGCCTTCAGATCATCGAAGGCGCCAAGAGGCTGGCGAGCATGAGGCGCCTCTCAGAAGCATACCAGCGCGAGATGAATCGCGCTGTGGGCGGCTCGCCGGCTCCAACTGGGCCGAGCCGTCTAGGCGCGGTCTGGCAGCGCGGCGCAACCATCGCCGACTTGTTCGGGGCAAAACGCCCCGTATACGCCACCCCTGCGGAGAACATCTGCGCTGCCCAAGCGGCGACTGACGAGCTAAAGAACTTCAAGGGCGAAGAGCGCCGCATGATGACGGAGCAAGTCCAGCAACTCCTCGACGCAGTTGCTACGCAGAACGCGGCCGGCGGCCGCGCAGATGCGCTGCAGCAGCCGAATGACAACTTGCCTCCCCGCCGAGATCAAGGCGCGACATCTCGGACACCGACTGGCGGAGTCCGCGGAAGGAAAGAAAAGGAGCCGACTGTCAATTGCAGTCGGACTCACATCTCCATTGAGCGCGACCAAGATGGTCGTCCGAGAGCAGTAGAGCGGCGGGACGACTACCTGCCACCCCCACCCAGAAGAGAACGACAAGTTTCCCCGCCGCCTGTTGAGCATCCGCCTCTTGGTGGCCGCCTTGGCCGCCGAGAGGGAGTCGGAGAGAACGACGCCCGCCATCGGATCGACCGACTCCACCGATCCCTAGCGCTGGAAGAAGAAGACGAGTTGGGTCCGCCTTGCTTTGGGCCCCGCATCCGAGACGAGCCCTTCCCCAAAGGGTTCACGCTCCCCCAAGACACACCCAAGTACACCGGCTCCGTAAAGCCGGAAGACTGGCTGATAGATTACTCCACGGCCGTCAGCATAGCGAGCGGCAACAAGCGGGTTGCCGTGAAGTACGTTCCCCTCATGCTCCAGGGCACGGCCCAGACATGGTTGAACAGTCTGAAGCCCCGTAGAATCAACAGCTGGGTCGACTTCACGAGCACGTACAAGCAACGTCCCAAGCGGCGCCAGCTTTCCTTGTGCGTGCAAGGCCCTGATGAGTCGACACACGACTACCTCACGCACTGGGGCGAGCTTCGGAACTCCTGCGAGGGTGTGCACGAGGTGCAGGCCGTCGAGTACTTCACTGTCGGATGCCGAGAAGGCACCCTCCTCAAGCACAGGCTCCTCTGCGACGATCCAGAAACCCTCGACGAACTGCTAGTCATAGCAGACAAGTACGCCACGGCCGACTCCTCCATGAAGACAGAGATTCAAGCCAATGCGGCTGGCAAGGTGGCTCCTCAGGCTCCCAGAACTCCAGCTGGAGACACCAGTCGGCGCCAGCAACAGAAGGACAAGAAGCGCAAGGCCCAACCGCCGACTTCCAACGATCGGCGAGTTGCGGCGATTGAAGATCAACAACCGGAGGGGCAGCCTCACCAAGCGGCGAAAGGCGGCAAATCCAATTGGTTGCCGGCCTTCTCCTATGAGCAGACTATGGATGGTCCCTGCAAGTTCCACAGTGGCGCGAAGCCGTCAAATCATACCACCAGAAGGTGCCACTGGCTCGCCAGAATCGCCAAGGGAGACGGCCTCCTTCCTCCGCCACCTGCTGGGCCGCCGCCATCACCGCCGCCCCAGCAGCCGGCCGCTCGGCCAGTCGGCGCAGTGCAAGACGAGTACCCAGAAGAGCATGGAGCCTACGTGGTGTTTACCAGCGTGGCTAATGATCGATGCAGCAGACGGCAACAGTAGCAAGAAGTAAATGCAGTGGCAACAGATACTCCAGAGTTCATGCACTGGTCCGAGAAGCCTATCAGTTGGAGCAGAGCGGATCACCCAGAGGTGATGCCGAATCCGGGCTCCTATGCCCTAGTCCTAGGCGACACCTTGGCCACTGATAGGCGGACCGCTCGCTTTTCGAGAGTGCTGATAGACGAAGGCAGCAGCATGAACATCCTGTACAAAGATACCACGGAGAAGCTAGGAATCAAGCAAAGACAGCTGCAGAGCAGCCGGACTGTGTTCCATGGCATTGTACCCGGCCTTTCCTGCTCACCAATCGGCAAGATCCTGATAGACGTCCTCTTCGGAGACAAAGATCATTTCCGCCGAGAGCCGGTCCGGTTCGAAGTGGTGGACCTCAAAAGCCCATACTAGGCACTGCTTGGCCGACCTGCCTTGGCCAAGTTCATGGCGGTTCCTCACTACGCCTACCTGAAGATGAAGATACCGAGTTCCAAGGGAATCCTGATAGTAGCCAGCGACTACAGGAAGTCGTCCGCATGTGCGGCCGAGAGTAGCCGACTGGCCGAGTCCCTGGTGATCGCAGCTGAGAAGCGGCTCCTTGATCGGGTCGTGGCAATGGCTGGAAAGCAGCCAGAGATGTCGCCCGACCCCAAGGAGGCGGAAGCTGAGGGTTCGTTCAAGTCGGCCAAAGAAACCAAGAAGATACCCTTGGACCCGGAGCACCCGGAGAAGCACGCTGTCATAGGTGCAAACCTTGATAGCAAATAGGAAGGCGAGCTCGTCGACTTCCTCCGTGAGAATCGAGACATCTTTTAATGGTCCCCCAAAGACATGCCAGGTGTACCAACGGAATTCGCCGAGCACAAGCTACATGTCAGGGCAGATGTGACACCCATCAGGCAGCCCTTGCGCCGCCTGTCAGAAGAGAAGAGAAGAGTTGTTGGAGAAGAGATAGCCCGGCTTCTTGCAGCCGGCTTCATCATGGAAGTGTTTTTTTCCAGAGTGGCTGGCAAACCCAGTTTTGGTACTGAAGAAAAACAAGCAGTGGCGGATGTGCATTGACTACACAAGCCTCAACAAAGCCTGCCCAAAGGATCCGTTTGCCCTGCCAAGAATTGACCAGGTGATAGACTCCATAGCCGGATGCGAGCTGCTGAGTTTCTTAGATGCATATTCAGGATATCACCAAATCAAGCTGAACCCGGCAGACAGACTGAAGACCGCCTTCATCACACCATTCGGAGCCTTCTGCTACCTGACGATGACGTTCGGCTTGAGGAATGCCGGCGCCACCTTTCAGCGTTGCATGCAGAAGTGCCTCCTCAAGCAACTCGGCAGGAATGCCCACGTCTACGTGGATGATGTGGTGGTGAAGACGGAGAAGCATGGGACGCTGCTAGAAGACCTCAAGGAGACCTTTGAGAACCTGCGCCGATTCCAGATCAAGCTCAACCCTGAGAAGTGCGTTTTCGGAGTACCAGCCGGCCAACTCCTTGGCTTCCGCAAAAGGCATAGCCTAGTGGTGGGAAGGGGCTAATGCCTTCCCACCCACCCAGGTTCAAGGCATGGTACATGCAATTTGGATTATTGCACCAATTATACTGTAGGGGGTTCCCTTACAGTCTTTCTGTCAAAAAAAAAACTCCTTGGCTTCCTGGTCTCCGAACGCGGCATAGAGTGCAACCCCGTGAAGATCAAGGCCATCGAGAGGATGGAGGTACCCAGCCGACTGTTAGATGTGCAGAAGTTCACCGGCTACTTGGCGTCCATCAGCCGATTCATTAGTCGGCTGGGCGAGAAAGCTCTGCCTTTGTATCAATTGATGAAGAAGACCACCTTTTTCGAGTGGAATCACAAGGCGGATGAAGCATTTCTCCAGCTGAAGAAGATGTTGACTACTCCCCCTGTGTTGGCGGCTCCGACTCTTAAGGAGCCCATGCTCCTATACATCGCCACCACCAGCCGAGTAGTCAGCACAGTCATTGTAGTCGAACGCAAAGAGGAAGGCAAGGCGCTCCCTGTCCAGAGACCGGTATATTACGTAAGCGAGGTACTGTCGACCTCCATGCAGAACTACCCTCACTACAAGAAGTCATCAAAAGTCAAGTATTACGCGCATGCTCCTAGGGGGATAGATTGGTAGGAAAATACCATCGCTCGTCCCCGACCGCCACTCATAAGGATGCACAAGCCAGGTGCACTTCATGTTTCAAATTTGTTCTGAACTTTAACCATACGTGCATGCTACGGATTTGCTAACTTCAACACAAGCATTTCTCAAATTCACAATTACCCAACTAGCACGACTTTGATATTATCACCTCCATATCTCAAAACAATTATCAAGCATCAAACTTATCTTAGTATTCAATTCACTCAAAAGAAAGTTTCACATATCTTGAATACCAAGTATATTAATATTAAGCAAATTATCATGCTATTAACGACTCTCAAAATAATCTAAGTGAAGCATGAGGGTTCATCTATTTCTTAAAAATAAAACTACCACCATGCTCTAAAAGATATGGGTGATGCACTAGAGCAAATGACAAACTACTCCGAAAGATATAAGTGAAGATCAATGAGTAGCTAAATAATTGTGTAACCATGCGAAGACTCTCTCTCATTAAAGAATTTCAGATCTTGATACTTTATTCAGACAGCAAGCAAAGCTAAAGAAAACTACATTGCAAGGATAGCACAACTCATGTGAAGAAGCAAAAACTTAGGCTCAATCGATACTAACCGATAGTTGTTGAAGAAGAAAGGTGGGATGCCAACGGGGGCATCCCCAAGCTTAGATGCTTGAGACATCTTGAAATAATATCTTGGGGTGCCTTGGGCATCCCCAAGCTTGATCTTTTGTGTCTCCTTAATTCCTATCATATCATGGTTTCTCTTTTTATCAAAAGCTTCATTCACAACAAACTCAACAAGAACTCGTGAGATAGGTTAGTATAAACCAATGCAAAACCTTAGCATTTTCTACTGTAAAAAATCAATTAAATAATTATTCAACATTGCATACTAAATGGCTCTGCATATTTAATAGTCCTATCCTCAAATAAAATCCTTAAACAAGCAAACATATGCAAAAAAATGCAACCATAACCGCAATCTGCCAAAACAGTACAGTCTGTAAAGAATGCAAGACTATCAATACTTCCCTAAGTCCAAAAATTATGAACTAAAATTCCCACTGTAATAAATTTATCAGAGCTCAATATGCAAAAATATTCAACATTATACCCTTCTCTGACTTTTCTATAGAATTTTTGCAACAGCGGTAAACTTTCTGGTTTCAAACAGCAACATGTATAGTAGCAAAATAAGCATGGCAAAGGCTATCCTTGAATTTTTTATTGAAACTAAAGATGCAAAACATTGTTCTAACTAACTGCAAGCAAAAACTAACAAAAGGAAATGACACTCCAAGCAAAACACATATCATGTGGTGAATAAAAATATAGCTCCAAGTAAAGTTATTGATGAGCGAAGGCGAAAGAGGGATGCCTTCCGGGCATCCCCAAGCTTAGGATGTTGGTTATCCTTGAATATTACCTTGGGGTGCCATGGGCATCCCCAAGCTTAGGCTCTGCCACTCCTTATTCTATAGTCCATTGAATCTTTACCCAAAACTTGAAAACTCCACAACACAAAACTCAACAGAAAACTTCGTAAGCTCCGTTAGTATAAGAAGGCAGCAGATGATAGAGCGAAGGCAGCAGCATGAACATCTGTACAAAGATACCATGGAGAAGCTAGGAATCAAGCAAAGACAGCTGCAGAGCAGCCGGACTGTGTTCCATGGCATTGTACCCGGCCTTTCCTGCTCACCAATCGGCAAGATCCTGATAGACGTCCTCTTCGGAGACAAAGATCATTTCCGCCGAGAGCCGGTCCGGTTCGAAGTGGTGGACCTCGAAAGCCCATACTAGGCACTGCTTGGCCGACCTGCCTTGGCCAAGTTCATGGCGGTTCCTCACTACGCCTACCTGAAGATGAAGATACCGAGTTCCAAGGGAATCCTGATAGTAGCCGGCGACTACAGGAAGTCGTCCGCATGTCTTGGAGAGTAGCCGACCGCCGAGTCCCCGTGATCGCGGTGAGAAGCGGCTCCTTGATCGGTCGTGGCAATGGCTGGAAAGCAGCCAGAGATGTCGCCCGACCCCAAGGAGGCGGAAGCCGAGGGTTCGTTCAAGTCGGCCAAAGAAACCAAGAAGATACCCTTGGACCCGAGCACCGGAGAAGCACGCTGTCATAGGTGCAAACCTTGATAGCAAATAGGAAGGCGAGCTCGTCGACTTCCTCCGTGAAATCGAGACATCTTTAATGGTCCCCAAAGACATGCCAGTGTACCAGGAATTCGCCGAGCACAAGCTACATGTCGAGGCAGATGTGACACCATCGTGCAGCCCTTGCGCCGCTGTCGGAAGAGAAGAGAAGAGTTGTTGGAGAAGAGATAGCCCGGCTTCTTGCAGCGGCTTCATCATGGAAGTGTTTTTTCGAGTGGCTGGCAAACCCAGTTTTGGTACTAAAGAAAAACAAGCAGTGGCGGATGTGCATTGACTACACAAGCCTCAACAAAGCCTGCCCAAAGGATCCGTTTGCCCTGCCAAGAATTGACCAGGTGATAGACTCCATAGCCGGATACGAGCTGCTGAGTTTCTTAGATGCATATTCAGGATATCACCAAATCAAGCTGAACCCGGCAGACAGACTGAAGACCGCCTTCATCACACCATTGAGCCTACGCTGCAGCGACGATGGCGTTCGCGAGGAATGCCGGCGCCACCTTTCAGCGTTGCATGCAGAAGTGCCTCCTCAAGCAACTCGGCAGGAATGCCCACGTCTACGTGGATGATGTGGTGGTGAAGACGGAGAAGCATGGGACGCTGCTAGAAGACCTCAAGGAGACCTTTGAGAACCTGCGCCGATTCCAGATCAAGCTCAACCCTGAGAAGTGCGTTTTCGGAGTACCAGCCGGCCAACTCCTTGGCTTCCGCAAAAGGCATAGCCTAGTGGTGGGAAGGGGCTAATGCCTTCCCACCCACCCAGGTTCAAGGCATGGTACATGCAATTTGGATTATTGCACCAATTATACTGTAGGGGGTTCCCTTACAGTCTTTCTGTCAAAAAAAAAACTCCTTGGCTTCCTGGTCTCCGAACGCGGCATAGAGTGCAACCCCGTGAAGATCAAGGCCATCGAGAGGATGGAGGTACCCAGCCGACTGTTAGATGTGCAGAAGTTCACCGGCTACTTGGCGTCCATCAGCCGATTCATTAGTCGGTGGTGAGAAAGCTCGCCTTTGTATCAATTGATGAAGAAGACCACCTTTTGAGTGGAATCACAAGGCGGATGAAGCATTTCTCCAGCTGAAGAAGATGTTGACTACTCCCCCTGTGTTGGCGGCTCCGACTCTTAAGGAGCCCATGCTCCTATACATCGCCACCACCAGCCGAGTAGTCAGCACAGTCATTGTAGTCGAACGCAAAGAGGAAGGCAAGGCGCTCCCTGTCCAGAGACCGGTATATTACGTAAGCGAGGTACTGTCGACCTCCATGCAGAACTACCCTCACTACAAGAAGTCATCAAAAGTCAAGTATTACGCGCATGCTCCTAGGGGGATAGATTGGTAGGAAAATACCATCGCTCGTCCCCGACCGCCACTCATAAGGATGCACAAGCCAGGTGCACTTCATGTTTCAAATTTGTTACAGAACTTTAACCATACGTGCATGCTACGGGATTTGCTAACTTCAACACAAGCATTTCTCAAATTCACAATTACCCAACTAGCACGACTTTGATATTATCACCTCCATATCTCAAAACAATTATCAAGCATCAAACTTATCTTAGTATTCAATTCACTCAAAAGAAAGTTTCACATATCTTGAATACCAAGTATATTAATATTAAGCAAATTATCATGCTATTAACGACTCTCAAAATAATCTAAGTGAAGCATGAGGGTTCATCTATTTCTTAAAAATAAAACTACCACCATGCTCTAAAAGATATGGGTGATGCACTAGAGCAAATGACAAACTACTCCGAAAGATATAAGTGAAGATCAATGAGTAGCTAAATAATTGTGTAACCATGCGAAGACTCTCTCTCATTAAAGAATTTCAGATCTTGATACTTTATTCAGACAGCAAGCAAAGCTAAAGAAAACTACATTGCAAGGATAGCACAACTCATGTGAAGAAGCAAAAACTTAGGCTCAATCGATACTAACCGATAGTTGTTGAAGAAGAAAGGTGGGATGCCAACGGGGGCATCCCCAAGCTTAGATGCTTGAGACATCTTGAAATAATATCTTGGGGTGCCTTGGGCATCCCCAAGCAATCTTTGTGTCTCCTTAATTCCTATCATATCATGGTTTCTCTTTTTATCAAAAGCTTCATTCACAACAAACTCAACAAGAACTCGTGAGATAGGTTAGTATAAACCAATGCAAAACCTTAGCATTTTCTACTGTAAAAAATCAATTAAATAATTATTCAACATTGCATACTAAATGGCTCTGCATATTTAATAGTCCTATCCTCAAATAAAATCCTTAAACAAGCAAACATATGCAAAAAATGCAACCATAACATAATCTGCCAAAACAGTACAGTCTGTAAAGAATGCAAGACTATCAATACTTCCCTAAGTCCAAAATTATGAACTAAAATTCCCACTGTAATAAATTTATCAGAGCTCAATATGCAAAAATATTCAACATTATACCCTTCTCTGACTTTTCTATAGAATTTTTGCAACAGCGGTAAACTTTCTGGTTTCAAACAGCAACATGTATAGTAGCAAAATAAGCATGGCAAAGGCTATCCTTGAATTTTTTATTGAAACTAAAGATGCAAAACATTGTTCTAACTAACTGCAAGCAAAAACTAACAAAAGGAAATGACACTCCAAGCAAAACACATATCATGTGGTGAATAAAAATATAGCTCCAAGTAAAGTTATTGATGAACGAAGACGAAAGAGGGGATGCCTTCCGGGGCATCCCCAAGCTTAGGATGTTGGTTATCCTTGAATATTACCTTGGGGTGCCATGGGCATCCCCAAGCTTAGGCTCTTGCCACTCCTTATTCTATAGTCCATTGAATCTTTACCCAAAACTTGAAAACTCCACAACACAAAACTCAACAGAAAACTCGTAAGCTCCGTTAGTATAAGAAGGCAGCAGCATGATAGACGAAGGCAGCAGCATGAACATCCTGTACAAAGATACCACGGAGAAGCTAGGAATCAAGCAAAGACAGCTGCAGAGCAGCCGGACTGTGTTCCATGGCATTGTACCCGGCCTTTCCTGCTCACCAATCGGCAAGATCCTGATAGACGTCCTCTTCGGAGACAAAGATCATTTCCGCCGAGAGCCGGTCCGGTTCGAAGTGGTGGACCTCGAAAGCCCATACTAGGCACTGCTTGGCCGACCTGCCTTGGCCAAGTTCATGGCGGTTCCTCACTACGCCTACCTGAAGATGAAGATACCGAGTTCAAGGAATCTGATAGTAGCCGGCGACTATAGAAGTCGTCCGCATGTCTTGGCGAGAGTAGCCGACCGCCGAGTCCTGTGATCGCAGTGAGAAGCGGCTCCTTGATCGGTCGTGGCAATGGCTGGAAAGCAGCGGAGATGTCGCCCGACCCCAAGGAGGCGGAAGCTGAGGGTTCGTTCAAGTCGGCCAAAGAAACCAAGAAGATACCCTTGGACCCGGAGCACCCGGAGAAGCACGCTGTCATAGGTGCAAACCTTGATAGCAAATAGGAAGGCGAGCTCGTCGACTTCCTCCGTGAGAATCGAGACATCTTTTAATGGTCCCCCAAAGACATGCGAGGTGTACCAACGGAATTCGCCGAGCACAAGCTACATGTCAGGGCAGATGTGAAACCCATCAGGCAGCCCTTGCGCCGCCTGTCAGAAGAGAAGAGAAGAGTTGTTGGAGAAGAGATAGCCCGGCTTCTTGCAGCCGGCTTCATCATGGAAGTGTTTTTTTCCAGAGTGGCTGGCAAACCCAGTTTTGGTACTGAAGAAAAACAAGCAGTGGCGGATGTGCATTGACTACACAAGCCTCAACAAAGCCTGCCCAAAGGATCCGTTTGCCCTGCCAAGAATTGACCAGGTGATAGACTCCATAGCCGGATGCGAGCTGCTGAGTTTCTTAGATGCATATTCAGGATATCACCAAATCAAGCTGAACCCGGCAGACAGACTGAAGACCGCCTTCATCACACCATTGAATATTCGCTGCAGCGATGGCGTTCGGCTTGAGGAATGCGGCGCCACCTTTCAGCGTTGCATGCGAAGTGCCTCCTCAAGCAACTCGGCGGGAATGCCCGTCTCGTGGATGATGTGGTGGTGAAGACGGAGAAGCATGGGGCGCTGCTAGAAGACCTCAAGGAGACCTTTGAGAACTGCGCCGATTCCAGATCAAGCTCAACCACGAGAAGTGCGTTTTGTACCACCAGCCGCCAACTCCTTGGCTTCCGCAAAAGGCATAGCCTAGTGGTGGGAAGGGGCTAATGCCTTCCCACCCACCCAGGTTCAAGGCATGGTACTTGCAATTTGGATTATTGCACCAATTATACTGTAGGGGGTTCCCTTACAGTCTTTCTGTCAAAAAAAAACTCCTTGGCTTCCTGGTCTCCGAACGCGGCATAGAGTGCAACCCCGTGAAGATCAAGGCCATCGAGAGGATGGAGGTACCCAACCGATTGTTAGATGTCGAAGTTCACGGCTACTTACGTCCATCGGCCGATTCATTAGTCGGCTGGTAGAAAGCTCGCCTTTGTATCAATTGATGAAGAAGACCACCTTTTTCGAGTGGAATCACAAGGCGGATGAAGCATTTCTCCAGCTGAAGAAGATGTTGACTACTCCCCCTGTGTTGGCGGCTCCGACTCTTAAGGAGCCCATGCTCCTATACATCGCCACCACCAACCGAGTAGTCAGCACAGTCATTGTAGTCGAACGCAAAGAGGAAGGCAAGGCGCTCCCTGTCCAGAGACCGGTATATTACCTGAGCGAGGTACTGTCGACCTCCAAGCAGAACTACCCTCACTACCAGAAGATGTGCTACGGTGTGCATTTTGCCGCCAAGAAGCTGAAGCCTTACTTTCAAGAGCATCCAATCACCGTGGTTTGCACGGCTCCGCTGGCCGAGATCATTGGAAGCCGAGACGCCTCCGGCCGAGTAGCCAAATGGGCCATAGATCTGGCTCCTTACACCATCTACTACCAGCCCCGCACCGCCATCAAGTCGCAAGCGCTGGCCGACTTCCTCGTCGACTGGGCCGAGACCCAGTACCTGCCGCCAATACTAACTCCACCATTGGCGGATGCATTTGACGGCTCCAAATGCGCACCGGCACGGAGCCGACGCGTCGTCCTCACCTCCCCTAAAGGCGACAAGCTCAAGTATGTGCTGCAGATCCACTTCGCCGCCTCCAACAACGTCGCCGAATACGAGGCGCTCATTCATGGGCTCCGGCTTGCCAAAGAACTCAGCATTCGCCGGATCCTGTGTTATGGCGACTCCGACTTGGTGGTCCAGCAGTCATCTGGCGACTGGGACGCCAAAGACACAAACATGGCGAGCTACCGCTTCCTGGTGCAGCAACTCAGCGGATACTTCGAGGGGTGCGAGTTCCTCCACGTGCCAAGGAACGACAACGACCAGCAGACGCCTTGGCACGAGTCGGCTCCACCCGCCAAGCGATACCTTCTGGCGTCGCTCTTCAGCGCATCCTCAAGCCATCTATCAAGCCTTCACAAGAATCAGACTCCATCTTTGTGCCGGCTCCTCCCGAAGAAGTCGGATCCGACTCAAGAGCCCCAGCAGACGGCCCCAAGAAAATCACAGTCGAAGCCGGCCCGGGGACTTCAGAACCCGGCCCGGGGACTGCGCCAGTCGGCCCGGGGACTCCAGAGCCCGGCCCGGGGACTGCGCCAGTCGGCCCGGGGACTCCGTCAATCCAGCAAGCGGCCGCAGACTCCAGCCCGCCGCCTCCAAGCCCAGCCACCCTTGTCCAAGTCGCAGTGGTAGCAGTTGAAGAAATAGCAGCACCCTCATGGGCACAGTCCATCCTCAAGTTTCTAGTGAACAGAGAGCTACCGACTGATGAGATCTTGGCTCGGCAAGTGAAACGCCGAGCGGCAGCATACACCATAGTCAACAGAGAGCTGGTCAGGCGCAGTGTCACTGGTGTCTACCAGCGCTGCGTAGAGCAAGAACAAGGCCAAGCAATTCTCAGAGACATTCATCAGGGCGAGTGCGGTCACCATGCAGCTTCAAGAGCACTCGTCGCCAAAGCCTTTTGGCACGGCTTCTTCTGGCCGACTGCCCTGGAAGAGGCTAAAGAGCTAGTCCAAAAATGCAAGGGGTGCCAGAAGTTCCGCTCCAAGCCACTTCAGCCGGCTTCCGCGCTGAAGACTATCCCCATCGCCTGGCCCTTCGCAGTTTGGGGCCTGGACATGGTGGGACCATTCAAGACGACCCGAGGCGGCCTAACTCATCTGCTTGTTGCGGTGGACAAGTTCACCAAGTGGATAGAAGCAAAGCCCATCAAGAAGTTGAACGGTCCGACTGCAGTGACTTTCATCGCCGACATCATGGTGCGGTATGGCATACCACACAGCATCATCACCGACAATGGCAAAAACTTAGCGTCCGTTGCCCATCTGCAGTCAAACGGCCAGGTGGAGCGAGCAAACGGCCTCATCCTGTCCAGCATCAAGCCTCGGCTGGTCGAACCACTCGAGCGTTCGGCCGGCTGTTGGGTTGAGGAGCTACCATCCGTCCTCTGGAGTCTGCGCACGACTCCAAACAAGTCAACCGGCTTCATGCCTTTCTTCCTCGTCTACGGTGCCGAAGCCGTCATCCCGACGGACATAGAGTTCGACTCTCCACGAGTCACCATGTACACCGAAGAGGAAGCTGAAGAAGCACGCCAAGACGGTGTTGACCTGTTGGAAGAGGGCCGGCTGTTGGCACTCAGCCGGTCTGGCATCTACCAGTAGAGTCTGCGCCGATACTACAACTGAAAGGTCAAGCCGAGATCGTTTCAAGAGGGTGACCTTGTGCTCTGGCTGATTCAGAGAACAGCTGGCCAGCACAAGTTGTCAGCGCCTTGGGAAGGCCCCTCCATCATCAGCAAAGTCCTGGGCAACGGCTCCTACTACCTAATCGACGCTCAGAAGCCTCGAGCGCGCAAGAGGGACGACTCCAGCAAAGAAACAGAGCGCCCATGGAATGCAAATCTTCTTCGAAGATTTTACAATTGATCCAGTATGTATCGCACTACCCCTTTGTATTAAAAGTACCAAAGACCTTGGGCCCCCCAAGACGAGCTCGGGGACTGCCCTTTTGTGTTAACTGTATGATAAGAATTATGCCTTCGAGTTCATTACTTTCATTGCAAGCCGCTTGGCACCGGGCTAGACTAGTCGGCCCGGGGACTCGCCGCCTTGCGCTATGAGGAGCTTCCTGCAGTCAGACAAGTAGTGCGCGGTGCCCAATCCGCCTCCTGCTAAAGCCGCAGCTCGCAGAGCGACTGTGAGGCAGGCAGGAGTGAGCAAGAACGGGCGCCCACACAAAAATGGCTAAGGACCTAAAGCACGAACATAGCGTAAGACGGCCTCCAGCATTTCTGAAACAGAAAGCCGACTCATGAGTAATCAGCTTGCCGTCTTAGCCTCTATCAAGGACGGCCGACTCTTGGGTAGTCGGCCTGTCGCTTTCTAGTCGACTTGCTAAAGAAACTCTAAACGGCCAAGTACTTGCCTTCCCGAAGTAGCCAAGCACTTGACCCAGCGACACTCCGCAGAGCAGCTGTCCAACTGGCAAGGCAGCAACTAAAGGAAGGCGACAAAGGGAAAAGCCTAAAGAGCAGTAAGCAAGGAAAGACGGAAATCGGATAAATATTTACATAGGCCCTTGGCCGAATCTTCGAATAGAAGTTCAAAGATACACCCCGCGGGTGGAACTGTTTGAATCTAACAAAGCTTTCAAAAGATTACTAAGACAGACAAACAGAGGCGGAAAAGGCAGCCTAGGAGGCGGCTTCTGGGATCAGAGGATCGGAGGAGACAGCGGTGTCAGGCGCCAGGGCAGTCGGCTGGGCGGTCTCGGTTTGGTCGCCTCCGGCGGCAGTCGCCTTCTCTCCACGCGGCTCGTTGCTGGAGGCGCGGTCGAGCTGAGGCTGGCCGCCTGCTCCGTCTTCTGGCACCTCCGCCTCGCCTCCGTCCTCCGCCTCGTCCTCCTCCTCGGTGCTAGAGTCGATCACCTCCGCCGAGTCCTCGCCATACTCCGGGTTCATCCCAAACCACTCTGGCGGAACTTCCTCGCCGCCTTCAGCCCGCTCGGGCACGATGACATTGGTGTCCATGTACTCGACGATGGCCGCCGCATGCTCGATAAGGGCGCCCTCCACGGCCTCCAGCTCGGCCTGGGCTTCTGACCGGAACATGGCCAGACGGTCCAGGTCCAGCCCTGGATACCATGCCTTGACGAACTCCAAGGCCCGGCGCGATCTGGCCCGGGCCGAGGAGCCCTTCCAAGCCTCAAGACGGCTGGCGGCGACTTCCAGCCAGTCGGCGGTCCGACTGGCAGTGCGCAGAGCCGGCATGTCTGGCCACAGGGCGGCAACCGCCAGGGCACCGGCACGCTCAAGCCGGCGCAACAGCCGGTGAGCCGGACGAAGACGAGCTTCAATGCTCAGAAGCTGCTCATCGATGGTTCGGGGGGTGTTAGCGGCGATCTCCTCACCGTTTGCCCTTCGCGCCTCTCGAGCAGCCTCGATGGCCAGAAGGACTGCCTGCGAGTGACCAGGGAAGAAGTCTGCCGAGACAAAAAAGAAGCAAGTCGAAAAATCAGAAGTCGGCCTGACGCATAGTTGGAAGCCCGAAGAAACGAAAGAAACTTACCATCAACGATATCCTCGATCTCGTGGAAGCCGGAGGTCAGCATCGCCTCCCTGTCAGTCCAGGAGGAGCGCTCACTCTGAAACTCGGCCAGGAGAGCGGTCTCCCTCTTCTCGGCCTCACCCTACGCCTTCTTGAGTAGTTCCTTCTACTCGGCTAACTGCACTGCTAGCAGGTCGCGCTCCGCGGCAAGCCTGCCACACTCCTCCTCCTTGGCATGCCGGGCGGCATTGGCCTTGCCTAACTGCTCCTGAAGAGCGGCGTTGGCGCCTGAAGAACGAAAGAAGAGACAAATAAGTCGTCAGCAAAGTAGATCGCCGGGAAGATCTGGCCCGACTGCTCAGTAGTCGGCCTGAATCTCGGGGACTACAGCCCGCGGGTGCGCCAGCGCGCCCCCGTGAAGAAAAGGAAAAAGAGCTTACTCCGGCTTTCCGTCAAGTTGGCGGTCCGCTTGTTCAACTCCTCAACATTGCGGTTGAAGGCAGTGGCGCGGAGGTTATGATACTCCTGCAATAAGTCAATGGAGACAAAGTTAGTTTTGGAACTGCGCGGAGGTTCGAACCGCTGCTCGGCACCGGCACGGAACTCGGGAACTACACCCGGTGGAGTGCTGGGCGCGCCTTACAGAAAAAACAAGAATAAAAAAGAAGAGGGAAACGTACTCGGACGGATGTCCGCGCGGCCAGATGCGCCCTGGTGCAAGCTTGAAGGCATCGCCTTCAGCGCGCAGCTTCGCCTGAACGTCCAGGAGAGCTTGGTTCAGTGGCCCGGTGCCGCCTCCGCGCAACCACCCGGTGGGCGTGGCGCTTGTGGCCTCGGCGTCTAGGGTTGCCGAGCTGGCAGCGCCGGTCTCCCGAGGTCACGGCACCGAGGTCACCCTCTCAAGACGGCGGCGCGCCGGCGAGACGACTTGAAGAAGCAGCCGCGCCTCGGCCTCATCCGCGATCGGCGGATCCGACTGACCCACCGGCTGTTTGCCGTGCGGTCTCCCAGACGGCGGCGGAGGCGGTGGTGGTGGCACGAGAGTGTCCGACATAGAAGCCTCACCACTCTCCTTCTCCACGGCGGGGTTCTCGGTGCCGGCCTCTCCGGTCTGCGCCGTGAACTCCGGGGGCGGCGGCGCGGAGCTCAGCGGGACGACTAGCAACGCCGATTGGCGGCGCGCGGCCTCCTCGGAACGCTGTTTGGCCGCAGTGGCGGGTTCGGCCTCCTCCAACCTCTTCTGGGCAGAGGTCGCCGCCTTCTCGGCCTACGCCTTCTCCAGGCGGTCGGCCTCTTCCTCGTCGCGCCTCTCCCGCACATTGCGCTCCGTCGCCTCTCGGAGGTCGGCGGCAGGGTCAATCCGCCGGGTGTTGGCGGACGTCTCGGCCGACCCCATGACAGAGGGGACGGCGACCCTCTCAAGAGAAAGAGGGGCCCTGAAGCAGAAGACAGAATAAAAGAAGACTCGGACAAGATTCAACGAAGGAAAATAAAACAGCATAAAGACTTATGCAGAGACTAGCGGCGGCCTTCTCACTTCCCTTCGGAAGCAGTTGGCCTTCGCGGCCGCCTCCTCCCGTTTGGTCGCGGGGGCCGCCCCCTTGAGCTTCTTCAATTTGCCGCCGGGCGCACTTGGCCCGGCGTGACGCCTCTTCGTGCCGCCTTGGCCAGCCAAGCCGGCCCTCGGCTGGTGGCGCGGGGCGACTTCCCCTTCAGCGTCGTCGTCAGGCCAGTGGGCGAAGGTGGCCGAGGGCCTGAAGCTGCCTTCTGTTCCTTCTCCCCCGCCTTCGGCGTCGGCTTCCATCGCCGCCGCCCCCAAGTCGGGGTCGTCGACGTCGCTGTCCGCGCGATCGGGGACATACTCGCGGGGCTATCTCGTGGCGCCGGCTGCAAGCTGCATGAGGGGGTTCTAGCTCAGAAGAAACCGACAAGAGTCAGAAGCCGGAGTCGGCCGAAAAAAAGACAAAACAATAGGGGGACGCGACTTACCACTCACGGGGGGTTGTCGCGCGAGTACGGCTCCTTGCCGAACTGCGAGTCCTCCTCGAACTCGCAGTGCGCGATATGGTTCACCAAGTTCGCCACCTCCTTGCGGGGCATGTCCTTCGTGCTCATCCGGCTTGGGTCTCGGAGGCCGCTCATCTGACAGATCAGGTGAGGCCGGCCTTGGAGCGGGAGAACTCGGTGCGCCACGAAGGCGGCCAGCAAGTCAGCCCCAACGAGACCCTCCGACTGCGCCAAGACTCGGAGTCGCACTATGGCGGCGGCTTCGGTGGGAGTCAGCGTCTTGACTCGGTGAGACCAGTGAGAGCCTCCCGTTAGAAGCGGCGTTATGAGAGACAGAGTTGACCGGTCGTCGTCGGAGGAGAGGTTCTTCACGTAGAAATATGAGCGCTGCCACATCTTCACCAACTTGATCAGCGCAATGGGAGGAAAAGGGTTGTCGGCTGTCGAGCGCCGCACCGCGATGTAGGTGCCGCCGCGAGCGGTATGCGGCGACTTGCGTGCCGAGCTTAGAAGAGAAGAATTCTCCCCACATCTCGAGGGTGGGGAGAACACCGAGGAAACCTTCGCACAGAGTGGCGAAGGCGGAGAGCAACACCACCGTATTCGGAGTGAGGTGGTGCGGCTGAAGATTGCGGAACTCCAAGAACGAGCGGAAGAAGACGCTCGCCGGCAGCCCCAGGCCGCGCATGAGGTGCGAGCGGAAGATGACCCGCTCGCCCTCCTCCGGCGCCGGTCGGGTCTCCACCTCCGGCGCGGGGCCGGCGTGCACGAGTTCCGCGCTGGGGAGACGGCGTTTCCGGCGGAGGAACTCGATGTGTTCCTCTTCCACCTCCGAGCCGTCCCACACGCCGGAGCGCACGTCGGGGGCCGCGGCGGAGGAAGAGCTCATCGCCGTAGTGTGGAGTGCTCTCGCTCAACGGCAGAGGCAGGAGGGAGAGAAGGCAAGACGAGGCGGGGGAATGGGGGAGAAGGGCATGCGTGCGGTGCCGCCCCACTCCCCCCGCCTACTTATAGCCCTATGGGCTGAGAAGCCGAGAGGGCGGGCGTGGGATTAACTGCGCGCGATGCCCCACGCCGCCCCACGATTCACCCCACGAAGTGACTGCACACAGTAACTACGTGGGAAAACCAACCGTCCACTGCCGCAACGGATCCGTTCATATGCTGAGGCACAGTAGTTGAAGGAAATATGCCCTAGAGGCAATAATAAAGTTATTATTTATTTCCTCATATCATGATAAATGTTTATTATTCATGCTAGAATTGTATTAACCGGAAACATGATACATGTGTGAATACATAGACAAACGTATAGTCACTAGTATGCCTCTACTTGACTAGCTCATTAATCAAAGATGGTTATGTTTCCTGACCATTGACATGTGTTGTCATTTGATTAATGGGATCACATCATTAGAAGAATGATGTGATTGACATGACCCATCCCGTTAGCTTAGCACATGATCGTTTAGTATTCTGCTCTTGCTTTCTTCATGACTTATACATGTTCTTGTAACTATGAGAATTATGCAACTCCCGTTTACCGGAGGAACACTTTGGGTACTACCAAACGTCACAACGTAACTGGGTGATTATAAAGGAGTACTACAGGTGTCTCCGAAGGTACATGTTGAGTTGGCGTATTTCGAGATTAGGTTTTGTCACCACGATTGTCGGAGAGGTATCTCTGGGCCCTCTCGGTAATACTCATCACTTAAGCCTTGCAAGCATTATAACTAATGAGTTAGTTATGAGATGACGTATTACAGAACGAGTAAAGAGACTTGCCGGTAAGGAGATTGAACTAGGTATTGGATACCGACGATCAAATCTCGAGCAAGTAACATACCGATGACAAATGCAACAACGTATGTTGTTATGCGGGTTGACCGATGAAGATCTTCGTAGAATATGTAGGAAACAATATGGGCATCCAGGTCCCGCTCTTGGTTATTGACAGAGAATGGTTTTAGGTCATGTCTACATAGTTCTCGAACCCGTAGGGTCCGCACGCTTAACGTTTCGATGACAGTTTTATTATGAGTTTATAAGTTTTGATGTACCGAAGTTTGTTCGGAGTCCCGGATGTGACTACGGACATGACATATTGGAAGCCTATGTTTGGACATCGGAATGGTTCCGGGTGAAATCGGCATTTTACCGAGTGCAGGAGGTTACGGAACCCCGGGGTTAATGGGCCTACATGGGCCAAGAGGGAGAAGAGGGAAGGAGCGAGGGAGGGGCCACGCGCCTCCCCTCCTAATCCGAATAGGACAAGGGAAGAGGCGGCGCCCCCTTCCTTTCCTCTTCCTCCTCTTTCCCTCCTTCTCCTACTCCTACTTGGAAGAGGGAGTCCTACTCCCGGTGGGAGTAGGACTCCCCCCTGGCGCGCCCTCTGGGCGGCCGCCTCCTCCCCATGGCTCCTTTATATCACGGGGGTGGGGGCACCCCAAACACACACAAGTTGCTCTACGGATCGTTCCTTAGCCGTGTGCGGTGCCCTCTTCCACCATATTCCACCTCGGTCATATCGTCGCAGAGTTTAGGCGAAGCCTGCGCGATAGAACATCATCATTGTCACCACGCCGTCGTCTTGTGGAACTCATCTCCGGAGCCTTTGCTGGATCGGAGGGCGGAGATCGTCATCGAGCTGAGCGTGTGCTGAACTCGGAGGCCCGTCGTTCGGTGCTTGGATCGGTCGGATCGTGAAGGCGTCGACTACATCAACGCGTTGTGCTAGCGCTTCGCTTACGGTCTCACGAGTGCGTGGACGAACACTCTCCCCTCTCGTTGCTATGCCATCACCATGATCTTGCGTGTGCGTAGGAAATTTTCTGAAATTACTACGTTCCCAACAGTAGTGGCGGGCCCCGCCTAACGGCCTGTCCCGTCGCGCGCGTGGGCAGGCAGACTGTCCTCCCCACGTGGCGCCATGCGATAGGACTGCCCAGATGGCAGCAGGGAAGAGTATCAGGCACGCCGCCAGGTTTCCCGCCGCGACTTTCAAGCTGCGGCTCCTCGCTAGAGAAAAATCGAACTCTCGACAGTCGGCCCAAGAGAAGACGGCAGCCGAGTTCTAGAGTCCGCTCCGGGGAGGTTGAAACTGTTGAAGCCCCACAATGCAGCGTCCGCAGGGCTTCACCAGCTTCGGGGACTACTGTCAGAGTAATGGGCCACGGGTAGGCTAACCCGAGTCCCAGGACCTTTCAAGACATCGGGACAGGCCGCGCCCCTCAGGCCGAGTCCCAAGAGCCGACTCCAAGACAAGCCGAGTCCCAGACGGCGACTCCGAGATAAGCCCACTCCAGGCTGGCGACCTCCAGAGAGGCCGACTCCAGGCTGGCGACCTCCAGAGAGGCCGACTATGGAGAGTCGGCCCATGACTCCTCCCTCATCTCGAAGCACGATCGCGAAGTGCAGTCCGGCGTGGCGTTCCCCTACCTCTGAAGGACCGGCATGGCTCTGAGTGAGCCGTATCGCTGGAATATCTCCGGCGAGGCGCGGCACTGTCGCCATGCCTGCTGACCTCAGCCACGGTCTTGTGACGCCTGTGCCCACGACGCCGCCTGTCTGTCGACCCGAAGACCGCGCGGGGCCTCTGTCGATGGGTGGACCGAAAGCGGCTGGCGCCCGAAGACGGACTGTGGAGTCGGCCTCCTGAGTCGGCCGACTCCTCCCGAGCCCCACGAGCCGATGCGAGATAGGATGGGGAATGGCGGCGGTGATCGCCCGATGAGACGGCGGCCTTTGTTGCCCGACCCAATGACCAAGCCTGCGTCATCAGGAGTGCCACTACAGTATCATGCCTGTCCACGGGACCCGCCAGTCGGCGGGCCCCAGAAGCCGGCGGGAAGGACGGTGGTCTGAGAGACAGACGCCTGGGACCCGCGCCTAGCCGGATTACCATTGTACCCCCGGGGGGTAGGCCTATATAAACCCCCCGGGGCACCCATGCAAAGGGTTCGGACCTTGATAGAGATAGGCCAGATAGCATAAAGGGAGAGAGCTAGCCTTGCCCTCTCCTACCTCCCGATACAGCTCCAGGAGCTCCATTGTAGGCCCTTTGCCTTATTGATCATGCGGAGACCCCGCAGAGCAGCAGTAGGGGTGTTATCTCCTCGGAGAGCCCTGAAGCTGGGTAAGATTCGCCGGCGTGCATGTCTTCGCCTCATCCCGTTTCCAAGCACCGGCGATGTTTTACTCGCCCCCACCATGATAAGCCATCCTTTGGCATACGTCGCACCCAACCCCCGACACATACCCTCCGATACTACTCATAGATTCATCAAAATAAGCAAACAACACATAGAAAACAGAATCTGTCAAAAACAGAACAGTCTGTAGTAATCTGTATCAAGCGTATACTTCTGGAACTCCAAAATTCCTACCAAATTAGGAAGTCCTAAGAAATTTGTGTACCAATCCAGAGAAAAAAGTAGCAGATCAGAATGTCGTCACTTTGAATTAACAAAACTAGTTTACTGGGTGCAAAAGTTTCTGATTTTCAGCAGGATCAACACAACTATCACCGTAAGCCATCCTAAAGGTCTTACTTGGCACTTTATTGAAACAAAAGCTATAAAACATGATTACTACAGTAGCATAATCATGTGGACACACAAAAACAGTAAGTATAAATATTGGGTTGTCTCCCAATAAGCACTTTTCTTTAATGCCTTTCTAGCTAGGCATGATGATGACAATTATGCTCACATAAAAGATAAGAATTGAAACATAACGGGAGCATCATGAAGCATATGACTAGCTCCCTTAAGTCTAACCCACTTCCTATGCATAGGGATTTTGTGAGCAAACAACTTATGGGAACAATAATCAACAAGCATAGGAAGGTAACACAATAATAGCTTCAAGAATTTAAGCACATAGAGAGGAAACTTGATATTATTGCAATTCCTACAAGCATATATTCCTCCCTCATAATAATTTTCAGTAGCATCATGAATGAATTCAACAATATAACCACCACCTAAAGAGTTCTTTTCATGATCTACAAGCATAGAAAATTTACTACTCTCCACATAAGCAAAATTCTTCTCATGAATAGTAGTGGGAGCAAACTCAACAAAATAACTATCATATGATTTAAAATTAGGAGCAAGATGACAAGTTTCATGGTTATCGTTACTCTTTAAAGCATACGTGTCATCACAATAATCATCATAGATAGGAGGCATGCTTTCATCAAAATAAATTTTCTCATCAAAGCTTGGGGGACAAAATATATCATATTCATCAAACATAGCTTCCCCAAGCTTGTGGCTTTGCAGATCATTAGCATCATGGATATTCAAGGAATTCATACTAACAACATTGCAATCTGCTCATCATTCACATATTTTATGCCAAGAATTCTATGTAATTCTTCTTGTAGTACTTGAGCACAATTTTCGTTTCCATCATACTCACGAAAGATATTAAAAAGGTGAAGCGTATGAGACAAACTCAATTCTATTTTTTGTAATTTTCTTTTATAGACTAACTAGTGCTAAAACAAGAAACAGAAATATTCGATTGCAAGATCTAAAGATATACCTTCAAGCACTAACCTCCCCGGCAACGGCGCCAGAAAAGAGCTTAGTTGACGGGGTGTGAGTGAGTGCCCTTTACCTTTGCCTCCCCGGCAACGGCGCCATAAAAGAGCTTGATGTCTACTACACAACCTTCTTCTTGTAGACGTTGTTGGGCCTGCAAGTGCACAGGTTTGTAGGACAGTAGCAAATTTCCCTCAAGTGGATGACCTAAGGTTTATCAATCCGTAGGAGGCGTAGGATGAAGATGGTCTCTCTCAAGCAACCCTGCAATCAAATAACAAAGAGTCTCTTGTGTCCCCAACACACTCAATACAATGGTAAATTGTATAGGTGCACTAGTTTGGCGAAGAGATGTTGATACAAGTGCAATATGGATGGTAGATAAAGGTATTTGTACTCAGAAATAATAAAAACAGCAAGGTAACTAAAGATAAAAGTGAGCGTAAACGGTATTGCAATGATAGGAAACAAGGCCTAGGGTTCATACTTTCACTAGTGCAAGTTCTCTCAACAATAATAACATAGATAGATAATATAACAAGCCCTCAACATGCAACAAAGAGTCACTCCAAAGACACTAATAGCGGAGAACAAACGTAGAGATTATGGTAGGGTACGAAACCACCTCAAAGTTATTCTTTCGGATCGATCTATAAAAGAGTTCGTACTAGAATAACACCTTAAGACACAAATCAAGCAAAACCCTAATGTCACCTAGATACTCCATTGTCACCTCAAGTATCCGTGGGCATGATTATACGATATGCATCACAAAATATCAGATTCATCCAACCAACATAAAAGTACTTCAAAGAGTGCCCCAATGTTTCTATCGGAGAGTCAAGAACGTGTGCCAACCCCTATGCATAGGTTCCCAATGTCACGAAACCCGCAAGTTGATCACCAAAACATACATCAAGTGGCACATGATATCCCATTGTCACCACAGATAATCGCGGCAAGATATACGTCAAGTGTTCTCATAAAAGACTCAATCCGATAAGATAACTTCAAAGGGGAAACTCAATTCATCACAAGAGAGTAGAGGGGGAGAGACATCATAAGATCCAACTACAATAGCAAAGCTCGGGATACATCAAGATCGTATCACCTCAAGAACACGAGAGAGAGAGAGAGATCAAACACATAGCTACTGGTACATACCCTCAGCCCCGAGGGTGAACTACTCCCTCCTCGTCATGGGTAGCGCCGGGATGATGAAGATGGCCTCCGGTGATGGGATCCCCCTCCGGCAGTGTGCCGGAACAGGGTCCCGGTTGGTTTTTTGGTGGCTACAGAGGCTTGCGGCGGCGGAACTCCCGATCTATCTTCTGTTCTGGAAGTTTTAGGGTATATTGGTATATATAGGAGGAAGAAACACGTGAGGGGAGCCATGAGGGCCCCACGAGGGTGGAGGGCGCGTCCGGGGGGTGGGCACGCCCCCCTACCTCGTGCCTTCCTCGTTTCTTTCTTGACGTGGACTCCAAGTCTCCCGGATTGCTTTCCTTCCAAAAATAACTTCTCTAGTTGATTCCGTTCCGTTTTAACTCCGTCTGGTATCCCTTTTCTTCGAAACACTGAAATAGGCATAAAACAGCAAATCTGGGCTAGTCGTACGGTTAATAGGTTAGTCCCAAAAATAATATAAAAGTGGATAATAAAGCCCAGTATTGCCTAAAACAGTAGATAAAGTAGCATGGAGCAATCAAAAATTATAGACACGTTGGGGACGTATCAGTGATCAGCGCGGCTCTTATGTAGAAATACTCGCCTTTGCTAGTGTCCCATGTCTTGGCCGGTGTTTTCCATAACGTGTCTAACTCCTCTTGAAGTAGCCCCAGATACAAATTAATATTATTTCCTGGTTGTTTTGGACCTTGAATAAGCTTGCTCATGTGAATGTACTTCAACTTCATGCACAACCAGGGGGAGGTTTTACATCCATACAAACACAGGCCATGTGCTATGGTTGGTGTTCTGGTTGCCAAACGGATTCATGCCATCGATACATGCGCCGAGCACGATGTTCCTTGCATCACATTCGAAATACCGATAGAAGCTGTTCAACGCTCTCCAGTGGCTTCCATCCTTGACGTGTCTCAGCTTCGGATCATCTCCATCGTCGGGCTTCTTCATCTCCGCATGCCAGCGCATTAGCTTTGCTTCCTTGGGATCTACAAAATACCGCTGGAGACGGGGAGTGATCGGTAAGTACCATACAACTTTCTGGGGACATTTCTTCCCGGCCTTCTTGTATCAAGAAGCATTGCACACCGGACAACTTGTTTCTTCCTCGTGCTCCTTCCGATAAATTATGCGATCGTTGATGCATGCATGGTATCTAACGTGTGGAAGATCAAGAGGGCACACGATCTTCTTGGCCTCATCAACACTACTAGGACATAGATTCCCCGCAGCAAGAACATCCTTTAGGTACTTGAGATGCTCATCGAGGCTAGTGTCGGTCCATTTGTTTTTAGCCTTCGTCTTCAGGAGTTGGAGCATGAAACTCAAGCGGGTCACCTCAGGATTGCAACCATCATACAATGGAGTGTTCAAGTCTACCACCAGTTGCTCCAGCTTAGCCTCCTCTCTAGAAGCATCTCTCTCAGTACTCGTCTCCTTGCGAAGCAATGCTTGAACATGAGGGTCCCGCACGATTGAACTTAGTACCGACAAACTCTGCTGCATGGAGTCCATGTCGATCTCTCCGCCGCCATGTCCGGCCCCTTCTACTCTGCCGTGCTGGGCCCCTTCTCCTGCGCCATGTCCGTCCTCTTCCCCGCCGCCATTATCGATCATCTCTTCGTCTTGCCCCGTGTCATCATTGCCTGCCCCGTCGGCGTCCTCAATATCGTCATCCTCATCTTCAATTATCCACCGAGTATAGCCATCCATGAAACCTGTCATGAGCAGGTGCGCTTCAACACGACCATCGTCATGGGGGTCGAGCCAAACTATTCCTTTGCATTTTCGACACAGACATAAAATCTCTGTCCGGTTATTTTCTTTCATGTCCTGCACCACCGACCGCAACCACCTGTCCACCATCGTTCCACTGACCATCATGAACTCTGCAAGGTAATAATAAACAAATTGATTATAAAAATGCGTGCATGCATCAAAGTCATATAAAAATTCGGCATGACCTTCCCTAAAAATAGGACATATATAGATCTAGAGTTTGCCCAGAATTCGCTGAAACGGAAATAAATCGACATTTCGGCAAAACATAGGCAACTCAAAAGCACAATTTGGCGTCAACTCATGCCACACACAAAATTTCCATCCTATCTCCCAATTATCATATCACACACACATAAACATATTTCCATTTTGCAAAAGCATGAAATTTTAATCACCTCTATCTCGAGATCGAGCACATGGTGGAGATGGTGATGTATGGAGATCAAAAGTGCACAAAGCTCTTCTTGACAAAGATAGATCTAGTTAGGGGGCAAATAGGTCACTTAACTAAATGCTACATCTACCTACCTAGCTAATTTGAGAGGAGACAACTTCAACTAGTGGAGGGGAAGGAAAAAGAGAAAGCAGATGTATTAATGGAGGTGATGTAATTAGCCAGGAGTAATGAAGAGAGAGAAAGGTAGGTAGGAGAGGGAGAGTAATGGGGGAGAAGTATTGAGGAAGAAGAAGAGTGAGAGAGGGAGGATGTGGGAGTTAAGGGAAAGGGAAGAGAGGAGATGGGGGAGGGTAGGACAGGTGGGGAAAGGTGGTGGGCTGGTGCGGCTTAGCAATAGCGCGGGACGTAAAACGCGCTGCTGATAAGAAACTAGCAGCAACATGCTTTCCACACAAGCGCTACTGCTAATTGGGACCAACAGTGTGCCCAATTTAAAAATTAGCAGCAGCGACCTCAGAAAAAGCGCGCTGCTACTACAGCTTTAGCAGTAGCGCAGGTCGCGACAATGCGCTGTTGCTAAATGTAGGTTGGTGGACACTATCGGTCAATATTTGTAGCAGCACGGGTTGCTCCAAGCGCGCTACTGCTAACGCCGTGTCAGTAGCGAGTTTTGCACGCACGAGCTACTGCTAATTAGCAGTAGCGCCTCTTTTTGAGCCGCGTTGCTGCTAAGATTCTGTGTATAAGGTTTTCCCTAGTAGTGCAGTTTTGAACCCGAAGGTATGCTTATATTCAAGCCGTCCGATATCTGGATAGAAGAGATTCCTCGTTCCACGGGAAGAAGTATTCCCAACTCCGTGGAATATTCTTGGTACTCGATATCGGAATAACATCTCCAGCAAGGATCAGTATCGAGAATGACACGTTTGACAGTAATGATAATCTTTTAGACCTCAGCTAAGCCAGCAGATGTGAAGGACAATTTGAGACAGTATGAACTGGAACATATGAGGTAACCCCTGTCAGAATGTGATATACGGTGAAGCAAACCACCCCAGATTGTCACGCCCAAGATGCGACCCAATCCTAAAGGAACTCGAAGGTCCCACCAAGGATAGAAGCGCATCTTGAAGAAGCTTTTGCAAGGTGGATATCATTACATCAACATTACATAATATTGGGGATACATACAAAAGGCATACAATGCCACATGAATACAACAATACAACATACAAGAACAACATCCGACTACGGATGAATCAAAAACAGAAACTCAAACAATATCCACCCTGCTAGCCCAGGCTGCCGACCTGGAACCTATCCCCTGATCAAAGAAGAAGCAGAAGACGAAACTCCAAAACAAGCAAGCATCGCTCTCGCGTCAAGATCATCGCATAACCTGTACCTGCAACTGTTGTTGTAGTAATCTGTGAGCCACGAGGACTCAGCAATCCCATTACCATGGTTATCAAGACTAGCAAAGCTTAATGGGTAAGGAAGGGGTAAAGTGGTGAGGTTGCAGCAGCGACTAAGCATGATATGGTGGCTAACATACGCAAATGAGAGCGAGAAGAGAAACAAGCGGAACGGTCGTGAAGCTAGCAATGATCAAGAGGTGATCCTGAACTCCTACTTACGTCAAACATAACCCAAAGACCGTGTCCACTTCCGGACTCCACGAGAAGAGACCATCACGGCTACACACACGTTGATGTGTTTTAATTCGGATCTGGTGTCAAGTTATCTACAACCGGACATTAACAAATTCCCATCTGCCACATAACCGCGGGCACGGCTCTCGAAAGTTTATACCCTGCGGGGTGTCCCAACAGCCCATGACAAGCTCTCGCGATCAACGAAGGAATAGACCTTCTCCGGAAGACCCGATCGATCTCGAATTCCGGTTTACAAGAGATTTCGACAATGGTAAAACAAGACCAGCAAAGCCGCCCGATCTTGAACAATCCCGATAGGAGCTGCACATATCTCGTTCTCGAGGCAACAGCGGATGAGACTAGCTACTGAGTAAAACCAGACTTGAGTTTCCCGAGGTGGCCCATGGCTCGGTTCGGACCAACACTTAGACAAGCACTGGCCCGGGGGGGGGGCTAAAATAAAGATGACCCTCGGGTTGGCCGACCCAAGGGAAGGGAATAGGTGGTGGTGAGGCAAATGGTAAAACCAAGGTTGGGCCTTGCTGGACAAGTTTTATTCAAAGCGAACTGTCAGGGGGGTCCCATAAATCACCCGACCGCATTAGGAACGCAAAATCCGGGAACATAACACCGGTATGACGGAAAGTAGGGTGGCAAGAGTTGAGCAAAACACCAAGCATAAGGCCGAGCCTTCCACCCTTTACCAAGTATATAGATGCATTAATAATATAAGAGATATTGTGATATCCCAACCAAAATCCTGTCCACCATGGAGAAATCTTCAACTTCACCTGCAACTAGCAACGCTATAAGAGGGGCTGAGCAAAAGCGGTAACATAGCCAAACAACGGTTTGCATAGGAAAGGTGTCAAAAGTTAGAGGTTCATGGCAATATGGGATGGCTTGATAAACAGGTAATAGGTAGCGCAGCATAGCGATAGAACGATGCAACTAGCATAGCAATGATAGTAGTGAGATTCAGGGTAGCGGTCATCTTGCCTGGAATCCCGCAAGGAAGAAGAACGAGTCCATGAAGAAGACGAAAGGATGAAGCCGAACCAACCGTAGACGAACGAATCCTCACGATCGCAACGAAACGGGAACTATCGAGAAGAAGCACACAACATGGTAAACACACCACACATAGACAAGACATGATGCACAACAAGCATGATGCATGACAAAGCTACATGAAGCTACTCATGGCAAGAGATGATGCAAACAAGAACAACGCATCAAGGCAAGTTTAAATGAGGCCGGGAACAACATATAACAATTCCGGTAAGTCCTCATATGCAAATTTCGAAATTGGTCCAGAACTGAATAAACCTTATGTTCAAGTTGTTAAACAGCAAGTTAAGATGCACCAAGATGAACTACACGAAATTCTAGTCAAGTTACATATAAAGTTCATTAGATTCGGAGCTACGGCCTAGAAGATATGAGCACAACAAGTTAAACATGGCATTGATGCAAAATGCATGCAAACATCAAGCAAACACACCAAAACAAGGATGCAACATGATAATATGAAACTGCATGCAAAAACAAGCAAGTTTCATATAGAGCACACTCAAAACGGAGCAACGGTTCAACACATGCACTCTATACAAGTCATGACAACAATCTGTCCAAAACAGCAACTAGGCATATTGCAAGCATCAAAACAATAAGCTACAGCACCCCAACATAATAACAAAAGGCATGGGCATGAAGTACAGGTAAAGCATAACAAAACATGAACACTGAGCTATCTCCAGAAAAGACTAGAACATGCTCAAAAGGACATGGGAAGATTGCAAATAATAACAGTTTCAGACTTTAGCAGAAATAACATCAAGTTGCAATGTTTAGAGCTATCAAACGACATGTTACAGAAACTTATCATGACAAAAAAAGGCATGGCATGAATCTACTAAAAGCATAGATCAAAAGTCCCTTACTGACCATGAGCCAAAAAGGCATAGAAAATATGATGGCACCCATGTAAACATAGCAAGTTATATTACAGATTCATACACGGCAGAAACAACAATAAGTAGGCATGTTGGTGAGCTTGAACCACTCACCACAGAGCAATACATGGCATGGCAAGGCAACCAACAGAAAGAAGGCATGTTTATGAAGCTAAGCATGGCAAGAGCAAGGTCATAGGGTGCATGGATCACTAGGAAACAATCATGGAAACATTAAACTTCATGTTAACAGGTTGACAGCAACATTTTCAAGCAAATTTGGAGCAAGATATGAACAACCTACAGCAAGCTATAAATGCAAACAAGGGCATGAATGGATAGATAATAACATGTAGATCAAAACATGTTTATAGAGCATCTCCAGATTATGCACGAAATGACTAGTAGAAGCATGTTAACATAGCAACAAAATATAACAGAATCTGTCAGGAAAACAATAACAACAACTACCCTACTTAGCAAGCTCGATTCACTCACCACAAGTCATTACATGACAAGCTAAGCATAGCATCATCAAGAAGACATGTTTGTGAAACAAACCAAGGCAAGAACAAGTCCATAGCATGCAAGGATCAACTATAGCAAGCTTGGCCATATTGAATAACATGTAAACAATCTGCCAGGAAACATTTCGAAGAAAAAAGTAGAGCAATCAAATGACATGCTAGACTACTCCATAATTGCAAACAAGGGCATGAATGGATATACTATAACCATATGTTCAAAACACCCTTATTGAAGCATCTCAAAATATGCATGGATCTCTCTGTAGCATCAAGTTTACATGGCATCAAAATAACAGCAGAACAGGGACCAAAATCAGCAATATCACGAAGCCTAGTTTGCATGCTTGTGCTAGTCACCACATTGATCACAAAAATACATGGCATACACCCCTGGAAAGATGGCATGGAATAGATCAACATACATGTAGAGCTCATACTCATAGGATGCACACATCAATTAGGGCAAAAATGATAAATGAGCAAGTTATAACAGTTTCAGCAGATTAACATCAACATGCACTCTTCCAACAGCATTTCGGGCATCAAGATGAGCTCAAATGAAAATGATGCAATGGAATGAAATAAAGTACTCGTTGAGACGAACAATTTGACATATTACACGCACGAAACGGAGCTACGGATGCAGAGATGCAGCAGGTCAAACATGGCATGATTATGCAATAATTATATGACTTGGCGTTTTCGGGGGTCAACCTGAGGATGCACGGATTACGAGGATCGCCGGAGTTCATGCCGGAGACGGGGCCGGAGGGGTCGGGGACGGCTGGGGAGGTGGCCCCGGAGGTCGGGGACGGCGGGCGGCACGGAGGCGCCGGATTGGCCGGAGGCTGGCGGATCCGGAGCGGAGGCAGCCTGCGCGCCTTGGCAGCAGCGTCGAGGCTCGTGGCGCGGGCTTGCCTGACGACGGCAATGGCCTGGCCGGAGGCGAGGCGCGCGTACACCGATGGCGAGCGAGCGGCGCGCGATGGCGAGGGAGTCCATGTGGCGGCGAGGCGCGGCGAGGCGGCGGGTCCGACGCCGGGCGGCGGGCGCGCCGCAATGGCGGCGGGCGGCACCGGCGAGGACAATGCGGCGGCGGCGGCGGCGGGGCGGGCGCACGGCGCGGACGCGCTGAGGCCCGGTTCAGCGAACGCGGATGGCGAAGTGGCGACGTGGCGGCGGCGGTTGGTCCGGCGACGGCGGCGATGACATGTAGCGCGCCGATTGGCTGCAGCGACGTGGCGGCGGGCGGTGGACATGTCCGGCGCGGCGCGGACATGTCCGGCGGCTGCGAGTGAGAGGACTAGGGTTTGATCTGCGCGGAAATTCCGGGAGGGACACATATTTATAGGTAGAGGGAGCTAGGAGAGTCCAAATGAGGAGCGGTTTTCGGCCACGCGATCGTGATTGAACGGCCGAGAGCATGGAGGGGAGTTAGATGGGTTTTGGGCCACTTTGGAAGGTGTGTTGGGCTGCAAACAAAAGAGGCCTTTGCGGTTACCCGGTTAACCGTTGGAGTACCAAACGACCTCCAAATGACACGAAACTTGACAGGCGGTCTACCGGTGCTATACCAAGGCCGCTTGGCAAACCTCGGGCCATTCCGGGAAAGTTTAATACCTGCTCACAACAGAAGACAAAAGGGGAACGCCGGATGACATAGGAGTGCCGGATTGCAAAACGGACAACGGGGAAAATGCTCGGATGCATGAAACGAACACGTATGCAAAATGAAATGCACAAGATGACATGATATGAAATGCAGATGATGACATGGCAAAGTGCAACACGCAAGCAATTGACATGGCAACGACGGCGAATAACTGACAAACACCTGGCGCATCGAATCCGGGGCGTTACACAGATCAAGGCAGTCAGTCAGATCCAATTCAGTGGGATTATTATATGAGAATGAATAAAAGAAACCCGAGTTGGAAACGGTTTCTTAAAGTCAGAAAAATTATTTATTCCTGGGCAACCAAATCTCGAGGACGAGATTTCTTTAAGGGGGGAAGGTTTGTGACACCCTGGATTTTGCCCTTTTCTTTTTCCGATGATTTCCTTGGAGTTATTGATTTGAATTGCTTTTCTGTGGCTATGTGGTTCCAAAAACTTGGGAAGATCATGTCTTCCTAGGTTTTATAGTGGCTCGTCATCCTCATTATCATCCCTAGACCCTGTCATTTTCATCCCACTTGATGTCTTCTTGTCCAAAAAAATCTCCAAAAAGTTTCGCTGCGTTTGGACTCCGTTTGGTATTTATTTTCTGTGATGTAAAAAACAAGCAAAAAATGGCAACTAGCACTAGGCACTGTGTCAATAGGTTAGTCCCAAAAAATGATATAAATTTGTTATAAAATGATTGTAAAACATCCAATAATGATAATATAACAGCATGGAACAATAAAAAAGTATAGATACGTTGGAGACGTATCACACACCAGCCCATCAGGTGCTGGTGCGCCCTCTTTGGGGGCCGGCCCTATGGGGAGGAAAAGGAAAGGGAGGAGGAAAGGAAAGTGTGGAGTTGGACTCCCCCTTTGTCGTGGAATAGTCACGTCACATGTCCTCGTGAAAGGACTTAGTTGTGGAGCCATCGCAACTAGGAAGCTTGAAGGGGTTAAATCGAGACAAGAGACACGAGAGGGTTTATACTAGTTCGGCCCCTTACGGTGAAGGTAAGGCCTATGTCTAGTTGGAATGGTATTGATGTTTCGATGACCAGGGAGCGAGATATGCTATGCCCGGCTCTCGATGAGTTGTTTCTTACCCTAAGCCGCCAGCAGGTCGTCCCCTTATATACACGGGTTGACGCCCTGTGGCTTACAGAGTCCCGGCCAGCTTATAAACAGAGTCCGGCTCGGTGACTAGCTAAATCTACCTTATGTTACAAGTCTTGCCATCATGGCGGTTTACTACAATGGGCTTAAGCCACCCGTGGGCCTTAAGCTCTTTATTGAACCGCCATCTTCATGCTTGGTCTTGGGCTTCCTCTGATGAATACTCTTTGCGTAACCCGGCCCCTCCTGGGCAGCTTACACAAATAGTCATATCCCCAACATTAGGCCCCAGATTGATTTGAACCTGTTCATGTCAATCTAAAAAATATTTTTAAAGAATTAAATCTTTAGTCTTCTGACTATATAGAAGGTTTTTGTTAAACCGTCATGACGTCATCTCCTGGATCCGTCTTAACTTGGCGTGACGTCATTCTTTCCTTTAACTCATTTTTTATTCCACCGAATCCTTCAACGGATCTCTTCTTTACTAACTACTCCAAAAATCGAGGCGTCGGGGCCGCTGGATAATAATTGTTATCTCCTCGTTTCCGGCGCCGTCTCAGTCATCTTCCCGTTATAAATAGCCATGACTTGGGTCTTTTCCTTTTTACCCTTTCAGTCGGCTTCTTCCTCTCCTCTCTGCCGCTCAAGCTCCGCCGGCGTCACCCTCGACCTCCTCGTCTTCATCGACTCAGGCCGCTGCATCGACCTGACTTTTGACCAGAGATCGATGGTGGGCCTCCGCAGTGCATCTTCATCCGTGAGTTCCTTTCTTCTCTTTTCTTAGTTCTATCTTGATGCTCTTCCAAGTTCGTCGGGTTCATCACCGCCCCATGCAAACCCTCGCTAGTTCGCACTTCCACAACTTGTTTAGATCATAAAAACTGTGCAGAACTGCTGCGGTAGTTGTTTGCGTTGATCTTGTATAGAAATAGATCTCATTTTTCTTGTTTCGAAACCTCCTTTGAATGCATGAACTTCTCTGCCCTGTTTTTAGGTCTAGAAATTTTCTCCTTTAGAACAATAGCTTGATCCATAATAAAGGTTGTTGTCCGTGAAAACTTGTTTCCATCACCCGGAAAGCTTCTTCTGAAAAACTTACTTTATCACCACTATCTAGGTGTCCGGTTTAAAAATCCTTGAATGACTGTTGATCCTGATAGAGGATTAAACTTTACTGCACAATCACCCTTATATCATTAGGCCCCTTGCTTAAGCCGCTATTTTAAATAAATTTGAACATTTCTCCCGGGTTAAATGTGAACCGGAACTTTCTTACTTTGTCGTAAGCCACTTCTGTTATGGCTCCTAAGGCGGCCAAGGCCCCTGTGACTTGCAACTGGGTTCCATCCACAGTCACCAAAAGCAAACTTGCCGAGTTTGTAACGTCCGGCCATCTGCCGAAAAAGGAGGTCATGTCCTATCGTGCCCCTCACCCGTCTGAAGAGATACCTCAACCCAAAGAAGGCGAGGTAGTAGTTTTCACAGACCATATGAACAGGGGATTTGCCCCTCCCGGCTCAAAATTCTTCACGGAAGTTCTGGATTTCTTTGACCTGAGGCCTCAAGACATTGGACCCAATTCCGTGTCCAATCTGTGTAATTTCCAAGTCTTCTGCGAGGTATACTTAGGAGAGGAACCAAGTCTGCTGCTGTTCAGAGAGCTTTTTTACTTGAACCGGCAGAATGAGCGCGCCAACGGGCCTAGTCTTGAGCTTGGCGGCATCTCAATCCAGCGGCGGAGAGACTGCCTTTTTCCTTACGCTGAGCTGTCGAGTCACCCAAAAGACTGGAACCAGACGTGGTTCTACTGTCAGGACACCTCTCCGGCTAATGAGAAGCCTCTGCCCCGCTTTCGTGCCCTGCGTCTTGAGTCCAATCATCATCTGGCGGACAAGTTAACTGCTGTTGAGCGCCTGCCTCTTAACCCCACCATCAGAAAGATCAAGGCCCTTTTAGGCAATGGGTTAACTGGCATTGATTTGGTCCGGGTCTGGGTCACCTGGCGGATACTACCATTAAGCCGCCGCTCCGGCTTAATGTGTACTTACACAGGCGAAAAGGACGACTCAATGCGTCATATTCCTGAGGACTTATCAGATGATGTGGTAGATGCTACAGTCCAATTGCTATTGAAGGAGGGCACTGTAACCAGTAATACTTTCAGTTTTCTTCCCTTCTGCAAGAAGAATCCGGCTCCTGCAGTAAGTTACTAGTCTTCACAAATACTCTTTAATATGTTACCTTCTTGTACTTATGATTCTTTGTCTTTTTTCACAGGCCAATGACAACTTCTGGAAGGTCAAGTATGACCATGAGGCTGCAAAACTGTCCCGGGCAGCCAAGAAGACCGAAAGGAAAACCGCCAGGACGGGTACCTCTAAAAGAAGAAACCCAGCGCCTCTGATATGCTTAAATTGGACGACTCTTCTTCAGATGAGGAAGAGGTAATATTTTCGATTTTCTTTAACTCCTTTGCCGTTACCTTACTGACATTTGATCCTTTCAGGAGGATACTGGGAATAGTCAAGCAGCTGGCGAAGAGGTAACTATAATTTCCTCCGACTCAGAGCCTTTGCCAACACAAAGAATCCGAAGGGTGACCCGGAAAGTAAGGTTTTCACACCCTCTCGCTTACCAAGATCCTCAATTTCTTTTGAAGCAACAGCAGCTTGAGAACCGGCGGCAGACTCGGGCCAACCAGGACGCAGAGCTTTCCTCTGGCTTACCCGATGTGACCAGGAAGCGTCGGACCGAGGTTATCTCCGACTGACGTTTTATTTTATCCTTGATAGGTTTGATTCGCCAACCTATCAATTCATCTGACTCCAACTATCAGGATACCTCCCCTTCTTCTGATGAGTCGATGCAATCGAACATGCCGGCTTTCAAAACGGCTCCCGGGTAATATAACCTTTCTTACTTTGAGGTTATCCATACTTATACTTTGATACTTATCTTTTCACTTTGTTTGACAGCTTGCAAGTAAAGCCCAGCAAGAGGGCAAAGAAAAATAAGCCGTCCCAAGACCCGGTGGTTACTGAACCGGTGCTTGACTCATCCGTTCCAGACAGCTCCACTCATCAGCCACCGCCTGAACCGGCTTCTGACATTCCGGAGCCAACTTCTGACCCGCCTGCAGAGGACGTGATTCACAACTCAGATGACCCGGAAATCCCTAGTCCGGCCAAGACGGCTGACCCGGAAGTTGAAATTGTGAAGAGACAGTATGTTGAACCGGGCCGGCCTACTGCCCTTGCTCAATGCACCACCAAGGAAGAGTTTGCCCAGCGCCGGAAGTCCAAACAAGACATCACTGATTACTCTCACCTAAGTATTGGTGATATAGTCTCGGGCTATCTGAACCAAGTACACAGTAGTCGTGACCTGGAAATTGACATGGTGAAGCAAATACAGCATAAATCTGAGCTAACATTTAAGCTTTCGCTTTGAATCTTACTTACTGTACCAGCCGCCAAGTCTATTGCTTATGAATGAATATGCTATAGACTTAATAATCTGCTAGCTATTAGTTTTGTCCGGTTTAATTTAAATATGTTTAACCCGGAGATAACATGAACCTTTAAATTTGGGTTACATTAGCCCCCAAGTGTCAAGTACCTTTACTTGTAAAGTGCTTGAGACTTAATATGTGTGACTTGGTAAAATAGACTAAAAATTCTTTAAACATACATTAGCCCCCAAGTGCCAAGTATCTTTACTTGTAAAATACTTGGGACTTAAATGTTATCTTACCAAGATTCTTACCATAACCTGATGTCAATGCAGGCCACCGTAAGTCAATTTGAGGCGGAGATTGCTGATTTGAAGAGCCAGTTGAAAACCCAAGAGCTCGAAGCTCAAAAAGCCAATTCCAAGTTTGAATTCAGTGTCTCTGTACAAGGGAAGCTGAATAAAAATTTTGAATCAGAAAAGAAGGCTTGGGTTGATGAGAGGTCTTCACTGGTGACCCGGGTAGAAACAGCGGAGGCATCTCTTGCCGAGGCAACAAATGAGTTGTCCCACTTAAAGCGGCACATATCCTAAATGGTCTCAGCTATCTTTGGTAAGCCACTCATAAATATTGTAATCCTTCAAGAGTTATTGTAATAGTTGCCTCCGGCTTACTGTTATACCTGTGAAAATGCAGGCCCCAGGAGTACCAATCTGAAGGAAAATATGCTTGTCAAGCTTAAGGCAGTGTACACCTTGGTAGAGCAGCTGTACTCCGGGTCACAGTGTGCGTTGACCGCTGTGGCTTTATCAAATACCTCTCTCCGGCTCCTGCAAGACGTGTTGAGACATCCGTCGGTGCTGCCTCAACGCATTCAAGACTTAAGGCGGGCATCTGCGAGAGCCGGAGCCGTGGCTGCGTTGAGTCGGGCAAAAGCATGGGTGCCAGAGCTTGACCTTGCTGACCTCTCTCTTGGATATCCAAGTCTTAAGGAGGACGACACTGCTTTTGGCGAACAGGACTTCACTGCTTGTGTTAAAGTCATATGCCCTCTGGCGACTCTCATTGGGGAGGATACTGATCTCACTAAGTATTCGCCGGGTTTTGATAGTGAGAACCGGAGAATCCCAAATGTCCCATATGACCAAGTCAGCCCGCTCCCTCCAACGCGTAAGCATACCTTTGCCCCTGAAGTGGACCCGCTAGTTTAATAGATGATGAAGCTTAATTTGAAGCTTTGAGTGGCATTGACTGGGCCTCGTCCACCTTCCAGGACACAATAACCGAACGAGAGGCGGGGAAGGATAACCCGGAGTCATCAAGCCAGCCGGAGGAATGAGCCGCCAGCCGGGTTATAACTTGGCAAAGAACAATGCCTCACTTATTCAGACTCGGGGAGTCTTGTAATAGGATAGAAAACCTCCTTAATGCCTGTCATGCTTTATGGTACTTATTGCTTTTGTTAAGCCGCCAGTACTAATATTCATCTTGCTTATGTGAATCAAGTGTTTCCTTGATCCTTCACCTTGCTCCGTTTTAACCTGCACGTAAAACAGGCAAGGCTTTCCTGGACGATTCACTACACCAGCAGGTTATAGAATATTGATAACCCGGACATGATCAAAAATCATATGTATAAGCCGGTTCATGATTAGTTAAAACATAATCAGAACAGCATACCTGCGACCCTTTTAATAACCTCCCCGGCTCATATAAGTTTTTACCTGGCACTTGTTAGAACCTGAAGTAACTAATATAACACTGGAAAGATCAAGAACCATCTCCTCAAGAAGGTTTCAATGATAGTGAAAATAATCATACTTGCAAATGTTCAAAGGCTCCTGATTCGAATACGATCAGAAAACCGTTCTAAAGGGGTTAAGCTAAGATTCGGATACGATCATATAGCCCCCCACTACTAGGGAAAAGGCTAGCAGCAGCGCAGGTTTTCAGGCTAGCAACAGCGCGGGTGGCCGCGCTACTAATAAGGCGCTCTGACTAACTCATGGTAGTAGCGCGCCCCAACCAGCGCTACTCTTGTTGAGCGATATCAGCGAGTGCTTTTTAGGACGCGCTACTATTAACTAGCTGTAGCGATTTCTTCATCCCACGCCATGCTATATCTTTCATCATTTTCCCTTTCGGTTCTCCTTTCGGATGCTAGAAACTAGGTATTATCTTTCATCAAATTCATAAACCATTACTAGATGCGGTAGTACTCGTTTCAAATTACTGTCGTGGTTTTAGTTCAAACCACGACGAGTAATTTGGAAACGAAGGGAGTACTAAGATAACAATTTCATGCATAGCCAAACATGCATCCTCAAGCAGTACATGGTCATATCAACGACCATCATCATATGTAGTTCTAGATGATATCGACGACGATCATCATATGTAGTTCTAGATGATATAGCCACACACACATATGTAGTTCTAGATGATATAGCCACACACACATATGTAGTTCTAGATGATATCAAAGACAATCATCATCCTCAAGCACAGGCGGTTGGTGTTCTGATAGTAATTAGGATGGCCTGTCCAACACGAAGATTCTTGCCATCGAGGAATTTCTTCCACCCAACCGAGCTTAAGTGTGCGACCGTCCGTGTCCACGCTGTAAGTACAGGTTGTGACGGAGCCCCTTGCGGTAAGGCATAGTCCAGCTGAGCCTTCTTCATCGTGCTCGATACCATAACTCACAGATATGCTCTTTGCCAATTTCTGAATAAGAAAAACATATCAATTAATAAGCATGTGATCGAACTCTACACTAAAACATATATATCATCGACTAGATTCCACACAACATATCCATATCATTGGACTGTACACTAAGTAATTCACACTATTAATTTGCATTTGTAAGTATAACATACCATATCATGTCGATCAACCATGGTATTTGTCAAGCGGGTCACGAATGGCACCCGACAAAGTCAAGACGTGGCGGAATTATGTCCCACAGGTTGGACACCTCCTCCTCACTCAGCCTTGTTCTTTGAGCTATGATGGCTTCATGAAGTGGGTCCTCATCATCTTCATCGAGTGGGTCCTCATTATCTTCACCATCTTCATCATCTTCGTCATCTTCATCATCTTCCACGAGTTTGAGATAAATGACAGCTAGCTTGGGTCTTTCTCGCTCGGAAGTTGAAGCTGATCAACTCACCACCAAGAAGATGCATGCGGCGACAAACGGGCCCATCCATCTCCTCCAATCTGCGACATATAGCGTCCTTTCTCGACTTCCATAGTGTACAGCCCCAGGAGCCTCAAATGTCACAAAGTCTCTGTCGACTTGTTGAATTTCAACCTCACATTGCATGGGACGATCTGTGTAAACTAAGCAAAATGACACAATGCAGTAATGCCAACACTAAAAATAAAATAGTTATTACATTTCATCTCATTTCTTACCACCGCATGACTTAAAACTTCGGCCGAAGTAGATGCTTAACAGCTTGCCGGTTGCAAGGTCTGTGGCGCATCTTGACTTGCACAGTTGACATAGTGGTGGTGGTGGTGGCGCCATTCTTCCTAAAGCAATATGAGCAAAGGATTACTAAATCAACTAAATCAAAATGTTCCTAAGTCAACTAAATGAATTAGCCTACTAAATCAACTAAATCAAAATGTTCTAAGTCAACTAAATCAAAATATTCTAAGGCAACTAAATCAACTAGGCTACTAAATCAACTAAATCAAAATGTTCTAAGTCAACTAAATTAACTAAATGAATTAGCCTACTAAATCAACTAAATCAAAATGTTCTAAGTCAACTAAATCAACTAACCTACTAAGTCAACTAAATCAAAATATTCTAATGCAACTAAATCAACTAGCCTACTAAATCAACTAAATCAAAATGTTCTAAGTCAACTAAATTAACTAAATGAATTAGCCTACTAAATCAACTAAATCAAAATGTTCTAAGTCAACTAAATCAACTAACCTACTAAGTCAACTAAATCAAAATATTCTAATGCAACTAAATCAACTAGCCTACTAAATCAACTAAATCAAAATGTTCTAAGTCAACTAAATTAACTAAATGAATTAGCCTACTAAATCAACTAAATCAAAATGTTCTAAGTGAACTAAATCAACTAACCTACTAAGTCAACTAAATCAAAATATTCTAAGGCAACTAAATCAACTAGCCTACTAAATCAACTAAATCAAAATGTTCTAAGTCAACTAAATCAACTAAATCAAAATGTTCTAAGTCAACTAAATCAACTAGCCTACTAAGTCAACTAAATTATATCACCTAAATCAAAATGTTGCATATGAGCAGCAGGGAGAAGGAGGGCGACTCGAGGAGGGAGAAGAGAGTAGGATGGAGGAGGAAGGCGGAGCGCGGAGGAGCCGGCCGGCGCGGCCAGTTGAGGGAGGACGGAGGAGAGGAAGGCGGAGCGAGGAGGGGCCAGCCAGCGGCGAGTGGAGAGGGAGGACGGAGGAGGAGGCCGGTACCGAGTCCAGCAAGGAGGAGGAGGTGACGGCGCGTGGCGCAGACGGAGGAGTGGCAACGGGGGCGCGCGGCGCAGACGCGCGGAGGAGAGGGACGACGGCCGGGGGCGCGCGACGCAGAATTTGTGTGGCTGTGTGTGTGAGTGGATCCGAAGGGAGGAGATCAGGGAGATGGATGGCTTAGCAGATGGCGCTCTTGACAAAACGCGCTCTCAAGAAGCTATCTAGCAGCAGCGCTTTTCTCGGTAAAGCGCTACTGCTATATGTCAGCACGCAAAAATACACATTGATCATCAACGATCTTTTTGTGTACAATCTGATTCCTAAACAGGTGAGGACTCATATTGCAGCCACAAATTCTACACATAGAGTTCAATGAAGATCAAGTGCTTGTCAAAGTGTGAGAAGTAACATATTTAAGGTGGTATAAACTCTCTTCACGGAGCGAGGTGGGACTAAATTTTTGTAGGAAACTTAGCGATGGCGCTTATGCCGGAAATGCGCTGCTACTATGCTACATAGCGATGAGCGCGTCTCGTGTTAACGCGTTGCTGCTATAACTAGCCTCGGCGGCCTCGTAGAATTATAGCAGCAGCGCGTCTTTTGGTGGACGCGCTCTGCTATATTTGTATCAGCAGCGAGTTTGATGGCCAGCCTCTTCGCTAGTTAGCAGCAGTGAGTTATTTTGAGACGCGCTGCTGATAAGATTCTATGTATAGGCTTTTCCCTAGTAGTGCCCAGTGGCTTTGGCGATGTCGATCAAGTGGGTATGGACAGCTATGTTCTCTTTGGTTCGAATACGACCTATGTTTGAACAGGAAGCCCCCAAGTGAACATAAGAGTTGTTTAATGACGCTGATTCGAATACGATCCACGTCAGACCCAAAGGGGTTAAGATATGATTCAAATTTGATCAGGAACCCTCCAAGTGGGTTTGGCAATATGCCGATCAAGTGGGTATCGACAGCTATGTTCTCTTTGGTTCGAATACGACCTATGTTTGAATAGGAAGCCCCCAAGTGAACAAGGCTAGATTCAGATATGATCATAAGCCGGACCGAAGGGAAAGCCGGATTCAGATATGATCCACCCCCTATTGGCAGTGTCCATCACCTGATAAAGAAAACATGAAACATTCTTTATGGGAAAAAAGGACAAAGGTCCTGCTTTATTGCTTTATATAATATGTACATTATAGAAAGTATCTTAAGAAGTAACTTAAGTATATTAAGGCCGGAGATGAGCTATGTTCCACGGTCGGCGGGTCTCCTCCTCCGATTTAAATGAGTCCTTGCGCTCTCGAATATCGATGAGATAATATGACCCGTTGTGCAGATTCTTGCTGACAACAAAGGGTCCTTCCCAAGGTGGGGATAGCTTGTGCATATCAGACTGATCCTGGATGAGCCGGAGCACCAAGTCGCCTTCCTGAAAAGTTCTGCTTCTAACCCGGCGGCTGTGATAGCGGCGCGGGTCTTGCTGGTAAATCGCCGAGCGGGCTATTGCCAAGTCTCGCTCCTCGTCCAACAAGTCAAGTGCATCCTGACGAACCTTTTCGTTATCCGCCTCAACGTAAGCTGCCACCCGGGGTGAGTCGTGCCGGATCTCACTTGGCAGGACCGCCTCTGCTCCATAAACCATGAAGAAAGGTGTGTATCCCGTAGATCTGTTAGGCGTAGTGTTGATTCTCCATAACACGGAGGTTAACTCCTCCACCCAACAACCCGGAGTCCGTTGTAAAGGGACCAAGAGCCGGGGCTTGATACCTTTCAGGATCTCTTGATTAGCTCTCTCGGCTTGACCATTGGATTGAGGATGAGCAACAGCCAAAACATCAAGCCGGATATGTTCTCTTTGACAGAACTCTTCCATGGCACCCTTAGAGAGATTAGTGCCATTATTAGTTATGATGCTATGTGGAAAACCAAAACGAAAGATCACCTTTTTCATGAACTGAACTGTCGTGGCTGCATCACATTTACTGACCGGCTCTGCCTCAACCCACTTGGTAAACTTATCCACTACCACTAGTAGATGTGTCTTTTTCTCCTTAGACCTTTTGAAAGGTCCAACCATGTCAAGCCCCCAGACTGCAAACGACCAAGTAATTGGGATCATCCGCAACTCTTGAGCCGGCACATGAGCTCATCGTGAGAACTTTTGACACCCATCACATTTACTGACCAGATCCTCCGCATCAGCATGAGCCGTCAACCAATAGAAGGCATGACGAAAAGCCTTGGCTACGAGGGACGTACATCGCGCAGAGCCGGCACCAGGCAAGGGACTCCGCCGGTTCTATTGGCTACTCTCGCCTCAACAGACGTCATTGGATACTCCGGGTGATCATTCTCCTGACGTACTTGGTCCTGCGCCGGATTATAGCCCTCGGGCTGGTTATGTCGTTGGGCATTGCTTGACAAATCGTTCGACTCCATGCGTCTGTTGTAACTCGGGCTCCGGTTCTGGCGAGGTGGTGCTACCCAGGGCGGGGGAGTGGAATGAATCATGTCCCGGCTGTAAGAATAGGTCTCCTGCTAAGCCAGGGCTGTCTGGAGGAGCTCCCTGACCCTCTGGGTCTCCACCGCTGTCGGGTCATCTCCTTCCATAGGAAGAGCCGCTAAACGCGCTGAAGCTGCGATCAAGTTCTCCACGGGGTTGGAAAAGTGACCCGGTGGAATCGGCACATAACGCGGTGGCCGCATGCTCACGTGAGGCGGCACCATATCCCTAGGCTGAGCCGGTCCTCCTATTCCGGCTGTCATAAGCTGATCGGCATCTGGCGGGTTACTAGCACTAGTAGAAAAGGGGGCAATGGTCCAGGCCGGTCCAGCCCATTAGTCCCGGTTCAATCCAGAACCGGGACCAATGGGGGCATCGGACCCGGTTCGTGAGCCCCGGGGACCGGCCGGGCCACGTGGGCCATTGGTCCCGGTTCGTCTGGACCTTTTGGTCCCGGTTGGTGGGATGAACCGACCAATGATCCTCGCTCTGGCCCACAACCATTCGTCCCGGTTCGTGGCACGAACCAGGACCAAAAAATCCTTTAGTCCCGGTTTGTGCGACCAACCGGGACCAATGGTGGTGCCTATATATACCCCCAGGCAAGAGCAGAGCACACCGCTCTGCTTTTTTCGCCGAGGGGAGAGGGCTTGGTGGTGCTCTAGCTCACCTCATATGCACACAAGGTGTTCGATGGAATGCCCGAGCCACACTACTTAAGGTTTCTCCTCTCCAAGCTCGACCGCCAAGCTCCATTTTCCTCCATATTTGTCTAGCTTTAGCGGTCCGTCACGCCCATCCCGCCTTCAACGCCGCCGATCACCCGCACCGATCTCATCGGCGGCACCACCGTGGTGAGCCTCTTGTTCTTATCTTCTTTCCAAAGGAAAAATATTCTTGTTTGTATGTTTAGATAGATATATACTTGTATAATTTTCTTACTTTTATTATTGCATCTTATATAGTGCGATGGTTTTGGTATCCGCCCGTCGGCCCTCGTCCCGCCTATGATTCGGATGTGGTATATATTATCTTTTCATAACTATTGGTTCATTTATTATTTATGACAATTATGCCGACCAACGTGACATAGATTTTATTCATCTAGGAGGTTGTTGAACCGAAATTCCAACCGACCCTATTGTCGAGAGGTTAAATTTAGTTGAAGAAGAAAACAATTTGTTGAAGGAAAAATTAGAAAAATTGAGGAGGAGAAGATGATATTGGAGTTGCATGTTGCGGATGTCGTCGATGATCACAAGATCAAGATGGATGCAATGCGCTTGAAGATTAGAAAGATTAGAAAATATGCCATTCATACCGAGGCTTGGTATCATTATGTCGTTGGATCAGTTGTTACATTGGTTGCGATTATGATCGCATTTGTTTTCGCATTGAAATGTTTTACATAGTTTCAGTGTATGGTTTAATTAATTTAGATGCTCTGCAGAGCTTTATGTTGTTAGATGAGAACTATGTATGTACTTTGGTTTTAATGTGATGATGAACTTCTATTAATTTGGTCACTTAATTAATTATCTATTCATGATCTCTAATGATTTTTGACACACTTAATTATATATAATGCACACAGATGAACCGGCAATGGATGTACGGTTCAAGACACACCTCCGAGTACATTAAGGGCGTGCATAATTTTCTCGAAGTGGCTGAGGCAAACAAGCAGAATGGTTTTATGTGTTGTCCATGTCCTATATGTGGAATACGAAGTCTTACTCGACCGGAAAATCCTGCACCCACCGCTTTACAAGGGTTTCATGCCACACTATAATGTTTGGACGAGGCACGGAGAAATAGGGGTTATGATGGAAGACGGCGAAGAAGAAGAGTACGATGACAACTATGTGCCCCTGAATACGGTGATGCTCCGTAAGATCAAGAGGAACCGACGATGTGCACGATGATGCTGCAACGGAGAAGCTGCTGAAGATCAAGAGGAACCAGATGATGTGCCCGATGATGATGATCTCCGCCGGTCATTGTCGATGCAAGGACGCAATGCGAAAGTCAAAAGAGAAGATGAAGTTCGATCGCATGCTAGAGGACCACAAAAAGGGTTGTACCCCAATTGCGAAGATGGCAACACAAAGCTAGGTACCGTCTCGAATTGCTGCAGTGGAAGGCAGAGAATGTTGTGCTCGATAAAGGATTTGAGAAGCTACTTAAAATATTGAAGAAGAAGCTTCCAAAGGATAACGAATTGCCCGACAAGACATACGCAGCAAAGAAGGTCGATGCCCTCTAGGATTGGAGGTGCGGAAGATACATGCATGCCCTAATGATCGCATCCTCTACATGGTGCGTATAAGGATCTGAACGCATGCCCGTATCGCGTGCATTACGGTATAAGATCGACGAGATGACCACGGTGATGTTGACGGCGAGCCCCGTGAAGAGGGTTCTGCGAAGGTGATGTGGTATGCTCCTATAATACCACGGTTGAAACGTCTGTTCGTAAACGGAGAGCATGCCAAGTTGATGTGATGGCACAGTGAGGACCGTAAGAAAGACGGAAGTTGAGAGCACCCACGACGGGTCGCAGTGGAGAAAAATCGAGAGAAATACTGGGATGAGTTTGCAAGTGAGCCAAGGAACGATGGTTTGCTTTAAGCGCGGATGGCATTAATCCTTTCGGGAGCAGAGCAGCAATCACAGCACTGGCCCGTGACTCTATGTATGTATAACCTTCCTCCTTGGATGTGCATGAAGCGGAAGTTCATTATGATGCCGCTCATCCAAGGCCCTAAGCAACCCGCAATGACATTGATGTGTACCTAAGGCCATTAGTTGAAGAACTTTTACAGCTGTGGAATGGAAACGGTGTACGTCGTGGGATGAGCACAAACAGGAGGAATTTAACCTAAAGGCGTTGCTGTTCGTGACCATCAACGATTGGCCCGCTCAAGAAACCTTCGGGACAGACAAACAAGGGATACCACGCATGCACGCACCGCTTACTTGACACCGATAGTATATACCGCAAGCTGCGGGAAGAATGTGTACACAGGCCATCGCCGATTTCTTCCGACCAACCATCAATGTCGAAAGAAAGGCAAGCATTTCAAAGCGAGGCAGATCACGGAAGAAGCCCGCCATGCGTGCCGGTGATCACGTATTTGCTATGGTCAATGATTTACACGTAATCTTTGGAAAGGGTCCCGCGGACTAGTTGTTCCGAGTGACGCCGAGGGACACGCACCCATGTGGAAGAAGAAATCTATATTTTGGGACCTACCCTCTTTGAAAGACCTAGAGGTCCGCTCTTGATCGACGTGATGCACGGACGAAGAACCTTTGCGTGAACCTGCTAGGCTTCTTGGGCGTGTATGGGAAGACAAAAGATACAACTGAGGCACGAGAGGACCTGCAACGTTTGCACGAAAAAGACGGCATGCCTCCAAAGCAAGATGAAGGTCCCGCCACTATGCTCTTACCAAAGAAGAGAAGGAAATCTTCTTTGAATGCCTGCTTAGTATGAAGGTCCCGACCGCTTCTCGTCGAATATAAAAGGAATAATAAATATGGCAGAGAAAAGTTTCGAACCTAAAGTCTCATGACTGCCACGTGATTATGACGCAATCGCTTCGGTTGCATTGAGGGGCTTCTACCGAAAATGTCCGATTAGCCATTGTGAAGCTATGTGCATTCCTCAATGCAATATCTCGAAAGGTGATCGATCCGAAACCATACCAAGGCTAAGGAGTGATGTGGTGCAATGTCTTGTCGGTTTGAGCTGGTGTTCCCACCATCCTTCTTCAATATCATGACGCACGTTCTTGTTCATCTAGTTGACGAGATTGTCATTACGGGCCCGTATTTCTACACAATATGTACCCCTTTGAGAGGTTCATGGAGTCCTAAAGAAATATGTCCGTAATCGCGCTAGGCCGAAGGAAGCATCTCCATGGGCCATCAAACAGAGGATGTCATCGGGTTTTGTGTTGACTTCATTCTCGCCTTAAGAAGATAGGTCTCCCTAAATCGCGGTATGAGGGGAGACTGACCGAAAAGGCACGCTTGGAAAGGACTCAATAATATGCAGGGGCGGATATTCTTGGTCTCAAGCCCACTACACAGTTCTACGAACTCTACCTTGGTGACCCGATGTCGATGAACACAAGAACATCTGCGCTTCAAACACCCTTGAGCGGGCGACGATCGGATTATGTGAACACATCAGACTTTCAGCAGTTGGTTGGAAGCACGACGAGGTGACAAGACTGTTTGTGAGGAGCTGTACTTGTTATCCAGGGACCATCTTTGACCGTATTGATTTGGAAAGGATACGAGATAAATGGGAATACATTTTACACGATTGACCAAGATCAAAAGAGCACCAACCAAAACAGCGGTGTCGCTTTGATGCAACAACCGAGAGGGAAAGGACACATATTATGGTTACATAGTGGACATATGGGAACTTGACTACGGACATGATTTTAAGGTCCCTTTGTTTAAGTGCAAATGGGTCAATCTGTCGAGAGGCGGTGAGTAGACCCACAATGCGGAATGACAACAAGGATCTGAAAAATCTTGGGTACACCGACGAACCGCTCGTCCTAGCCAATGATGTGGCACAGGTTATCTATGTGAAGGACATGTCCATGAGACCGAGAAAGAGAAAAGATAAGGAAGCAAATACATCATACGATGAGCCAAAGCGCCACATAGTTCTTTTCAGAAAAGGGACATCGTGGGAGTGGAGGACAAGATGACATGTCTCAAGATTATGAAAAGTTTCATGAAATTCCTCCTTTAAAGTCAAGGCTGACCCAAAGATCCCGATAAACGATGAAGATTATCCATGGTTACGGCGCAATAAGCAAATGACACAAGCGAAGAAAAAGTGAAGACTTTCTCCGCAACTATTGTTCGCTTATGATACCATTATATTGTAACTCGATGAGTATGATACCATTTTTCGTTTTGTACATGCACATGCTATGTGTGGGTCAATTTATGATACCATGCCAACTTTCAACTTTTTCGAGTTCATTTGAAATGTCTTATGGTTCGCCCTCGTAATAATTAAAAATAGCAACAATAAGTATTTTGTTGTAAGTAGAAACAAAATAAATTAAATAAAGCAAGAAAGAAAACAAAAAAGTGTTTTCAAATTTGAAAATTAGTAATGGCACTAACAGAAAGTTTATAATTTTCCTAAAACTAGAAGCAAAAAGATTTAAAAATAGAGCAAAAACAAAAGAAAATAAATAATGCAGAAAACAAAACAAAAAAAACAACAATAAGTATTTTGTTGTAAGTAGAAACAAAATAAATTAAATAAAGCAAGAAAGAAAACAAAAAAAAGTGTTTTCAAATTTGAAAATTAGTAATGGCACTAACAGAAAGTTTATAATTTTCCTAAAACTAGAAGCAAAAAGATTTAAAAATAGAGCAAAAACAAAAGAAAATAAATAATGCAGAAAACAAAACAAAAAACAACAATAAGTATTTTGTTGTAAGTAGAAACAAAATAAATTAAATAAAGCAAGAAAGAAAACAAAAAAAGTGTTTTCAAATTTGAAAATTAGTAATGGCACTAACAGAAAGTTTATAATTTTCCTAAAACTAGAAGCAAAAAGATTTAAAAATAGAGCAAAAACAAAAGAAAATAAATAATGCAGAAAACAAAACAAAAAAACAACAATAAGTATTTTGTTGTAAGTAGAAACAAAATAAATTAAATAAAGCAAGAAAAAAAATGCCACCTACTGGGCCGCCACGGCCTGAATACGACTGGTATCCCTATTTCGGGCCAGGATTCAGGCCCGCAGAAGGCCCAGAAGGTCCAACAGACAACGAAGGAGCAAGTAGGCCCATAAGCCTGCAGTTCAAAGGAGTTCAAGAGGGAGCGGCAAGGGGCTTATAAACCACTGCGCCCTCTCAACTAGCGAGTGGGACTAAACTTTGGCCCCGACGCGGCAAGGCCTTTGGTCCCGTTGGAGGCACCAACCGACTAGCAGTTTAGTCGGTTGTAGCCACCAACCGACCATAGGCGCAGCTTCCCGCCTTTGGGCTGCCGAATTGAGGCTTTGGTCCCGGTTGGTGGCTCCAACCGGGACTAAAGGTGGCATTAGTCACGGTTGGTGCCACCAACCGACCAATCGCTTTGTATATAAGTGGCACTTTGCAGTTTTGCGCTTCATCGCCACATTGCCCCCGACGACGCCTTGAACGATCGACGCCGCCAGCTGCCCCGACGCCGCCCGCCCGCTCCGCGCTGCCGCCGCCGCCGCCGCCGTCGCCGTCCTCCCCGAGCCCGCGCTTCGCCGTCGCCGCCGCCAGCTCTGCCTTGTCGCCGCCAGGTCCGCCAGCGTCGCCGCCGCTCGCCCTCAGCCCCAGCGCCACCGTCACCGTCGCCGTCGCCGTCGCCTCAGCCTCCGCCATCACTGTGAGCCGCCACGCCGCCGCCAGGCTCTTTTTTTTCATTTTTATTATTTTAGTTTTTTTCTGTTCATATAATGCATATATATGTGTATGTGTATGTATATATGTTCATATATGTTATGTATATGTTTCATTTTATTAGTTTTTTTTTCTGTTCATATAATGCATATATGTGTATGTGTATGTATATGTTCATATATGTTATGTATATGTTTCATTTTATTAGTTTTTTTTCTGTTCATATAATGCATATATGTGTATGTGTATGTATATATGTTCATATATGTTATGTATATGTTTCATTTTATTAGTTTTTTTTCTGTTCATATATGTGTATGTATATATGCTCTCTGTTCATATGTGGCTATATATATGCAAAAGATAGATTTTAGAAAAGTTCGTTTTTTTTCTGTTCACAGATTTTTTTGTTGATATTAATTATTGTAGAATATGCAAATGTTAGTATATTCATATGAACAATGCATTAGGCAAAACCTTTGTTTTTTTGGAATTTTCTATTTGAACATTTTTTTAAAACAAGCAATACTAAAAGAATGAGAGGAAAAGGAAAATAAGAAGAGGAAGAAAGGAGAAAAGAGGAGAGGAAGAAGAGGAGAAATAAATAAGAAGAGGAAAAAGAAGAAAAAAGAGGAGAAGAAGAAAGGAATAGAGGAGAAAGGAGAAATTCTATTTTTCTTCTTCTCCTCTATTCCTTTCTTCTTCTCCTCTTTTTTTTCTTTTTACTTCTTCTTCTTCTTCCTTCTTCCTTCTTCCTCTTTCTTCCTTTTCCTTAATTATTTTCCTTTCTCGAGGGAGAAGAAGAAAAGAAGAGGAGAAGAAGAAAGAAAGGAAAGGAGAAAGAAGAAACTTAAACACGAGGGGTGGTACCGACACCCCCCCCCGATATGTATATGTATGTCGCGTCGTTGTCGATATAATTAACCCCTCTAGATACAACTGCAGCAGCCCCTCGGCCCTCTCGCTCGACCAAAACTCTCGAGGACACCCAAACCCTAGAGAGAAAACGATGTTGAATAATAATTGACATGTTGTCAATATTTGCGTAAACTATGGAGCACTCCCGAGACGAAGAAAGCGAAGCGATGTTGGAAATAATCGCAAATGGAAGTGATGATGTTACGTCATTTCTCATCGACACCGTTGGTCGATGGATGAAGAAGAGGGCTATGATTATGATGGCTTCACTCATTAATGCCGGTACAAGAGGAGGACTATGTTCATGATGGCTCCGGTGACACAATGGAGGTACAAGACGAAGGAGACCGTGCGAGCCGAGTCACCGAACCGAGTCCGCCAGGTATATATATATTAGTTAAGCCCGTCTTGACAAGTTAATTGATGCATCCATTGTTTTGGTATATGTACACATATTAAGTAATCGTCGTCTTTCTTCCTTATAATTTCTAGCCCTCCGGATCGAGCACAACTTCGCACGGAGACGAGGCCCAAGAAAAGTTGAGCTCGGATGAAAAGTTTGAGATCATAGAAATCGCGCCGACGGCGAACCGATTGAACCCAACCGACAAAGAAGGCATTTTCGCTCGGTCACGGGGTTCTTGTTAGGGACAGATCCCGATCAAGATCCAAAAATGGTATAAGCTGCTAAGGATGAAGACGCCGAGGTGTCTTATGTCAATGATATGCGTAAAGAAGATCTTTGGAATGAGCTGAAGGCAAATTTCACCCTACCGCCAGAGGAGGATCCGGAGAAGCCGTTAAAGAGCAATTAATCAAGTCTTGTGCTCTTAAGAAGATGGCTGGCCTAATGAGGAGGTGGAGGAAAGAGCTGAACCAGTTTGTCAAGAAAAAGAGACACCAGAATTCATCGGCAAATATGAGAAGATCAAAGATCATCGCCCGCATTTGTGGCCCACATGACATCGGAAAAGAGTAAGAAGATGTCGGAGACAAACAAGAAAAATGCTGCGAAGAAGACGCTTCACCATCGCACGGGTCGTGGCTACCTCAAAGCCCGCCTAAGTGGTCCAAGGCTGAGCATGATCTGCTTGAAAAGGGATCAAACCGAGACGATCGCGCCGCATCCGTTGCGGACTTGGTTCTTCGGGCTGGCGGAACCTTGGACCCTATAACAGGCGAAGTCGGTGGGCGAACGAGCAACGCAAACACCACCAAGAAACTTCGACAATATATTGATGCTGCGCAATGAGGGACGTTCCTTCCAAACAGGAGAAGGACGAGCTCACAATGGCCCTTGGGAATCCCGAGCACCTCGGACGGACACGAGGCACGCCAGGCTCGCTTCCGTGGAAGGTTGGTTTTCCGGACGCAGGGGTTACAAAACCCACGAGAGGAGGAAGAAAGTGGAGCATGACCAAATGCAGGCGCTGCTTGGAAGGGTAATGGGGCTAGAGGATCGAGAAGAGGAACGAAGCGGCAGATCGCAACAAACGACATGCGAAGCTTCCCGGTTACCCCGCCATCTCAGCGCAAGCAGCGTTGCTTCCACCGAGCTGCTTCAGCGGAGCATGTCTTGACGGCTCTGCCAGCTATCCGTGGATGGTATCACGGAGTCTCAAAATTGCCACATTATGGCGCGATGCATGAATTTGAAGGTCAAGGCGGCTGTTGGCCAAGTTTATCCTAGTGGACCCGCACAACTTATCACCGCCACCAATTCCGTATGATTTGCTAAGGTGATGGTGGATGAAATAACGGAGGGATTTGAGGACCTCGAGCTTGAGCACCCTACCGATGAAGGGGAGACTAGGCTGGGTTCTCGCTCAAGACTCCATGCCTATGGCGGAAGGAGCTCATCGACCTTCTGAATCTGACGCCTCCGCCTCCTCCTCCTCATCCGGCGAGTCAGGCACTCCGCCTCCTCCACCGCCTCCTCCTCCGAGAGTGACGATCGAGGCACGCATGGCGGCACTCCGCCTCCTCCACCGCCTCCTCCTCCGGCGAGTGAAGATCAGGGCACGCGTGGCGGCACTCCGCCTCGCCAGCAAGGGCGGAAGAGACCCGCCCCCGCCCCGGCTGCTCCGATGCGTCGTAGTCCTTCTCCTCCGCCTCGTAAGCAAGCACGAAGGAAGACAGACGCCGCAGCCGCTCCGTCTGCTCCGGCGTCTAGCAGCACAAGAAGAGAGAGGCAATACAGATACGGTCCACCTCTAAAGCCTGTAGAGAAGTTACCGTATGAGAGGAGCAAGGAGGAAAACGATACAATCGTGCAGACCCAAGTGAAGGAGTTCTTTGAAGGGGTTAAAGCAAAGATACATCCACCTCCGGAGGAGAAGGTCGATCCGGTGAAAGCAAAGCGCACTCTCAATGCCCTGAGGAAACCACCAAAGTCTCCGCCGAGAACCAACTATGAGCGACATGAATGTACATATCTCCAAGCCAAGCGGTCGGGAACTACTATCACTGATAAAAGGTTAAAAGAACAACGGGCAAAGGGGAAAAAAATTGCCCAGCTCGGCGAACAAGCACAACAATCGTGCCCCCCGCTGAATGTGTCTAATCCTCCGGGGACGGTGGCCGGTTATGGCAATCTTGAAGATTACCTGCCTGACGATGCACTTCCTGATTTCATGGAGGTGGACTTATTCAGATACGAGTACGGGAAGCCTCTCGTCAAAGATGAAAAGTCTCTGACAACAATGATGCTAAGATTCCACAGTTGGTACATGAAAACCTGCAGAGTCCGAGGGGACGAACACTTTGTATCTGAATATTAAAGAGGAGCACGACCTCGCTTCAAATGATCTGTTGTCTATTCCATTTGAGGAGTTCTTCGAGTTCTTCAATCAAAAGGCCCTCGATAAATTAATGGTCTTTTGCTACTGCTGTAAGTACTATTTCGTCATTAGTCTTTATATATAGCTCGGCTCTTTCATTGCATGTATTTATAATTAATTATCCTCAATATATTATGCAGATTGAAGATCGTCGAGTGCAAAAAAAATGAAATCTATGATATTGGGTTCATTAACACAAATATCATAGATGTTTTTCTGGTTGAAAAGCACGCCGAAGAGGCCGAGGACAACTTGCTACAATCATTGATCAAAAATCAAAACAAAGATACCATACTCTTTCCTTACCACGGCCCGTGAGTGTTACTGTCGTGTGCATATTCGGTTTTCCTTATTACTCGAGCGAGGTTAATGTAATTGATGAGTTATGCTTGCGTGTAGGTACCACTATATTCTTCTGGAGATTAAGCTTGAGCGTGGACTAGTAACCGCCTTAGACTCGAGACGGAAAGATCCCAAAGACCTATGCGGACATGACTGAAATGCTCAAAGAAGTAAGTTCAATCGATCATTATCGCACCATATCGGCAACTTTTGTTCATTTCTTGATATCTCAAGTAATAACAAATATTTTCTTTGTCTTGCAGGGTTTGGAAACAGTTCACCGCACAAGCTCCGGATCGCCAAGGAGCTGCGATATACATACCCGAAAGTAAGTACTCTCGGCCAAGCATCTCCGTTGATTCTATAGCTATACTTTCATCAATGCCATTTATATAATGCTTCATTATCAGTTTGATTGACCTCTATTTCTCGTAAAGTGCTTGTGGCAGGAGGAAGGGAATGATTTACTGTGGATACTACGTGTGCGAGTTCATCCACAACGCGACATTGAAAAACAAGCGGGCTACTCTAGAAGACAATATGAAGTGCGTAAGCAATAATATTCGCAATTTCATTTTATTACACCATCATTTCTGTTGAGTTTCATTCATATATATGTATTAATTAACCCCTTCTTCAAATTAATTAGACTTGGCAGATGCGGATGAACTCCTACCACTAGACCGCATGAAAGCAATTCAAGAGGAATTGGCGGGATTCTTTCTTGAACACGCCATCAAGAAAGCCGGAGAATACCATGTGGAACTTGAATTCAAATGCTAGTGGTTTGTAATTAAGAGATCTTATATAGATTGTACATGTATGTAGCCAAGAAAACTTGTTGTTCGACCAATCTCTCGAGAAGGAGAGGTCGATCGATCACTTCTCTCGGTATGCATGACGAACTTCAGATCAATGGTTCTCTCGATCACTTATGTATATTTACTACGTGGCGTCGAGCAAGCACGGACATAATTAAGAGAGGACACTTCTCTCTATTAATTAGCTAGCTAACAAAACACCTAAATTAACCCCCAAAACCCCCAACCCCCTCCTTTCAAAAAAAACAAAAACCAGGCCATCGAATGCAGACACGTGGGCGCCTTTTGGTCCCGGTTGAGCCACCAACCGGGACCAAAGGCCCTCGACCGGCTCGGCGCACGAGGGCCACGTGGAGGCTCATTGGTCCCGGTTCGTGTTTGAACTGGGACTAATGGGTTGAGGTATTAGTAACGACCCATTAGTCCCGGTTCCCGAACCGGGACTAAAGGCCCTTACGAACCGGGACTGATTGGTGGTTTTCTACTAGTGTAGGGCCGGCTCCGGGTGTAGCAAAGAGAACCCGGGGGTCGTAATTCGGAGGTAAACGGGACTGTGTTTTCTGATGTCTCCTCCTCATTACCTCATTGGATGCGTTTAAGCTCATCGTGAGCTGGTAAGCTTCTGACTGCAAACGTTGTGCCCGGGCGTCGAGAGCCGCCCGCTCCGCAGCTAGTCTAGTATCCTCAGCTGCTAAAGCCTCCTTGGCCTGAGCTATCTCCTCACGTACTTGTGCTACCGCTGTGTCATGCTCATCTTTATCTGCAGGAATAACCGTGGTGGTTAACATGCCCGTAAGCTTGTCCAAGAGGTCCATCAGCACCTGAGCCGGTGGGCGCACGGGGCCGCCTGCCCCAGCTGCTCTTGATCCGGACGTGATCGCCGCAGCTGCTGTAGAGTTTGAGCCGGGCTGAGTTCCAGCCATGAAAATTCTAGCCCATCTTGGCGGCTCATCGGGGTCCGGAATACTGATGCCATCGGAACAGCCCCCGAGCGCGCCGTCTTGTACCTGATACAACAAATATGTCAATCCGGCAGACAAATCACCGTCTGAAGGGACGGCCGTCTCACCCCCATCTTCAGATCCAGAAAGTTCCTCTCCGTGGACGCGGCCCACGAAGGCACGCCTTATGACCGGCTGAGTCCGGGTCTTCCTCACACGCTGAGCCGTCTCGACGAGGTCGGTGCAGTTGTCCGGCTCAGGGCCCGGCTCACCAATCCGGCCGATGAAGACGTGGATTCCGCCGAAGGGGACCCGGTATCCGTACTCAATTGAGCCGGCGTCGGGACCCCAGCCTTCGTCGTCGATGTAGATCTTGCCGCGATGACTCTTGGTCATCCGGCCCACTACGTACCCCTTGAGCCCTTCGAAGTTGCACTTCAAGAACTCAAATCCATCGAGCGCTAGCCCCACAGTGGGCGCCAACTGTCGTGGAATAGTCATGTCAGATGTCCTCGTGGAAGGACTTAGTTGTGGAGCCATCGCAACTAGGAAGCTTGAATGGGTTAAATCGGGACAAGAGACACGATAGGGTTTATACTAGTTTGGCCCCTTACGACGAAGGTAAGGCCTACGTCTAGTTGGGTTGGTATTGATGTTTCGATGACCAGGGAGCAAGATACGCTATGCCCGACTCTCGATGAGTTGTTTCTTACCCTAAGCCGCCAGCAGGTCGTCCCCTTATATACACGGGTTGACGCCCTGTGGCTTACAGAGTCCCGGCCGGCTTATAAACAGAGTCCGGCTCGGTGACTAGTTAAATCTACCTAATGTTACAAGTCTTGCCATCATGGCGGTTTACTACAATGGTCTTAAGCCGCCCGTGGGCCTTAAGCTCTTTATTGAACCGCCATCTTCATGCTTGGTCTTGGGCTTCCTCTGATGAATACTCTTTGTGTAATCCGGCCCCTCCTGGGCGGCTTACACAAATAGTCATATCCCCAACACCCTTCCTTCCCTCTCCCCCCTCTTTCCTTTCCCCCTTGTCCATACAAGGAAACGGGGGCGCAGGAGGGCAGGAGCCCTAGGGCCGGCGGCTAGCCTCTAGGGGCGCGCCATGGCTGCCCTTCCATGCTCCCTCTCCTCTCCCACCTATATATACATGGGGGGCTCCACACAAGGACATAACAATGTCTTAACTGTGTGCAGCGCCCCCGTCAACTGTTTACTCCCTCGGTCATATTTTTGTAGTGCTTAGGTGAAGCCCTGAGAAGATCACATCACCATCACCGTCACCACGCCGTCGTGCTGCCAGAACTCATCTACCACCTCGCCGTCTTGCTGGATCAAGAAGGTGGATGACGTCATTGAGTTGAACGTGTGCAGAACGCGGTGGTGTCATGCATTCAGTACTTGATCGGTTGGAGCACGAAGAAAGTTTGACTACATCAACAGCATTGTGAAATGCTTCCGCTTACGGTCTAGGAGGGTACGTAGACACACTCTCCCCTCTCATTGCTATGCATCTCCTTGATAGATCTTGCATGTGCGTATGTTTTTTTTTTGTTTTCCATGCAACGTTTCCAAACACCTTAACCATCTTTGATCAATGAGCTAGTCTAGTAGAGGCTCACTAGGGACACGGTATATTTTTATGTATCCACACATGTATTTAACTTTCTGATTAATACAATTCTAGCATGAATAATAAAGCTTTATCATGAATAAGGAAATATAATAATAAGAACTTTATTATTGCCTCTAGGGCATATTTCCATCAGAAGCTTCATTCGTTCATCCACAGCCTAAACGCTCCTACCGAACGACCTAACAGAGGAGAGGGAGGGGGTAACTTACAAGCTTCGGGGTCGGGGGAGGCATGACCGAGACGAGGATGGCCGAACAGAGTCAAAGAAGAAGGGAAAGAAGCAGCTGTCACTGCCAGGGACTGGTGCCGCTGCCGGGGAGTGGTGATGCCGCTGCCAGGGAGTGTTGTTGCCGCCAGCAATGACACCATCACCTTCGCAGCCACAGATCTGAGTGGTTGTCCCCACCAGTACAAATAACAGAGGAGGGCTTGTCCTAGAGACAGGGATGAGCGAGTAAAAGGGGTGGTGAGGGTATATTTCACGCCATCCCGCCTCAACCAATTTTCCCCACCCGCCATCTCTAACCGGATCACCCCTGCACCACGCCCTATGCTGCATCTTCACTTTCTGCCTGACTCAACCTGGCTCGCTGGAAATAGCCCATTCGAGTGTTCCCAGCGAGCCCTGGGGTGCTTTACGTTTCATGCCGATGCGAGCCAGGCTTGCTTGCACACAACCAAACGGCTCATTTTCATCCCACCGGGAACTGGTTGGGCTGTATGCAGCCTACCAAACGCGTCCTTTGTAGTTCATATCTGCGCATGTGTTGCAAGCAGAGTCGGTTTTGTTTAGAAGAGAACATTCTCATGGAGCAAAAATTCTTCGTCGGTGGATATTTTTCTTTGTACAATGGGTAGGGACATGAAGGTCCCAAAGCTAGCATTTATAGCATAAAAAATGTGCGGGTGCATTTATAGAAAAATTATAAAACTCCATAAGGGGCCCTGAAAGAAAAGGAAGTCGCAAACATGTCCTTATTTTTTGCCAAAGGGCCTCAAAGTTAGCAACAAGAAATTAATAGGATCCTGTTATTGCATTCGTACTCGCGCAAATTCATCCAAAGTTTAAATGATGGAGAGAGGCAGACAATATATTTGAACACTTCCCTTCATGTCTGTGCTTTTTAGCCATTAGATGTGGATCTACATAGGTTGCATATTTTTTTTATTTTTAATAAGTACTATAAGGGTCTTCAACACAAGACCTTTTTTCCTGCATATTTTTTTAAAAAAGGATTACCCTCGTCCTCTGCATCAGAGTGATGCATGCAGCCCCTTTTTGTGCTCATGGTTCTAAAATATAATCAATTACTTGCTGAATAAATTGACTCCCACCTTTTTGTATTAAGTTTTTGTATCTTTAAATAGTAACTCATACACACAGTTGTCTTCATGGAAGCAGGGATCTTGGGACAGCTTTTTGCATGGGTATTCTGTTGGGGAATATTGCATGGGAAACAAAAAATTCCTACGCTCACCAAGATTAATCTAGGAGATGAACATCTATGAGAGGAGAGATTGCATATACATACCCTTTTAGATCGCTAAGCGAAAGCATTAAGAAACATGGTTGATGTAGTCGAACGTCTTCGTGATCCAGTCACGATCTGTCCCGCAAACTCCGATCCAAGTGCCGAATGGATGGCACCTCTGCATTCAACACACGTAGGGCTTAATGACTCCTTCAACTCCTCAATCCAGCGAGCGATGGTGAAGTAGTAGCTCGAGTCCTCCGGCAGCACGACGACGTGGTGGCAGTGGTGGTGGAAGAATCTCAGCAGAGCTTGGCTAAATGCTTCAGAGAGGAAGAGGGATGAGAGGGAGAGGAGAGGCAGCATCGTGGCATGGAGATGTGCTGAGGTGCAGTTGCCCTCTCTCTATCTCTCTCTATGTAGGGGAAGGGAGGAGGGGGTGGCGCCCCTAGGGTGACTTGCCCCCCAAGCCGGGAGGTGGGAAGCCCTAGGGGGCGCCCCCAACCCTCCTGGTTACGTGAGATGGGGTGAGGGGTCGCTAGCCCCTTAGTGGGCTGGTTTTCCCCCTCCCGTTGGCCCATGGGCCCCAAACACTCCCCCCCCCCCCCCCGAAACCCTTTTTAGTGACACCGGTCATCACCCGGTACCCCCGGAACAATTCCAGACTCCAATACCCTTCGTCCAATATATCGATCTTCAACTCCGGACCATTCCAGAGTTCCTCATCACGTCCAGGATCTCATCCAGGACTCCGAACAACCTTCAGTAACCACCATAATGACTCAACTATACTTATACCATCACCAAATGTTATGTTTTTTTGTAGACCCTGCGGGTTCGAGAACTATGCAGACATGACCAAGACACCTCTATGGCCAATAACCAATAGCGGGACCTGGATGCCCATATTGGTTCCTACATATTCTACAAAGATCTTATCGGTCGAACCTCGATGTCAAGGATTTAGCTAATCTCGTATGCAGTTCCCTTTGTCTATCGGTATGTTACTTGCCCGAGATTCGATCATCGGTATCTCCATACCTAGTTCAATCTCGTTATTGGCAAGTCTCTTTACTCGTTCCTTAATACAAAATCCCGTGACTAACTCATTGGTCACATTGCTTGCAAGCTTATTGTGATGTTGTATTACCGAGTGGGACCTAAGATACCTCTCCATCATACGGAGTGACAAATCCCGATCTTGATCCATGCCAACTCAACAGACACCCTCGGAGATACCTGTAGAGCACCTTTATAGTCACCCAATTATGTTGCGATGTTTGGTACACAAAAGGCACTCCTCCGGTGTTAGTGAGTTGCATGATCTCATGGTCAGAGGAACATATACTTGACATGCAGAAAAACGATAGCAATAAACTTGATACGATCATATGCTACATTCATAGTTTGGGTCTTGTCCATCACATCATTCTCCTAATGATGTGATACCGTTATCAAATGACAACTCATGTCCATGGCTAGGAAACCATAGCCATCTTTGATCAACGAGCTAGTCTGGTAGAGGATTACTAGGGACATGTTGTTGTCTATATATCCACACATGTATTTGAGTTTCCGGTCAATACAATTATAGCATGGATAATAAACGAGTATCGTGAACAAGGAAATATAATAATAACCACTTTATTATTGCCTCTAGGGCATATTTCCAACAGTCTCCCACTTGCACTAGAGTCAATAATGTAGCATTACATGGTAATGAATCTAACACCCATAGAGTTCTGGTGTTGATCGTTCTCTGCCCGTGGAAGAGGTTTAGTCAACGGATCTGCAACATTCAGGTCCGTATGCACTTTGCAAATGTTTATGTCTGCCTCCTTGATGTAATCGCGGATGGAATTGAAGCATCGCTTTATGTGTCTGGTCCTCTTGTGAAACCTTGGTTCCTTGGCTAGAGCAATGGCACAAGTGTTGTCACACAACAGAGTCACCGGGTCCAGTGCACTGGGCACAACTCCAAGATCTGTCATGAACTGCTTCATCGAGACACCTTCCTTTGCTGCCTCTGAGGCAGCTATGTACTCCGCTTCGCATGTAGAATCAGCTACCACGCTTTGCTTGGAACCACATCAGCTTACCGCTCCCCCATTTAGAATATATACGTATCCGGTTTGAGACTTAGAGTCATCCAAATCAGTGTCAAAGCTTGCATCGACGTAACCCTTTACAACAAGCTCCTGATCACCTCCATAAATGAGAAACATTTCCTTGGTCCTTTTCAGGTACTTACAGATATTCTTCACTGATGTCCAGTGATCCACTCCTGGATTACTTTGAAACATTTCAGCCATACATATGGCAAGGCTCACATCCTTTCTTGTGCACAGCATCGCATACATGATAGAGCGTATGGCAGAGGCATAGGGGATGACACTCATCGTTTCTCTATCCTTTGTAGTCGCCAGGCATTGAGTCTGACTCAACTTCACACCTTGCAAAACAGGCAAGAACACCTTCTTGGACTGATTCATTTTGAACTTCTTCAAAATGTTATCAAGGTATGTGGTTTGTGAAAGTCCTATCAAGCGTCTTGATCTATCTCTATAGATCTTGATGCCTAATATGAAAGCAGCTTCTCCTTGGTCCTTCATTGAAAAACTCTTGTTCAAATATTCCTTCACGTTTTCCAAAAGTTCTATATTGTTTCCAATCAGCAATATGTCATACACATACAACACCAGAAACGCTATAGAGCTCCCACTCACTTTCTTGTAAATACAAGCTTCTCCATAAACTTGTATAAATCCAAATGCTTTGATCACCATATCAAAGCGAATATTCCAACTCCAAGATGCTTGCTCCAGTCCATAAATGAATCGCTGCAGCTTGCACACTTTGTCAGCATTCTTTGGATTGACAAAACCTTCCGGTTGCATCATATACAACTCTTTCTTAAGGAAACCGTTAAGGAACGCTGTTTTGACATCCATCTGCCAGATTTCATAATCTAAAAAAGCAGTTATCACTACTGCACGATGCTGCTAACGCGACACTACAATCAGAGACCCTTCAACGAAACTGTGTGCGATACAATAATCGCAAACGGTGGTGTAAAAAACCGTATAAAAAGGTGCAAAACATTTGTGATGACGGATTTATCAAACACGGTTTAGATTTTGGTTGCGTGTGCGATGCAAGGCATATGGTTCGGTTCAATGAATTATTTGCAATGAGGAAGAAGAACGGAAACAGGCAGCTATATGAAGGCGTGTGTGATATACGGCATACAGTTCACTCGAATTAACTGTTTGTGATGAGGCGGAACAACAGAAACGGATAGCTAGATAGAGGTGTTTGCGATTGAGGGCATACGCTTCAGAAGGATTAACTGTTTGCGATTAGGCAACAGAACAGAAACGGTCAGCCAAATCAAAGTGTCTGCGATTGATGGCATACACTTCACACGGATGTGAAGGAAATATGCCCTAGAAGCAATAATAAAGTTATTATTTATTTCCCTATTTCATGATAAATGTTTACTATTCATGCTAGAATTGTATTAACCGGAAACTTAGTACATGCGTGAATACATAGAAAAAACATAGTGTTCCTAGTATGCCTCTACTTGACTAGCTCGTTAATCAAAGATGGTTATGTTTCCTAACCATAGACATGTGTTGTCATTTGATAAACGAGATCACATCATTAGGAGAGTGATGTGATGGACATGACCCATCTGTTAGCTTAGCATTATGATTGTTACGGTTTCATTGCTACTGCTTTCTTCATGACTTATACACGTTCCTCAGACTATGAGATTATGCAACTCCCGAATACCGGAGGAACACTTTGTGTGCTACCAAACGTCACAACGTAAATGGGAGATTATAAAGGTGCTCTACAGGTGTCTCTGGAGGTGTTTCTTGGGTTGGCATAGATCGAGATTAGGATTTGTCACTCCGTGTTTTCGGAGAGGTATCTTTGGACCCTCTCGGTAATGCTCATCACTATAAGCCTTGCAAGCATTGTGACTAATGAGTTAGTTGCGGGATGAAGCATTGCGGAACGAGTAAATAGACTTGCCAGTAACAAGATTGAACTAGGTACGATGATACCGACGATCGAATCTCAAGCAAGTAACATAGCGATGACAAAGGGAACAATGTATGTTGTTATGCGGTTTGACCGATAAAGATCTTCGTAGAATATGTAGGAGCCATATGAGCATCCAGGTTCTGCTATTGGTTATTGACTGGAGATGTGTCTCGGTCATGTCTACATAGTTCTCGAACCCGTAGGGTCCGCACGCTTAACGTTCGATGACGATATGTATTATGAGTTATGTGTTTTGATGACCGAAGTTTGTTCGGAGTCCCGGATGAGATCGCGGACGTGACGAGGAGTCCCGAAATGGTTGAGACATAAAGATTGATATATTGGACCATGTTATTTGGACGCCAGAAGTGTTCTGGGAAGTTTCGGGTAAAACTGGAGTGCCTGAGGGGTTACCGGAACCCCTGGGGGAACTAATGGGCCACCATGGGCCTTAGTAGAGAGAGAGGAGGGAGGCCAGGGCAGGACGCCCCCTCCCTTGGAGTCCGAGTAGGACAAGGGTAGGGAGGGCGGTGCCCCCCTTTCCTACTCCCTCTCCCTCTCCTTCATTCCCCCTCTCTTCCTTGTGATGGAATCCTACTAGGACTAGTAGTCCTAGTAGTACTCCCTCTCCTTGGGCGCGCCCTAGGGCCGGCCGGCCTACCCCTTGCTCCTTTATATACGGGGGCAGGGGGCACCCTAGAACACACAAGTTTCTCCTAACTATGTGCGGTGCCCCTCTCGATAGTCACACACCTCAATCATACCATCGTAGTGCTTAGGCGAAGCCCTGTGCTGGTAGCATCATCATCATCGTCGCCATGTCATCGTGCTGATGATACTCACCCTCGTCCTCAACTGGATCAAGAGCAGGAGGGACGTTATCAAGCTGAACATGTGCTGAACGCAGAGGTGCCGTACGTTTGGTGCTTGATTGATTGGATCACGAAGAAGTTCGACTACATCAACCGCATTATTGATATGCTTCCGCTTTCGGTCTACGAGGGTACGTGGACACGCTCTCCCCTCTCGTTGCCATGCATCACCTAGATAGATCTTGCGTGATCGTAGGAATATTTTTGAAATTACCGCGTTCCCTAACAGTGGCATTCGAGCCAGATCTATGTGTAGATGTTATATGCATGAGTAGAACACAAAGAGTTGTGGGCGGTAATAGTCATATTGCTTACCAGCAACGTCTTACTTTGATTCGACAGTATTGTTGGATGAAGAAGCCCGGACCGACATTACATGACCCCATTCATGAGACTGGTTCTACCGACATGCTTTTGCATATAGGAGGCTGGCGGGTGTCTGTTTCTCCAACTTTAGTTGAACTGAGTTTGACTACGGCCGGTCCTTGTTGAAGGTTAAAACAGCACACTTGACAAAAAATCGTTGTGGTTTATGATGCGTAGGTAAGAACGGTTCTTGCTAGAAGCCCGTAGCAGCCACGTAAAACTTGCAACAACAAAGTAGAGGACGTCTAACTTGTTTTTGCAGGGCTTGCTGCGATGTGATATGGTCAAGACATGATGTGATATAAATTATTGTATGAGATGATCATGTTTTGTAACAAAGTTATCGGCAACTGGCAGGAGCCATATGGTTGTCGCTTTATTGTATGCAATGCAATCGCCACGTAATTGTTTTACTTTATCACTAAGCGGTAGCAATAATCATAGTAACAATAATTGGTGAGACAACAATGATGCTACGATGGAGATCAAGGTGTCGCGCTAGTGACGATGGAGATCATGACGATGCTTCGGTGATGGAGATCATGAGCACAAGATGATGATGGCCATATCATGTCACATATTTTGATTGCATGTGATGTTTATGTTTTATGCATCTTATTTTGCTTAGTACGGCGGTAGCATTATAAGATGATCCCATACAAAATTTCAAGGTATAATTGTTCTCCATGAGTATGCGCCGTTGCTATATAGTTCATCGTGCCGAGACATCACGTGATGATCGGGTGTGATAAGCTCTACGTTCACATACAAGGGGTGCAAGCCAGTTTTGCACACGCAGAATACTCGGGTTAAACTTGACGAGCCTAGCATATGCAGATATGGCCTCGGAACACTAAGACCAAAAGGTTGAACGTGAATCATATAGTAGATATGATCAACATAGTGATGTTCACCATTCAAAGCTACTCGATCTGACGTGATGATCGGACATGGTTTAGTTGATTTGGATCACGTGATCATTTAGATGACTAGAGGGATGTCTACATAAGTGGGAGTTCTTAAGTAATATGATTAATTGAACTTTAACTTGTCATGAACTTAGTCCTAATAGTTATTTTGCATGTCTATGTTATTGTAGATAAATAGCCCGTGCTACCGTTCCTTTGAATTTTAACGTGTTCCTAGAGAAAGCTAAGTTGAAAGATGATGGTAGCAACTACACGGACTGGGTCCGTAACTTGAGGATTATCCTCATTGCTGCAAAAAGAATTACATCTTGGAAGCACCGTTAGGTGTTCCACCCGCGCCAGCAACTGCAGACATTGTGAATGCCTGGCAGACGCGTGTTGATGACTACTCGATAGTTCAGTGTGCCATGCTCTACAGCTTAGAATCGGGACTTCAAAGACATTTTGAATGTCACGGAGCATATGAGATGTTCCAAGAATTGAAGTTAACATTTCAAGCAAATCCCGGAGTTGAGAGATATGAAGTCTCCAACAAGTTCTATAGCTGCAAAATGGAGGAGAATAGTTCTGTCAGTGAACACATACTCAGAATGTCTGGGTACCATAACCACTTGACTCAGCTGGGAGTTAATCTTCCTGATGATAGTGTCATTGACAAAGTTCTTCAATCACTGCCACCAAGCTATAAAGGCTTCATGATGAACTATAATATGCAAGGGATGAACAAGAATATTCCCGTTCTCTTTGCGATGCTAAGAGCCGTGAAAGTAGAAATCAAGAAGGAGCATCAAATGTTGATGGTCAACAAGACCACGAGTTTCAAGAAAATGGGTAAAGGTAAGAAGGGGAACTTCAAGAAGAACGGCAAGAAAGTTGCTGCTCAGGAGAAGAAACCCAAGTCTGGACCTAAGCCTGAAACTGAGTGCTTCTACTGCAAAGGGACTAGTCACTGGAAACGGAACTGTCCCAAGTATTTGGCGGATAAGAAGGATGGCAAAGTGAAACGTATATTTGATATACATGTTATTGATGTGTACCTTACTAATGCTCGTAGTAGCGCATGTGTATTTGATACTGGTTCTGCTGCTCATATTTGCAACTCGAAACAGGGGCTACGGATTAAACGAAGATTGGCCAAGGACGAGGTGACGATGCGTGTGGGAAATGGTTCCAAGGTCGATGTGATCGCCGTCGGCATGCTACCTCTACATCTACCTTCAGGATTAATTTTAGACCTGAATAATTTTTATTTCGTGCCAGCGTTGAGCATGAACATTATATCTGGATCTTGCTAGATGCGAGACGGTTATTCATTTAAATCAGAGAATAATGGTTGTTCTGTTTATATGAGTAATATCTCTTATGGTCATGCACCCTTGCTGAGTGGTCTTTTTTTGTTGAATCTCGATCGTGATGGTACACATATTCATAATATTAAAGCAAAAAGATATGAAGTTGATAATGATAGTGCAACTTATTTGTGGCACTGCCGTTTGGGTCATATCGATGTAAAGCGCATGAAGAAACTCCATGCTGATGGACTTTTGCAATCAGTTGATTATGAATCACTTGGTGCTTGTGAACTGTGCCTCCTGGGCAAGATGACTAAAATTCCGTTCTCCGGAACAATAGAACGAGCTACTAACTTATTGGAAATAATACATACAAATGTATGTGGTCCGATGAGTGTTGAGGCTCGTGGCAGTATCGTTATTTTCTTACCTTCACAGATGATTTGAGCAGGTATGGTTATATCTACTTAATGAAGCATAAGTCTGAAACATTTGAAAAGTTCAAAGAATTTCAGAGTGAAGTGGAAAATCATCGTAACAAGGAAATAAAGTTTCTACGATCTGATCATGGAGGAGAATATTTGAGTTACGAGTTTGGTCTTCATTTGAAACAATGTGGAATAGTTTCACAACTTACGCCACATGGAACACCACAGCAAAATGGTGTGTCTGAACGTCATAACCGTACTTTATTAGATATGGTGTGATCTATGATGTCTCTTACTAATTTACCGCTATCGTTTTTGGGTTATGCTTTAGAGATGGCTGCATTCACTTTAAATAGGGCACCATCAAAATCCGTTGAAATAACGCCTTATGAACTATGGTTTGGCAAGAAACCAAAGTTGTCATTTCTTAAAGTTTGGGGTTGTGATGCTTATGTGAAAAAGCTTCAACCTGATAAGCTCGAACCCAAATTGGAGAAGTGTGTCTTCATAGGATACCCAAAGGAAACTGTTGGGTACACCTTGTATCACAGATCCGAAGGCAAAAGCTTTGTTGCTAAGAAGGGATCCTTTCTAGAGAAGGAGTTTCTCTTGAAACAAGTGAGTGGGAGGAAAGTAGAACTTGATGAGGTAATTGTATCTTCTCCCTTATTGGAAACTAGTTCATCACAGAAATCAGTTCCAATGATTCCTATACCAATTAGTGAGGAAGCTAATGATGATGATCATGAAACTTTAGATCAAGTTACTACCGAACCACGTAGGTCTTCCAGAGTGAGATCCGCACCAGAGTGGTACGGTAATCCTGTTCTGGAAGTCATGTTACTAGACCATGGTGAACCTACAAACTATGAGGAAGTGATGATGAGCTCAAATTTCGCGAAATGGCTTGAGGCCATGAAATCTGAGATGGGATCCATGTATGAGAACAAAGTGTGGACTTTGGTGGATGTCGTGGAATTGTCACGGCAGATGTCCTTAGTGTCAGGACTTAGTCGCGAGGCCAACGCATCTATGTGGTAGCTTGAGATGGGTTGAGCGGAATCGAGAGACGCAACACAAGACAGGGATTTAGACAGCTTCGTGCCCCGGGAAACATCATCCGGTAAAAACCCTACATGCTGTTTGGGGCTAGGTCTCATTATCATCATGAGGGAGCCGCCGTAAACCGGCTCTCCTCTTTGTGTCTAGCCCTAGAGATTATTGCTTGTCGCTTGTAACTTCTAACTTGTCCCTCTTTGGGGAGCCCTGCCCCTCCTTATATATGTTGAAGGGGCGGTTTACATGACTAGTCCTAGTTGGATTAGTATTACTCTATTACAAGTGGAGTCCTAGTCTTGCTTCCTTTGTAGGAGAGTAGTCCTTATGCTTTCCTCATAAACCGGCCCACCATTAAACATGAACCGGCCTTATGGGCCATGGGCCTCGTCATCCATCTGACCCGTGCCGGATTACCAATGAGCTGTAAACCGTCTGGTCTGTGCAGGTTGCCGATGAATTGCCAAGTCCGGCCGGTTTATCCTTCCAGCCGGTTTACGCCGCGGGGCATATCCCCGACATTAGCCCCCAAGTTTAGCTTGGATTTATCCATGGTAAACTTATGCTGCAAAATAAACACGTAACAAATTTGACAAGTTGTGCTCCGTTTAAGAATTCTTGTAGACCGGCACCTGATCATCCTTAAGTCCTTGTCATTTCCTCCTCCTAGAAAATCCAGGTCAATAACCAGCTTCATACTCAAATTGCTGACGTTGGTTTCTCATAGAAAAAATATTGTGAAGAATAATCCACTTGAATCGGCTTTCAAAGGGCCGGTTTAAGAAATATTGGTCTTGAAATATTCCTCTTATATTCAGCCGGTTTGAAGATGCAGAACTTGCCGGTTTATCATTGCCAAGAACTGTTGGGTTATAAAAACTGATACTTCCGAGTCATGATTGTTGCAGACACCGGTTCATGATTGTTGCCAACACCGGTTCATGATTATTAATGACGCCGAGTTGCAGCCACAGGGTCATAATGATTGGTGACGCCGGGTCAACCTAGTTTGCTCAATCAGAGAATTTGAAAATATTTCCTTGATAATACCTGTAGCCCCCAAGTCTTGAGTAGAACAAAGTGATGGCTTAAGACTTGCTTCAATATAAATACTGTCACTATCGAAGAAATCCATGTTATTCATCCCAGTCACTAGCAAAAACTGAATACTCCATATTATGTAGCCCCCAAGTGCCGGGTTGTCATGCTTGCAGCGACCTGGGACTTGTAATTTCCTGATGCTCATAAAAACTTCAACCAGTGTAGCCCCCAAGGGCCGGTTCAGTAAGATAATATTGAACTGGGACTTGATATATACTTCAATGAAAATAACATCATATGATGTAACCCCCATCATGGGGCTTGAATCCACGTCCATAAGGTTAAGAGCCTTGTGCTTTACCAACTGAGCAGTGGACCCTTCAATACAATGAAAATTTGTGTACCTTGAATTGTTGACATGAGCAATTGGTAGCCCCCAAGGGCCAGCTCATTATAATGTGATGAGTTGCGTCTTCAATAAGATGAGCAAAAATGACTTTGCATTAGCCCCCAAGTGTCATGGTGCATGCTTGCGGCGACATGAGACTTGCATATTTGATATAATCTCAACTTCAATAATGTAGCCCCCAAGTGCGGGTTGTAAGCCCGCAACAACTCGACTATTCCTTCAATTGTAGAATATATCCATTGATAACATAATATCCATTGCGCTAAAGCGACTTTGAAAACCTCAATCATAATATGAATAACCATAATAAAAATCCAGCCATGTTGGCTATTCAAGATAATATAATCCGGTATGAAACCTCAATCATTCAATATCATAATGAAGATCCAGCCAAGTTTGGCTATTTTGAATAATAGAACTCAATGATTTATAAGCGCATGATTCCAATGGCGCAATCAAATATATACTGGCGACTTATAGTCCAAAGCCAGGACGGGTCAATAAACACCGGATTAATTTGATGACTGAAAAGCCATACCGGGTCAAAGAAACCGGTTTAACACAAAATTTATCAAAAGAGAAGTGACAAATGCAAATAAAACCGTGTAGTCGAGGCTTTTCAAGGGCTGCCAGGCCCAAATTCGAGGCTTTTCATGGGCTGCCAGGCCGCTGAGTTGAACCATTTAGCAAAACCTTTAAGATGGACCTCCAACTAACCAATCACCGCTTTTAACTTTGACAAGTTCGTGGTCTCAATGAGAGTAACCGCAAGCGCTCGGAGGGTCATGCCAGATTACCGGATAGGAGTGTCTTACTTGATGAAGGCAGGTTAACCCGGGTTTTAGGTAAATATACCAAAGCTTCAAGCCGTGGGTCGATACCAGCTACAAGGGTCCATTCAAACTTCTTGGTATTTGACACAAGGAGCCCCCAAGTAACGTGATGAGCTGTGCTCATTGGGTGCCTATGTTTGAGTTGTGCATAGCATCCAGACTCTCTTTGGCCCCTTGGGTGTGAAGCTCCCAAGCTATGTTGTGGCGTGATAGCCAGATTAATGGACAGAACTCCGCTTTGTCAGCTGAAGCCCCCATGTAACCAATAATATGATAAGCCAATAAGGCGGTATACCCATGTTTGAACCGCGCATCATGGCAGCAGGTCCTCTTCGGCAATTTTTAACTTTTTGCAAGAGATAAATTCTTCTTGAACCGGGATCTTGAACCGGATATTTGAGAGCTTCAAAGCTTCGTGGGAGACATTTTCCCCTTGAACCGGATTTTAAACCGGAATCTTCATTTTCAGCCGGAAATTTTCTGACGGCCTTTAAACTCGAACTTGCGAGAAGTTAATTCCTTTTTGAACCGGAAATTCTTAAACCGGAGTTGAAAGCTTCAGCGAGACTGGCTTCCCTTGAGCCGGAACTTCTTCATTGAGCCGGGATTTTGTAATTGTCATATACTTTCTAAGCCGGAAATTTTCTGACGGCCTTCAAATAACAGTAGCCTCCGGGACCGAGTTATCTTTCCCTCCATTGTCCTGGGGTTTTTCAATTTGCTGAAACTGGCAAGACTTGTTGCGTCATATCATCGTAGCCCCCGAGTCTCAAGGTGACTCGAAGAGTTGGCTTGAGATTCTCCATATTTGACCGTCATATAAACCGGCATAACTTGTATATCATTGGTGTTGATAGCATGATGTGAATCCAGAAAAGGTTGAGGTGATTGCGGCGGGTTATAAATGATCGCAGATGAGCTGTGTCAAGAACTCGCCAATAGTTCCTTCCAACTGGCGATTTGAATTTAACCAAAAATGTAGTGGCGGTGACTTGTGCGCCTGCCCATTGAACCATCCAGTGCAAACGGCGGTTGATAATAATTTGCCTCCAATTTGAAAGAAAGCCGGGCTACCCAAGCTGTGACTTGCTCATACTTCAATAAACAGCCCATGCAGATAGGTGCGGCCCGGTATGTTGATGTAGACCAGGCCACGAGAGGCGGACGAAAAAGGTGACCTCGGCATGAGAGGTGACTCAAACAGATGAACCGGCCGCGGTACTTTAAACCGGCACAGGCGAGTCAACCACGTCGTTTTGATGTAGTGAACAATTGTCCTGCATCAACAATATTGCAGACCAAAGGCAAAGATAAACTGCTCTTTGACAAAAATAATATGTGCCCATAAAATATATTTAAAACGGATATCACCTGATGTGTCGGGCCAACAATAATCCGCCATGAAGTTGATGATCACTAGGTTAAGTTGAAATCACTCACGGGCGAGTCGGCCGCGGGAGTAGACAGATGAATCAACCGTACCGTTTGTAAACCGGTGCGGACGGGCGAGTCGTCCTCCTTGTTGTAAGCTGGTGCGGACGCGAGAGACGGCCACGGCGTTGTAAACCGGCGCGGTCGCGAGAGACGGCCACGGCTTTGTAAACCGGCGCGGTCGCGAGAGACGGCCACGGCTTTGTAAACCGGTGGGGGTATCCGTTGAATAAGGACAACCACCTGTGCCAAATAATATTTGGCGTGCCTCCATCTCCGCGTTATAATACCACTTTGTGATGGATAATTTTCCTGCATATAAACTACAACAGGGCAAAGTAGCTTTTCTCGGATGAATTAAAATGTGTTTAAAAATAAGGTAAATAGCACCTGGTTCGCCCGGACAACAAATAAATCGGCCGTGGCGTGTAAACCGGCGATGACGGGAGAGTTAGCCACGGGGTCGGACGGATACGTCGCCCATAGTGTTGTAAATCGTCGCGGACGAGCGAGTTGTCTTCCGTGTTGTAAGCTGGCGCAGACATGTGAACCGGCCGCGAGGGCGGACAGGCGAATCATCCGTGACCTGATTTTCTTCAGGCGTCTTATCGCATCTGCCGAGAAGCAGACAGAAACAGAGACCAGCATACGCGTGTTGGTTGCAACTGGAGCGGGTCAACTAAGTCCAGCGGTGTACGCGGAAAAGATATCTCGCAGGCGATTTTGATCCACCAATCCGATCCGGCGTGGTAGTCCTTTGCCCAGACATGCATACTCACGCGAAGCAAGCTGTTCCTTCAAACATTAACTCTTCCTTGTACAGATTGCCTCCTCAATGTTTGAGTTCAGATTTGACTCGGTCCTGACACCAGAAAAAGTAGCAGCAGCAGCGAAACCCACGAGGTAGGAGCAGAGGCGCCTCGAGGCCGGGCAGCCCACAGACTTGAAGCGGGCCGTCCGTAGCAGCAGCTCGGCACACCGGCGAGGGCGACTCGGAGATGGTCCAGCGGGAGTCGTAAGCAGGTAACCCGACTGACGGCTCGAGACAGCGACGAGAGCCGGAACTTTGAAGACTTCGCAGCGCAAGATTGCCGAACCGGAGGTGGCATGATCGCGGCCGTAGCCGGTTCAGCGCGAGCGCGCAAAGCAAGAGGAGGTGATGGCGCTTTAAGATGGGAGCGAGGCTGGGGGCGAAGGCTGACTCTGCACAGAAAGCGGGTCGACATATACGGAGGTGGCGCGGAGCGTTGTGCCGAATTGGTGATGTTCTGGCTGTCGGCCGAGGCAGGCAGTGACGACGGTTTGAACCGGTGGAGGCAATCTGCAGCAGCGACTTGAGGTAGAGGACATGGTCTGTATGTTGCCCTGCTTCTCTTGAAGATTGGAGGATCAACAGTCAGATTTGACAGCCAAGTTACAATCCCACTCGAAGTGCTCCTTTCCTCTTCCTTCTTTTGTACACTAACGTGGAGTAGTACCAGCAGCTTAAATTGATCGCAGCTTCGTGTAATCACGTAACCGAGTACTAGTAGCACTTGATGTTTCTTCCTTGCTTGAATAAAATACTCCTTGGAACTACCACTTGATTCCTTTGCGTAGGGACAAATCCATGAGGGATTTTGGATTCCGTGCATGGACCAAGCTGCCGCTAAAAACATGGAGGCTGCTCGCAACTTGACACGCAGATGCTCCGCGGCAGCATGTACAGTGTCCCCTTTCTTTTCTTTTGCTTTGACGAACAGACAGCTTCATGTGACAGAATAGCTAGCACTGTAATCTTTACTGGTAACCACGTAGCAGATCGTCTTCGCCCAAGTAGTAGCAACAGTGATCTATATCAAATCTCCTCGTGAATCGCTGTGTTGCTCTCGCCTTAAAGCTGTAACCAGCGAAAGTTGTATGGTAGCGTAACCGGATCGGTCTCGTACTTCCGTGCTGCGGAAAAAACTGCCTGGTCAAACGCGGAAACACAACAATAGAGAGTCGGATTTGATGGATCGCCTGACGACGTGTGCGGCGGCACACGCAATCCCAATCTTCTCGATTTCAAATTTTGTCAATACATTTTTTCCTCTCGCCCATGAGTTGTAGCAGATGAACGATGAACTTGCCGGCTCTGCCTAAGATTGCCCCACACTGGGTTCTCCAGGGAGCTTGTGCCTGTACGTGGTGATGTACTGGCTCTGGCGGACTACTTTTTTCCTTTCAGATGGATTTGACGCGGAGGCCGTGAACACTAGCTTTCGTACCGCTTGTTGATGGCGTTGACCCTCTTCACGCCGGTTTTTACTTCACCCGGCGGGTTTGTGGGCTTCTCGATCCCTGCGATAGATCCCTCCAAGAACTCATCACCACCGTGCGTCAGCCCCACGGTGGGCGCCAACTGTCGTGGAATTGTCACGGCAGATGTCCTTAGTGTCAGGACTTAGTCGCGAGGCCAACGCATCTATGTGGTAGCTTGAGAGGGGTTGAGCGGAATCGAGAGACGCAACACAAGACAGGGATTTAGACAGCTTCGGGCCCCGGGAAACATCATCCGGTAAAAACCCTACATGCTGTTTGGGGCTAGGTCTCATTATCATCATGAGGGAGCCGCCGTAAACCGGCTCTCCTCTTTGTGTCTAGCCCTAGAGATTATTGCTTGTCGCTTGTAACTTCTAACTTGTCCCTCTTTGGGGAGCCCTGCCCCTCCTTATATATGTTGAAGGGGCGGTTTACATGACTAGTCCTAGTTGGATTAGTATTACTCTATTACAACTGGAGTCCTAGTCTTGCTTCCTTTGTAGGAGAGTAGTCCTTATGCTTTCCTCATAAACCGGCCCACCATTAAACATGAACCGGCCTTCTGGGCCATGGGCCTCGTCATCCATCTGACCCGTGCCGGATTACCAATGAGCTGTAAACCGTCTGGTCTGTGCAGGTTGCCGGTGAATTGCCAAGTCCGGCCGGTTTATCCTTCCAGCCGGTTTACGCCGCGGGGCATATCCCCGACAGTGGACTTGCCTGATGATCAGCAAGCCATAGAAAATAAATGGATCTTCAAGAAGAAGGTTGACGCTGATGTTACTGTCTACAAAGCTTGACTTGTTGCGAAAGGTTTTTGACAAGTTCAAGGAGTTGACTACGATGAGACTTTCTCACCCGTAGCAATGCTTAAGTCTGTCCGAATCATGATAGCAATTGCTGCATTTTATGATTATGAAATTTGGCAGATGGATGTCTAAATTGCATTCCTGAATGGATTTCTGGAAGAAGAGTTGTATATGATGCAACCAGAAGGTTTTGTTGATCCAAAGGGTGCTAACAAAGTGTGCAAGCTCCAGCGATCCATTTATGGACTGGTGCAAGCCTCTCGGAGCTGGAATAAACGCTTTGATAGTGTGATCAAAGCATATGTTTTTATACTGACTTTTTGAGAAGCCTGTATTTACAAAAAGTGAGTGGGAGCTTTGTAGCATTTCTAATATTATATGTGGATGACATATTGTTGATTGGAAATGATATATAATTTCTAGATATCATAAAGGGATACTTGAATAAGAGTTTTTCAGTGAAAGACCTCGATGAAGCTGCTTACATATTGGGCATCAAGATCTATAGAGATAGATCAAGACGCTTAATTGGACTTTCACAAAGCACATACCTTGATAAAGTTTTAAAGAAGTTCAAAATGGACCAGTCAAAGAAAGGGTTCTTGCTTGTGTTACAAGGTGTGAAGTTGAGTCAGACTCAATGTCCGACCACGCAGAAGATAGAGAGAAAATGGAAGCCATTCCCTATGCTTCAGCCATAGGTTCTATCTTGTATGCAATGCTGTGTACCAGACCTGATGTGTGCCTTGCTATAAGCATAGCAGGGAGGTACCAAAGTAATCCCGGAGTGGAGCATTGGACAGCGGTCAAGAACATCCTGAAATACCTAAAAAGGACTAGGGATATGTTTCTCGTTTATGGAGGTGACAAAGAGCTCATCGTAAATGGTTACGTCGATGCAATCTTTGACACTGATCCGGATGACTCAAAGTCACAAACCGGATATGTATTTTTATTCAATGTTGGAGCTGTCAGTTGGTGCAGTTCCAAGCAGATCGTCGTGGCGGAATCTAAGTGGGAAGCGGAGTACATTTCTGCTTCAGAAGCAGCAAATGAAGGAGTCTGGTGAAGGAGTTCATATCTGATCTAGGTGTCATACCTAGTGCATCGGGTCCATTGAAAATCTTTTGTGACAATACTGGTGCAATTGCCTTGGCAAAGGGATCCAGATTTCACAAGAGAACAAAGCACATCAAGAGACGCTTCAATTCCATCCGTCATCAAGTGTCAGAAGGGGACATAGAGATTTGCAAGATACATACGGATCTGAATGTTGCAGACCCGTTGACTAAGCCTCTTCCACTAGCAAAACATGATCATCATCAAAACTCCATGGGTGTTAGAATCTTTACTTTGTAATCCAGATTATTGACTCTAGTGCAAGTGGGAGACTGAAGGACATATGCCCTAGAGGCAATAATAAAATTATTATTTATTTCCTTATTTCATGATAAATGTTTATTATTCATGCTAGAATTGTATTGACCAGAAACTTAGTACATGTGTGAATACATAGAGAAAACATAGTGTCCCTAGTATGCCTCTACTTGACTAGCTCATTAATCAAAGATGGTTATGTTTCCTAACCATAGACATGTGTTGTTATTTGATAAACGGGATCACATCATTAGGAGAATGATGTGATGGACATGACCCATCCGTTAGCTTAACATTATGATCATTACAGTTTCATTGCTACTGCTTTCTTCATGACTTATACACGTTCCTCAGACTATGAGATTATGCAGCTCCCGAATACCGGAGGAACACTTGGTGTGCTACCAAACATCACAACGTAAATGGGCGATTATAAAGGTGCTCTACAGGTGTCTCTGAAGGTGTTTGTTGGGTTGGCATAGATCGAGATTAGGATTTGTCACTCCGTGTTTTCAGAGAGGTATCTCTGGGCCCTCTCGGTAATGCTCATCACTATAAGCCTTGCAAGCATTGTGACTACTGAGTTAGTTGCGGGATGAAGTATTAAAAAATGAGTAAAGAGACTTGCCGGTAATGAGATTGAACTAGGTATGATGATACCGACAATCGAATCTCGGGCAAGTAACATACCGATAACAAAGGGAACAACGTATGTTGTTATGCGGTTTGACCGAGAAAGATCTTCATAGAATATGTAGGAGCCAATATGAGCATCCAGTTTCCGCTATTGGTTATTAACCGGAGATGTGTCTCGGTCATTTCTACACAGTTCTCGAACCCGTAGGGTCTGCACGCTTAACGTTCGATGACGATATGTATTATGAGTTATGTGTTTTGATGACCGAAGCTTGTTTGGAGTCCCGGATGAGATCACAGACATGACGAGGAGTCTCAAAATGGTCGAGACATAAAGATTGATATATTGGACAATGTTATTCGGACATCAGAAGTGTTCCCGGGAGTTTCGGGTAAACCGGAGTGCTGGAGGGGTTACCGGAACCCCCTGGGGGAACTAATGGGCCACCATGGACCTTAGTGGAGAGAGAGCAGGGCAGCCAGGGCATGCCCCCTTTGTCCAAATAGGACAAGGGAAGGGAGGGCGGCGCCCCCCTTTCCTACTCCCTCTCCCTCTCCTTCCTTCCCCCTCTCTTCGTTGTGATGGAATCCTACTAGGACTAGTAGTCCTAGTAGGACTCCCTCTCCTTGGGCGCTCCCCTAGGGCCGGCCGACCTCCCCCTTGCTCCTTTATATACGGGGGCAGGGGGCACCCTAGAATACACAAGTTTCTCTTAACCGTGTGCGGTGTCCCCTCCACAGTTACACAACTCGATCATACCATCATAGCGCTTAGGTGAAGCCCTACGCCGGTAGCAACATCATCACCGTCGCCACGCCGTCGTGCTGATGGAACTCACCCTCATCCTCAACTGGATCAAGAGCACGAGGGACATCATCGAGCTGAATGTGTGCTAAAGCAGGAGGTGACATACATTCGGTACATGATCGGTTTGATCGCGAAGAAGTTCGACTACATCAACCGCGTTATTGATACGCTTCCACTTTCGGTCTACGAGGGTACGTGGACACACTATACCCTCTCATTGCTATGCATCACCTATATAGATCTTGCATGATCGTAGAATATTTTTTGAAATTACTGCATTCCCCAACAGGATGAACTATTTGTGATTAGCCACAACAAACAGAAACAGTTAGACAGATCAACGTGTTTGCGCTAGACGGGCACACATTCTAATTAAAAGAAGCGTGCGCGATGGTAATAACGAGTGTGCACGGTTCTTGGAACAAGATGTCTGCTGACATTGCCTATTGTGGTGCACTCTATGGTGCAAACGCCACATACGTGGTCGAGAAAGCGTGCACACGTCATGCCGTCCGAGAATAGTGCCGCACTTAGAAATTATAGTCATCAATAAATTTTGAGCATGTGTCCCGTCACATTCCAAATTGCAAACCTATTCACACCAATCAAAACCTAAACGGTTTCCCACTTAGGAGCATATTAGTACTCGGTTATAAATACTACTACTCCAAGATGACTGCACATTCCTCCTCAACTCCTCATGCAAAAAAATAAATAAGTCATTCATCATCGTTCCCTTGCGTCTGCCATGGCCAGCGTGAGTTTTGGGTCGAGAGATTGCCACCAGGGAGAGGCGAGCATGAAAGCGGAAGCACGAGAGATGTCTCACCTCACAAAGAAAGAAGCCGAAATGTCCCGCCGCGCGGCCGTAGCAGCACAGAGGTCCCGCCGCGCCGCCGAAGCAGCATGGAGGTACCGCCGCACCGCCGATGCAGCAGACTGGTGCGGCCGCGCCGCAGAAGCAGCAGAGTTGTTTGGCCGCGCCGCAGAAGCAGCAGAGATGCCCCCCCCCCCAGCGCCGTGGCGGCCTGGGGAAATGTCTCGCGGGCAGGCAAGGCGTCTTGCAGGTGTATCCATGTGATTGTCCATAGCCAGATGGATCAGATCTCCGGCTGCGTGAGGTTGGAGAATGACATGAAAGCCTCGTTTGAACAGGCTACCAGCGTCATCCAGCAACTAAGGGAGAGCAATGAGAAGCTCCAGGCTGAGCGCGACCTGCTGAGGGCGAAGATCGTCGGAAGTGCGGAGCAGCAGGAGAAGACCACTGCCTTGTTGAAGAGGACCAGCGTCATCGTCGAGAAACTTATGGACAAGAATGTCGTGCTGCGCATGAAGAACAAAAGGCCAGTGGAGGAATCTGTGGATGCTCTCAAACAACATACTGAGGACATGAAAGAGCTCATCGCCGCTCGCCGCAGAGACTAGTTCTGGCGGCCTGCAGCAATGCATCAAGAAAGTAGAGATCAACGAGCCAGATCGTTGTCTTCCTTCTTCTTCTCCCCTTGTGTAGTTTGGGCGTTTCTATGGGAGTCCAAGACTAGGGGGTCCTCGGGCATCCGGTCTATTGGATGTGGGCCAGACTAATGGGCCATCAAGATACAAGACCAAAGATCACCTCTCGTATCCGGAAGGGACTCCCGTATGCGTGAATGGCAAGTATAGGTGTCCGGATATGTTATTTCCTTTCTGTTAAATCGACATTGTACAACCCTAAGCCCCTCCGGTGTCTATATAAACCGGAGGGTTGATTGGAGGTTGGATCACAACATTGCTAGGCTAGCTAATCTAGGGTTAGCCGACTCGATCTCGTGGTAGATCAACTCTTGTAACCCCTATACCATTCGAATATAATCAAGCAGGAGTAGGGTTTTACCTCCATTAAGAGGGCCCGAACCTGGGTAAACATTGTGTCCTTTGTCCATAGTTACCATTGGTCCTCAGACATATAGCTTGGGCCCCCCTACCCGAGATCTGCCGGTTTTGACACCGACATTGCTGCTTTCATTGAGAGCTCCGCTGTATCATCCAGGGAAACCTTTCTTCCCGGACAGGTCTTTGTGTTTGGTGGCTTTGCGCTTCGTGCCAACTCGATCGGATGCCTCGAGTAGGTTGACAGTTATGCCCCCAGCTACCAGATCAGGTTTGAAAACCTGAACTATGTTGCTGACATCCGAGGAGACCTAGTCTTTGACGGGTTCGTGGCCTCGGCTGCTACTCTGTGCCCCCACCAAGAAGACTCTTCGGATCCCCTATTAGATCATGTTCAAGGGTTGACACTCATACCTACCCAGGCCTTAGATTCGCGCCGGGCCTTATTGTTCGAAGACGGGAGCATGAGCCCCGCCGGACCTCTTCCCCTTGTAGAACTCCCAACAAAAGACCCAGATGCAATCTTAGATTTAGTTCTGGGCAACCACCCCGAACTGTCAAGGTCTGCGCTCATTGGGTCCGACCAAGTATCCCATGCCGAACTCAACCCTGCAGATCCGCAGTTCCCGGTCCTACTTCTGCTTCTAGACGAAACATTGGGATTGATGCTGGCTCTCACCATCACTGGAGCTTTATCTCTGAACTGTACCCAGCTTGCGCACGAGGCGGAGATCGGGGAATTTTACGCCCCACCCACCACCCACTTAGTAGCCACTGTCGAGGATTTAACCGACATGCTGGACTATGCGTCTGAAGACATCGACGGTATGGACGACGATGCAGATGCCAAACTAAGCCACGTCCCACCCATCACAGGGCGTTGGACGGCCACCTCAAGTTACGACATATACATGGTGGACAATCCTAATAAAAAGGACGACGAGGATAATCAGAACCCTGATGAGGACAAACCGTCGATAAACCTCCAAAGTGCCGACCTCAGCGGCACCGCTCACGACCGTGCCGGGCAAAGGATAGTAATACCGGCACCAGAGATAATGAGACTCTGGATGACGCCGAAGATCCCGAATACCTCTTCGAGCCCACCTCCGAACAGGATGAAAGGGAAGAGGGTGAATATAGTCCCGGACACGCCAATCACGAAGATTCGGAAGACAACAACTATTTGCCAGAATCCGAAGAGGAAGTTAGCCTCGGTGACAAAGATTTTATCGTCCCAGAGGAACCCCTCGAACAAGAACGCTTCAAGCGACAGCTTATCGCCACAACTCGGAGCCTGAAAAAGAAACAACAGCAGCTCAAAGCCGAGCAGGATACGATTAATGAAAGGTGGACTAAGGTCCTGGCCGCTAAGGAATACGGGCATGAGCAATCTGTCAAAAGTTACCCTAAGCACAAGTCGCTGCCACAATTCGATGATGAAGCCCTTGAGCCAATACTGTCGAAATACAATCAGGCAGACCAACCAGACCGACCACCACATGGGCGAGATAAAACGGCATATCAAGACAAACACCAACCCGCACCCCCTCGCCGAAGAGGCAGGGAGACAATAGTCGTGGGATACACATATGACTTGCAGCGTGACCTAGCCAATAAAGCTGGTCAGACTAGATCACTCTACGGATCAAGGGGCCGTCCCCGGCGCGAGACAATGGCTATGAAGCCCGGTGTGACGACCATTACTATACTCAGGATCAGAACCTAACTCAGATGTCAGCCGATCTCCGCCACGATATTGCGCGATGTAGAGGGGCCGTACACCCTCTATGCTTCACCGATGAGGTCATGCAGTACCAATTTCCAGAAGGGTTCAAACCCGTAAACATCGAACAATACAATGGAATGACAGATCCGGCCGTCTGGATTGAAGATTTTCTTATCCACATCCACATGGCCCGAAGAGATGATCTCCATGCCATTAAATATCTTCCTTTAAAGCTGAAAGGACCAGCACGACATTGGCTAAACAGCCTCCTAGAAAACTCCATTGGAACCTGGGAAGATCTTGAGGATGATTTTCAGGCAAACTTTCAGGGCACTTATGTCCGGCCACCAGTTGCTAACGAGTTTAGTCACATAATTCAGCAACCAAGCGAATAAGCTCGCAAACTTTGGAATCTGTTCCTAATTAAAAAGAACCAGATCATGGAATATCTAGACGTCGAAGCCTTAGCAGTCTTCAAACACAGCGTCCGGGATGAATGGCTCGCTCGACACCTCGGGCCGGAAAAGCCGAAGACTATGGCAGCCCTAACTGCACTCATGACACGCTTCTATGCGGGTGAGGATAGCGGGTTGGCTCGTAGAAGCAACAGCTCCGGCGACCCCGGCACTTTTGAGGTTAGGGATGGTAATGGTAAACCTCACCGAAATAAAAATAAACATTGGAACAAAACGATGACGTAGATGATACGACAGTCAATGCCGGATTTAGCGGTTCTAATTCCGGTCAGCGGAAGAAACCTTTTAAAGGCAATAGGGACGATCCATCCAGCTTGGATAAAATCCTCGAGAGGCCTTGCCAGATTCATGGCACACCCGATAAGCCTGCCAACCATACCAACAGGAATTGTTGGGTCTTCAAACAGGCCGGTAAGATAAATACCGAACACAAGGGAAATGGACCTCCAAGCAAAGACGATGATGAGCCCCGTCAGCCGAACACCGGGGGTCAGAAGCAATTTCCCCACGAGGTGAAGACAGTGAACATGATCTTCGTCACTCACATTCCCAGAAGGGAGCGCAAGCGCGCACTACGGGACGTCTAGGCTGTAGAGCCTGTCGCCCCCAAGTTCAACCATCAGCCTATCCGATCACCTTTGATCGCAGGGATCACCCAACCAGTATCCGTCACGTGGCTTCGGCCGCCCTGGTACTTGATCCAATTATCGATGGATACCATCTCACCAGGGTCCTTATGGACGGGGGCAACAGTCTTAACTTGATTTATCAAGACACTGTCCACAAGATGGGCATTGACCCATCAAGAATCAAACCCAGTAACACTACCTTTAAAGGCGTGATATCGGGTGTTGAGGCCCATGGCACGGGCTCACTTACTCTGGAGGTAGTATTCGGCTCCCCAGACAACTTCCGCAGCGAAGAGTTGATCTTCGACATCGTCCCTTTCCGCAGTGGCTACCATGCACTATTCGGACGAACTGCTTTCGCCCGCTTTAATGCAGTCCTGCATTACGCCTACTTAAAGCTTAAGATGCCCGGACCTCGTGGCATTATTGCAATCAATAGTAACATGGAGCGCTCCCTCCATACTGAAGAGCACACAGCGGCCCTTGCATCCAAAGTGTATGGCGGCCTTATCAAGCCGAACAGTTCACCGACCAATAAAGTCAATGACATATCCAAACGAGTCCAGTCCGCGCGTAATAGCGATAAATCAACGGATCCGGACCTTGGTTAGCAGTTCAGCCTCCGCCGATCGCCCTACCAGGTTGCGGCTTGTGTACCACGCGTACATAACTACGCACTAAAAATACCTTGGGCGGCGCCAGAGGCACACTGCGGAAGAGGTCCATTGTACGGCTTGACCCTATCTGGACCGCATATATCTTTTTCTTCTTATTGCGGGTTCATCGAGAGCCCTACTTGCTACATGGTTGTTACAGGAGATCCTCGTAAGGCTAGCATTTCCCAACCATCACATACTCCTGTCAAAGGACTTATTACTAAGGAAAAATGGCGCAGACGTGCGACAGGGCATCACTGGAGTTTTTCGAACTATGATCTTTAGGCCCTGTGTTAGACTTTCCCTTATGTAAAACTTTCTCTTCTTAGGCATGTAACATGACCTTAATATTGAACAACATTTTCTGCCAAAACACACCTCGACGTATCAATAAGGATATAAAGGAAACAAATGATTATCACATTCTTGGTTGGATTCTTGTATTATCATGCCATCTGTGTTCCCCCCTTACGTTTGATTGATATACGTGGCTCGGCATGGCCTTCATACCAGGGGCTGTATTCGGCCCCGCAAACTCGTAAGTCCAAACACCTCTAGGGAACTCTTCGGCGTCCTGGATATTGCATTATATGCATCGGCTCCGAATCATGTCTTTGGTCTATAGTTGGGTTGCCCGGCTCCTGTGTTTGCCACCTTACGTTCCGCAAGTTCGGCTAAGGTAGTAAAGGGAGAACTACTGCGATTGTATTTCTAGTTCGTCCGGTTAAGTAACTCAGTAGAGAAAGCCAAAAATTGACTTTCATGATAAGCGAGAGTGGGTCAGCGATTGGCGACTCAGTGTTATACTACAAATCATTCACCATTTATGCCGTGTTATACGAGGGGATGGGTTTCGACCAGCCACGTTGCAAAGGCGCTGCATTCCGGATTGCCATTCACGCAACAAGGGGCTAGTACTTAGCGCCACCAATGGACTCTTATGGCTAAGTGAAAGTACTAAAGCCGCATAGTCTGATTGCCTAGTTCACCTCGCAAGCCGCCTCCTAAATTGGACCAAGATGTTGGATAAAGTGTGGTCATGCGTTCCCGAACACCCCTGTAATATTTACGTGGGGGCAAAAGCCGACGACTGGTAAACTTTCAGACTTATAAACGGCCAAACAGGAGGATAAACTTATCATAAAGCGTAAGCATAGCTATTATACATCATGAGTTCATTACATGACTCTTACAAACCAGACTCAACTATTCAAATATGATGTCCTTTGAGCATTGGCCCTCTACAATGCGGGCTGCCTCGAGGACCTCATCGAAGTACTTCTCCGGCTACCGGTGATCCTTGCCTTCAGGTGGCCCTGCGGTGGCAATCTCGGCAGCCTTCATCTTTGCCCACTGAACCTTGACACGGGCGAAGGTCATCCAGGCACCTTCTATGTAGGACGACCGCTTGAGGGTATCGATCCGAGGAAGCGCATCCACCAACCGCTTCATGAGTCCGAAGTGGCTCCTAGGTATGGACTCGGCTGGCCATAGACAGACTATTACAGACTTCATGGTCAGTCCGACCACCCTGTGTAGCTCGGACAGCTGCATTAGCTAGTCACTAAGTGCACTGGATGTTCTGGCACAAGGTACATACTGCGACCAGAACAGCTTCTCCGTCGACCACCCCTCTTCAGCTCGGAAGAATTCGACAGCATCCGCTATACTCCTCGGCAGATCCGCAATGGTGCCTAGAGAACTCCAAACCCAGGTCAGCAAAATATATCTCTTACTAGTAAATCTACTCTGCATGAGAATGGCCTTACCAACCGCTATTTGCCTCGCCTCTTGGATCTCCTGGCGAGCGCCCTGGACTTCAACCCGGGCTTCTTTCATGCTTTCCAGTGCTTTGGTGAGCTCGAAGGCCTGTTCCGAACTCTTTTGCTCCAAGGACTCGCACTTGGCGATTGCGTCCTTGAGCTCCTGTTCGACCTCCCCCACCCACGCTTCATGTTTCCGGCGGGTGGTTTGCTCCACCCCAACTCCTAGGCCTCTTTGTCCGCGGCAGCCCTGCTCACCTCCGCCTCCTTCTAGGCTTGGGCGAGGGCCCTCTTGAGGGACTCGACCTCGGCTGCGCCAATTGTGAGTATATTTATAACATTTTAGTCAGTTTAAACGACTAACACACATATAACTTTCGGGTATGTCGCAATTCCGCATACCTTGGGTTTTGTTAAACCGCTTGTTGATGTGATCGAGTTCCTCATCGGATAGCTGAAGCTTCCGATTGAGCTCAGCAATTTCTGCGACCTGGGCAGTAGCCGCCAGTATAGAAGCCTGTCAAATAACATATACAACGCATTATGTACTTCTTTGTGATCCTCTATTCGGATTGTTCCAATCCGGACAGAGTCTCAGGGGCTACTGTCTACACGTGGGTTTCACCTCACACACACACACACACACACACACACACACACACACACACACACACACACACACACACACACACACACACACAGATATATATATATATATATATATATATATACAAACAAAACTTGTAAAGAGTATTACATCGCATACCTCAAAGCCCGTCAGTAGGCTGTTGAAGGCTTCGGTCAGTCCGCTCTTGATGGACCGAACCTTTTCCATGACCTCACCCTTCAGGGTGCAGTGTTCCTCCACAATGGATGCACATTACAGTGCTTCCTGTAGAGTGTCAGCGGCCTTCAGATTGACAGAGGCTGCCGATGGAGTTGTTGCTCCTCCCCCCCTCTTTCGAAGGGGGGTGTTGGTCTGATCCCGGAGCCGTACTGGTCTCCGGACAGTGTTCGGCAAAGGCCCAGACTGTTGAAGCCCCCCGCCATCGATGTTCATGGGGGTCATCGTGCCCTGCTCTACAGTGTCCGAGGTGTTGTCCTCGGGCACCTTCTAGATGGTCTCGTCCGCTCCTCCCCGGCTAGAAGACGACCTTTGGGATGTCACCTCAGTGTCCTCCATGGCAGGGGGAGAGAAGGTGTGAGATGGCCCGTCACTCTCCGCCTCTCCAAGTGCTAGAGAGCTTCCCTCCGAAGAGGAGGGAATCAGGATCTCGCGCGGAGGGCTGAAAGGCAGTGAAAGACTTGATATGACAGAGCCAGATTAAGCGATAATTGAACGGATAAGTTTTTGATACTTGTTTCGGCCAGGGGATTCTCCCTTTGGACCCTCTTCGAGCTGTGTTCGGACTCTAATTCTGAACTGTCCGAGAGGACCACCCGCCCCTTCTTCGGCGTCGCCCCCTCCAGGTTCTTGGAGGTTGTGCTCTTTCCCCTCCTCGTCTTGAGGGGGAGTCTTCCTCCACTTCCTCCTCCTCCTCCTCCTCCTCCTCCTCCTCCTCCTCCTCCTCCTCCTCCTCTTCCTCCTCTTCATCCTTGTCTTCCTCATGGGAGGAGACGACTTCGGTCTCTCCGGACACTGATTCCAGAGGGCCTTTGCGGCGGGGCCCATCCTTGGGCCCCTTGCCTTTCTTCTTGGCCTTCTTCTCAAGTGGCTTATCAGGCGCCGGGACCAGCATCTCCTCCAGCTAAGGAGTGACTGGGTCTTTGGGCAACGGAGCCAGACTCTTAATCCGCTCTGACTTCTTGGTCCAGCTCTGTAAAGGATGGGCTAGTGAGTTTTGTATCAACCGAATTTATAAACTGGATATGTCTTCGGAAAGTTAAATACTTACCGGAGACGCCGGATTCACGACGTTGAGGCTGAAGTCTTCGGTCTCCATGGGCCAGCTCTTCTGCGCCTTGAGGAGCAGCTTCCACATTCCCTCGTGCTGGTGTCGAGGAAGTATTGTAGAGTCTTCGGCTCCTCCGGCTTGAACTCCCACATGGGGGAAGCCCGCCGCTGACAGGGGAGGATGCGGCGGAAGAGCATAATCTAAACCATGTTGGTTAGGCCAACATTTTTTTCCAGCACGTTGGTGATACACATTTGCAGCGTCTGCACCTCCGTCTAGGACCCCCAGTCGTGGCCCTTCGCGGTCCAGGAGACGAGCCTCATGGGGGGTGCAGATCTGAAGTCCTAAATTGCTGCCCACTTAGTGCGGCGTGGCTCAGTGATATAGAACCACTCCTATTGCCAGATCTTGACGGTCTCCACAAAGGCCCCCTTGCTAATCATAGCTCCGCCGCAGTCCACGTGCTTCCCGTCGACCACCTTCGGCTTCACGTTGAAGACCTTGAGCCACAGGCCGAAGTGTGGGTGGACGCGGAGGAGAGCCTCACACACAATGATGAATGCCGAGATGTGGAGGAAAGAGTTCGGTGCTAGATCATGGAAACCTAGCCCATAGTAGTACATGAGTCCATGGACAAATGGGTGGAGTGGAAAACCTAACCCTCTAAGGAAGTGAGGAAGGAAGACGACCCGTTCACCGGGCTCCGGAGTTGGAATGCCTTGACCATCGGGGGGAAGCCTGTGCGCGATGTTGGCGGCGAGGTATCCCGCACTCCGGAGATTTTTTATCTCCTTCTCCGTGACGGAGGAAGCCTCCCACTTGCCTTTGGAACCGGATCCGGCCATTGTCGGAGGAGGTGTGGTGGTGGTGAGAAAGATGGAAACTTTTCGGGCGCTGAGAGCTTGGGAGATTGGAAGGCTGAGGAGATGAGAAATGCATGGGGAAGAAAGTAAAGATCCATTGCCCTCTTATAGGTGGTAGAAATGTCAACCGCCCCCACTCATGCCTTGAATCTCGCCTATTCCCGATAAAAGCATGCACCATAAACGGTTGGATTACCCAAATATTATTGATGAGCAATCCCGTATTAAGTGGGCACGGTCTCTGTTTTGACGGGACGGGCCAATGGGACGCGGCCACGAAACACGGAACGCGAGATGTAAAAACTGTTCAAAACAATGAAGGGTCAAGTCTGACGCTTCGCCGAGAAAAGTTGTCAGTAAAAGACACTATTCTCATTTTATATATATATATATATATCCTGCCTTCGCGGCTAACGGTTGTGTTCACTATGCAAAGCCAGATACGATTCTTTTACAGAAGGAAGCCGGTGTGTATTCTTCAAGGAACCCACCTTGCAATACCGAAGACAATCTGAACGCCGGACATGTCGTCATTGGAGACTGGTTCAGGGGCTACTGTTGGAGTCCTGGACTAGAGGGTCCTCGGGCGTCCGGTCTATTGGATGTGGGCCACACTAATGGGCCATCAAGATACAAGACCGAAGATCACCCCTCGTATCCTGAAGGGACTCCCATATGCGTGGATGGCACATATAGGTGTCCGGATATGTTATTTCCTTTCTGTTAAACCGACTTTGTACAACCCTAAGCCCCTCCGGTGTCTATATAAACCAGAGGGTAGATCGGAGGCAGGATCACAACATTGCTAGGCTAGCTAATCTAGGGTTAGCCGACTCGATCTCATTGTAGATCAACTCTTGTAACCCCTATACCCTTCGAATATAATCAAGAAGGAGTAGGGTTTTACCTCCATTAAGAGGACCCAAACCTGGGTAAACACTGTGTCCTTTGTCCATAGTTACCATTGGTCCTCAGACATACAGCCTGGGCCCCCCTACCCGAGATCTGCCAATTTTGACACCAACAGTTGCCGCCTGTTTTTTTAATTATGTTCCTAAATATGTAAGACAATTATCATCCACTGTCATCATCCTTATATTCATCATCAAGATCCATGCAAAACTTTATTTTTAGATTTTCATTTTTCTCTCTTAAATCTCAGTCCAGTGAGACATAGCCATGTCGTGAAACAGGGGCTCGGGCGCCATTAATGGAGATGTTGGGAGGGAGGTGCACGGCGGATAGAGGTCCAAGGGGTCTCCTCCCAATGAGCACACGCAGGGGTCTGATCACACGCTCCCCATACTCAAATAGCTACCCCGCACGGCACATCCTAGCCAATAAAAAGGGGACGCATGGCGTGATAGGTCTCCAACGTATCTATAATTTTTTTGTTCCATGCTATTACATTACCCGTTTTGGATGTTTATGGGCTTTACTTTACACTTTTATATCATTTTTAGCACTAACCTACTAACCGGAGGCCCAGCCCGAATTGCTGTTTTTTGCCTATTTCAGTGTTTTGAAGAAAAGGAATATCAAACGGAGTCCAAACGGAATGAAACCTTTGGGAGTGATCTTTTTGGAACAAACATGATCTAGGGGACTTGGAGTGGACGTCAAGCAACTGACGAGGCAGCCACGAGGGTGCCCAGCGTGCCCCCTAGGGGTGGGCGCCCCCACCCTCATGGGCCCCTTGAGCGTCCACCGACCTACTTCTTCCTCCTATATATACCCACGTACCCCGAGAACATCCAGGAGCACCACGAAAACCTAATTCCACCGCCGCAACCTTCTGTATCCGCGAGATCCCATCTTGGAGCCTTCGCCAGCGCTCCGTCCGAGGGGGAATCGACCATGGAGGGCCTCTAGATCATCTCCAAGGCCCTTCCGATGAGTTGTGAGTAGTTTACCATAGGCCTTCGGGTCCATAGTTATTAGCTAGATGGCTTCTTCTCTCTCTTTTATTCTCAATACAAAGTTCTCCTCGATCTTCTTGGAGATCTATTTGATGTAACTCTTTTTGTGGTGTGTTTGTCGAGATCTGATGAATTGTGGGTTTATGATCAAGTTTATCTATGAGAAATATTTGAATCTCCTCTTAATTATTTTATGTGTGATTAAGTTATCTTTGCAAGTCACTTCGAATTATCAGTTTGGTTTGGCCTACTAGATTGATCTTTCTTGCAATGGGAGAAGTGCTTAGCTTTGGATTCAATCTTGCGGTGTCCTTTCCCAGTGACAACAGGGGCAGCAAGGCACATATTGTATTGTTGCCATCGAGGATAAGATGGGGTTTATATCATATTGCATGAGTTTATCCCTCTACATCATGTCATATTTCTTAATGCGTTACTCTTTTCTTCATGAACTTAATACTCTAGATGCAGGCAGGAGGGTCGATGTGTGGAGTAATAGTAGTAAATGTAGAATCGTTTCGATCTACTTGTCACGGACGTGATGCCTATATACATGATCATGCCTAGATAATCTCATAACTATGCGCTTTTCTATCAATTGCTCGATAGTAATTTGTTCACCCCCCGTAATACTTATGCTATCTTGAGAGAAGCCACTAGTGAAACCTATGCCCCCCGGGTCTATCTTTTATCATATAAGTTTACCATCTACTTTTATTTGCATCTTTTACTTTCCAATCTATATCATAAAAATACCAAAAATATTTATCGTATCATATTATCTCTATCAGATCTCACTTCCGCAACTGGCCGTGAAGGGATTGACAACCCCTTTATTGCGTTGGTTGCGAGGTTCTTGTTTGTTTGTGTAGGTGCGTGGGTATTTTTAGGAGCCTCCTACTGGATTGATACCTTGGTTCCCAAAAACTAAGGGAAATACTTACGCTACTTTGCTGCATCACCCTTTCCTCTTCAAGGAAAACCAACGCAAGCTCAAGACGTAGCAAGAAGGATTTCTGGCGCCGTTGGCGGGGAGGTCTTCACTCAAGTCGGGACATACCAAGTACCCATCACAAACTCATCTCCCTCGCATGAAATTATTTGCCATTTCCCTCTCGTTTTCCTCTCCCCCACTTCACCCTTGCCGTTTTATTCGCCCTCTTTTTACAGTTTGCTTTCCCGATGCCATGGCCGAATCAAAAAGAACTAAGGGTTGTTTCCAAGGTTTTAGTACCGTATGATAGTCCCTCTATCCTCTCTAAGCTCATAAATAATGATGCTATGGAAAGACCTACTGGGGTTAACAATGAGAGTTTGAATAATTTTGACGAAGATGACTCCGGAATTTTTCGTTATTTACTTGATGAGTCTTTAAAATATGCTTGGATAGGTTACTAAGGATTCGGGCTAGCTATGTGCCACAATATCAAATTGAGATATACTTAAAAAGCATTTATGTTGGCTCGCCCGCTTCTTTTCAGCAAGTTCTAGATTCTATTTTTGAAGGAGGTTTTCTTGAAGGGGATGCTATAGATACCTATGAAAATATTAAAACTATATTTGGGCACCCCATGAATGATAAGGTTGAATCTACCACCCTGTTATGCTTTTATCAAAACGAAATTATCAAAGAGATAAAGGCTAGCTTAGATGTAGATTTCCGTAACGTGCTTAATCTTACTTCCTCCATTAATGGCAACGTGCTTTCCCAAAATGGAAGGATGAACGCCATAGAAAGGAAATTCTCTCTTTTCTTTCTGAATACCAAAGATGGCACTACTTAGATCTATCCTCGCTTTTATGCCTAGCTAGGGGCGTTAAACGATAGCGCTTGTTGGGAGGCAACCCAATTTTTTTTTTGTTTTTTTTTCTATTTGCTTCTTTTTAGTAATAAATATTTCATCTATCTTCTATTTAGATGTGTTTTTATGTTTTAATTAGTGTTTTTGCCAAGTAGAACCTATAGGATAACCTACGGTGATAGTTAAGTTGATTCTGCTAAAAAACAGAAACTTTGCACGCACAAAAATAATTTTAGTAATTAACCGAAACGTGATTTTGCGTTGATTCTTTTTTCTGTAGATCAATAGACAAATTTCCCAGGAATTTCTATTTTGGTAAGATTTTTAGAGTTCCATAAGTATTCAAGACTTACAGATTGCTACAGACTGTTCTGTTTTTGACAGATTCTGTTTTTCGTATGTTGTTTGCTTATTTTGATGCATCTATGGCTAGTATCGGCGGGCATAAAACAATAGAGAAGTTGGAATACAGTAGGTTTAACACCAATATAAATAAAGAACGAGTTCATTACAGTACCTTATGTGGTGGTTTTTTCTTTCTTGCACTAACGGAGCTTATGAGATTTCCTGTTGAGTTTTGTGTTGTGAAGTTTTCAAGTTTTGGGTAAAGATTTGATGGACTATGGAATAAGGAGTGGCAAGAGCCTAAGCTTGGGGATGACCATGGCACCCCAAGATATTCAAGGATAAGGGCATCCCCTCTTTCGTCTTCGTCTATCGGTAACTTTACTTGGAGCTATATTTTTATTCGACACATGATATGTGTTTTGCTTGGAGCGTCTTGTATGATATTAGTCTTTGCTTTTTAGTTTACCACAATCATCGTTGCTGTACAAACCTTTTGGAAGAAACCCACTTGATTGGAATTATTAGAATACTCTATGTGCTTCACTTATATCTTTTGAGCTAGATAGTTTTTGGTCTAGTGCTTCACTTATATCTTTTAGAGCTCGGCGGTGGCTTAATTTTGTAGAAATTGTTGATCTCGCATGCTTCACTTATATTATTTTGAGAGTCTCTTAGAACAGCATGGTATTTGCGATGGTTACAATATTGGTCCTAGAACGATGGGCATCCAAGTTGGGTATAATAAAAACTATCATAGAAAGTGAATTGGATGCTATGATCAATTTGATACTTGATAATTGTTTTGAGATATAGAGGTGGTGATATTAGAGTCATGCTAGTTGGGTAATTGTGAATTTAAAGAATACTTGTGTTGAAATTTGTGATTCCCGTAGCATGTAAGTATGGTGAACTGCTTTGTGATGAAGTTGGAGCACAATTTTATTTATTTATTGTCTTCCTTATGAGTGGCGGTCGGGGATGAGCGATGGTCTTTTCCTACCAATCTATCCCCCTAGGAGCATGCACATAGTACTTTGTTTTCAATGGCTTGTAGGTTTTTGCAATAAGTATATGAGTTCTTTATGACTAATGTTGAGTCCATGTATTATACACACTCTCACCCTTCCACCATTGCTAGCCTCTCTTGTGCCGTGCAACTTTCACCGGTACCATACACCCACCATATACCTTCCTCAAAACAGCCACCATACCTACCTATTATGGCATTTCCATAGCCATTCCGAGATATATTGCCATGCAACTTTCCACCATTCCGTTTATTATGACACACATCATCATTGTCATATTTCTCTTTGCATGATCATGTAGTTGACATCGTATTTGTGGCAAGGCCACCTTCATAATTTTTCATACATGTCATTCTTGATTCATTGCATATCTCGGTACACCGTCGGAGGCATTCATATAGAGTCATATATTGTTCTAAGTATCGAGTTGTAATCTTGAGTTGTAAGTAAATAAAAGTGTGATGATCTTCATTATTAGAGCATTGTCCCAAGTGAGGAAGGATGATGGAGACTATGATTCCCCCACAAGTCGGGATGAGACTTTGGACTTTATAAAAAAAAGAGAAAGGCCAAATAAAAAAATGAGAGAAAAAGAGAGAAGGGACAATGCTACTATCCTTTTTACCACACTTGTGCTTCAAAGTAGCACCATGATCTTCATGATAGAGAGTCTCCTATGTTATCACTTTCATATACTAGTGGGAATTTTTCATTATAGAACTTGGCTTGTATATTCCAATGATGGGCTTCCTCAAAATGCCTAGGTCTTCGTGAGCAAGCGAGTTGGATGCACACCCACTTAGTTTCTTTTGTTGAGCTTTCATACATTTATGGCTCTAGTGCATCCATTGCATGGCAATCCCTACTCACTCACATTGATATCTATTAATGGGCATCTCCATAGCCCGTAGATACGCCTAGTTGATGTGAGACTATCTTCTCCTTTTTTTGTCTTCTCCACAACCACCATTCTATTCCACATATAGTGCTATGTCCATGGCTCACGCTCATGTATTGCGTGAAAGTTGGAAAAGTTTGAGATTACTATAGTATGTAACAATTGCTTGGCTTGTCATCGGGGTTGTGCATGATTAAATACTTTATGTGATGAAGATAGAGCATAGCCAGACTATATGATTTTGTAGGGATAACTTTCTTTAGCCATGTTATTTTGAGAAGACATGATTGCTTACTTAGTATGCTTGAAGTATTACTATTTCATATGTCAATATGAACTTTTATTTTGAATCATTTGGATCTGAAAATTCATGCCACAATAAAGAAAATTACACTGAGAATTATGCTAGGTAGCATTCCACATCAAAAATTCTGTTTTTATCATTTACCTACTCGAGGACGAGCAGGAATTAAGCTTGCGGATGCTTGATACGTCTCCAACGTATCTACAATTTTTGATTGCTCCATGCCATTATATTACCCGTTTTGGATGTTTATGGGTTTTACTTTACACTTCTATATCATTTTTGGGACTAACCTACTAACCGGAGGCCCAGCCCGAATTGCTGTTTTTTGCCTATTTCAGTGTTTCGAAGAAAAGAAATATCAAACGGAGTCCAAACAGAATGAAACCTTCGGGAGCGATCTTTTTGGAACAAACATGATCCAGGGGACTTGGAGTGGATGTCAAGCAACAGAGGAGGCGGCCACGAGGGTGCCCGGCACACCCCCTAGGGTTGGGCGCGCCCCCACCCTTGTGGGCCCCTCGAGCATCCACCGACCTACTTCTTCCTCCTATATATACCCACGTACCCTGAGAACATCCAGGAACACCACGAAAACCTAATTCCACCACCGCAACCTTCTGTATCTACGAGATCCCATCTTGGAGCCTTCGCCGGCGCTCCGCCGGAGGGGGAATCGACCACGGAGGGCCTCTACATCATCTCCAAGGCCCTTTCGATGAGTTGTGATTAGTTTGCCAGACCTTTGGATCCATAGTTATTAGCTAGATGTCTTCTTCTCTCTCTTTGATTCTCAATATAAAGTTCTCCTCGATCTTCTTGGAGATCTATTCGATGTAACTCTTTTTGCGATGTGTTTGTCGAGATCCGATGAATTGTGGGTTTATGATCAAGTTTATCTATGAGAAATATTTGAATCTCCTCTGGATTCTTTTATGTGTGATTAAGTTATCTTTGCAAGTCTCTTCGAATTATCAGTTTGGTTTGGCCTACTTATGCTACTGAGGGAAATACTTATGCCACTTTGCTGCATCACCCTTTCCTCTTCAAGGAAAACCAACGCAAGCTCAAGACGTAGCATGCCGACACGTAATAGGTAAGTAGAATGCCCACGGTTTCAATAATAGTTGTGTTTCTGATTTGTAACTTGACAACACTTGTTCCAAAATGCTTTGTTGATTGTTAATGTGTGCGCCTTCGCAAATCGGACAGAAAAATTACCATAGCATGTTGGTGCCATGTCAAGGCACAATGCCAAGTTTCATGATTTTCAGGCGTGTTTTGGATTTACAGGAATTAAAAATCAAAATTTCTCAATCTTTCTGGCCGAGCCAAGATACGTCTCCAACGTATCTATAATTTTTGATTGCTCCATGCTACTTTATCTACTGTTTTAGGCAATATTGGGCTTTATTATCCAATTTTATATTATTTTTGGGACTAACCTATTAACCGGAGGCCCAGCCCAGATTTGTTGTTTTATGCCTATTTCAGTGTTTCGAGGAAAAGGAATATCAGACGGAGTCAAAACGGAACGAAATCAACTGGAGAAGTTAATTTTGGAAGGAAACCAACCAGATGGGCTTGGAGTGCACGTCAGGGGATCCCCGGGCTGCCCACGAGGGTGGGGGGCGCGCCCTCCCCCCTGGGCGCGCCCCCTACCTCGTGAGCCCCCCGGAGGTCCACCGACGTACCCCCTGGACCCATATATACCTACGTACCCTAAAACTTCCAGAACAAAAAAATTGATCGGGAGCTCCGCTGCCGCAAGCCTCTGTAGGCACCAAAAACCAATCGGGACCCCGTTCCGGCACCCTGCCAGAGGGGGATCCCATCACCGGAGGCCATCTTCATCATCCCGGCGCTATCCATGACGAGGAAGGAGTAGTTCACCCTCGGGGCTGAGGGTATGTACCAGTAGCTATGTGTTTGATCTCTCTCTCTCTCGTGTTCTCTCTCGTGTTCCATCTATGGCACGATCTTGATGTATCCCGAGCTTTGCTATTGTAGTTGGATCTGATGATGTTCCTCCCCCTCTACTCTCTTGTGATGAATTGAGTTTCCCCTTTTGAAGTTATCTTATTGGATTGAGTCTTTTATGAACACTTGATGTATGTCTTGCGTGGGATAACCATGGCGGCAATGGGTTATTCTATTGATCCACTTGATGTATGTTTTGGTGATCAACTTGCGGGTTTCGTGACACTTGGGAACCTATGCATAGGGGTTGGCACACGTTCTTGACTCTCCGGTAGAAACTTTGGGGCACTCTTTGAAGTACTTTTATGTTGGTTGGATGAATCTGAGATTGTGTGATGCATATCGTATAATCATGCCCATGGATACTTGAGGTGACAATGGAGTATCTAGGTGACATTAGGGTTTTGGTTGATTTGTATCTTAAGGTGTTATTCTAGTACGAACTCTTTTATAGATCGATCCGAAAGAATAGCTTTGTGGTGGTTTCGTACCCGACCATAATCTCTACGTTTGTTCTCCGCTATTAGTGGCTTTGGAGTGACTCTTTGTTGCATGTTGAGGGCTTGTCATATGTTCTATCTATGTTATTATTGTTGAGAGAACTTGCACTAGTGAAAGTATGAACCCTAGGCCTTGTTTCCTACCATTGCAATACCGGTTACGCTCACTTTTACCGCTCGCTACCTTACTGTTTTTATTATTTCAGATTACAAAAACCTATATCTACTATCTATTTTGCACTTGTATCACCATCTCTTCGCCGAACTAGTGCACCTATACAATTTACCATTGTATTGGGTGTGTTGGGGACACAAGAGACTCTTTGTTATTTGGTTGCAGGGTTGCTTGAGAGAGACCATCTTCATCCTACGCCTTCTACGGATTGGTAAACCTTAGGTCATCCACTTGAGGAAAATTTGGTACTGTCCTACAAACATGTGCACTTGCAGGCCCTACAACGTCTACAAGAAGAAGGTTGTGTAGTAGACATCAAGCTCTTTTCTGGCGCCATTGCCGGGGAGGCTAGGTAAGTGAAGGCAGATCTTTAGATCTTGCAATTGAATCTTTTTGTTTCTTGTTTTAGCACTAGTCTAGTTTATAAAAGAAAACTACAAAAAAATGGAGTTAAGTTTGTCTCATACTCTTCACCTTTTTAGTATCTTTCGTGAGTATGATGGAAAGGAAAATTGTGCTCAAGTACTAGAAGAAGAATTACATAGAATTCCTGGCATGAAATATGTGAATGATGAGCATGATTGCAATATTTTTAGTACGAATTACTTGAATATCCATGATGCTAATGATATGCAAAGCCACAAGCTTGGGGAAGCTATTTTTGATGGAGATGATATTTTTTGTTCCCCAAGCTTTGATAAGCAAATTTACTATGATGAAAGCATGCCTCCTATCTATGATGATTATTGTGATGATACATATGCTATAAAGAAAAAGTTTGCTTATGAGGAGAGTAGAAAATTTTCTATACTTGTAGATCATGAAAAGAATGCTTTAGGTTCTGGTTATATTGTTTAATTCATTCATGATGCTACTGAAAATTATTATGAGGGAGGAACATATGCTTGTAGGAATTGCAATAATGTCAAGTTTCCTCTCTACGTGCTTAAATTCTTGAAGCTATGCTTGTGTTACCTTCCTATGCTTGTTGATTATTGTTCCCATAAGTTATTTGCTCACAAAATCCCTATGCATAGGAAGTGGGTTAGACTTAAATGTGCTAGTCATGTGCTTCATGATGCTCCCGTTATGTTTCAATTTTTATCTTTTATGTGAGCATCATTATCACCATCATGCCTAGCTAAAAGGCATTTAAGAAAAGCGCTTGTTGGGAGACAAACCAATATGTATCCTTACTGTTTTTGTGTGTACACATGATTATGCTACTGTAGTAATCATGTTTTATAGCTTTTGTTTCAATAAAGTACCAAGTAGAACCTTTGGGAAGACTTGGGTGAAGTTTATGTGATCTTGCTGTGAAAAACAGAAACTTTAGCGCTCACTAGATTAGCTGCCATTTTTTACTGGAGAGTGCTTTTAGGTTGATTCTTTTTGAAGATGATTAATAGACAAATTTCTCAGGTCCAGCAATGTATTTCATAATTTTTGGGGTTCCAGAAGTATACGTTTTATTCAGATTACTACAAACTGTTCTGTTTTGACAGATTCTGTTTTCTATGTGTTGTTTGCTTATTTTGATAAATCTATGAGTAGTATCTGAGGGTATGAACCATAGATAAGTTGGAATACAGTAGGTTTTACACCAATATGAATTTATAATGAGTTCATTACAGTACCTAAGTGGTGGTTTTATTTTCTTATACTAATGGAGCTTACGAGTTTTGTTTTGAGTTTTGTGTGGTTGAAGTTTTCAAGTTTTGGGTAAAGATTCGATGGACTATGGAATAAGGAGTGGAAAGAGCCTAAGCTTGGGGATGCCCAAGGAACCCCAAGGTAATATTCAAGGACAACCAAGCAACTAAGCTTGGGGATGCACCGGAAGGCATCCCCTCTTTCGTCTTCGTTCATCGGTAACTTTACTTGGAGCTATATTTTTGTTCACCACATGATATGTGTTTTGCTTGGAGCGTCATTTTATTTTGTTAGTTTTTGCTTTCTGTTAGTTAGAATAATGTTTTGCATCTTTAGTTTCAATAAAAAAGTCAAGGATAGCCTTTGCCATGCTTATTTTGCTAGTTTGCATGTTGCTGTTTGAAAACAGAAAGTTTACCGCTGTTGCAAAAATTGCCTAGAAAAGTCAGAGCATGGTCTAACGTTGAATATTTTTGCATATTGAGCTCTGATAAATTTATTACAGTGGGAATTTTAGTTCATAATTTTTGGAGTTAGGGAAGTATTGATACTCTTGCATTCTTTACAGACTGTACTGTTTTGGCAGATTGCTGTTATGGTTGCATTGTTTGCATATGTTTGTTTGTTTAATGATTCTATTTGAGGATAGGAGTATTAAGTATGCAGAGGCATTTAATATTCAATGTTGAATAATAATTTTAGTGATTTGTTACAGTAGAAAATGACAATGGTTTGCATTGGTTTATACTAACCTATCTCACGAGTTCTTGTTGAGTTTGTTGTGAATGAAGCTTTTGATAAAAAGAGAAACCATGATATGAGAGGAATTAAGGAGACACAAAAGCTCAAGCTTGGGGATGCCCAAGGCACCCCAAGATAATATTTCAAGAAGTCTCAAGCATCTAAGCTTGGGGATGCCCTGGCAGGCATCCCACCTTTCTTCTTCAGCAACTATCGGTTAGTATCGGTTGAGCCTAAGTTTTTGCTTCTTCACATGAGTTGTGCTATCCTTGCAATGTAGTTTTATTTAGCTTTGCTTGGTGTTTGAATAAAGTATCAAGATCTGAAATTCTTTAATGAGAGAGAGCCTTACATGACTTGGAATTTGTTAGAATACTCTTTGTGCTTCACTTATATCTTTTGAGCGTGATAATTTTTGCTCTAGTACTTCACTTAGATCTTTTAGAGCACGGTGGTGGATTTGTTTTAAAGAAACTTGATCTCTCATGCTTCACTTAGATTATTTTGAGAGTCATTAATAGCATGGTAATTTTCTTTATGTTAATATACTTAGTGTTCAAGATATGTGAAACTTTCTTTTGAGTGAATTGAATACTAAGATAAATTCAATGCTTAATAATTGTTTTGAGATATGGAGGTAATAATATCAAAGTCGTGTTATTTGAGTAGTTGTGAATTTGAGAAATACTTGTGTTGAAGTTTGCAAGTCCCGTAGCATGCACGTATGGGTAAAGTTGTGTAACAAATTTGAAGCATGAAGTGTACCTGGCTTGTGCATCCTTATGAGTGGCGGTCGGGGACGAGTGATGGTCTTTTCCTACCAATCTACCCCCCTAGGAGCATTGTGCGTAGTACTTGATTTTTGATGGCTTCTAAATTTTTGCAATAAGTATATGAGTTCTTTTGACTAATGTTGAGTCCATGGATTATACGCACTTTTACCTTTCCGCATTTGCTAGCCTCTTGATGCACTGCATTGCCCTTTCTCGCATTGAGAGTTGGTGCAAACTTCGCCGGTGCATCCAAACCCCGTGATATGATACGCTCTTTCACACATAAACCTCCTTATATCTTCCTCAAAACAGCCACGTTACCTGCCTATTATGGCATTTCCATAGCCATTCCGAGATATATTGCCATGCAACTTTCCACCGTTCCGTTTATTATGACACGCTCCATCATTGTCATATTGCTAGCATGATCATGTAGTTGACATCGTATTTGTGGCAAAGCCACCGTTCAGAATTCTTTCATACATGTCACTCATGATTCATTGCATATCCCGGTACACAGCCGGAGGCATACATATAGTCATAATTTGTTCTAAGTATCGAGTTGTAATTGTTGAGTTGTAAGTAACTAAAAGTGTGATGATCATCATTATTAGAGCATTGTCCCAAGTGAGGAAAGGATGATGGAGACTATGATTCCCCCACAAGTCGGAATGAGACTCCGGACGAAAAAAAATTAAAAGAGGCTAAAGAAGCCCAAATTAAAAAAAAAGAGGGCATAAAAAAAGAGAAAAGGCCCAAATAAAAATAATAATAAAAATAATGAGAGAAAAAAGAGAGAAGGGATAATGTTACTATCCTTTTACCACACTTGTGCTTCAAAGTAGCACCAAGATCTTCATGATAGAGAGTCTCTCATTTTGTCACTTTCATATACTAGTGGGAATTTTTCATTATAGAACTTGGCTTGTATATTCCTACGATGGGCTTCCTCAAATGCCCTAGGTCTTCATGAGCAAGCAAGTTGGATGCACACCCACTAGTTTTCTTTTGTTGAGCATTCATAGCTCTAGTGCATCCGTTACATGGCAATACCTACTCCTCATGTTGACATCAATTGATGGGCATCTCCATAGCCCGTTGATTAGCCTCGTCAACGTGAGACTTTCTCCTTTTTTGTCTTCTCCACACAATCCCCATCATCATATTCTATTCCACCCATAGTGCTATATCCATGGCTCACGCTCATGTATTGCGTGAAGGTTGAAAAAGTTTGAGATTATTTAAGTATGAAACAATTGCTTGGCTTGTCATCGGGGGTATAGAAGTTGGGAACATCTTTGTGTGACGAAAATGAAGCATAGCCTAACTATATGATTTTGTAGGGATGAACTTTCTTTGGCCATGTTATTTTAAGAAGACATGATTGCTTTGATTAGTATGCTTGAAGTATTATTATTTTTGTGTCAATATGAACTTTTGTCTTGAATCTTTCGGATTTGAATATTGATATCACAATTAAGAAGATTTACATTGAAATTATGCCAAAGTATCACTCCGCATCAAAAATTCTTTTTTATCATTTACCTACTCGAGGACGAAAGGAATTAAGCTTAGATGCTTGATACGTCTCCAACGTATCTATAATTTTTATTGCTCCATGCTACTTTATCTAATGTTTTAGGCAATATTGGGCTTTATTATCCACTTTTATATTATTTTTGGGACTAACCTATTAACCGGAGGCCCAGCCCAGATTAGTTGTTTTATGCCTATTTCAGTGTTTCGAGGAAAAGGAATATCAGACGGAGTCAAAACGGAACGAAATCAACTGGAGAAGTTAATTTTGGAAGGAAACCAACCAGATGGGCTTGGAGTGCACGTCAGAGAATCCCCGGGCTGCCCACGAGGGCGGGGGGCGCGCCCTCCTACCTGAGCGCGCCCCCCTACCTCGTGAGCCCCCCGGAGGTCCACCGACGTACCCCCTGGACCCATATATACCTACGTACCCTAAAACTTCCAGAACAAAAAATAGATCGGGAGTTCCGCCGCAAGCCTCTGAGCCACTAAAACCAATCGGGACCCGTTCCGCACCTGCGGAGGGGGATCCCATCACCGGAGGCCATCTTCATCATCCCGGCGCTATCCATGACGAGGAGGGAGTAGTTCACCCTCGGGGCTGAGGGTATGTACCAGTAGCTATGTGTTTGATCTCTCTCTCTTGTGTTCCATCTATGGCACGATCTTGATGTATCCCGAGCTTTGCTATTGTAGTTGGATCTTATGATGTTTCTCCCCCTCTACTTACTTGTGATGAATTGAGTTTCCCCTTTTGAAGTTATCTTATTGGATTGAGTCTTTTATGAACACTTGATGTATGTCTTGCGTGGGATAACCATGGTGACAATGGGTTATTATATTGATCCACTTGTTGTATGTTTTGGTGATCAACTTGCGGGTTTCGTGACACTTGGGAACCTATGCATAGGGGTTGGCACACGTTCTTGACTCTCCGGTAGAAACTTTGGGGCACTCTTTGAAGTACTTTTATGTTGGTTGGATGAATCTGAGATTGTGTGATGCATATCGTATAATCATGCCCACAGATACTTGAGGTGACAATGGAGTATCTAGGTGACATTAGGGTTTTGGTTGATTTGTATCTTAAGGTGTTATTCTAGTACGAACTCTTTTATAGATCGATCCGAAAGAATAGCTTTGTGGTGGTTTCGTACCCGACCATAATCTCTACGTTTGTTCTCCGCTATTAGTGGCTTTGGAGTGACTCTTTGTTGCATGTTGAGGGCTTGTCATATGTTCTATCTATGTTATTATTGTTGAGAGAACTTGCACTAGTGAAAGTATGAACCCTAGGCCTTGTTTCCTACCATTGCAATACCGGTTACGCTCACTTTTACCGCTCGCTACCTTGCTGTTTTTATTATTCAGATTACAAAAACCTATATCTACTATCTATTTTGCACTTGTATCACCATCTCTTCGCTGAACTAGTGCACCTATACAATTTACCATTGTATTGGGTGTGTTGGGGACACAAGAGACTCTTTGTTATTTGGTTGCAGGGTTGCTTGAGAGAGACCATCTTCATCCTACGCCTCCTACGGATTGATAAACCTTAGGTCATCCACTTGAGGGAAATTTGCTACTGTCCTACAAACCTGTGCACTTGCAGGCCCTACAACGTCTACAAGAAGAAGGTTGTGTAGTAGACATCAAGCCACGGCACCCACATGTTTGAATTTCATTCCCATTTCTTGCATGGGACCTAGAAATTCACCCAAGGACACAGATGTGATTTTTCAACCAACTTTGGAGCACTGGAGCATGTGCTTGTAGTTCAAATTTGAATTATGCACATTAAATGCTCAAAAATCCAACTAATGTATAAAAAGGCCAAACGGACCCGGGATAATTCCAAAATTTAGCACGATACTTCTATTTGGTCTAATTTGCCTGTGTAAAAAAATTAAGGCGGGAGAAGGCAGTGTACGTATGTCGTTTCGCACACGGAGGTGACACGTTCCCTCTCGGAACCATGAGCCTTCTTGAGAGAAGCTCCGGTTTGCAAGAAGCTTATACCAAAGCTTGTTCCAATTCGGCCAAAAAAATTACCGCAACATGTTGGTGCCATATCATGACACCATGCCAAGTTTCATGATTTTCAGGCGTGTTTTGGATTTACATGAATTAAAAAACCAAGTTTCTCAATCTTTCCGGCCGACACTACAAAAAAATACACTTCCGTGATGATACAAGTTTGTCACAGTAGGTCACGTTTTCTGTCATGCATGTACATCCATGACGATTTTATGACAAAATCAAGATAGTCATACCTAGCTATCGTAGAAGTCTTCCATGACATTACCAAAATTATCATCACAGAAGTCTCCACTTCAATGACGATAAATCGCGCGTCACAGAAGTGCTTTCGTCAAGGGTGACCAACACGTGGCATCCACTGTAACGGAACATCGTTAAGCTATCGGGTCCGGTTTTGGATCCGATAACCCGTTAACAGCCGGGACCAATGGGAAATTTCCACGTGTAAAATTCTGATTGGCCGGAGGGAACTCCTGTCAGCTCGTCAGTGGGCCAGATGTTGCCCGTCCATTGGAGGAGACATGCCTATTATACGTCGACACGTGGCTAGGCCCAACAGAGGCCCATATAGGTTAAAAAAGGCCAGCCCAGCCAAAGGCCCATAGTACTTACTCAGGTACTAGTGGGCCAGCCCAATAACGGCCTGCTTAATAAGGGCCCATTTACGGCCCGACGCCAGATCTGGCCCGTTAATTGTTCACCGAATATTTGGGCCCATTTATGGCCCAAAGCCAGATCTGGCCCGTTAATTGTTCGCCAAATATTTGGGCCCAATTACAGCCCAACTGTGACTTTCGGCCTGTTAGAGGCACGATGTAGACTTGGGCCCATTTCAGCCCGGGGTGACTTTCGGCCTGGGAATGGCCCGTGCTGCCCATGGGCCATATATGGTCCAATGGGACATCGGGCCCACTAACGGCCCGTGATAAAGGTGACAACAGTTAAGCCCAACGACTTTGGGCCTGTTAAAGGCATGTCGCATAATTTGGCTCGTTGATGCCTGTACTAAGCTTTCGGCCTCTTAAAGGCCCATGATATCAGTGGGCCTACTAAGTCCCGAGATATGTTTCGGCCTAGTGACGGCCCGTGATATAACTGGGCCCAAAAAGGACCGGTCTACATTTTAGCTTGCTGAAGGCCCGTCGACGACTAGTGAAAATTGAGGCCCAACATGCATTTCGGCCTGCTAAAGGCCCATGGTTTCATCTGGGCCATAACAGGCCAGTACCATATTCAGCCTGTTAAGGGCCCAACGCTACCTGGGCCAAACTAAGCACTGGGTCCACAAAAGGCCCAACTAAAATATAGGCCGGTGTAAGTTGTGGGCCTGGCACAAAGGGTGAAGGCCCCAATCATTCGGGCCCAAGAAAGATGCAGGCCTTCCCAATTGTGGCCCGCTAAAAACCAGGCCCGTTAGAGGCGAATGTTTCGGCCCTGTCGACAACATCTGATTTTTTCAGATAGCGAATGATGGCAGTAACTAATAGGAATTAAGAACAAACCTACTCTATACAATAAAAATTACAGCATAGTAACTAAGAATAGACCTACACTATACAATAAAGGATTTATGGTATATTACATCCATTGGGCATCGAAGTTCGCCACCAGTGATCATAAAGCGCAACGAAGAAGCAGATTACAAAAACTTGGCACCATTGCAGCGTAACAAAATAATACTGAACCGAGACCACTTCGAAGACAGTTCAAGAAAGGTTAGCCTTATGGAGGAACTGCTGCATGCAAGCTCAGCGAAAGAAGGCTGTGAGACCGGCCTAGCATGTCGGTCATAGCTTCCAGGTGTAGTTGTTTAGCAATGAGGTTCTCATTGGTGTTCTCCGCAATCTTTCTTAGAGAGAGTACTTCAAGTCGAAGTTGAGTTGCAGAATACCTTTCTGCTAGAACTTGGGACTGAAGAAGTCGAACTGATTCAGACAACGAATTTTGTGAGCTTGTTTGACTGCTAGTCTCAAGTAACTTGAACACTGCATCAAGGCAAGACTTTGGGGTTGTCTCGCTATCTTCAAGATGTTTTGCCTTCTTTGCTGCAATATATGTTGGGTTTGTCTCACATCCTTCAGCAGACTTGTGCATGCCATCAGGCATATCACCTTGAAACAAAGCAGAGAGATGACAAGTTTTGCACGTGTATAAACAAAGATGATAACTGTGCTGTTAATCCCATCCAATTTGAAATTAGAAAATAAAGAGTAAGTTCAAAATATCAATAGCATAACTTGGCATTGTTCATAATGCGGGGAGCTTCACCACACTACTGGATTACCATGTCAACATAACAAGCATAGATGAAGGGCAAAGAAAATCATTATATCTATTTTGGTTAATGTGCATGGTATGTTGTTCATATCATCAGCCACATCAGTAAGATAAAACAGGAGATGACAAGGTGCAAACTTGGGCTGCTTCACCACACACTGGATTATAGATCAACAAAAACAAGCATACATATAGGGAGTATTGAGTAATGTGCATGGTATAAATATGGAATTTGGTTTTATAAGTAAAACTTAGAACTTACGGTTCTTGCAAACATGCATTTTTGTAGAAACAGCAAACAAAACAACAGTAAACTGTAGGGAGTATGAACAAATTAAACAGCAGTTGAGGATAAAGGCTTTAGAAGGACCGACTTACATTAATAGTTAACACAAACTTTATAATGCCCTTATCCATGTCAAGGGAAGGATAACTCAAGAATTTCAGCACAGAATCTTCTTCATAAGCATTGCATGTACTCTACATTTTGTAGAGAGTAATATAGACATGATAATATTGGAAGGGATAAAGGATAATGAAGATAAGATGCAGATTGATGCTACATAATCAACTACCAATCCTTGGAAGTACAAGTGTTACAGGACAAAATGTACTGACAAGAGCAATGGGCTACACTTCTGCACTGGCATTGTCTGTGTATTCTACTTGTGGTGGGCAAGGGAGATAAGATGCAGAATGCTACACAATGAACCAATCCCTCTTCACATAATACAAGAGTGTTTTGAACACTGGTGTACTATACAAAACGTTCTTATATTATGGGACGGAGGGAGTAGTTGTTAATGTAAGTACAGTGATAGATGACGTTCAGTCCTTACAAGAGGACTGCAGAGCTAAACCTCTTCAAGAGCATTGGGTTGATTCTAAATTTATGTAAGAGTCCATACGGATCTTATAATGTCCACCAAATGGACGATTACGTGGCTAACATGTGCAGTGGTGCTACATAATCAAACAACTATGAAAGTAAGTATGGTCATACAGGGCAAGAGGTACTCACAAGAGCAATGCGGTGTGCAGTATAGTTGCGAGATCCTGTGGTCCCTTGAGAATGAATGTTCTTCTGCTAACAGTTTTCATACAAGTGAGACGTTAAGGCAAATGTAGAAATGTAGTTCAAATTGTGATGTGATATCATGGACAGTACCTTACACTGCAGCCGAGACCAATGTGTAACAAGATTATTCCAGTCACCGTCGGATAAATGTAGCACTGGAGACTTTACATAAATTTCATTTAGAGGCTTCCCATCGAAGTGCGCTTGCCTCAGATACGAATGATACTTCATCAACGAGTGCCTGAAAAGCGCAACCAACCCTTGCTCGTCTTCACAATCCAGTTTGGTCCTCGCCTATTTAAAAGAATGAAATCTTGTGTCTTCATCGTGAAACATATGCAGAATGACCATGAATACCATTAGTACATTACTTACGCGTAAGTTGCGGAGGAAGACTGGAAATTGTTCTGTGTCTGCGGCATAATCTTTCCATGAAGGAAAGATGCACACAAAGTTCCTGACAACAATATAAGCTTCGTCTTCTAAACTGGGAAGAAATGTAACATGGGTCCTATTTGCTGCAATTGGGGCTCTCTCTGGTTCAAAAAGGGATTTGGCAACTGGATTTGGTGTACTCTTTGCTGGAATGGGGGTTTTGCGTCGTAGAGCTGGTGCTATGTCAACTGGCATAATCATAATGTTTGCTGCAGTTGGGGTCTGCTGAGTTGGGGCATCAGAAATGACCAGTGTAGTAGGGCTAGAGTCTGCTAGAGCTGGAGTGTTTTGTGGGTCAGGTAATATTGCAACTACACCTAATGGGCTATTTGATTTATCAGGTGCCACTACCCTTTCCAAATACTTTGCTTGTGCTCCTCCATGATTAGCAATCGCCCTCTTCCTTTTGAACATCTGATACACAAGAACATCATTTGAATGGACAAATATGGTATGATGACAGATGGAATATGCACTGAAAATGGATAGGCAGGGCATATTCACATACATGATATGTGCGATGGCAGTTCAACAAAGTAGAAGCAATGCAAAGCATCAGTTGCAAGATATGTGCGACCGATATAACCTTGGAAAGTTAGAGCAAGCACCTTGATGGGTGAATAAGATAGGGCATCTTCCTCTGACTCCTCCATCAGGGAGCTTCATTGACTTAGGTATCCCTCTAGCTCAGAATCACTGTTAGGATCATATTCTGAGCATGAATCTGTAGGTGTAGAGCGTTTGCATTGCTTTGCACCCAGACTTGATTTCAGTCCCTTAATGCCAAGTTTGACAGCCATGGCATTGTTCTGCTTTATTTTTTTCATGCGTGCAAGCTCATAATCATTATGATGCTATTCAGAATCTGAGATTCATGAAAACATAAAAAGTAGTCAGATTATCTATAGAATGCATTGCGGATTCAACTCAAAGAGTGTCTCCCTATAAACCCCTGCATATTCAAAGTTCACCCCCCAACCATGCTGACCATACCACACACAGAAATACAAACCCCTTATGTCTCTATAACAGGCAGACACACATTTCAAAACTGAAGTAGGAACATTAGAATCATATGAAATTCATATTTGAACAAATAAACTAAGGAATTATGAGTGGCATAATGTTTAGCTTCAAGGGTGGAGTGTTGGTAGTGCGACACAAAGCAAGTAGGCAGATTGTATTCCATGTAAAAGATCAAAGGCTATGTAAAAGCTGGAAATGACACTTTCTTTCTATACAATGCAGTGTTCGTTGCCCACATATGATGGAAGAGATCACATAGAGAAATACTATTCACTCATGTCTATGGTTCCAGTATTTAGAAACAGGGTGCTCCACCCTAAAAGAATATTGACAAAAAGTATGACAGGGCAAGCATAGATTTAGCAAATCAATCATTTACTTGTTAGCTTACTAGGACAAGTATGCAGAATTGTAACTACAGTAAGAGACCTTCCAAAATCTGAATCAAGAAGTTTGTCTAGCACTTATTTTTGCAACTAATCGACGTGAATAATTGGATATTATATCGAATGAGTAAGAAAGTCAAGTAAAATTGTTAACAAACCTGGCTTGTAGTAGTAATCTGGGTCAATGTTACTACGACCAACAATCCAAAATGACTAGTGTCTGTTCCGAGGGCCGTAATTTTGAAAACCCTGTGAACTTTACATGTACTAAAGATTACCGAAATACATCTGAACCATTAAGTATAGGTAGCACTGAGCACATAAAAAACCCTAATGACAGTCCTGCCTAATGAGTAATCAATCAATTAGAAAATGGGTGATCAGGAGTGGCTGCTGAGTGTTGAGCACATATCTCAGGATAAATCAGGTTGGCTTAGTGGGTGTTGCATGCCTGAGCCCTGAACGGACTGGGAAGGTAGGCACGGCGGCGCGCCCGGGCAGTGGTGATGCTGTTGGGCGAGCGGCTCCTGACCTCATGTTAGTTCGGCGTCTCCTCCTAGAGTCATGCCGTCCAGGGACGACAAGTCGCCGGGGAGGTAGGCAGCCGGGGGCGAGTAGAGATCGGAAGCGTGCAGCAGAACAGAGGGGAATTGGGGCCTGGTGAGGGAGTCCTGGATTAGGGGGTCCTCGAACAACCGGAATATGTACTTGTGCCGGACTGTTGGACTATGAAGATACAAGATTGAAGACTTCGTCCCATGTCTGGGTGGGACTCTCCTTTGCGTGGAAGGCAAGATTGGCTATTCGGATATGTAGATTTCCTTCTCTATAACCGACTCTATGTAACCCTAGCCCCCTCCGGTGTCTATATAAACCGGAGGGTTTAGTCCGTAGGACAAGAACAATCATAATCATAGGCTAGCTTCTAGGGTTTAGCCTCTACGATCTTGTGGTAGATCAACTCTTGTAATACTCATATCATCAAGATCAATCAAGCAGGAATTAGGGTATTACCTCCATACAGAGGGCCCGAACCTGGGTAAACATTGTGTCCCCCGCCTCCTGTTACCATTAGCCTTAGATGCACAGTTCGGGACCCCCGACCCGAGATCCACCGGTTTTGACACCGACACCTGGGACGACCCAAAATCTCAGGGTGGGCCGGCCTACCGTGGGCACCCTGTAGAGATACACACCCGAGTGGCGAACATGCATTTTCGAAACTAATTTAGTAACATTTAGCTGACCAATTAAACGACTCTGTTTTAATAATATCAGATTCGTATTTGAACAACTAAGCTTGTTTAGCTTGATGGGTGGATCAGTGCTATTATGACACAAAGCATGTATTCTGATCGTGTAGTGAGCATAAAAGGGGGAAACTCTAAGCATATTTTTTTAGCAAAAGAGGGTTTCCCCTCCGATTTCTATTAAAGAAACCACCACAGAACCAACATGATCAGTTAGACCCTAAGCATGATCAATTAAACCGTATTATGAATGTGCCATGGCAGACTTGAAGCTGCAAACCGGAGAAATGATATTTAGCATCCATTGTTTGCTTCGAACTAAGGACTAAATTCTAAGAGCTGAAAAGAAAGTAGAGTAACCAAGTTAGGATCTATTTTCTGGTTGAGATCAAAAAGTTGAGGAGATATGAAGTACCACCTCTCTTGCGGCGCCATGTAGGCATCAGGGGTGCGATGGCTGCCGGTGGCATTGAAGCAGATCTGCGATGGTAGATGGGTGCATCGGGGGATAAGTTCCGTTGGGTGGAAGAGAAGGTTGATATGTCTCCAACGTATCTACTTTTGCAAACACTTTTGCCCTTGTTTTGGACTCTAACTTGCATGATTTGAATGAAACTAACCCGGACTTACGCTGTTTTCAGCAGAACTGCAATGATGTTGTTTTACGTGTAGAAAGCAATAGTTCTCGGAATGTCCTGAAAATCCACAGAGGCACTTTTTGGAAAATATAAAAATACTGACGAAAGAATCAAGACCAGGGGGCCCACACCCTGTCCACGAGGGTGGGGGCGCGCCCCCTCCCCCTGGGTGTGCCCCCTGTCTCGTGGGCCCCCTGGACCTCCACCGACCTCAACTCCAACTCCATATATTCATGTTCGGGGAGAAAAAAGTCAGACAGAAAGTTTCATCGCGTTTTACGATACGGAGCCGCCACCAAGCCCTAATCTCTCTCGGGAGGTCTGATCTAGAGTCCGTTCAAGGCCCGGAGAGGGGGATTTGTCGCCGTCATCATCATCAACCATCCTTCATCACCAATTACATTATGCTCACCGCCGTGCGTGAGTAATTCCATCGTAGGCTTGCTGGACGGTGATGGGTTGGATGAGATTTATCATGTAATCAAGTTAGTTTTGTTAGGGTTTTATCCCTAGTATCCACTATGTTCTGACATAGATGTTGTTATGACTTTGCTATGCTTAATGCTTGTCACTAGGCCCCGAGTGCCCTGATTTCAGATCTGAACCTATTATGTTTTCATGAATATATGTGTGTTCTTGATCCTATCTTGCAAGTCTATAGTCACCTATTATGTGTTATGATCTGACAACCCCGAAGTGACAATAATCGGGATACTTCTCAGTGATGACCGTAGTTTGAGGAGTTCATGTATTCACTATGTTTTAATGCTTTGTTCCGGTTCTCTATTAAAAGGAGGCCTTAATATCCCTTAGTTTTCGTAAGGACCCCGCTGCCACAGGAGGGTAGGACAAAAGATGTCATGCAAGTTCTTTTCCATAAGCACGTATGACTATTTACGGAATACATGCCTACATTACATTGATGAATTGGAGCTAGTTCTGTATCACCCTATGTTATAACTATTACATGAGGAATCGCATCCTACATAATTATCCATCACTGATCCATTGCCTACGAGCTTTTCACATATTGTTCTTCGCTTATTTACTTTTCCGTTGCTATTGTTACAATCACTACAAAACCCAAAATATTACTTTTGCTACCATTACCTTTATTATCATACTACTTTGCTACTAAATACTTTGCTGCAAATACTAAGTTATCCATGTGTGGTTGAATTGACAACTCAACTGCTAATACTCAAGAATATTCTTTGGCTCCCCTTATGTCGAATCAATAAATTTGGGTTGAATACTTTACCCTCGAAAGCTGTTGTGATCCCCTACACTTGTGGGATATCATAGGTCGTGTGAGCGCCCCTGACAAAGAGGACGACGGCGCCGATGAAGCGAGAGAACGCAATGCAAGGCTCTTGGTCCGTCGCCGTGGATGAGAAACGTCCATCTCTAGCAGTGGACGGTGCGGTCTTGGTAGGCGCTCCGGCATCGTGGAGGAAGGTGGTGATGGATGTGGTAGAGAACGGCGGCGATGGATGGCGTGGAGGACGGCGGTGATGGATGGGGTGGCGGACGGAGGCTGGTGTGGGGATGGTGTTCTAGTGCGGACGGTGTATGAATGAGAAAATGGAGGGAGAGGTACGGGAAACCATGTTTTTGGGACGTGCCTGTCTGAAATATGGGAAAGTTACGAACTTAGGCCCCGTTTAAAATTTGGACATCTCGTAGGTTGGGGATACGAGGTAATCTCGCATCTCGCCAATATTTGCCCAAAGTGATTTCAGGCGAGGAGAGGGTGGTTGCGCCCATGGTTGGCACCCACGGTGTATGAACGGGTCTGATAGGTAGGGTGGTTGTGTCACGTCTGAGTGAAGTTACAAACCTGCCCCTATTGAAAATATTTGCCAACACCGATTACGGCCGAGTCGAGTTTGTTTTGCCGCCCACCGTGTATGAATGGGGAAATGGAGGGAGAAACAGAGGTCTTTCGGACGAGCTTGAATCAAATATGTTTTGCTAATTACACTTTTAAGGGTGGAATACCAAAGAAACTTGGAGATCCGGGGGTACCAACTATACCATGCTGCATTAAAAGAAATTATGTTAGAACTGCTTTATGTGATCTTGGAGCCGGTGTTAGTGTTATGCCTCTCTCCTTATATTGTAGACTTGAATTGAATAAGTTGACACCTACTGAAATATCTTTGCAAATGGCGGATAAATCAACTGCTATACCTGTCGGTATTTGTGAGGATGTGCCTGTTGTGGTTGCAAATGTCACTATCTTAACGGACTTTGTTATTCTTGATATTCCCGAGGATGATAGTATGTCGATTATCCTTGGTAGACCTTTTTTGAATACTGCAGGGGATGTTATTGATGGCAACAGAGGCTATGTCACTTTTCATGTTAATGGTAATGAGCATACGGTACACTTTCCGAGCAAACAATCTCAAGTTCATAGCATCAATTCTATTGGAAAAGTTCCAACTATCATTATTGGAGGTTTTGAATTTCCTCTCCCTACTGTCAAGAAAAAGTATGATGTTCTTATTGTTGGGGATGTTCATATCCCCATTGAGGTAACTTGGTGTTATTCAAAATTTCTCCGGTTCCGTGTTATTCGGAATGAGTTTGTTAACAAGACTTGATCAACCTTGTTAGTGGATTCATTTTGATGGGCCCCTGGTGGCCCCCCTCCACTTATGCCAGCACCCACACACTTCATCTTCTACCCAAAAAAATCCCCATCCAGCTCAAGCACGAGTTCTAGCTCATTTTGCTGTGATTTTCGATCTCCTTGCTCAAAGCTCCATTCACAAAACTGCTTTGGGAGATTGTTGCTTGGTATGTAAGTCCTCCATTGGTCCAATTAGTTTTTGTTCTAGTGCTTTATTCATTGCAATTTTTTGCTGCATAGGTGACCATGTTCTTGAGCTTGCATGTTGAATTTATGAGGTCCCAAGCAATTCTAATGCATGATATAGGCTCTAGGCACTTGTAGGAGTAGTTGCATCAATCTTGTTTAGTTTTATTCACTTTTATTTTGAAGTTAATAAAATTTCAGAATTTTTTTAGAAAAAGAATTATGTCTAGGAGAATGTACCAAGGTGGTTCCTCGGTGAAGAAAGGGCCCAAGATTGCTATACGTGAGCAAGATGTTGAATTGCCGAGGGACGCGGATGTATGAGCTTGTGAGTGGCGATCCGATGATTTTATGGTCGAAGAAGGCTTTAAGGAGGAATTTGACGCATATGTGCGTAATGCTGAGCTGGAGGACTTCTTAAAAGATAAGTGTCCTCAGTACTATCAATTGACTAATTCCTTTGTGCGGAGGTTTAAATATAACTGTACGCGTAATTCTCCTAGTGTCCTATTTGATATTTATGATACATCTTATAGCATGGACTTAGAGGATTTTACAACTGCTTGCAAATTTCCGCAGTGGGTAATATTAATGATCCTCACAAATCTGAATTTAGAGATTTCCTTGCTAGTATTACTATGGGTGAATCCAGGGACATAGCACAAGCTACCATAGGGTGCATTCATTTTCCTGCTATACATTATTTTGCTCTCTTCATTGGTAGATGCATTAATGGTAAAGATGAAGCATGTCATATGTGTGTCCCTGATCTTTGTGTCCTCAAGAGTGTTGTGTTGGGTTATAAAGGTTATAACTTGGGGCAATAGTTGCACGTAGGTTACAGAATAATAGTAGAACTGGAGATTTATTTGGAGGAATTTATGCAACCCGTGTGGCTAATTATCTTGGTATAGCCCCACGAGAAGGGGATATGATGATACCTCCTGCTTATTTAGATTATGACGCTATGGTCAATCATCAATTTCTTAGGAGGAATGAACAATTCCTCTATTATCGACTAATCTATGACAGATGCAACGTCGTCCATGTTACTCTTCCTGCTCCTCTCCTTTTTGATTATCAGGAAAAAGGAAGATATGTTGTTACCAGGGAGGAAGCAGCTGAACACGAGGGGAGAGCGGAGGCAGCTCGCCAACATGCCGCAGCTTAGGAGGCGATTGCTGCTGCATCTCAGTACGACCCCAGCTACAACTACGGATATCAGCCAGGCGGTCCTTGGTATCAGACCAACTTAGGCAAAAAGCCTAAGCTTGGGGGAGTACGTATTTCTCACCGACTTTACATTCATGTTCACACACAAGTCATCGGTGCTCATACTCTTTCATTGTATTATCCATGTTAGTTTAATTTTCTTTCTCGCTTTCTTCTTGTGTGTTTGATAAACCTTAAGAAAAACCAAAAAAATTAAAATTAGTTAGTTTAATTTCCATGCCTGTAGTAGAAATTAAAATGAAAACCCAAAAAGATTTCCCGTTCTTCTTCTTACTTGTTGGGAGCTTTCCCGTGTAAATAGTTTTCTTTTCTTTTCTTTTCTTTGGGGCTCGAGAAGACCATATTGAAAATGCTTAATGGCTCTCATATGCATGATTGTTTATTTAACTTAGAGCCCATATTACTTTGTCTTCTCTCTTGAGTTGAATGCTTGTAGATTCCAGCTTAGTCCAATGCACGTGCACTATTATTACTATACACATCGTTCGGTCGTGCAAGAGAAAGGCAATAATGACGATATATGATGGACTTATTGAGATGAGAAAAGCTGGTATGAACTCGACCTCTCTTGTTTTTGTAAATATGATGAGTTCGTCATTTCTGATTCAGCTTATTATGAGGTAAACATATTTGCAATGACATTTAGAGATTATAGATGCTTGATTAGCTATGAGTTATAATGGTTTACTTTCATGCCAACATGCTATTAGAATGATTATGATGTGGTATGATGGGATGGTATCCTCCTTTGAATGAATTGAGTGACTCGACTTGGCACATGTTCACGCATGTAGTTGAAACAAATCAACATAGCCTTAATGATATTTATGTTCATGGTAGATTATATCCTACTCGCGCTTGTACTCGGTGTAAATTAATTTTAATGCATGTTTATGACTGTTTTCTCTCTCTCAGTTGGTCGCTTCCCAGTCTTTTGCTAGCCTTCACCTGTACTAAGCAGGAATACTGCTTGTGCATCCAAACTCCATAAACCCCAAAATTGTTCCATATGAGTCCACCATACCTTCCTATATGCGGTATTTACCAGCCGTTCCAAAGTAAATTTGTATGTGCCAAACTCCAAACCTTCAAATGAAATTCTGTTTTGTATGTTCGAGCAGCTCATGTTTCAACTAGGGCTGCCTATATCTTCCATGCTAAGTGGGTTATTCTCAAGAGGAGTGGACTCCGCTCCTCATTCATGAGAAAGGGCCGGTAACCAGGATGCCCAGTCCCATTATCCAAAAAGATCAAAGCAAATCAAAATAATTAAACAAAACCCCCCCCCCCAGGGTTGTTGTTAGTTGGAGGCACTCGTTGTTTCGAGCAAGACATGGATTGATGCTTGTTGGTGGTTGGGAGAGTATAAACCTTTACCATTCTATTCGGGAACTACATGTAATGCATGTAGTATGGAAGATACAGCCATCTCATAGTTGTTGCGTTGATAGCAAAAGTATGTCGCTCAAAATGTTATTCAATCTCTATTTTAAAATCGAGCTCTGGCACCTCTACAAATCCCTGCTTCCCTTTGCGAAGGGCCTATCTATTTACTTTTATGTTGAGTCATCACCCTTCTTATTAAAAAGCACCCGCTGGAGGCACACCGTCATTTGCATTCATTATTATTGGTTTATATTGGGTATGACTTGACTGGCTCTCTTTTACCATGATTTACAATGTTTAGTCAGTCCTTGATCTTTAAAGGTGCTCTGCATTTATGTTTTGCGGTCTCAGAAAGGGCTAGCGAGATACCATTTTGTTATATCATGTTATGATTGTTTTGAGAAAGTATTATCATCCGAGTTTTATTATTATGGCTCGCTAGCTGATTATGCTATTGATATGAGTAATTGTGAGACCTAAGTGTTATTGTCAGTATGGTTAGTTCATAATATTTGCTGAAACCTGAATGCTGGCTTTGCATGTTTACAACAACAAGAGCAAACCGAGTTTGTAAAAGTTTTTCTTTATCTCTTTCAGTTTATCAACTGAATTGCTTGAGGACAAGCAAAGGTTTAAACTTGGGGGAGTTGATATGTCTCTGATACGTCCATTTTGCATCATGCTTTTATGTCAATATTTATTGCATTATGGGCTGTTATTTCACGTTATGACACAATACTTATGGCAATTCTCTCTTATTTTACAAGGTTTACATGAAGAGGGAGAATGCCGACAGCTGGAATTCTGGGCTGGAAAAGGAGCAAATATTGATGGACTATTCTGTGCAACTCCAAAAGTCCTGAAACTCCACGGAATACCTTAAAATAAATAAAGAAAAATCGTCACCAAAGATGAAGGCCAGGGGGCCCACACCCTGCTCACGAGGGTAGGGGGCGCACCCCCCTGGGCGCACCCCCTACCTCGTGGGCCCCTTGGTGGCTCTCCGACGTCCATCTTCTCCTATATGAAGTCTTTCGATGAGAAAAAAATTGAAGAGAACCTTTCGGGACGAGACTCCACCGCCACAAGGCGGAACCTTGGCGGAACCAATCTAGGGCTCCGGCAGAGCTGTTCTGCCGGGGACACTTCCCTCCGGGAGGGGGAAACCATCACCATCATCATCACCAATGCTCCTCTCATAGGGAGAGGGCAATCTCCATCAACATCTTCACCAGCACCATCTCATCTCCAAACCCTAGTTCATCTCCTGTATCCAATTCTTGTCTCCAAGTCCGGGATTGGTGCTAGTAGGTTGCTAGTAGTGTTGATTACTCCTTGTAGTTGATGCTAGTTGGTTTATTTGGTGGAAGATCATATGTTCAGATCCTTTATGCACATTATTACCCCTCTGATTATGAACATGAATATGCTTTGTGAGTAGTTACGTTTGTTCCTGAGGACAAGGGAGAAGTCTTGCTATTAGTAGTCATGTGAATTTGGTATTCGTTCGATATTTTGATAAGATGTATGTTGTCTAACCTCTAGTGGTGTTATGTGAACGTCGACAACATAACACTTCACCATTATTTGGGCCTAGAGGAAGGCACTGGGAAGTAATAAGTCGATGATGGGTTGCTAGAAGCTTAAACCCTAGTTTATGCGTTGCTTCGTAAGGGGCTGATTTGGATCCATATGTTTCATGCTATGGTTAGGTTTACCTTAATACTTTTGTTGTAGCTGCGGATGCTTGCAATAAAGGTTAATCATAAGTGGGATGCTTGTCCAAGTAAGGGCAGTACCCAAGCACCGGTCCACCCACATATCAAATTATCAAAGTACCGAACACGAATAATATGAGCGTGATGAAAACTAGCTTGACGATATTCCCATGTGTCCTCGGGAGTGCTTTTCCTATTATAAGAGTTTGTCCAGGCTTGTCCCTTGCTACAAGAAGGATTGGGCCACCTTGCTGCACTTTATTTACTTTTGTTACTTGTTGCTTGTTACCATTTATCCTATCACAAAACTATCTGTTACCACTTATATCAGTACTTGCAGTGAATACCTTGCTGAAAACCGCTTATCATTTCCTTCTGCTCCTCGTTGGGTTCGACACTCTTACTTATCGAAAGGACTACGATAGATCCCCTATACTTGTGGGTCATCAAGACTCTTTTCTAGCGCCGTTGCCGGGGAGTGAAGCGCCTTTGGTAGGTGGAATTTGGTAAGGAAAAATTTATTTAGTGTGCTGAAATTTTCTGTCACTTGTTACTATGGAAAGTAATTGCTTGAGGGGCTTGTTCGGGGTATCTTCACCCCGTCCAGTTGAGCCAAGAGTTGCTCCTCAACCTACTGAACCTACTGAACCTATTGAAAATGAAACTCCTTTTGAAATTCCTTCGGGTATGATGGAAAAACTGCTAGCTAACACTTTTGCAGGAGATGGAACAAAGCATCCTGACGAACATCTACGCTATGTGGATGATATTTGTGGACTATTTAAGCTTGCAGGTATACCCGATGATGTTGTTAAGAAGAAGGCTTTCCCTTTATCTTTGGAGGGAGACGCATTGACATGGCATAGGCTATGTGATGATACGAGATCATGGAACTATAAAAGAGTGAAATTGGAATTTCATCAAAAGTATTACCCTATGCATCGTGTTCATCGTGATCGCAATTATATATATAATTTTTGGCCTCGCGAAGGAGAAATCATCCCTCAAGCTTGGGGGAGGCTTAAATCAATGTTATATTCATGCCCCAATCATGAGCTCTCAAAATTGACAATTCTCCAGAATTTTTATGCTCGGCTTTCTGATAATTATCGCACCATGCTCGATACTTCTTGTGATGGCTCTTTTATGATGAAGCCTATTGAATTTGGATGGAATTTATTGGATAGAATTAAACGCAACTCTGAAGATTGGGACCTCAACGAAGGTAAGGAGTCAGGTATGACACCTAAGTTTGATTGTGTTAAATCTTTTATGGATACCGATATTTTCCGTAAGTTTAGCACTAAATATGGACTTGACTCTAAGATAGTAGCTTCTTTCTGTGAATATTTTGCTACTTATGTTGATCTCCCCAAGGAGAAGTGGTTTAAATATCATCCTCCCATAGAAGTAATAGTAGCTGCACCTATTAAAGTTGAAGAAAAGACTATCACTTACAATGATCCTATTGTTCCCACTTCTTATTTTGAGAAATCACCTTTCCCTGTTAGAATGAAGGATCATACTAAAGCTTCAACTGTTGTTCGTAAAAGCAATACTAGGACTTATACACCTCCTGAGAAAGTCAAAGTAGAACCCAATATTGCTATTGTTAAAGATCTCTTGTCTGATAATATTGATGGGCATGTTATTCAATTCTCTGGTGAAACTGCTAGAATCGCTAAACCCTATGATAGAGATAAACATAGACCTGTGGTAGGCGTGCGTGTTATTTCTGTTAAAATAGGAGATCATTGTTATCATGGTTTATGTGATATGGGTGCTAGTGCTAGTGTTATACCCATTGGCTTATACAAAGAAATTATGCATGAGGTTGCACCGGCTGAGTTAGAAGAAATTGATGTCACAATTAAACTTGCCAATAGAGATACTATTTCACCAATGGGAATTGTTAGAGATGTTGAAGTCTTGTGTGGGAAAACCAAATATCCCGCTGATTTTCTTGTTCTTGGTTCTCCACAAGATAGCTTTTGTCCCATTATATTTGGTAGACCCTTCTTGCATATTGTTAATGCTACAATAGATTGCGAAAAGAATGTTGTTACTGTTGGCTTGGATGATATGGTTCATGCGTTTAATTTCTCTAAATTTAGTAAACAACATCGTGAGGAAGAATTGCCTAGTAAGGATGATATTATTGGTCTTGCTTCTATTGCTGTACCTCCTAGTGATCCTTTAGAACACTATTTGCTAGACCATGAAAATGATATGTTCATGAATGAAAGAAGGGAAATAGATGAAGTATTCTTTAAACAGGAACCTATTCTGCAACACAATTTTCCTGTTGAAATCCTAGGGGATCCTCTTCCACCCAAGGGTGATCCCGTGTTTGAGCTTAAACCATTGCCTGGCAATCTTAAATATGCTTATCTTGATGAAAAGAAAATATATCCTGTCATTATTAGCGCTAACCTTTCAAAGCATGAAGAAGAAAGATTATTGAAAACTCTGAAGAAGCACCGTGCTGCTATTGGATATACTCTGCATGATCTTAAGGGCATCAATTCCACTCTATGTCAACATAAAATAAATTTGGAAGCTGATGCCAAACCAGTTCATGATCCTCAACGATGTTTGAATCCTAAAATGAAAGAAGTGGTAAGAAAGGAAATACTCAAGCTTCTGGAGGCAGGTATAATTTATCCCGTTGCTGATAGTCAGTGGGTAAGTCATGTCCATTGTGTCCCTAAGAAGGGAGGTATTACTGTTGTCCCTAATGATAAAGATGAATTGATTCCGCAAAGAAGAAAGATTATTGAAAACTCTGAAGAAGCACCGAGCTGCTATTGGATATACTCTAGATGATCTTAAGGGCGTTAGTCCCACGTTATGCCAACACAAAATTACATTGGAGGACGATGCCAAACCAGTTAGAGATCCTCAAAGACGACTAAATCCCAAGATGAAGGAAGTGGTAAGAAAGGAGATACTAAAGCTCCTTGAGGCAGGTATTATTTATCCCGTTGCTGATAGTGAATGGGTAAGCCTTGTTCATTGTGTTCCTAAAAAGGGAGGTATTACCGTTGTTCCTAATGATAAAGACGAATTGATCCCGCAAAGAATTATTACAGGTTATAGGATGGTAATTGATTTCCGCAAATTAAATAAGGCTACTAAGAAAGATCATTACCCCTTACCTTTTATTGATCAAATGCTAGAAAGACTATGCAAACATACACATTATTGCTTTCTAGATGGTTATTCTGTTTTTTCTCAAATAAACCAGTGTCGGCTAAAGATCAATCAAAGACTACTTTTACATGTCCTTTTGGTACTTTTGCTTATAGACGTATGCCTTTTGGTTTATGTAATGCACCTGCTACCTTTCAAAGATGCATGATGGCTATATTCTCTGACTTTTGTGAGAAAATTTGTGATGTTTTCATGGATGACTTTTCCGTCTATGGTTCCTCTTTTGATGATTGCTTGAGCAATCTTGCTCGAGTTTTGCAGAGATGTGAAGAAACTAATCTTGTCTTGAATTGGGAAAAGTGCCACTTTATGGTGAATGAAGGTATTGTCTTGGGGCACAAAGTTTCTGAAAGAGGTATTGAAGTTGATAAAGCCAAGGTTGATGCTATTGAAAAGATGCCATGTCCCAAGGACATCAAAGGTATAAGAAGTTTCCTTGGCCACGCCGGATTTTATAGGATGTTCATTAAGGACTTCTCAAAAATCTCTTGGCCTCTGACTAATTTATTACAAAAAGATGTACCATTTGTCTTTTATGATGATTGTGTAGAAGCATTTGAAATACTTAAGAAAGCATTAGTCTCTGCACCTGTTGTTCAGCCACTTGATTGGAATTTACCCTTTGAAATTATGTGTGATGCTAGTGATTATGCTGTAGGTGCTGTTCTAGGGCAAAGAGTTGATAAGAAATTGAATGTTATCCATTATGCTAGTAAGACTCTAGACAGTGCTCAAAGAAATTATGCTACTACCAAAAAGGATCTTTTAGCAGTTGTATTTGCTTGTGATAAATTCAGACCCTATATTGTTGATTCTAAAGTAACTATTCACACAGATCATGCTTCTATTAAATATCTTATGGAAAATAAAGATGCAAAACCTAGGCTTATTAGATGGGTTCTCTTGATTCAAGAATTTGATTTGCGTATTGTTGATAGAAAAGGAGCTGAGAACCCCGTTGCAGACAACTTATCTAGGCTAGAGAATGTTCTTGATGACCCACTACCTATTGATGATAGCTTTCCTGATGAACAATTAAATGTCATAAGTACATCTCGTGGCACTCCGTAGTATGCTGATTATGCTAATTATATTGTTGCTAAATTTATACCACCTAGCTTCACATACCAACAAAAGAAAATGTTTTTCTATGACTTGCAACATTACTTTTGGCATGACCCACATCTTTATAAAGAAGGAGTAGATGGTGTTATTAGACGTTGTGTACATGAGCATGAACAGGAACAGATCCTACGCAAGTGTCACTCCGAGGCTTATGGAGGACACCACACTGGAGATAGAACTGCACATAAGGTATTGCAACCCGGTTTTTATTGGCCTACTCTCTTCAAGGATGCCTGTAAGTTTATTTTGTCTTGTGATGAATGTCAAAGAATTGGTAATATCAGTAGACGTCAAGAAATGCCTATGAATTATTCACTTGTTATTGAACCATTTGATGTTTGGGGCTTTGGTTATATGGGACCCTTCCCTGCTTCTAATGGATACACTCATATTTTAGTTGCTGTTGATTACGTTACTAAGTGGGTAGAAGCTATTCCAACTAGTAGTGCTGACCATAACACTTCTATTAAAATGCTTAAGGAAGTTATTTTTCCGAGGTTTGGAGTCCCTAGATTCTTAATGACTGATGGTGGTTCACACTTTATTCATGGCGCTTTCCGTAAGATGCTTGCTAAATATGACGTTAATCATAGAATTGCATCTCCATATCACCCGCAGTCTAGTGGTCAGGTAGAATTGAGCAATAGAGAGCTCAAATTAATTTTGCAAAAGACTGTCAATAGGTCTAGGAAGAATTGGTCCAAGAAACTTAATGATGCATTATGGGCCTATAGAACTGCATACAAAAATCCTATGGGTATGTCTCTGTATAAAATGGTTTATGGAAAAGCTTGTCACTTACCTCTCGAATTAGAACATAAGGCATATTGGGCTATTAAAGAGCTCAACTATGATTTCAAACTTGCCGGTGAGAAGAGGTTATTTGATGTTAGCTCACTTGATGAATGGAGAACCCAAGCTTATGAAAATGCCAAGTTCTTTAAAGAAAAAGTTAAAAGGTGGCATGACAAAAGGATACAAAAGCGTGAGTTTAATATAGGTGATTATGTATTGCTATACAACTCTCGTTTAAGATTTTTTGCAGGAAAACTTCTCTCCAAATGGGAAGGTCCTTACGTTATCGAGGTCTATTGTTCCGGTGCCATAAAAATCAACAACTTCGCAGGCACAAATCCGAAGGTGGTAAACGGTTAAAGGATCAAACACTATATCTCAGGTAATCCTATAAATGTTGAAACTAATATTATTGAAACCGTAACCCCGGAGGAGTACATAAGGGACACTTTCCAGAATGTTCCAGACTCCGAAAAGGAATAGGTATGTGGTACGGTAAGTAAACCAACTCCAAAACAATTTTTAAGGCAATATTTCTCTGTTTTGGAATATTTAGAAAAATAGAAAAATAAGTAGCAGTCCAGGGAGGACACGAGGCCTCCACGAGGGTGGAGGGCGCGCCCTACCCCCCTAGGAACGCCCCCTACCTCGTGAGCACCTCGTGTGCCCTCCGGACTCCGTTTCCTTACACGATATGTATTTTTGTCGGTAAAAATTCATTATATATACTCCCGAAGGTTTTGACTCTCGTATCACGCAAATCTCCCCTGTTCTTGTTTCAAGCTGTTTTTCTGACAGATCTAGAGCACCATGACTTTTCCCTCCTCCAACAACGAAGACAAGGATGCTTGGCTATTGAAGATAGAGTTGAAAAGAGAAGAACCAGAAGAAATCAACAAGGATGAAGGGATCAAGAAGACCATGGAGGTTCAAGCTCCGGTGGTGAAAGAAGAAGATATCTCTCAACCTTTACCTAACCTTTTTACTCCAACAGAGCTTGAAGCCTTCAAGATGATTGAGTTAGCCCGCATACAAAACAAGTATCTCACACAGGAGAATATTTTGCTGAAGGATCATATTGCTGGGCTTAAGGGCATTATCAGCAAATTGGAGGAGCTTTTACTCTCGATGTGCGATTATCCACCGTCTTCATCACCACCTCCATCACCTCCGGGGACATAATCACATGGGTATGGGCACTCCCCTTGGCAACTGCCAAGCTTGGGGGAGGTGCCCTGGTATCGTATCACCATCACAACTCCTATCTTTACCGTTTTTCTTAGTTCGATCCTATTAGTAGTATCTTGATTTAGTAGAATAAAGTCATGACATGATCTAGTTTTGAGTTTTGCTTTATGATCCTTCTTTGTAATCGAGTCCGTGAGCTATATAATAAAGATTAGTGTTGAGTCAAGGGCTTGAGTATTTTTCCATGATCTTGGGTGATTAGAAGAAAAAGAATAAAAAGAATCAAAGAGTTCGTATTGATCTTAGTGAAAGTAATGACTCCACATAGAAAGAGTATGATGATTTAAAGTTGTTGGGAGTTGGCAAATATAGCTTTGGTCATCGTTGCAATTAATAGGAAGTAATAAGGAAAGAGGGGTTACACATATAGATATATTATCATTGACATCTTTTATGATTGGGAGCACTCATTAAAATATGACATGCTAAAGAGTTGCGGTTGGACAAGGAAGACAACATAATGAGTTATGTTTTCTTATATCTGAGATAAAGTATGTTGTCATGGTTCCTCTACCATGTTGAGCTTGCCTTTCCCCCTCATGCTAGCCAAATTCTCAGCACTAAGTACAAATACTACTTGTGCTTCCAAATACCCTTAAACCAGTTTTGCCATGAGAGTCCACCATATCTACCTATGGATTGAGTAAGATCCTTCAAGTAAGTTGTCATCGGTGCAAGCAATAAAAATTGCTCTCTAAATATGCATGATTTATTAGTGCGGAGAAAATAAACTCTGTACGAACTTGTTGTGGACGCAATAAAAGCGACAGACTGCATAATAAAGGTTCACATACAAGGGGCAACATAAAGTGACGTTCTTTTGCATTAAGATTTTGTGCATCAACCCTAAACGCGCATGACAACCTCTGCTTCCCTCTGCGAAGGGCCTATCTTTTATTATTATCCTCTACCTTATGTAAGAGTCACGGTGATTCACCTTTCCATTTTTATTTTATCCTTTGGCAAGCTCAGCATGTTGGAAAGAACATGATATATATATATCTAATTGGATGTGGGGGAGCATGAATTATTATTGTTGACATTACCCTTGAGGTAAAAGGTTGTGGGGCAAAACTATAAGCCCCTATCTTTCGCTGTGTCCAACTAAAACTCCGTAATCACAAGTATCGCGTGAGTGTTAGCAATTATGAAGGACTAAGTGATAGTTGAGTATGTGGACTTGCTTTTAAGCTCTGACATAGACTCTCTCTGATGTTATGATAAATTGAAATTGTTTCTATGACTAAGGGTATAATTTGTTGGTGCTCAATAAGGTTTCTGATTCATACTCTGGCTTTGGGAGAAGATCATCACTTGAACATGAGTAATCATAAGACAAAATTTATATATGTTGCTGTTATGAAACAATCATGATGCCTTCATGTCCGTATTTTATTTTTATCGAAGCCTCTACCTCTAAACATGAGGACATATTTATTGTTATCGGCTTTTCGCTTGAGGACAAGCGAGGTCTAAGCTTGGGGGAGTTGATACGTCCATTTTGCATCATGCTTTTATGTCAATATTTATTGCATTATGGGCTATTATTTCACGTTATGTCACAATACTTATGGCTATTCTCTCTTATTTTACAAGGTTTACATGAAGAGGGAGAATGCCGGCAGCTAGAATTCTGGGCTGGAAAAGGAGCAAATATTGAAGGACTATTCTGCGTAACTCCAAAAGTCCTAAAACTCCATGGAATACCTTAAAATAAATAAAGAAAAATCGTCGCCAAAGATGAAAGCCAGGGGGCCCACACCCTGCTCACGAGGGTGGGGGCGCGCCCCCCTGGGCGCGCCCCCTACCTCGTGGGCCCCCTGGTGGCTCTCCGATGTCCATCTTCTCCTATATGAAGTCTTTCGATTAGAAAAAAATAGAAGAGAACGCTCCTCTCGTCGGGAGAGGGCAATCTCCATCAACATCTTCACCAGCACCATCTCATCTCCAAACCCTAGTTCATCTCTTGTATCCAATTCTTGTCTCCAAGTCCGGGATTGGTGCTAGTAGGTTGCTAGTAGTGTTGATTACTCCTTGTAGTTGATGCTAGTTGGTTTATTTGGTGGAAGATCATATGTTCAGATCCTTTATGCACATTATTACCCCTCTGATTATGAACATGAATATGCTTTGTGAGTAGTTACGTTTGTTCCTGAGGACAAGGGAGAAGTCTTGCTATTAGTAGTCATGTGAATTTGGTATTCGTTCGATATTTTGATAAGATGTATGTTGTCTAACCTCTAGTGGTGTTATGTGAACGTCGACAACATAACACTTCACCATTATTTGGGCCTAGAGGAAGGCATTGGGAAGTAATAAGTAGATGATGGGTTGCTAGAAGCTTAAACCCTAGTTTATGCGTTGCTTCGTAAGGGGCTGATTTGGATCCATATGTTTCATGCTATGGTTAGGTTTACCTTAATACTTTTGTTGTAGTTGCGGATGCTTGCAATAAAGGTTAATCATAAGTGGGATGCTTGTCCAAGTAAGGGCAGTACCCAAGCACCGGTCCACCCACATATCAAATTATCAAAGTACCGAACACGAATAATATGAGCGTGATGAAAACTAGCTTAACGATATTCCCATGTGTCCTCGGGAGCGCTTTTCCTATTATAAGAGTTTGTCCAGGCTTGTCCCTTGCTACAAAAAGGATTGGGCCACCTTGCTGCACTTTATTTACTTTTGTTACTTGTTGCTCGTTACCATTTATCCTATCACAAAACTATCTGTTGCCACTTATTTCAGTACTTGCAGAGAATACCTTGCTGAAAACCGCTTATCATTTCCTTCTGTTCCTCGTTGGGTTCGACACTCTTACTTATCGAAAGGACTACAATAGATCCCCTATACTTGTGGGTCATCAGTCTCCAACGTATCTACTTTTCCAAACACGGTTGCCCTTATTTTGGACTCTAACTTGCATGATTTGAATGAAACTAACCCGGACTGACGTTGTTTTCAGCAGAACTGCAATGATGTTGTTTTATGTGTAGAAAGCAAAAGTTCTCAGAATGTCCTGAAAATCCACTGAGGCACTTTTTGGAAAATATAAAAAATACTGTCAAAAGAATCAAGACCAGGGGGCCCACACCCTGTCCACGAGGGGGGGGCGCCCCCTGTCTCATGGGCCCCCTAGACCTCCACCGACCTCAACTCCAACTCCATATATTCACGTTCGGGGAGAAAAAAATGAGAGAGAAAGTTTCATCACATTTTATGATATGGAGCCGCCGCCAAGCCCTAGTCTCTCGAGAGAGGACTGATCTGGAGTCCATTCGGGGCTCCGAAGAGGGGGATTCCTTGTCGTCGTCATCATCAACCATCCTTCATCAGCAATTGCATGATGCACACCGCCGTGCGTGAGTAATTCCATCGTAGGCTTGCTGGACGGTGATGGGTTGGATGAGATTTATCATGTAATCAAGTTAGTTTTTTTAGGGTTTGATCCCTAGTATCCACTATGTTCTGAGATTGATGTTGCTATGACTTTGCTATGCTTAATGCTTGTCACTAGGGCCCAAGTGCCATGATTTCAGAGCTGAACCTATTATGTTTTCATGAATATATGTGTGTTCTTGATCCTATCTTGCAAGTCTATAGTCACCAATTATGTGTTATGATCCGACAACCCCGAAGTGACAATAATCGGGATACTTCTCGGTGATGACCATAGTTTGAGGAGTTCATGTATTCACTATGTGTTAATGCTTTGTTCCGGTTCTCTATTAAAAGGAGGCCTTAATATCCCTTAGTTTCCGTAAGGACCCCGCTGCCACGGGAGGGTAGGATAAAAGATGTCATGCAAGTTCTTTTCCATAAGCACATATGACTATTTACGGAATACATTCCTACATTACATTGATGAATTGGAGCTAGTTCTGTGTCACCCTATGTTATAACTATTACATGAGGAATCGCATCCAACATAATTATCCATCACTGATCCATTGCCTACGAGCTTTTCACATATTGTTCTTTGCTTATTTACTTTTCCGTTGCTATTGTTACAATCACTACAAAACCCAAAAATATTACTTTTGCTAATGTTACCTTTATTATCATACTACTTTGCTACTAAATACTTTGCTACAGATACTAAGTTATCCAGGTGTGGTTGAATTGACAACTCAACTGCTAATACTCAAGAATATTCTTTGGCTCCCCTTGTGTCGAATCAATAAATTTGGGTTGAATACTTTACCCTCGAAAGCTGCTGTGATCCCTTACACTTGTGGGATATCAAAGGTCGAGTGAGCGGCCCCGACAAAGAGGACGACGGCGCCGATGAAGCGAGAGGACGCGATGCAAGGCTCTTGGTCCGTCGCCGTGGATGAGAAACGTCCATCTCTAGCAGTGGACGACGCGGTCTTTGGTAGGCGCTCCGTCATGGTGGAGGATGGTGGCGATGGATGTGGTACAGAACGGCGGCGATGGATGGAGTGGAGGATGGCGGCGATGGATGGGGTGGCGGACGGAGGCTGGTGTGGGGATGGTGTTCTAGCATGGACGGTGTATGAATGAGAAAATGGAGGGAGAGGTACGGGAAACCATGTTTTTGGGACGCGCCTGTCTGAAATATGGGAAAGTTACGAACTTTGCCCCCGTTTAAAATTTGGACATCTCGTAGGTTGGGGATACGACGGTAATCTCGCATCTCGCCAATATTTTCCCAGAGTGATTTTGGGCGTGGAGAGGGTGGTTGCGCCCATGGTTGGCACCCACGGTGTATGAACGGGGCTGACAGGTAGGGCGGTTGTGTCACGTCTGAGTGAAGTTACAAACCTGCCCCTATTGAAAATATTTGCCAACACCGATTACGACCGAGTTGAGTTTGTTTTGCCGCCCACCGTGTATGAATGGGGAAATGGAGGGAGAAACATAGGTCTTTCGGATGAGCTTGAATCAAATATGTTTTGCCGCCCATGTTTGGCACCCACCGTGTCGGAATGGGCTCAGAGGCGGTTGTGTCACCTCTAATTGAAGTTACTAACCTACCCCTATTTAGTGAAGTGGAAATCGGGTTGATGGATTGTCCGTGTAATGGGTAGACAGTAATTTCCATCCCATACACTTGGATTCGGGCAGCCGACGTGGGAGTGGACATTTTGCCGCTTCTTTCGAATTTGGGGACAATAAGCATCCACGTTTACCCTGGCAACTAAATTCTTATCCATTTTGTATTCCTATACGAATCTTTATAAATCATTCTATATGTTTTTATATATCTTCAAAAGGATGACAAAGATGTATTCCACCGTCATATATGAATATGATTTACAAATGCCAATACTCAAATTCAGAAGCTAGAATCTAGTTTAAGGTGAATTCGAATATTTGGAACACTTCATGTCCAACTCAAATGTCACGTGTAGCATAATGTGTACTCCATTTAGATATGTACAAAAGCGATGTATGAAGATTCAAATACCGAGTCAATCAACCAAGAATGTATAGAACTAACAGACATATAAACACTTATAGAGTATATGGATCGATAATATCAACTAACATACATAAGCCAGGCCGTTGTACTTTTGTTGCTACAACAACATCCTTTTTTAGCCAAGCTACTATAGCATCTTGGCCCTTTCCGATGCGTGCCACTTATGGTCCATCTATACTACTATTATTGTTGAATGCACATTCAGCCCGACTAGCATATTTGTAGGTCTAGCACAGCAATCAAAATAAAATGTCTCTGAGCCTTATCAATTAATACAGACTTGTGCTCAAATAAAATTACAAAACAAAAAAACAATTATTACATGATCTCTAAAACAAATAGTTTGATTGATTACATGAACAAACAACACAAAGGTTATTCAACGATGGAAAGAACATTTCACCTAAGATTTACCAAGTGGGAATTTAATTTCCTTTTTTTCCTTCGGGACCTTAACAATGTGGTCAGTCTTAGCTTGCTTCATTTTGAAATCCACCAAATATTTAATGATTGTCTTGAGTACTACTTGCGATTGTGCTGTTTGCTTCCTCAACATGTCAACTTCATCTCTAAGTGGAGAAGCAGAATCTCTTTCTACCACTAGTTTAGCCTCTAGAGCATCAGCAGTTGGCAATTTGTAATGCACGATTGGACCGGTGCCACTGTTGTGGGATGATACAATGTCCATGGGGACCTCGCTCTTAGATCTTGGGCTAACCTGTTTTGCCATTAAAGTTCGGATTGGATTCAGAAAAGTTGAAGTTAGCAAAACATCTCAATTGGGAGTTATAACAGCAAACCAGTTAACAAACAAGGAATTAAAGAGTTTCAATTGGATGCTAAAAAGTAGTTATTAACATCATTGTAACCTGTTGTTGCAGCAGCAAAGCAGTTAAACAAACAAGTAGATATTTAAGTTCAGGCAAACAGGTAATTCTTAACAGTAAGTATCAAACACATAGATAGGCGCAGTCTATACTAGGATTAACAGGCTATGGCATTATGTAATCAGTAGCAAACTAAATTAAGCCAGGCAACGTAATTGAACAATTTTGCAATAGGTGGCTAACTAAAATTCCGAGAAGCAGGTAACTGAACTTACGCTAGTTCTTTGTAAAGGCACACTGCAACTTCTTTTTCGCTTACAAGGTTGTACGAACGATTCCATGGCATCAATTGCTTGGATATGCAGTCCCAGTACTTCTTTCTTCCCACACTGCATTGGTAAGTCAAATGGTTAATCTGGTAAGATGGTGCGTCCTTGATATGTTCTATGAGGACGTGTAGTCAGACTAGTTGTAACCACACACATCACACTGGATTTTACTATATATTTCATGCGATTACTTTTGGCATATCGAGATCTAAGCAATCTACAATAGGATGAAAAGACTGGCATCCTTCACATTATTAGCAAACTCAGTTCATAGAAACAAGCAATTCAACCATTCTGTGGGTAAATCAAAAGCGCCACTGGAATATTTTTCACTACCCCAATCATACACGCAAAAAGGGGAGACGCCACCATAGGGACTGGTATGGGCGGCCGCCTTGGGTGGCTGGAAAGTGTGCGCCTAGTTCGAGTCATCCAGGTTGGCCCAGGCTAGTTTTGTTCGTCCCAACACATGATCAGTCAATGTAAAAAATGAAGAAAAGTGTTTCGATTTGGATGGGCCAATAACATAAGTGCAAGGAAGGCCCTATAGCAGGATCGCGGCCCAAACGAGTGCCTCCCATATCGATCAACAACAGGAAAAATCCCAATTCATTCGCTCCAGCCTCCAGTATGGTTTGCTCCTAACCTAGCCGCCGCTAGACAGACCGGCACAGCACTTCCTCGTGCCCTCGTTGGAGGGCGTCGCCGGGCTTCAAGGAAACGGAAGGACAAGAAGATGAAGATCCAACCCTTGGTGTAGCCTGCGTGGGAGGCAGCGGCGGCAGCACGGGCATGGCATCGAGCTTGCACAAACGGACAGTTGCAGCTTGCAAGAGTAGCATGCGCAACGAGCAGGTACATCACATCCCTGATTATATCTAATTCAACTCTTCAATTTCTGGCCAATAGTTAAACATAACGGTGTTGTAAAACTGCTTGTATGTAGGGAATCTATGAGAAAATGAAACCAATTTCTACTTATGAACTGACTGAATCTGATGTATGTAATCAAGTTTCCGGTGCAAACATACAAGCTCATGTTGTTCTTGAGCCTGAAGTGCATAATGAACAGACTGCTAATGAAGGCTTTGATGCAAACATTTTACATGCTCCTGGTGATGAACATATAGTGTCTAATGAGGGATCTAATGCAAGCATTTTGCAAGCTCCCATTGAAGGATTTAGTGTCTAATGATGATCTGCTATGTTGAGAGAGACATAGAGATTTGCAGGCATTGATGACAAGCAAATTATAGTGCATTTTCATGGCTTGAGGAAATGTCGAGGCCATCTACCAGAAAGTCCTCATATCATGACAACGTAGCATAAATACTTTTCTAATCTGTTGTTTGAAACTATTGGCATACTTGTGCAGGATAGATATATTGATATGCAGTTTGCGCACTGGTTATAGGTGCAATTACACTTCGATATTTTCAGCCAGAGAACAAATAATTCAAGTAGGTACAGACCATGTTTGTAGTCCTTGTACAGCATGTTGCATTTTGTGTTTTTTGGTGCTTGCATCATTTAGTGTTTATAATCTGAGCTACTTTGGATCATTAGCTGGTTTTCAAAGTGCATGTAGCTTCACATTTCTCAAGTTATGTTGATTTCTAGAGTGCAAGTGCCTTCGTATTTTTTAAGTTAAATGTTCACCCCCGGTAACTTGAATTCGTGGATCCGCCACTTCACACAAATCATACACGAATGCCAGTACGAATTAAATGAAATGCAGGGACTTACGCTAGCTCGTTGTACAGGCTCACTGCAGCTCTGCTTGTGCTTGGGATGTTCCATGTACAAGTCCATGTTACCACTTGCTTGGATGTGCAGGCCTTGTGGTCCTTGCATCCCCCTCTGCATTTTTGACACGGTGAATGGTTGAACAAATAAGAGGAATCGACCTTGTTATTGTACCGGATGACAGATACTTACAAGGTTATATGGGTGTGCAGGATGTGTACCAGATCCCATAGCGCCGTCATGCTTCGCTAAAAAATAGATTTGCTTGTTTCAAATGATATCTCCAGAAGAAATAAGAGTTAAAGTCAGAGTTGCATAGGTGTGTAAGCTAAGAGAGCAGTGAAAGGATATCCAAACATCGTCGGAACAGTGCACAAGGGAGTGATGTGTGGATACCTAGTTCGGGCTGGTGTTTGGGCATGCTCGCCTAGCTAGAGTGTGGGTCACGTCAGATCCGTTGAGGGTGATGCGCTGGCATTTGCTAGCTGCGCACGGATGCAGATCTTGAGTGGCAGCGGAGTGCTATGATGCAGTGGACGAGACCGTTGGTGAAGCCCCAACGGCCTTGGGGGGGCGGATGTGTGACGATGTGCTCGGTGAAGTTGCCCCGGTGAGCTGGGAGACGGCGTCGGTGAAGCGCACCTGATGCGGTGGAAGTCGGTGTCTGTGAGGCACGTCGGTTGCGGCGGCCGACGTTGTCGATGGACCACCCGGTGCGGTGGACGAGGGCATAGATGAGGTAGCTCCGGTGCGGTGGTGAAGCGTGATACGTTTCCGTCGTATCTATAATTTTTGATTGTTCCATGCCAATATTCTACAACTTTTACATACTTTTGGCAACTTTTTATACTATTTTTGGGACTAACATATTGATCTAGTGCCCAATGCAAGTTCCTGTTTGTTGCATGTTGTTTGTTTCGCAGAAAATCCATATCAAACGGAGTCCAAACAGGATAAAAACTGACAGAGATTATTTTTGGAATATTTATGAATTTTGGGAAGTGGAATCAATGCAAGACGATGCTCGAGGGGCCCATGAGGCAGGGGGCACGCCCCTGACCCTCCTGGACACCCCGTAAGGCAGTTGTTGCCCTTCTTTTCCCGCAAGAAAGCTAATATCCGAAAAAATCATGTTCAAAGTTTCAATCCAATCGGAGTTACGGATCTCCGGGAATATAAGAAATGGTGAAAGGGCAGAATCAGGAACGCAGAAACAAAGAGAGAAAGAGAGATAGATCCAATCTCAGAGGGGCTCTCGCCCCTCCCACGCCATGGAGACCATGGACCAGAGGGGAAACCCTTCTCCCATCTAGAGAGACGGTCAAGGAAGAATAAGAAGAAGGGGGGCTCTCTCCCCCTGAGGGAGTCCTGGACTAGGGGGTGTCCGGACAGCCGGACTATCATCGTCCGCCGGACTCCAAGACTACGAAGATACAAGATTGAAGACTCCGTCCCGTGTTCGGATGGGACTTTCCTTGGCATGGAAGGCGAGCTTGGCGATACGGATATGTAGATCTCCTACCATTGTAACCGACTCTGTGTAACCCTAGCCCTCTCTGGTGTCTATATAAACCGGAGGGCTTTAGTCCGTAGGACAACATACATTACAACAATCATACCATAGGCTAGCTTTAGGGTTTAGCCTCCTTGATCTCGTGGTAGATCCACTCTTGTACTACCCATATCATCAATATTAATCAAGCAGACGTGGGTTTTACCTCCATCGAGAGGGCCCAACCTGGTAAAACATCGTGTCCTCGTCTCGTGTTACCATCCGCCTAGACGCACGCTTCAGGACCCCTACCGAGATCCGCCGGTTTTGACACCGACATTGGTGCTTTCATTGAGAGTTCCTCGTGTCGCCACCGATAGGGCGGATGCCTCCACCCGCCTTCAAAGACGGTGTTTTTCGCCGAAGGGCCTTGGCCGCCGCCAAACTATCCGGCTAGGTGGTTTTCTTATGACCGCCTGTCCGCCGCCGCTGACAATGACTTCTCAAGTCGCCGAAGCAATCTTCTCGTCACCGAAGTCTGCCGAGCAGTTTGATCCAATAGAGCTCTCGCCTGCTGACGAGCTCTTGATCGCATCGCCGCCCGGGAGTCGCTACGGACTACAACCAGATTGGGCTTAAAACCAATGAGAGAGATTAACTCTCCCGGTGCCACCCACCACGTCAAGTGGTAGAGGAGCAACACGGCAACTCTTCGCTCAGATTGAAAACTATTCATGTCCGGATTCCCGAACCCTCCATGCCGGATTTCCGCGGAGGGACGGACTTCGATCGAGCATTGAACTTAAAATCATGCATCGCTCCGGACTCGCTGGATTGTGTCCAGCAAACCAAGCTTCCAAATTCGGAAACTCCTCGGCCTTTGAGCCCCAAGATGGGCAGGGATCCGGACTTTAGTCCACCCACCCGCCCAGACATATGCGATCTATCTCTAATACGGCAAGAGCCCGCTGAAACAAGACACCATTATCGGGCCGATTCCTCCCGGTTATGGACAGGATAAAGGACTGCCGAGAGGAAAACGCAATCTCAATCTTCGCAATAATTGCACGGACAAGGAATATTGAACGCCATCGATCGTCGCAAAATTACAAGTTTCACGATCTGGCGTCCATAGTACTGAAGTATCAGGCGATGGAGAGTTTCCGAAAACCGAAAACCAATTTTGGGATAATCCGCCCCAACCCCAGTCCGCAACAAAAGGGTACCTCACGCTAGGGCCCCAGATGCAAAAAAGAAAAGCAAAACCCAATAAGGCACGGAACCGTCTTCAAGGGATGGCTCAATGGACCCTGTAAGCTTCATAGTACAGAGGGAGCCGTCCCAACACATAGCCTTCGAGCATGTTGGATATTACAGCAGGTGGGCAAAAGTGGCGAGGAGCTTCTAGCTCCGGGAAACCACTCCAACAATACCATGCGGTATCAAGAGCTTGAGACCTTCGCATCAAACAATATGCGAAGCGAACAATCCGGCCGACTCGCGAAGTCACGGAAGTAGCAACAAGAAATCCATGGAGCGACACAGCTATTACCTTCAACGCCAGCGACGAGCCTAAATTCGAACAGCTAGAGCGCCAACTGACCGGTACTTAGTCCCATAGTGGACGGCTTCGATGACAAAAGTCCTCATGGATGGCGGCAGCAGACTAAACCTCATTTACGAGGAAACTCGTGAAAAATGGAAATCAATTGGAGCCGATTGAGCGAAGCAAAGACAACCTTTAGAGGAATAATCCCTAGCCGGAAGCGCTGCACCGGAAAAATCACACTCGATGTGGTGTTCGCTCACGGACAATTAAAGATCCAAGAAGTCACGCCCCAAGTGGCCCTGCTCAGCAGCGGATATCACACCATATTAGGACGAGAGGCATTCACAATTTTTCAAGCAGTACCTCATTACGGGTACATGAAGCTCAAAATGCCTGGGCCCAGCGGAATAATCACTCTCGTTAGTGATCCGGACATAGCACACCACGCCGAAAACAAGACAGCCGCACTAGCCCTCGAGGCACTATCCGAAGCCTTAGCGGCAGAAGAACTCACCGCGCTGCGCTCCACGGTAAACAGGGACGATGTGATACTCGATAAAAGATCCAAGTCCACCACCTTCAAACCATCAGACGAAATAACAAAATTCTAGGTCCATCCAACGAACCCAACAAAGATGGCCTCCATTGGGGCACAATTGAACCCCGAAGTAGACGCCGCACTGCGCGAATTCCTTCGGGAAAATTGGGACATTTTCGCCTGGCATCCTTCGGATATGCCCGGAATCCCACGCAGATTGGCAGAACACAGCCTCAATATCCTAAAAGGATTCAAGCCAGTCAAACAGGCTCTTCGACGATTTTCCGAACCCAAAAGACAGGCAATGGGAGAAGAGCTAGCCAAACTATTGGAAGCCGGATTCATTAGAGATATCAAACATCCGGATTGGCTAGCAAATCTGGTAATGGTACCAAAGAAGGACAAATCCTGGCGCCTTTGTGTCGATTTTAAAGACCTTAATAAGGCTTGCCCAAAGGATCCCTTCCCTCTCCCCCGCATCGACCAAATTATCGATGCTACCGCAGGGCACGATTCATTGTGTTTCCTCGACGCATACTCTGGCTACCATCAAATCAAGATGGCGGAAGCAGACCAAGCCACCACGGCATTCATCACCCCTTACGGACCATTCTGCTTCAACACGATGCCCTTCGGACTTAAAAACGCCGGCGCAACTTATCAGCGCATGATTCAAACATGTATGGCTACCCAGATCGGCAAAACAGTCGAGGCATACGTAGACGACGTAGTCGTCAAAACAAAACACGTTGAAACTTTAGTAGACGATCTGAGGCTCTCGTTCGACAACCTCATAGCATACGACATCAAGTTGAATCCGGAAAAATGTGTTTTCGGCGTACCAGCCGGAAAGCTGCTGGGCTTCATCGTGTCCGGTAGAGGAATCGAAGCAAACCCGGCTAAAATCTGAGCTCTGTCACAGTTGGACATTCCAAAAGACCTCAAACAAATACACAAATTAACAGGATGCGTGGCAGCTCTAAGCCGCTTTATCTCCCGCCTAGGAGAAAAGGCGTTGCCCCTCTATCGCCTCCTTAGGCGCACCGAACACTTCGAATGGACGGATGCTGCCACTGCCAGACTCGAAGAAATAAAGGCCGTATTGGCAACAAATCCGGTCCTGGCTGCGCGCAATCTGGGCGAACCAATGTTGTTATACATTGCAGCAACGCATCAAGTTGTAAGTGCGGTCCTCGTCGTCGAACGAGAGACAGAAGGGCACAAATTCCCTCTTCAAAAACCAGTGTATTATGTATCCACTGTGTTAACCCAAGAATCCTGCTACCCGCACTATCGAGAAGATAGCATATGCGGTGTTCATGGCGTCCCGAAGCTCCGCACTACTTTCAAGAGTGTTCGATAACAGTGGCCTCTGAAGTACCACTCAACGACATTATCAATAACCGCGACGCAACAGGCAGGATTGCAAAATAGGCCATTGAGCTCTTACCATTCGATATAACTTACAAACCTCGGCGAGCTATAAAGTCACAAGTTTTGGCTGACTTTGTCGCCGATGGACCGTCAACTCCCTAAAGAGTACGGCGATACTCCAACCGGACTATGCATTTCGACGGCTCTAAAATGTTGGCGGATCGGGGTCTGGCGTCGATTGACGTCCCCAACCGGAGACACAGATCCAAAGATGTACTTCAAATAATGTACACGGACTCCAACAATGCAGCCAATACGAGGCCTGTTACATGGTCTCCGGATGGCGCTCCATGGGCATTCAACGCCTAGAGGTGCGAGATTCAAACCTTGCAATATCCCAAATAAACGGAGACTTTGACGCCAAGGATCCGAAAATGGCAGCATATCGCAACGCTGTCCTAAAATGTCACCGGTTTGAAGGACTCAATTCCATCACATAGCCGAGATAATAACCAAGCGGCCGACGTACTGGCACGCATCGGTGCGAAACGTGATGATGTCCCTCCAAATATCTTCCTGGAACGGCTCTTCAAGCCATCCGTACTATGGGAAGAGGAGTCCGGAATTGACAAACCGGAAAAAACCGCACCAATCGGCGATTCAGCCGATGACATAACACCTTCAGCCCACGTTATAATGGCAGTAATCGCCCCGTGGACAGAACCTTTCCTAGCCTACTTGCTTAGGCAGGAACTTCCCGAAGACCAAAACGAGGCCCGCTGCATAGTCCGGCGATCGAAAGCCTACAAGGTCCATGATGGAGAACTTTATAAGAAAAGTACAACCGGAGTCCTTCAAAGGTGTATCTCCGAAGAGGAAGGGCGAAGCCTCCTGGCTGAAATTCATGCCGGACTAGGCGGACACCACGCAGCAGCCCAGGCCCTTGTAGGAAAGGCATTCCGTATGGGATTTTATTGGCCGACGGCCAGGACAGATGCCCAGGACTTAGTCCGGAAATGCGTTGGCTGTCAGCTCTTTGCTAATCAGAGCCACATGCCGCCCACCGCCCTCAAAACTATACCCATTACCTAGCCGTTCGCGGTCTGGGGGCTTGATATGGTTGGACCCCTAAAAGGGGGAGCCCACAAGCAAAGATACCTATTGGTCATGGTGGATAAATTCACCAAATGGATAGAGGCCAAACCGGTCAAAACGGCAGAGTCCGGACCAGTGTTAGACTTTATATCCGGGGTAGTACACCGCCACGAGTCCCCACAAAGATCATAACCGACAATGGCACGAACTTCACAGCCGACGAGGTTAAGTCATGGTGCAAAAATATGGGCATCAAGCTCGACTACGCTTCAGTCTATCACCCTCAAACCAACGGTCAAGTGGAACGAGCTAATCTTTCCCTACTAATAGACCACACATCGCTTCTGGTCGTACGTCGTTTGTATTTTTGCAGAAAAGTCCTTATATTTTCTGATATTCAACCCGCGGTCCTACTTTAAGTGCTTAATCAAGAAAACGCTTCGTTTTTACACAAAACTGCCTATCGTTTGGAGTATTCAACCCGCGATCCGAGCAGATTTGTAAAGGAAAAAAAAACACGGCAACAAACAGACCACAGGCGCTCGTCTCCTCTCCCCCTCGCCCACGAACTCCTCGCCGCCACCCACCGCCGGACGCTTCCGCGACCTCCGATGCCAAGCAAGACGCCCACGAGCTCCCCATGGTCCACGCCTCCCTCCTCCGCCAGATTCTCCGCTCCGTCCTCTACCGCCCGGCCGCAACCCCACCCCGTGGCTAGGGTTTCGGCAGGGGCTTCAGCCAGCTGCTCTCCGCGGCCCCTGTGTTCGTCCCTCATTCTTGGCCTCCCTCGCCTCCGTCTTCCTCCTAGAACTTGTAGCAGCCCGCCCCAGTGTTGCCCGTCGCACTTCTCACGTCCCTATGGGATCTCCTCCCTCCTCATCTCTCTCCGTGATTGATCTCGATCCGCCTCCTCCTCTCGATGCTGCGTAGGGGATAGGTCGCATCTGCGGTGGGGCATGTGAGCTGGGAGCTGGTGAGGCATATGCCCTGGCCGACGAGGAGTTCTTGCTCTAGGGAGAGAGCAGAGGGCATGCTGGACACTATTATTGGTGAGACAGGTGAGGATGAGAGAGAGCAGAGAGAGAGAGATGATGATGATTGCTGCACATTTAGATAGAAGGATTGATGGAACTGCTACTGGCCGCTGCTGCTAGAAAGAGAGAGAGAGAGAGAGAAAAGAGATGAGAGATAGGGTCCAACGCCTACTGATTTGCTCTTGTTGATAAAAAAAGAGACATGTGAACAAGAGAGAGAGAGCAGAGAGATAGAGAAGGCATAGAGAGAAGTGTTGATTGCTTCACATTTACATAGATGCTGATGTATGATGTATGATGCTACTGATTGATGCACATTTAGATAGAGAACAGAGATGTAGCTTGCTACTGAAAGTTTTTGTTATTGCTACAGTCCCATCAATCAAAGTATATAAACCTGACAATAAATACTACCCAATTCATATCCAGATGATTTGCATCGGTCATCAAGGAAAAAAGACATCACTGAACCCTTTGTATTCTAATTACAAGGTTAAATAATCTTGTGTGTTCTAACTCTGCGATAATCTGCAGTTATTTGGCTCATCGTCGTGTCGCAAGTTTCTGACGTCGCTGTACACCGTGGACTTCGCCAGAAATCCATCTGCACGTACTCCACCGTCTGCCGGAACTTCGTCTGACCTGAGGTACATACTACAGTGTAATCTATTTGCATCTGTCATCAACTACTCCCTCCGTCCAGAAATACTCGTCGTAGAAATGACTAAAAATGGATGTATCTAACACTAAAATATGTTTAGATACGTCCATTCCTTCGACAAGTATTTCCGGACGGAGGGAGTACTACATAAGCTCTGAACAAGTCAATGCCTAAAACACCCCCTGTCCTCATTACAAGATGGTCCTGAGGAAATACAATAATTAGAAGTAGCGATCAAATGTGATAAATCTAGCTAAATTTGTATCTAGGAGGAACGTCTATTGTATGACAGAAAAATATAAGAAAAGGTAAACTAATATCATGGTGATTGCAGAGAGGTAATTATTTAATTGACTATTTTGGAAGTAGCAATAAAAGGTGATAAAGCAGCTAAATTTTTGTCTAGGAAGAACAACTGTTGTATGACAAAGTTTTCATATAGTGCTACATGGTTCCACTCTATATCTCTGTACTTAATTGGCTGAAGGTTTGCATTAGTGGTTCAGACCAATGCTATATGGTTCCACTCTACATCTCTGTAGTTAATTGGCTTAAGGTATACATAATTGGTTGGCTCTGAAAATATATATAGTAAGTCTTCACATTCTAACAGCTTGAAGAGGTTCACAAAAAAATGGTACAGGAGTTGCAACAGTCTTGATCAAGTATTTTGCATTTCTTTACAGAGGGAGTACTTATTAGTTATGTATGTTCTTTAGTATATGCTCTGGGAGTCTGAACAATTCAGTGACTAGAAGGGTCACGACATTGCTTTTCCATGTCCTTCAGTTTTCTCATTTGAGTTGGCTACCTGAATTTCCACTATGTTAATTCATTCTTGTGCAATTTCTCACTGGTGCTCATGTAATTAGCCTGCAGCCTTTATTAGCAGTGCCTAACATTTGGTCGGTTAGGTAGTTTGACTCTTAGACACTGAACTTTGTAATATCTTTTTACTACAGTTTTAAATAGTAGTAGTTCCTCTGACATTGCATGGTAGTGGTGCTGCAAAGAATTCCACTGTTGGGGGGAAGTTCAGGGGAGCTTCTGCTCTGTCCTTGGGAGGAAGAGTGTGCTTGTTAAAGCTGTGAGTCATTGGTGCTCTGCACTTAGATGGAAAATGTGGCAATACTGTGTTGAAGTTTGTTATATCCATCCGAGGAGATAAAAGATGTGGCACTCCTGTGCTGAATTTCGTTATGGCCACATGATGAGGAGATAAAAATGTGGAACTAAGTGTAAGCAGGTTCTTGCAGTTGTCTTACTGCATTTCCATGTAATCCAATTTGCCATATCTGATTGTCCAAACAAACACAATATAAACATATATCAAACGGAACAAAAGTAGCAATCTGAGAGTGTCTGTTAATGCGTTGGACACCTCTTATTGCTAAGCATCTGCGGGAAACTTTGCTAATTGGACGACACACTTGTTACACAAAGGAAGGTCTCTGATAGCCTATTGCTTGGTTCTATATTACTGGCACTTTGCTTGCAATTTCTGTTTAAATACCCCATAACTTATCTGCTCCGTGTCTATTCATTTTTTCAGAAAAGAATAACTGTTATGATCTAAAACTCTAGCAACTTACTTCCGATGATCTGGAATAAAAATAATAAGCATTTCTGTTTGAGAAACCTACTTGATATGTTTCACTAATTTCCGTTGTGGTAAAATTGTCTAATTAGTTACAGATTCTTCATTTAAACAAAATTATGTAATACATGAACTGAAAACTACTTTAATTGGAGGTCCATAGATTTATTTCTGACTTACCAAAAACCATATCAGATTTCATTGTTGTATGATTCATAATCTTGAAGATGTGTACCTTATTTTACTCCATTGGTTCTCGCCCTCTAATAGGATGACCCTTTAATTATTTGTTTATGTAGAATTTTTTTCGTAGCAACGCACGAGTAATTTACCAGAGCGAGCGGCGTCGTGGTGATTTCGCTGGCAAGCGATGGGAGGAGGACGGCGAGCTGAGCCGAAGGAGGGCGAGGCGTCCACAAGCAGGAGGCTCCCCGGTGAATCGGGGAGACAGCGCGAGGCATCTCCGACGGCGTGGGTTGGGCCGCCGGGCGCCGTGCTTCCTCAGATTCGCGTTTCAGCCATGCATCCTGTTTGTCGCTTCCCTCGATGTCGACGACACTATGATCAGCTGTGTTCTCTTCCTCCATGTACTAAGCCACGACGAGATGTAAGTGCACTCTCTATTTTGCCTCTAGGTTACTGCATATCATTGCTGCCTTCCACATGTTTGACGAAATGCCCAACCACATTGCTCACACAAAATTCGATGGAAAAAGGAAGCACCATGGCTTATTGGGACCATTAGGCAAACTGAGAGTTGCTTACAAATCTCTTGCATATATGATGCTAAAGGAATTTCTTCCCACTTTGAACATTCAGCATTGCAGTCCATTCCTCTCATAAAACTGTTAGTGAGTTTTCTCAAAATCCATGCTTGCTTAGTTTTTTTTACCTTGGTAGTGTCTTCTAATTTTTGTACTGGTCAATTTTAATAGCTCTCATACTTTCATTGTAAATTATAATAAGAGGTTGTATAGAAATGAATGGACAGTACAATTAATAGCTCTCATATAGATAATGTTTGTATACTTATACAATGAATGAACATTACAATTACTTTTATAGTGATGTTGGTTGCATAGAAATTCTAGCTTTCTGTGTTATTTCTTACGCTGATTTGCTTATTCTTTGCTATAATTGTGTGTGGTTTCCTAGGGTGGAGAGGCGAACCTCAAATGTGCAACATCTGATCTTGCTCGCTGAGCTGCTATTCCTGGTATACAACCCTTAAACACAAGCATGTCTTTATTTATTTGTTTATCTTGCTTTGCTTCAATAGAAGAAATAAAAATAAGAAACAATTTTGTGGTGGAGTCCTCCCCACTTGTGCCAAGAGGTCCTGGGTTCGAACCAGCCTCTCTGCATTGCACTTGGCAGGGGTAAGACTAGGTTCCTATAATCCCTCCCCAGACCCCACCTTGTGTGGGAGTTTCTATGCACTTGGTCTGTCCTTTTTAATTTTTGTGGTGGATCTCTTGGAAAATTTGGAACAGTATTTGATCTGGGGACAACAACTATGAAAACAATTGATCTTGGATTTGAGTTTCTTTTAATCTTTAAATGATGTACGGGGCCAGCAAATTCAGTTATTTGGTTTTGTAAGTTTGATATTTCTGAAACTTGTTAGGATTTAGGGTGCATATATCAGGATATGTGCATCACGCTCAATGGTGAGACGAGAACCTGATCCGGTCACATATTTCTTTTGTTTCTCTGCCATGTTCAAATATAGAAAACATGTAGCTTAGTCGATACTAAATGTTTGGCACCAGAGTTTTTTCGCAGTAATCAGATGTTTTTTTACTGAAGGCCTTCTTATCTTACTGCATGTATCACTTAATATTAACACTTCAACATTACTCGTGACTTGTGATGACACAGTGTGTTCATTGTCCGATGTGCTGCAGGACCATTGAATAGTACTCAGAGCATACACCTATTCGTGCCTCATTATGCTGTACTTGGATGTAGTTTCCCAGAATAGTTGGCAGTTTACATTGACATGGCAGGCAGGGATGTGGAATGACAAAAGATGATATTTTGGAAGAGCTGGTTCTGGAGCTGAGTACTGAGTACTTCCAAAGTTGTTTGGGTGGTAAATTATTTTTCAAGTTTGCAAGCATATATTTATTAATTTTCTACCCGTTGCACCGCACATGCCTTTTGGCTTGGCCTTCGCCCTCCACGCACGCCAGCTGCGGTGGAAGCCTAGCTCCTACAGCTCTGCAGTGAGGCACGCAGAGAGTGACGACAACTTCTGAAGCCATGGCTAGCCTGTGATTACCAGAGTGGCGATGAGTGTGATTTGGATACCTGTTTTGTTTGCTCCTTCTGTTTTGATTTGAGTTGATGGGGATGAGATGTGACCCTGCTGCTGGGCGTCGCAAATGCCACGGCTCCATGTATGCCCCAGCTTTGGTGATGCACGGCTACTCGATCTGGTGTAGTCGCCCTCCTTCCAAGAAATCAAGTTCTTTCGTTCAGATTTTAGATCTCTTGAGTTTCAGCTTAGTTCAAGGATAGAAAAGCATGCTCCTTATGGATTCAATGAGGAAAACCATCAGCCACTTATTCAGAATTGGATGGTGTGGTGCACCTTCATCTTGCTATCCAACTTATTAGCTTATTTGCTTTAACTTTACTACAGTTATATAGCAGGATAAGGATCGAATCTTGTGACGCCACTCCATTTCCATCATCAAAAGTTGCGCATGAGTTGATTCAGACTTTCAGAGTTCAGAGAACACCTAGCAGAGTTAATCAGCCTGAAGGTATATCAGATCCTAAGGAAAGAGGACCCGGTTCAGATTTGTCACTACGATGTGCTGTTGGATAGCCATGGTATGTGTTAGTTTTAATTTACCACAGAAGTTCGATTCTTGGGAGATAGGACAGGTGCATACATTACTTTTCTTATGAATCTGTTCTCTTTTTGTGCACTATCTATCTATGAAAATTTTCAAAGAAATTGACGGCGGCGACTCGGCGGCGGTGTGGCGAATGACGAAGCATCTAAAATGGACGGAAGAGAGGTGGTAAGGCGCGGCTGGGAGACGTACATATTTGAGGAAATACGATTCATAAGGTTTCATATTAACAAAAATTGATAGTCTTTGTAAAGTAATCCTAACATTTTGTTGATTCTGGGACAACTTTATTCTCCAATATGAATCTGTAAGAAAAGATATGGCATACATTTGTGTAAATTGATAATGTAAGCACATCTTGAAACTCTATTATTTTTTCAAGATTGATTTACTTGGTGGTGCTAACTTCCATTTTCTCAAAACAGGACATGTGTGCTATTTCTGAAAAAAGAAGCTGCCATCCCTGATGCTACACAGGAGTATGTAGGAAAAGAAATGGCATCTCATAATTCTTTGGATGTAGACCAGTAGGTTCAATTACAAATTGTTGGCTGTAAATGACTTTCAGTTTCTAGCTTTCATAAAATTTAGACATTTACTACTCTTTAACAGTATGATGTGGTTGATGGTGGTCCTATGTGCTGGTTCAAATTATCATGTTGGATAATATTGCTTTTACTAGCAGTTGCAGTGTTCTTACTATTTTATTTCCACAAATATCATCATGTTTTGCTATTGATGTATTGCTATATGTCTTGACTGAAATCAAACCCTTAAGTTGCTGCCGTGGTGCTCTTATATTCCTTCACAGAAAGCAAACCTTGTTCATGGCTAACTTATAGAATAGCATTTTTTGAAAAAAAAAACTTATAGAATAGCAGATACAGAGTTCAGAAACCATCAATCTTAGGAACACTTTGACCATGTGTTTGATTCTGTTGAAGACCCAATATATGATGAGGTGCTGTAACTGCTAATGTTGAGCTATATGGACTCTATGAGTAGAACCACCATTGACAAACATACGGGTCAATAGAATTCAGAAAGTTACAGTTCATTTGCTCTGAAACTACTCTGTGGACGATAGTTTATGCTGCAGATCATTGCACGACCCTAATCAAACAGTCTGTTGCAGTTTAATTCTATACATGGATGGCACGATCTCACCGTTGTCCAAAAATCGTCTTATCGGTGTCCTGTGCATATATTCAATAATGGATTCAGTTTCAATGTAAATCATTAATTGGACTCCCATGATTGCAGTTTGCGGTTATTGTTCGGCAAAAAGTAGTATTGTCGCCTTTTAATATATATACTGCTTGGGCGAAACAATTGGTTGTTACTTTTAATAAAAGTTAACGTCAAGTAATTTGTTTGGACCAAGCCCAAATAGCCAAAAAAAGAGAATAAACTCTTTCCAAACCAAACAACCACCTGTAAAAGTCAACAAAAATGCTCTAAAAAATAGTTGTAATTTTTTTAACACAGTAAAAATAGCTTCAAAATGTTCACACTATTTTTGTTTCAAATAATTATATTCACATTTTAAAAAATTGAAAATTCCCAAAAATGTTCCATTTTTACTAAAACAAAGTTAATTTAGAAACATAAAACAAAAAACATAAACAAAGTCCATTTAGAAATGTAGAACACAAAAAACATTCTTTTCATAAAAGACTTCTATTCAAAAAATGTATTTTTTCCGAAAAAATGTTCTTTTTTAGAGAAATGTTATTTTCATAAATGTGTTAAATATTCTTAAAAAGAGTTCCAATTTTTTGAAAACGTTAACTTTTATTAAAAATAAGGATTTTTCCATGTTTGACCTCAATATAGACGTTTATTAAAATTGGATATAAAAATAATGCACAATGACATATGTGCCTTTTTATCGCCCGGTGCAAAGCACGGGCATTTGTACTAGTGGTCTAATAATGAGCGGCATTAAACCCAGACTAGTGCGGTCACTTACTAAATCTGACACGCACTGGGTCGAGGAGCTCGACTCCGTACTCTGGGGGCTGCGGACAACGCCTAACCGTACTACCGGATTCACACCATTTTTTATGGTATACGGCGCAGAGGCAGTCTTGCCCTGCGACATTATTCATGACTCACCTCGAGTGCGCATGTACGAGCAAAGAGAGGCCGAGCTTGATCGGCAGGACAGCTTGGACACATTGGAGGAAGAACATGACGTCGCAAAGGCTCGTTCCGCATTTTATCAGCAGCAGGCCCGAAGATATCAAAGCAGAGAAGTACGGGCCAAGACTTACAACGTTGGTGAACTAGTTCTACGCCTGCCGGGCAAGAAAAAGGACAAGCTCAAGCCCAAATGGGAGGGCCCCTTCATTATCGATCAAGTCTTGACCGACGGAGCATATCGTCTACGAAATGCGTCGGATAACCGACTCGAGCCGAACCCATGGAACGCAGCCCGCCTCCGACGATTCTATGCCCAGCGCCGGACTAAGAGTTCGTCCCCTTCCCCCGTCCAAGCTTTTACACTTCGGCTGTCTTTTGTTTCTCTTTTCATGCCTTTTTATTCAAAAGCCCTTACGGGCCTATTTTCGCATTTTTCGCATACGCATGAAGTGCCATCCGCACTCATTATTCCTGGGGGCTTCTTTTACAGAAGCTCAATTATACGGGTTTCATACCCAGCACATGTGTCAAGCTTCCACATGTACCTTTTACTCGCCATTATATGCATCGATATGACTTAAGTTTTGGCCAAGCTGGGTTGCCTGTCTCCTGTGCTTACCCCTACGTTCCCGATTGTTCGGCTAGGAGGTAAAGGGAGCACCTCTGCGATTGTTACTGCCGGGTCATCCGGATGTGTACCTCAGACTAGGTGAAGCCGAAAGCTAGCGTTCTTAAGGGAATACCAGTTGAAAGCTAGCGTTCGAGCAGTTGCAGCAGCTCGGGAAGTTGATCACCCGTTGATACGGGCATCTCCTCCGCAGGGCGACCTGTGAGTATACCTACAAGACATACCACGTCAATTCACTTCCTCGCCGAACACTTCTTTTCAAAAGAGTCCGCTCAAGCACTTACTATAAATGCCGCGACGAAGCCGCTGATTCTCCTTAACGGAGCTGGACAGCCCATCTTGAGCGCCTTTCAGCTCTTCTCCGAGCTTGGCGTTGGCATCTTGGAGCTGGTTCCTTTCTTGCTGCACCCTATTCAGCACTCTCTCGCCGCCTTTAGTCAAGCGCAGAATTCTTACTGTCCGGATCTTGTCCGCGGCACCGCAATGTCACTATTAGACTTGCGCGCGCCGCCTGGCGCTTATATTAATAAAATGTGTTACCAGAGGGGTCTCTGCGTCTCCTCCTGCGGCAAAGTGCGCCTCAAGTTGGGCCTTGCATTCTTGCAGCTCCTGAGACAGCTGGGCATTCTTCTCGGTAAGAGCCTGCATTTCAAATGATCCTTAAATCAGTTAACATAACTACTTTAAGTCTCGGGGGCTACTGGTATATACAACCATTAAAATTCCTTTACCCGTATGTCTTTCACATACTGCTCCGTGGCTCTGGTAAAACCATCTTGAGCGGCACGAAGATGCGCGTCCCCCGCGTTAAAGGCGTCTAATGCCTCAGGGGAGAAGCATGCTTCACGAATACTCTTGTCGGCGCCTATGGTTCATGGCGCTCTCCACCTCAGACTTGGTGGCGGACAGTCTGTCGGTATCCTCCGTTGGAGAAGGATCCGGCCCGCATCTTGCGCTTGCCTCCCCCTCCAGGCCGGGCGCTGGAGCCTGGTCGGTGTGTGTTGGATCAGCAACTTTCGCGCCCGTAGTCCGGCGAGCATTTTTTTCTCCTATAAAGATCATGAGCACTCAGACGCTTCCTAGGAACGTCGCTCTGAAAATTCAAATACGAGCTATACCTTTGCGGTGACGTTTCTGTCCGAACCGCGATCCTTTTTTGCCTGCTGGTCCGGACTGACCTCTGTAGGTCAGCCGCCGCGGGCTCGGCTTCCCGCCGTAAAGGCGCTTCCTTCAAAATACCATCGTTCGCGAAGGTTAGAGATGGGCAAGGAAGAGATAATGGTGTCCGGACTTCGGTCACAGTCACCTGGGAAGCCGGACATAGTCCGGGGTAGTCCTCGTAATGGCAACCAAAGCATTGTCCATGCTGAGTTGGTGAAATACCCCGTCGATCAGCTCCACCTTGATGTCCGGATCCTCTTCGGAGGCTGGATCCAGGGATCTTTCTGGATCCTCGGGTTGCGGAGCAGGACTTTCCATGTCCTCCATAGTCCGGTGTAGATCCTGCGCCGAAGACATAATGTAAGAAGCCGAAGCTTCGAAAACATGGGTTGAGCCCTTAAAGGTGTTCGCTTACCCATCCTCTAGGGTTGTTCATGGAAAACCCATTCAGAGGGTTCATTCGAAGGAAGTCCTCCTTCTCCCCCTTGTACAGACTAGACAGGATCTTCACCAGGTCCTCGGTCGAATCCGCCCTTTATGCCATGACGGAAGCATCGTCTTCCCGCTGAAATCCCACATAGGGTGGCCTCTGATTGCGTGGTCAGTACTTCGCATGACGCATATCGCCATGACTCCAATCATGGTCAACCCAGAATGAGCCAGCAATCTTATTCAGCCCATTAAGTAATGGACGCTCTTGTCTTCCTCCAAACGGGGGCTCCGTGGGCGCCAGCTGAGGCGTTTCTTCAGAGGAGCGGCACTAAACTCCGGGAGGCCAATCCGGACTGGGTCCGGCAGCGGGGCGTCTCCTATGTAAAACCACTCTGAAGGCCAGTCTTCGGACGCCTTCTTGGGGGTACCGGATGGGTATCCGGTCCCGGCGATGCGCCAAATTTCGGCACCGCCCACTTGATATATGGACCCCTCGTGAGAACGGGGTACGAGGCAGAACAGCCTCTTCCACAATGCGAAATGGGGCTCAATGCCCAGGAACAGCTCGCAAAGAGCTACGTAGCCCGCGATATGCAGGACAGAGGCGGGTGTGAGGTGGTGGAGTTGGAGTCCGTAGAACTCCAGGAGCCCACGGAGGAACGGATGTATTGGGAATCCGAGTCCCCTTATCAGATAGGGGACGAAGCATACTCGCTCCCCCTTATTGGGGCTTGGGGTAGCCTCCGCTTGCCTTCCACCTTGATAAGTGACTAGCCCGGCTCGAACCGGGACAATGAAGGCTGGAGGGAGATATCCCCCCGCTTGGAGCTTCACTAGCTCGTTGTGCGGAACAGAGCACCTCCTCCAATCCCCTGGCGGTGGGTTGGGAGCGCGAGAAGAAGAGCCGCGTCGACGGTCCATGGTGGAATGGATTTTCAGGTCAAAGGCGCTCCAATGAAGTATTCGCGGGAGGAAGATGGTGTGGTTTGGATCTGGATTTTTGCCTCTTTTGTAGGCGGACGACTCGCACAACTAGGGGGTGAAACGTAAAAGACACCCTGGTTTTTCGCATTCGTGCGACGCGTGGAAAAAGGCCATTATTTGGCGTAGAAGCCGAGGAACACAGTATTCAAGATGAAGCCGGACACTGTTCGGCAGGTACATGGAATTTGAAGGGAGAACCCGCCTTGCAACGCCGAAGACTATAAACGCGCTGGACTTATCGTCATTGAAGCCTGGTTCGGGGCTACTTGAGGAGTCTGGACTAGAGGGTGTCCGGACAGCGGACTATCATCGTCCACGGACTCCAAGACTACGAAGATACAAGATTGAAGACTCCGTCCGTGTCCGGATGGGACTTTCCTTGGTGTGGAAGGCAAGCTTGGCGATACGGATATGTAGATCTCCTACCATTGTAACCGACTCAGGTAACCCTAGCCCTCTCTCGGTGTCTATATAAACCGGAGGGCTTTAGTCCGAGGACAACATACATTACAACAATCATACCATAGGCTAGCTTTAGGGTTTAGCCTCCTTGATCTCGTGGTAGATCCACTCTTGTACTACCCATATCATCAATATTAATCAAGCAGGACGTAGGGTTTTACCTCCATCGAGAGGGCCCGAACCTGGGTAAAAACATCGTGTCCCTCGTCTCCTGTTACCATCTGCCTAGACGCACAGTTTGGGACCCCCTACCCGAGATCCGCCAGTTTTGACACCGACACCCCCTCTCTCCCGGTGGTGCCGGAACAACGCCGGGGCCATCGTCATCACCGTGATCTACACCAACACCTCCGTCATCTTCACAAACATCTCCATCACCTTCCCCCATCTATCTATAGTGGTCCAGTCTCCCGCAACCCACTGTACCTCTACTTGAACATGGTGCTTTATGCTTCATATTATTATCCAATGATGTGTTGCCATCCTATGATGTCTGAGTAGATTTTTGTTGTCCTATCGGTAATTGGTGAATTGCTATGATTGGTTTAATTTTCTTGTGGTTATGTTGCTATCCTTTGGTGCCCATGATATGAGCGCGCGCGTGGATCACACCATAGGGTTAGTTGTATGTTGATAGTACTATGTATTGGAGGGTAAGAGTGATAGAAGCTTCAACCTAGCATAGAAATTGATGCATACGGGATTGAAGGGGGGCCAATATATCTTAATGCTATGGTTGGGTTTTACGTTAATGAACGTTAGTAGTTGCGGATGCTTGCTAATAGTTCCAATCATAACTGCATAGAATTCCAAGTCAGGGATGACTTGCTAGCAGTGGCCTCTCCCGCATAAAACTTGCTATCGGTCTAGTAAAGTAGTCAATTGCGTAGGGACAATTTCACAACTCCTACCACCACTTTTCCACACTCGCTATACTAACTTTATTACATATTTATCTAAACAGCTCCTAGTTTTTATTTATGTGCTCTTTTTATTCTTGTAAACCTATCCACCAACACCTACAAAGTCCTTCTAGTTTCATACTTGTTTTAGGTAAAGCGAACGTTAAGCGTGCGTAGAGTTGTATCGGTGGTCGATAGAACTTGAGGGAATATTTGTTCTACCTTTAGCTCCTCGTTGGGTTCGACACTCTTACTTATCGAAAGAGGCTACAATTTATCCCCTATACTTGTGGGTTATCAAAGCGTGACCGTCGTCTTCATCGTCGTCGTCCGGCACAGAGGTGGGGAAAGAGACGAGACGAGCGATGATTTGAACTTTGCTTGGGTTGGCGCTAAATTAGGGATTTGAGCAATCTGGGCGTGGAAGGGGACGGTGGAGAAGGGAGATTTTGCAGGGCTGGAATTGGGGCCGCCAGATATTTCAATCCGAGACGTGGAAGCGCGAACTTATTTTGCCGCCGTCCTTTTTTTAGGGGGAGGGAGGGAGGGGGTGGGTGGCTGGGTGCTAAGCGTCCATCCGACACACGCGACCACCACGACACGACCCTGGTCTGCCTGGTGCGCCTACATTTGAGAATGCAAATGAATCTTCTTTCATTTGCAAATGAATCTGTATGTATTACCATGCTCGTGTTTTCCTTGCAATAATTAGTCATTCGAAACGAGATACTCCCTCCGTTCACTTCTGTAAGTCGTTTCAGACAACTTAAAATGAAATGTTTTGCACGTTGTCTGAAATGTCTTCAAGGTCTTATAAAAGTGAAGCAGAGGGAGTACTATAAATTAATTAATGAGGAGTTATTTGAAAAAATCGAAACGGTATCCACACTAACATGGATTAGAGTGTGTGTCACATAATTAGTTATTTGAATTAGAGTGTGTGTCACGTGGCGATTCTAACGTGGATTTCGCATTTCACTGTATCCACGCTATGTTTTTAATACGAATTCATATGTATATGATGAACACCATGGTAGTGAGAAAACTTTTGAATGGATTCAAACATATGACCTACAAAATAGCACAACAAATCAAGTCAATGTCAACTTTTCGAAACCTAGTATGGCACAAATTCAAAATAATTACCCATATGCATGGTCCTCAGTTCAAATCTTACAATGTACACCAAATTGAAACATCGATATTAAGTCTCGTACTATCTACATTCAAATGTTGTTTTTAGCCCCCCGCACACATGCTACATACTTTCTGTATCGGTCAATCTTCCTCTCCTAACCACCTTAGGAAGCTATCGGTTTCCAACACACGTTCATTCTTTCTCTCCATGTTTCGATCTCTAACTCTCTCAACTACACAACCCCCTTTTTCCACTATGTTACCAAATGTATTTACCTCACACACCCGCCATTGCGCCCCATGCCGAGCTCTCTCTCTCCCTCTCCCTCTCCCTCTCACCCTCTCGCGCTAAATACATGCATTGCCTATCTAGCCCCCCAACCTCTCGTGCGCACGCACGCACGTTGTCTATCTAGGTCACTCCCTTGAGACTGTCTCACTCTTTCTTCCACACGGCGGGCCACACTCGCTCAATCTCGCTCTCTTTATCTCAGCCTCGTTTAACCTTGTTTTCTTTCACACACAAATGATATATCTCCCTGTTCGGGCCTCGATCGACACACTTTATACTCTCTCACGCAAATTGTCTATCTAGGTCAGTCCGTCCAAGCCGCCCCCACTCTTTCGACCTCATGGCAGGCCATTCTCGCTCAATCTCTCTCTCACCCCTCTCCCTCTTTGTATGTCTCGATTGGCCTCGCTCTTTCTTGGACAAAAATTATATATCACCATGTTTGAGCCCAATTCTACCTATTCACATTGTATACTCTCTCACGCGCATTATCTATATAGGTCACTCTCTCCAACCAGTCTCATTCTTTCGATCACACGACGACCCTATGTGTTCGATTGACATTGCTTCCTCCCACGCACAAAATATATCTACACATCTGTGACTGGATCATCTCTTAAGCTCTATCTTACAGCCCTCACCATTGTCAAAAGCTCAATCGGACAATATCTCACCGAAATCCTTTCAATTCAGTTTCTCTCAAACCACCAGCAACAACAACGTAGTCACCATCTATGCGGCTCGATGGAGAACACCAAAGGTGATTGTACAGTGCAAATGGACACTAACTCTGTAGGAAGCGTAGACGGCTCGCCACAGCCCGTAATGATCCTGAAAATTATAGTATATGTGCAACAGGCCTCTACACCTGGTATGACACCTTTAAAGGTGGTTTTGGTGGGTTTGATCCTTGAGGGATCGATGCCCATTTTGCGCACTGTATCCTGATAGAGCAGGTTCAGGATGCTTCCACCATCCATGAGGACTCGTTTGAGGTGGAATCCATCAATGATAGGGTCAAAGACCAATGCGGCCGACGGATACTGGTCGGATGTTCCCTGCGATCGAAGCTGATCGGACAAGAAGACCATGGGTTGAACTTTGGGGCGACTGGCTCCATCGCGCATACGTCCCTTAGTGCATGCTACCGCTCCCGCTTGGGGATATGGGTGGCGTATATCATATTCGCCGTTTTTACTTGGGGAGGAAATTTCTTCTGTCCTCCTGTGTTTGGTGGCCAGGGCTCCTCGTCGTCATCACTATGTGGCTCCTTTTCCTTTTTTTTGGTATTTAACTTGCCGGCCTGTTTAAATACCCAACATTCTTTGTTGGTGTGGTTGGCTGGTTTATCGGGGGTGCCGTGGATTTGACATGAGCGATCGAGTATGCGGTCCGGACTGGACGGGCCCGGATTGTTTCTTTTAAAGGGCTTTTTCCGCAGACCGGACTTGGAGCCACTAAATCTGGCATTGACGGCCGTGTCTTCGGTGTTATCGCCATTATTGCGACACTTGTGTCTGTTGCACCGGGGCTTGCCGCTGCTATCTCTGGCGTCCAAAGTGCCAGGATTTCCTGATGTGCTGTTGCTACGAGCAAACAAGCTGTCCTCGCCTGCACAAAAGCGGGTCATAAGTGTCATAAGGGCTGCCATGGATTTCGGATTTTCTTGGCCGAGGTGTCGGGCAAGCCACTCGTCGCGGATGTTATGCTTAAAGGCCGCTAGGGCTTCAGCGTCCGGACAGTCGACAATTTGGTTCTTTTTAGTTAGGAATCGAGTCTAGAATTTCCTGGTTGATTCTCCGGGCTGTTGGGTTATGTGACTCAAATCATCAGCGTCCGGTGGTCGCACCTAAGTGCCCTGGAAATTGTCGAGGAATGCATCTTCCAGGTTCTCCCAACTGCCAATAGAGTTTGCCGGCAGACTGTTCAGCCAATGCCGAGCTGGTCCTTTGAGCTTTAGTGGGAGGTACTTGATGGCGTGTAGATCATCACCGCGGGCCATGTGAATGTGGAGAAGGAAATCTTTGATCCCTACCGCAGGGTCTGTTATCCCATCATATGGTTCGATGTTCACGGGCTTGAACCCTTCTGGGAATTCATGCTCCATTACTTCGTCAGTGAAGCATAGGGGGTGTGCAGCGCCTCTATTCCGGGCTACATCACGACGTAGTTCAAATGAGTCTAGTCTGTTGTATTTGGCCCGGCTGGATTTGTATTTAGTATATCAGGCGTAGCGGTTATGATCGCGCGTTGGGGCACGCCCCCATGATCCGTAGATCGATCTTGACTGTCCTACTTTGTTTTCCAATTCGTCTTGCAGGTCTTGCGTGTAGCGCTGGGCCTTCGTGTTTTTGTTTGTTTGGCAACGGGGTACGGGCTGGTATTTGGGCTGATACGCCGCTTTGTCTTGGCCACGGGGTGCCCGGTCAGCCGCATCCTGCGCTGGTAGTATAGGCTCTAGTGCCTCATCCTCGAATTGAGGTAACAACCTGTGCCTCGGGTAACTTTTAGTTGGGCGCTCGAGTCTGTATTCCTCGGCTGCCAGGACCTCAGTCCATCTATCAGTTAGCAGATCTTGATCAGCTTGAAGCTGCTGCTGTTTTTTCTTCAGGCTTTTTGCAGTGGCTATAAGCCGGTGCTTGAAGCGCTCTTGCTCGACGGGATCCTCAGGCATGATAAATTCTTCGTCGCCAAGGCCTCGTCTTCGGAGAGGGGCATGTAATTGTCATCCTCCGAGTCTCCATCCATTGCCTGTTCATCAGGGCTAACCTGCCCATCCTCCCGTCTGGTTTGCTCGAAGCTTGGCTGGGCGGGATTGTTTTCGTCTTCGGCATCATCCGGAGTGCTATTGTCTCTTGTTCCGGTATCGCTATTTTTGCTATGGCGGGGCTTAGAACGGCGCCGCTGACGCTGGCGCTGGGATTGCTTTTCAAGGGGATTATCCTTAGTTGCCTCATCACCATTGGTTTCTTTGGGTGTGTCCACCATGTATATATCATATGATGAGGTGGCTGTCCAGCGCCCTGTGGGCGGTGTTTCCTGTTCTTCTCCGGCATCGTCGTCCATACCGTTGATGTCTTCGGAGTCGACGTCAAGCATGTCGGTTAAGTCGTCGACAGTGGCTATCAAGTGGGTGGTGGGTGGGTAACGAATTTCTTCGTCGTCCGCTTCCCACTCAAGCCGGACATAGTTCGGCCAAGAGTCTCCTAACAGGGAGAGAGATTTTAATGAGTTTAGCACATCGCCCAAGGGCAAGTGCTGAAAGATATCCGCGGAGTTAAACTCAATGATAGGTGCCCAGTTAGGTCTGGTGGGCATGGATGCACGCGGTTCGGAGCCCCTTGTCGGAGACGAGTCCAAGGGTCCGAAGACACAGACCTCCTTGGAAGTGAGATCTGTGTTCAGCTCTATCGCCGCTGAGTGTGCGGCCTCCGTGGCGGGGTCCATCCACCGTCCTCGGTTGGCACGATCTGCTCAAGATTTAAAGCCAGGGCAGCTGTAGGCGCGACCTCCCGAACACCGTCCGATGGCAGATCTAGGTGATGCTAATCGCGACTGTAGGGTGCACCTGTTATGGGCTCGAATCCGTCGAAGATCAAGTCTCCCTGGATGTCAGCAGTGTAGTTCAAGCTTCCAAACCTGACCTGATGGCCGGGGCATAGCTATCGATCTGCTCCAGATGGCCAAGTGAGTTAGCCCGCAGTGCGAAGCCGCCGAATACGAAGATCTGTCCGGGGAGGAAAACCTCACCCTGGATCTCATTGTTGTAGATGATTGAAGGAGCCATCAAGAATTACCATGCGACACAGTGGAACTCTCAATGAAAGCACCAATGTCGGTGTCAAAACCGGCAGATCTCGGGTAGGGGGTCCCGAACTGTGCATCTAAGGCTAATAGTAACAAGAGGCGGGGGACACGATGTTTACCCAGGTTCGGGCCCTCTCTATGGAGGTAATACCCTACTTCCTGCTTGATTGATCTTGATGATATGAGTATTACAAGAGTTGATCTACCACGAGATCGTAGAGACTAAATCCTAGAACTAGCCTATGATTCTGATTGTTGTTGTCCTACAGACTAAACCCTCCGGTTTATATAGACACCGGAGAGGGCTAGGGTTACACAGAGTCGATTACAGAGAAAGGAATCTACATATCCGAATTACCAAGTTTGCCTTCCACACAAAGGAGAGTCCCTCCCGGACACAGGATGAAGTCTTCAATCTTGTATCTTCATAGTCCAACAGTCCGGCATAAGCTTATAGTCCAGCTGTCCGAGGACCCCCTAATCTAGGACTCCCTCAGCAGGCGCCCACCACAAAGATGCTCGAGGCATCGGCGGTGTCGTGGAATTAACACGTCACATGTCCTAGTGTGAGGACTTAATCGTGAGGCCAACGCATCTATGTGGTAGCTTGAGAGGGATTGAGCGGAATCGAGAGACGCAACACAAGACAAGGGTTTAGACAACTTCGGGCCCCGGGAAACATCATCCGGTAACAACCCTACATGCTGTTTGAGGCTAGATCTCATTATCATCACAAGGGAGTCGCCGTAAACCGGCTCTCCTCTAGTTGTGTCTAGCCCTAGAGATTGTTTCTTGCTTGTCCCTCTTTGGGGAGCCCTGCCCCTCCTTATATAAGTTGAAGGGGCGGGTTACATGTAGAGTCCATCTCGGACTAAGACTTAAACTATTTTGACTTTCCTTCCTGGTCTTCTTAACATCTGCCGGTTTAAGATGGTCTATCGGTTTAACATTGTCTAACATTGTCTACCGGTTTAACATTGTCTGCCGGTTTAACATTGTCTAGCGGTTTAACATTGTCTCCGGTTTAACATGGTCTGCCGGGTTATGATTGACTTAACACCTGCCGGTGCTACCATCTATCTTAACTCTGCCGGTTTAACAATCGCCGGTTTATCATCTGTCTTAGCCATCTGTCTTAACTGTTTGCCGGTTTAACACCGCCCCGGTTTACAAAGTCCCAGCCGGATTATAACTCCGGCCGGTTCATACCGCGGGGTATATCCCCGACATTAGCCCCCAGTTTAATTTGGATTTATACATGTTAAACTGATCCTGAGCATCTTTAAATCCTTGTCATTTCCTTCTAGAAAATCCGGGTCAATAGGCCAGCTTCATAATCAATTTGCTGACATTGGTTTGTCACAGAGAAATTTTGTGAAGAATAACTTCTTTGACTCATCTCCCAATGACTTAACAAAAATATTGGTCCTTGAAATCCTCATCTGACCTTTAGCCAGTTTAAGAATGTAGAACTTGCCGGTTTAAGAATGTTGATGGCACTGGATCATAACTATTTGTTGACATTAGCTTTTGAAAATATACCTCTTATATGCCTATCACTTGTAACCCTCAAATCTTAAGAAGGAACGTAGTAATCGCTAAGACTTGCTTCAATATGAATGTCACAAGCTTGAAGAAATCCAGGTTGTTCCTCTCAATCATTAGTCGGAACTGAGTATTCCACATATGTAGCCCCCAAGTTCCGGGTTGTTATGCTTGCAACAACCTGGGACTTGTAATTGCCTGATGCTCATAAAAACTTCAACCAGTGTAGCCCCCAAGGGCCGGGTCAGTAAGATAATATTGAGCTAGGACTTGATATATACTTCAATGAAAATAACGTCATATGATGTAATCCCCATCATGGGGCTTGAATCCATGTACACAAGGTTAAGAGCCTTGTGCTTTTACCAACTGAGCAGTGGACCCTTCAATATAATGAATAAAAAGCTTTGTACCTTGAATTGTTTGAGAGGAGCAATTGGTAGCCCCAAGGGCCGGCTCATTATAATATGATGAGTCGGGTCTTCAATAAGATGAACAAAGAATTTGCATTAACCCCCAAGTGTCATGCTGCATGCTTGCAGCGACATGAGACTTGCATATTTGATGCAATCTCAACTTAAATAATGTAGCCTCCAAGTGCCGGGTTGTAAGCCTGCAGCAACTTGGGACTATTCCTTCCATTGTAGAATAAATTATATCCATTGCGCTGAAGCGACTTTGAAAACCTCAATCATAATACTTGTTATTGATAACGATAATAAAAATCTAGCCATGTTGGCTATTAAAGAGTTGAATAATATACCCAATGATTTATAAGTTTACGATTCCAATGGCGCAATCCAAATATATATTGGCGACTTATAGTCCAAAGCTAGGCCAGTTTAACAAACACCGGATCATAAGTGATTATGTAATCGACAACTCGTAGTTGAAAGTCGAGCCGGGTTAATGAACACCATGTTAATTTGATGATTGATAGGCATGCCAGTCAATAGACGCCGTTCAACATAAAATTTATCAAAAGAGAAAAATCTTGACAAAGGCAAATAAAATCGTAGTCGAGGCTTTTCAAGGGCTACCAGCCCAAATTCGAGGCTTTTCATGGGCTGCCGGTCACTGACTTAAACCATTTGACAAAGCCTTTAAGATGGACCTCCAACTAACCAATCATCGTTTTAACTTTGACAAGTTCAGGGTCTGTATAAGATTGACTTGTCAAACATTCGGCGGGTCATGCCAGGATTACCTGGATAGGAGTGGCTTACTTGATGAAGGTAGGTTAACCCGGGGTTTTAGGTGAATACACCAGGCTTCCAAGCCGCGGGTTGATACCCTATTACAAGGGTCCTTTCAAACTCTTTGTTGCTTTGCACAAAGAGCCCCCAAGTAACTTTGTGAGCTGTGCTCAATGGGTGCCTATGTTTGAGTTGTGCTTTTAGCAACAATACTCTCTTTGGCCCCTTGGGTGTGAAGCTCCGAAGCTTTATTGTGGCATGATAGCCGGATTAATGGACAGGACTCCGCTTTGTCAGCTGAAGCCCCCATGTGCTATATTTTTGAGCTCTGCTCGCCGGGTGCCTATGTTTGAGTTGTGCTGTGCAACAAACTCTTTTTGGCCCCTTTTGACTTTTCTGAGAACTCGAACTTTGCGAGAGATATTTTTTCTTGAACCGGATGTTAACCCGAATATTTGAAAGCTTCAGTGAGACTGACTTCCTTTGAACCGGATTTTGAACCGGAATCCTTTCCGATGACCCGGAACTTCTTCATTGAGCCGGGATTTTGTCATATACTTTTTGAGCCGGAAATTCTCTAACGGCTTTTAAATTTCCATCAATATAACAGTAGCCTCCGGGACCGGGTTATCTTTCCCTTCAATATCCTGGGGCACTTGAATTTGCTGAAACTGGCAAGACTTTGCTGAGTCATATTATCGTAGCCCCCGAGTCTTAAGATGACTCAAGGAGTTGTCTTGAGGTTCTTCGTACTTGACCATAGCAGAAGGTATATATCATCGGTGTTAATAACGCGATGTAAATCCACAGAAGGTTGAGGTGACTGCGCGAATTATAATTATCCCATATGAGCCGTGGTCAAGAACTCGCCAATGGTTCCTTCCAACTGGCTCCTTGAAGTTTAACCAAACTATAGTGGCAGCTATTTGTGCGCCTGTCCATTGAACTATCCAGCGCAGACAGTGGCTCATGATAATTTGCCTCCAATTTGTTGGAAGAAAACCGGCTACCCAAGCAGTGACTTGCTCATACTCAATAGATAGCTCATGCGCATAAAAAGTGCCCGTGTGTTGATGTAGACCAGACCGCAAGGGCGGTAGCATAAGCACTTCCGCTGATCACGGCATCATGGATAAATGTAGCACAAAATGATGATGCTATGCACTCCATATCCGTGACATAGCTCCACTTCGTGGTGAATAATTATCCTGATGTATTTTGATGACAGATGATCTCACCATGTCTGCCATGAACATGGAGCAATTTGTCCTGCGCCTAAAAAATAATAAAGGCAGAACAATGTTTCTCAGAGGAATTAAAGTATAATGATGAAATAAAAAGGGCAGATAACACCTGGTATTTTCGCCGGATGAACACAAACTGAGAAAATAATCCCTTGTTCTCCTGATGTCCATGCCCGGTGATTTATTCCGGTGGATGTAATAGTTGTGCTAACACCGGGCTAGTATTGATAGAAATTTGTCCACGTGATGCCCTCCACGTACAAGCGGGGTTGGCTTGCGGCGATTGTCCGCACCAGTGGGGCAACTCGGAGTTTCGAAGCACAGCAGCGGCCAAGATGGGCAACTTCGCGCTCCCCCTGGCGGTTTAATCACAAGGCAGGACCGGTTTAGTACTACTACGGCGGGTCAGCGAAGGCAGACACGGTGCCAAGGCGGTGGCGAAGCGCAGCGGTGGTTCGCAGTAGGGGCAAGCGGCTCGAGGCCGGAGCCAGGCGAAGCGGCAGCTGCGGTTCAGAGTCAAAGGAACTCGGAGCATAGGGATGATTCAGATCCGCGTGCAGTAGCTCAAGCGGGCGGCAGCTCCCCCGCTGCAGTTAAGACGGGTGGCGGTTCTCCTGATGCTACTGCAACGGTGCCTGACGAAAGCGGCACAAGCGGGTCATGCGCAGGGCATGGCAGCTCTCAGCGGCGACCTTGCGACAGACATCAAGGCGGAGGCCAGTGGACCGGCTCGGGGCGTCAGCGGAAGTGAACCGGCGAGGCGAGGTGAAGAGAACCGCGCGGACGGGCGCTTGGTGAGACGACGGCGGTTTGCGGCGGCGACCGGCCGGTTTGGCGCTGATAGCCCGGATATCGTCCATGGCCACAACGGTGGCACCAGGGCGGTTTGACGGGGAACCGCAGCAGAGGCAGGGGCGACTCGGAGTCGGTTCGGGGCCGCGGCCACGCGCAGCAAAAGCGAAGGCTGCTGTTTAGAGTGGAGGTACAACAATGGAGGTGGCAGAGAGCCGGCCACGGCGGTTTGGAGGTGTTGGTTCAGAACAGTGGCCGCGGTGGGTGACGATATAATAGGACCAACGCTCGATGTGAGAGAAGCAACTCGGCGATTCAAGGGGAGGCCGGGAGGGTGGTTCCGGGCGTGGCCGTTTTGAGGCATCCAGCCGAGGTGAGGCAGCAGTTTGAGGAGGCCCGGCGATGAGTTGACCAAGCAAAAGCCATGGCAAATGTAGTCAAGTAGAGGCTCAAGGCCGGCCGGTTTAACACGTGGCCGACGGCTCTTGGCAACAGCTGAGACCGTGGCGGTGAACCGTCGGTGAAGACCCGCAGCAAGGTGACTTGATGATGGCAGCATGTGACTCGATGATGGCAGCAAGGTGACTCGGGGCGGCAACAGCGCCCAGCAGGAAGGCGGGGACGGTCCGACGGGCGGCTCCATGGAGGCACGACACGAGGCCATGGCAGTTTGCAGGCACGAACCGGTGATGGAGGAGGCGCGATGTGGGCGGCTTGGCACGATGCGGACAGCGGCGGCCAAGGCAGACGCCTTTGGAGGCGGCGGCTTAACAACACTGACCGGCCCCGGCGGCCCAACGCGGTAAGGGCGGGTCAGCGCGGCACAGACGCAGGTGTCGGGCAGCTCTGTTTCCACCGGGTCAAACTCTTCCTCATTCTTTTCATTCCAGCCGACTTGCTCCACTTCAAAAAGTTTGGACTGCGAGTTTCTGAACATTGAGCGCAACTGATACTGCCTGAAGAATTTGTCTGCTGGCAATGAAGTAACAAAAACTGCCAAGATATTCTTGGATTCTCCGAGGTCCTGAATCTCCATCGATAACTCAGTGGTATCGATTAACTGATATACAGTCTCTTGCAACCGCCAGCGTTTCGTCATTCAAAAGGTTCAGCAGACAGGGCAGCGGAGGCGAGGCGTTGCAGCAGCTTGGAGGTGGGTCGAGGCAGTGTGGCTCGTGATGGCTCTTGGGACGGCTTGACTCGAGGTGCCACAGCTTGAAGAGCGAGGTGACTCCATAGTTTTCACTTTCGACGAAATTTCCGAAATTTCTCGAAATTTCGCTCATTTCGAGGGTCCTCGTAACATTCACGTTTCGGTTAAATTATTTCGGTATTTTAAAATTTAACGTATAAGAGAGAGCTGGAATCAAAGTTAGTTGTATTCATATGCTTAGCAGAGTGGTAGGCTGGTGGTATTGCACACTTTAGGGCCTTCGTTCGAATCCCATGAGCGGTCATTTTTTCATTTTTTTTTACTACTTTACTATTCCTGCTATAGAAAACTTAACAAAAATATAATGTTGCTTGGATTCGAACCTGGATCAAGAAGGACTGAAGTAGTGATCGCACCATTCGGATACACGAGTTATGGTGAAAAATTCGAGCTAAAAAGTTACTTATTCAATACTTTGTGTTCGAATTTATTCAAATTTAATCAAAAAATTCGTTAATTTGCTCGAAATGGTTTTCGAAATTTACGAAATTTCCGAAATTTCGGTGCTTTCGAGGGTGAGCGAAAAAAAAATTGTTTCGAAAGTGAAAACTATGTCACGGCCGAGTCGAAGGAAACCAGGGCGCATGGCGCAGGGACCCTGTGGAGGGTGGAGAGGCGCGGCGAGGCGGGTCGTAGAACCCAACAGTGCAGAGGCGGGCGGCGGCGACGGCCTGCTTGTCGCAAGGTGAAGGCGAATCCGTGCGCATCCTCCCCCTCTCCCCGATTTGGTTCAAGTGTGGGGGTGCAGTGAAGCGGAAGTGACGGCCACGGAGGCGGAGACGGCCGGCGATGTGGAGACAGGACGGCGACTTGAGAGGCCACGACCACGGAGTCAGTCCACTACAGCGGAGGCGGCTCAAGCCGAGGCCGCAGGGGTGACGGTAGTAGCAGAAGCAGCCAGCGCCATGACGGCAGGTTGTCCAGCTCCCGGACTGTTAGGAACCAGCTACTAGTTGCACTCAATCATCATGGTTTGGCTACAAATCGAGGATTACATGAGGAGGAAACAGAAGAAGGGTGGAGACAGAGAAGGAAGAACACGAGCTACAGGGAGGAGATCGCCACCAAGCCGCTCAGGCGAAGCCCCCGCCCAAGCCCAAACCATCCTGTGGCCTTCACTTGTCCTTATATACGCTGCTGCCTCACCTCCTGGCTGGGCCGAGCCGGATACCAGAGCCCGTAGTAAGGTCGCTGACAATCCCCTTCTTAAATTTCGCTTGCCCTCAAGCCGTCTCCATGTCGAACCACCGATCCCAAAGCGCTTGTACAACATACTGAACTGAACTGAGAGGCTTCTCATCGAGGTCCCAGCTTAGTTGCAGCGCTTGAAGAATGAGCATACCATCAACCACCATCAGAATCAAGGACCTTGGGTGACCCATATTATAACAACGATGCAATCTTGTGAAAAATGTATATCGCATTGAGATACTGTCGCTAGCATGACAATAGTAGCAGAGTGACCAAGCAATTTCCCACTTCACTTGTTCCGAAACCGAGACTGAAACATCTCCAGGACAGCCAAACAAATTTTTATACTGCAATATGGCAACACCGAGTGACCAGGCGATCCTCCATTGCAGCCAGGGAGGCTGCCCGTAGTTTGTAAGGAATGACTGCGCAAACTTGTTGCCACCAGAAGATACATCCAAGTGGAATGTTCTCGCAAGTGCCCGAAGAAAATATTCAGGATCTTGATATGTATCACTATCGGATTTAAGCATCTTGCAGATATTGTACTGCCTTTTGTGTGAACTGAATTCAACAATTTGAAGCTTAGGTGCTGCCGCTAACATAGTCAGAACATGATGCAAGGGTTGGACCAATATCACAATCAGCACAGATAGCTCCCAAAAAGTCCATGGCCGCAGTTCCTCTAGGAAAACTAAATACTGTTGCAATTTATCAATCTCCAGTAAGACACAACAGAGACATATTCCGGCAGGAAAACCTTGCAAAAACTTCCACATACAGGCCCAAGGGAAGCATGAGACAGTAAAGATTTCATATGCATGAGAAGAAGCATCCAACTCACCAAGCCAGGAATGTGTGTTACAGTGTTGCAGCTTAATTCCAACAGACTGCGAAATCATATGATGAACAATGCTGAATAGATTTGATATATATCTCCGATGAACTTTTCACTAATCGAGCCAACAGTGCAGCCTCTGGAAGCTTGAACAGATTCACAGGAAACTTGGTCACATACTGTTGCATGGGCATGAAATTCCATAGACCAATAATTATATCTGTACCCAAGAGCACTTCACCCAAGTACCAACGCATACTAGGATTGCACAAATAATATCCAGGAGAGGTTGAGACAGTACCAATTAATTGCAGCATATGTGATTTCAAGGCATGAAGCGTAGTACGTCCCAACGGACCAGAAAACTGCAACTGATCCCAAGCAATTACCATAGGAATTGACCAAGCAATCTTCCATTGATCCCTCGTGCAGATGTACTTTAGCTGAGATACAATGGTTAGCACTGCAAGTGCTTCAAAATTCGGACCCAATTTTTCTCTGACATCAAGAAAGCACGTGACCCATGCTACTCCAAGACTTATTACTAGTTCACTATGTCTTGGAAAAATGTGTAGCTGTAAGTTTGTATATGAGGGAATAAGCCCCATCTCGTAGCTAATCATTCCCGTGATTGATGGATGAGAATACTTCCTGTACATCACTCTCTTCCGCAACAATATTCTCTAGTCAGAACAAGATGGAAACTGAGGCCAAGCATTCCATAGCTCTAGCAATACAGTGAGAACATCTCGAGCACAGATGATTGCACTTGAATCAATTTCTCGTTGTCCAGGATCCCACGGCAATGTCAAGAACCCATAACATGTAAAAGACTGAAATGGGATCCTGATAGTGAGCAAGGCTGTTGAGTTTGTCTCCTTCACGGCTGCCGGCAATTCATCGTGGCTCCTCTGCGGTTCACTTTTGAGCTGGGCTAGCCACACTTCCTGCTGTAATACGAGATACGGGCTGATGAAGTACTTGGGCCAAGCCACGCTACTGTCACCTCCCAAGCAGTTCAGCAAGCATGAGGTCCTCGATGGAGTGCACTGCACCAACTCCATGCCCTCAAAGAACGATTTTGTATGAGGAATGTTTATCGACCTCATCCAGATATGAATGAAGACCATATCTCTGCTGAAAATCATTCTCGTCTAAATCCTCCTGGTATGAAACTAGCTTTGCAGATACCTTCTCATCAGTTTTGCCATCTGACTGTTCACTGAACTTGCTAGTCCATGGATCCCAAGGCAAACCTGAATTGACAAGTAGATAATCTATAGCCCAGGGTGTCGCGGTCATTGCCGGGGTCGACGCAAAGGGAACCGGCACCAACATAGGCACACTCCAAAGGGCCAGGAACACCACCATGGGGTCATCCTTGTCGGTGTCGTCGTCGAGTCCAGGCACATGAGCGACGTTGTCGACAATCATGGATGAAGGTAGTGCTGTGGACGAGGTGAGCGCCAACTCCTCGGCCATGGCGCAGCTTGGATACCCCATCGAACAGGTGGTGGGTGTCGAAGCGGCGTTGTTGGTGTCGTCCAATTTGAGCCCCTTGGCGCTCACACTGAGCTCCACGACGGCGTTGTCAGCGGTCGTAGACAGAGTTGGTGCTGTAGGCGCGGCGAGCTCGGACGGAGTCGCGCCGACGGTGCTCATGGACGCCTCGACTTGGAGGTCGTCGGTGGATGTAGCGGGCGCCTCATCATGGCGCTCGACCGCGGCCAACGCTGCAGCCCACTCCGCGTAATGAGTGTCGTCGTAGAAGTACGAGCGTGTCATCCCGTCGTCATCAGGCATGGTGATGGTGGTGTAGACCGGCGGGACGAGGTCGATGGCAAGGATGCAACAGCCATCGTAGATAGCATGGCCATCCAGGGCATCTCGAGCTCGGGCCGCCCTCCATCGGGACCGGAACTCGATGTAGGCCTCCACGCCAGACAGCCCGCCCCACCACCCGCCAGACGCTGCAGACCACATATCCATCACCGGAGCGACGAAACAACTGGCGAATCGACTCGATGGTGACCGCATGGCGAACATCGGGCGTGAAGAACACCCTCAGGACAGGCGAATTTGTGGCTGGACATTTTGTTGAACAAGTTGCAAGCGGATGATGCAGAACAAAAATTTGGTGGAATTTTTGAGGAATTTAGAGGAGGATCGAAACGGCTCTGATGCCAATTGTTAGGAACCAGCTACTAGTTGCACTCAATCATCATGGTTTGGCTACAAATCAAGGATTATATGAGGAGGAAACAGAAGAAGGGAGGAGACAGAGAAGGAAGAACACGAGCTACAGTGAGGGAGATCGCCAGCCAAGCCGTTCAGGCCGAAGCCGCCCGTCCAAGCCCAAACCATCCCGTGGCCTTCACTTGTCCTTATATACGCTGCTGCCTCACCTCCTGGGCTGGGCCGAGCCGGATACCAGCAGCCCGTGGTAAGGACGCTGACACGGACCAGTCATAGTCGTGACTGAGGCAGGCCGGCACCGCGGGTTTGTAAGCTGCACAGTAGTTTGTAATGGAGGAGATGCTGGAACTGCGCGTATGTGCGAGAGGCGTAGGTCTCAGTTTTGCTGGTGCAGGCCGGATCGTTGGGTTGCCGTGCGTCGAGGTTCACATGAAGATCCATAGTAGGGGCTCCTCCACGAAACCAAACAAACGACCAGCATCCTTCCAGCGAAGGTGCAGTGGTGACTTGATAAGACGATGCATTCACAGCGTTTGGAGTAATCCGGCAATAATAGATGCTCGGGGACCTGCAGCTCCACCGGGTGAATGAAGGCGGTTCGCAGCGACACCAGTGAGCCGGCGAAGCAGCTTATTGCAGAAACCATATGGCCGGGTCAACGGCGGCTGAAACGAGGCTGGGAGCGACCCGCCATTGACTTGGCGCATGCGGCTTGAGGCCGAGGGGGCCCGGTCGGCGGTTCTGGCAACCAGGCAACGGGCTGGCAGGCGCGCATGGAACGGGCGGGAAATCAGCGAGGCAGGTCAATACACACAGCCAGCGGGTCTCTGCATCGGCGGCGAGTTAGCTTGGCAATTTGATAAGTCTGAATCTATGACCCCATCAGTTTCCGGGTTATCTCTGCTTTCCGGGTCGAACCGTGTCTGTCTTGCTGGCTGAGACCGGCCGGCAATTTGCTTAGGCCGGCTTTGTTTAATCACTGACATGCTGAAATCTCCTGCTGACACTTTTTTGTGTTCCGTGCATCAAAACAATTGAGCAACTCCAATTTCTTCAACCCTTGTCCCGTCATCGCTGTTGCTTTGTTTAACAAGGAAACCAACCAGGACCCCAACAATTTGATAAAGTGGATGTTGTCTTTTGCCCGCACGGCGGCCGATGTAGCCAATATCAATTCGTCTTCGGATTCGGTGAATCGCCGGATCATGTTTATCTATTGCATCGTAACCCTAAATTTCCTTTGTTCCTCTAGATTCAAAAACTTGCCCTGCCAGCTTCATAGTTGACCATCAAATCTAATTAACCCGGCCGCGGCTCTGCTCAATATTGTTGATCCATGCCAGTTCTTCTTCATTCGTAAACTGCGAGCTTCTCAATGCCCGAGGAGGTCCCTCCAAGAACTCAACACCACCGCACGCGGGCCCCATGGTGGGCGCCAACTGTCGTGGAATTAACACGTCACATGTCCTAGTGTGAGGACTTAGTCGTGAGGCCAACGCATCTATGTGGTAGCTTGAGAGGGGTTGAGCGGAATCGAGAGACGCAACACAAGACAAGGATTTAGACAGCTTCGGGCCCCGGGAAACATCATCCTGTAACAACCCTACATGCTGTTTGAGGCTAGATCTCATTATCATCACAAGGAAGTCGCCGTAAACCGGCTTTCTTCTAGTTGGGTCTAGCCCTAGAGATTGTTACTTGCTTGTCCCTCTTTGGGGAGCCCTGCCCCTCCTTATATAAGTTAAAGGGGCGGGTTACATGTAGAGTCCATCTCGGACTAAGACTTAAAGTATTTTGACTTTCCTTCCTGGGCTTCTTAACATCTGCCGGTTTAACATTGTCTGCCGGTTTTACATTGTCTGCTGGTTTAACATTGTCTGCCGGGTTATGATTGACTTAACACCTGCTGGTGCTACCATCTGTCTTAACTCTGCCGGTTTAACACTCGCCGGTTTACCGTCTGTCTTAGCCATCTGTCTTAACTGTCTGCCGGTTTAACACCGCCCCGGTTTACCAAGTCCCAGCCGGATTATAACTCCGGTTGGGTCATACCGCGGGGTATATCCCCAACAGGCGGTGTTACTGCAGAAAGTGGGAGATACAATAGGCCATCAGGGGAGCCGGCTGGAGCGCGAGCGGGCCGATCGTGACGAGGTCCAGGATCGCCTCAGCCAGTTGGTGAACCAAGTTGCCACGCACGTGTTGCGGCTGCGCGATGCCTACCGCCGTGCCAGCACAACCATGCCGGCCGTCGGGCTAAACCCGTTCGACCACCCGGTCGACTTCAACGAGTTGCGGCTTCCTGACCTGGTCTCCTTCTTCACCTATATCTCCGAGGAGCTGAGCCGTCTCCGCGCGATGGTGGGGACGGAGCTGGACAAGGAGGGGTTGCGGGCTACCGCTGCTGTTGCGGGCGAATCCTTTCGTGGCTCACACCGAATCCATTCGTGCCATTGGGCGCCGTCTTTGATGAGCTGGCTCCGCCGACGGGAGTTGGCTCTGGGCGGTTGCACCTGCATCACCAACGAGTGCGCCAGGACTTCGGTGGTGTTTAGGCGCCCTCGCATGGACATGTCCATGTCTCGGCAAACATGACCATTGGATCAAACTCAGATGGTGCAGATCACCACCGTGAGCACAAGCGCAGGGTGTGTTTGGTTGCATTCTCATCTCAATATAGTTGTCTCCTCTTCGTGTATTTGTGTTAACCTACTAGTGTGGACTCATGCACCCTTCATGCACTCGCCAAACACCCAAAAGTGGGTCGAGAAGGAACTTTTGCTCCCATCCCATGCACCCTTCATACACCCTGCCTAACACTATTCGTGCTTCATATGGTTCATGTTTCGTGGAGTACTGTAGCACCGTACTCTCCATGCATTGTAGACCTAGTTCTGTTAACATTTATCTCACCGTTTATTCTCGACCGGGCAGTCGAAAAAGTGGTACTATGTTACTACATTACTGTTCATATAGTTGACATGCGCACAACATCATTTGTTGTCGTCATATCTTACTACACTAGCAACAAGATTATGTAGTACTGACGTATGAACCACTGCACATGCCTAGTAGTAGGAGCACTATGTATGTTTAAGTGGCTGTCGTGTTTCGCACTCCTCCATCGTAAGAGTGGAAACGCTTGTTGTAATCAGTTTTTTCTTTAGAAAAACAGTGGACACGCTCTACCGTGCGGATCCTCCTCCAGCCATGCACTAAATTACTCACTTTCGCCGACGTGTGGGACAGCCGGCATCGTGGTCCACCAGCCATGTACTAAATTACTCCGTAGTGGAGTGACGGTAGACTACCCGATCGAGCGCCCGCAGAATACCCAATGAGCCATCAAATCACAAAACCCCTTAAGGAGTCATGGACTAGGGGTGTCCGACAGCCGGACTATCATCGCCCCCGGACTCCAAGACTTCAAGATACAAGATTGAAGACTCCGTCCGTGTCCGGATAGGACTTTCCTTGGCGTGGAAGGCAAGCTTGGCGATACGGATATGTAGATCTCCTATCATTGTAATCGACTGTGTAACCCTAGCCCTCTCCGGTGTCTATATAAACCGGAGGGTTTTAGTCCGTGGGACAACAACCATTACAACAATCATACCATAGGCAGGCTAGCTTCTAGGTTTAGCCTCCTTGATCTCGTGGTAGATCCACTCTTGTACTACCCATATCATCAATATCAATCAAGCAGAGTAGGGTTTTACCTCCATCGAGAGGGCCCAACCTGGTAAAAACATCGTGTCCCTTGTCTCCTGTTACCATCCGCCTAGACGCACAGTTCGGGAACCCCTACCCGAGATCCGCCGGTTTTGACACCGACATTGGTGCTTTCATTGAGAGTTCCTCTGTGTCGTGACCGATAGGCTCGATGGCTTCTTCAATCAACAACAACGCCGTCCAGTGGTGAGACTTTTCTCCCGGACAGATCTTCAGATTCAGTGGCCGCATGCGGGCAATTCACTTGGCCATCCGAGCAGATCGAAGCTACGCCCCGGCCGCCGAGTCGATTTGGAAGCCTAAAGTTCACGGCGGACATCCGCGGAGACTTGATCTTCAATGGATCCGATCCGCAGCCGAGCATGCCGCACTGTCGCGATGGGCACGATCTAGCTCTGCCGCGGACAGCGCCTTTGAGGTCGAGATGAATCGCCCGACCTATAGTTCGAGCCGATCGCAGACGAGGACGAGTGGCTGGACACCGCCTCGGGAGCCGCAACATCCGCGCGATGGAGCCAACACCGACCTTGTCCCTATAAAGCTCGTGACCCGAGGTGCCGGACTCCTTGCGGACTCAACCTCCTGCGCCCCTACCAATCGAATCCGATTGGCGCCGATCATGGAGTTCACCGCTGCGAGACATCTTTCAAGACTCACCCTTTGGCGACATCTTAAATTCGCTAAAGCATCTCTCGCTATCCGGAGAGCCTGGCCGGATTATGGCCGAGATGGTTGGGATGCGACGACGAAGAAATTCAAAGCCCACCCACCACCCACTTTGTAGCCATCGCCGATCTAACCGACATGTTAGGCTATGACTCAACACATCGACGGTATGGACGACGATGCCGAGACGATCAAGAACCAGCGCCTACAGACGCACCGGAAGACCACCTCGTCATATGACATATACATGGTGGACACCCCAAAAGATGGGGACGGCGAAAAGCAGCGAAGGCGATTCCTTAAAGAAACAGCCCAAGCGCCGACGTCGATGGCGCCGCTCTAAATCCCGCCACAAAGAAGAATGGAATTCGCACAGAGATAATAACACACCGAAAGTGCCGAGGACAATCCCTCCAAAGAAGATTCAGCGCAGGAGGACGCAAAAGCAAGCCCTCACGAAAGAGCGGCGCATTTAAGAGGTTGAGGATGATAATTACATACCCTCCGGAGACGAGGCAAGCCTCGACGACGATGAATCGTCGCACCGAGGATCCCGTCGAACAAGAGCGTTTCAAACGCAGGCTAATGGCCACAAAGAAACAGCCTAAAGAAAAGCAGCAGCAGCTTCAAGCTGATCAAAACCTGCTGGCCGACGGATGGACCGAGGTCCTCGCGTCAAGAGTATGAACTCGAACGCCCCTCCAAGAGTTACCCAAAATGCAAGTTGCTCCCGATTAGAGGAGGAAGCATACATACCTTCATCACCAGCGCAATACGGGCCGGCCGACCACCCCGTGGTCGCGACAGAGAGGCATCCAGCCCTCCACCAAGACCGCACCCGGCATCGCTCCAAAAGTACGGTTATGAGGGAACGCGCTAGACCGGCGAGATTTATTGAGGACAAGGCAAGACAATCCAGATCTATCTATGGATCACGTGGGCACCCCACGACCCACGCGAATACCGCCGAGCCGGATACAACAACTCCGCCGGGCGAACACAGCAGCATAACGCCCCTTGAGCTACGCCGTGATATTGCTCAATACTGAGGCGCCGCACACCCGCTATGCTTCATCGACAAAGTAATGGATCATCAAATCCTCAAGAGTTTAAACCCAGAACATTGAATCCTACGATGGCACGACAGACCCAGCGTTTGGATCAAGATTATCTCCTTCACATCCATATGGCCCGCGGCGATCTCCATGCCATCAAATACCTCCCGCCAACCTTAAAGGACCAACTCGGCATTGGCTTAACAGCCTGCCCGCAGAGTCAATTGGTGTTGGGAGGACCGAAGCCGCATTCCTTGACAACTTCCAGGCACATACGCGCGACCACCGACGCCGATGACCTAAGCCACATAATCCAGCAGCCTGACAAATCGCCGAGCAATTCGACACGGTTCTTAACAAAGAAAAATCAAATCGTCGACTGTCCGGATGCAGAGGCCCTCGCAGCCTTCAAACATAACATCCACGACGAGTGGCTAGCCCGGCACCTAGGAAAGGAAAAGCCAAAATCCATGGCAGCCCTCACATCATTAATGACCCGCTTCTGTGCGGGAGAGGATAGCTGGCTAGCTCGCAGCAACAACCTCAAAGAAAATGCTGGTAGTCCGATACCAAGGACCACAATGGCAGGTCGCGTCGAAGTAAAAATAAACGCCGCGTTAACGGCGACGACAAGGAGGATACGGCAGTCAACGATTCCGAGGCTCTAAACCCGGTCAGCGGAAGAAGCCATTCAAAAGAACCACTACGGGTCCGTCCAATTTGGACCGAATACTCGACCGCTCATGCCAGATACATGGCACCCACGAAAAGCCAGCTAACCACACCAACAGAGATTGTTGGGTATTTAAGCAGGCAGGCAAGTTAATTGCCGAAAACAACGACAAGGGGCTGCACAGCGACGACGAGGAAGAGACCCGACCGCCGAACAGTAGAGGACAGAAGGGTTTCCCCCCACAAGTGCGGACGGTGAACATGATATACGCAACCCATATACCCAAGAGGGAGCGAGCGTGCACTAAGGGACGATATGCGATGGAGCGATCGCCTTAAGTTCAATCCATGGTCCTCTTGCCCGATCACTTTCGATCGAAGAGACCATCCGACCAGTATCCGCCATGGAGGATTTGCCGCATTGGTTTTAGACCCAATCGTCAATGGATTTCACCTCACAAGAGTCCTGATGGACGGCGGCGGTAGCCTGAACCTGCTTTATCGGATACGGTCGCAAGATGGGCATAGACCCTCAAGGATTAAACCTACAAAGACGACCTTCAAAGGCGCCATACCGTGTTGAGGCCAATTGTACAGCTCACCACACCGAAGTGGTCTTGGATCCCGGACAATTTCCGGGCGAGGAGTTAATCTTCGACATAGTCCCGCTCAGAGGCGGCTATCATGCTCGCCGACGAACCGCGTTCGCAAAGTTCAATGCGGTGCCGCATTACGCATACCTCAAGATCAAGATGCCAGGCCCTCGTGGAGTCATCACGGTCAACGGAAATACGGAACGCTCTCTCCGAATGGAAGAACATACAGCGGCTCTCGCGGCAGAAGTACAGAGCAGCCTTCTAAGGCAATTTTCGAGTCCGGCCGCTAAACGGCCGGACACGGCCAAATGCGCCCGGAGCAACATCAACCAAGACCACAGCACGCCCGAGCACGCCAGAGCAATGCGGCCCCAACCCCAACCCTTGCATAATTGCAAGACCAACCCTCCGCGTACATCATTACGCCTGGAGATACCATGGGCCTAGGGGAGGGCACGACCACACAACAGACCAGTGCGGCTCGACCACACCAGGGGCTCACAAGTGTGTCGCTCTTTTTTATTATTTTCCTTCTTTGTATACACATGACTCCGTTCACCAGAGACCCTGCCCGGCGGCGAACCCGCCGAACTCACGATGCAACAGCCAGGGAGGGAAGAAGGCTGCGACGAACACTTAGGTGGTCTCCATTACGAGCATTAAATTTGATTATATACACCAGTCCGCAGCCCACCCCTGGAGGGGGACATGTTTAATCAGTCCAATCCCTTGCTTACCGCACTATTTGTATCATTCTGCACTAATAGCAGAATTCCTTCAATAAATAATGCAACACTTTTTTGCCTGTAATTGCATTACTTTACATATATGTTCACTAATGACATCTTGCACCCGTATATTTTGGTACGGCCGAATACACCAGGGGCTTATGTTCCCCGCATTATGGTGTGATAAGTCTGAACACTTTCACAAGTGCGGCACCCCGAACTTATAGCATTATATGAATCGGCTCCGAATCATGTCTTGGGTCAATAGTTGGGTTTGCCCGGCTCCCACGTTTGGTACCTTACGTTCCGCTCACGGCTAAGGTGGCACCGGAGAACCATCGCGATTGCGCCCCGGTTGAGCTGGGCGAGCGCCTCAGTGGAGACAGCTAAAACTGACTGTCCTGATAAGGCAAGAGACTGGTTGCTGTTCGAGAGGTCTTTCCGAGTCCTTAAAGACTTATGCCGCTTCAAGCGAAGAACCGGATAATGTCCGGCCAAGGCGTGGATAGCGCCCTGAACTCGGTCTTCTGAATACTAGGGGCTTTGCCGAAATTTAAAATTATAGAATTCTATGGCTAAGTGAGAGTGTTCAAGCATTATAAGTCCGGTTGCCTTGTTCGTAGTGTTGAGCGCCTCCCTAGATGGACCAAAAAATGGGAACAAGAGTGCTCAAGTTTATCCCGAACACCCCAGCACTCGTGTCTTGGGGGCTGAAGCCGACGACTTGCCATCTCTCAGATTTTATAAACGGCCACACAGAAGGTAATATTTTAAATCAAACAAGCGTTGCTTAGCGCATATGAACAAAGTTTTCAGCGCACAGGATAACACATAGCGAGTTTACTCAATAATTACATCTTTGGGGCACTCATCCGCAATCTTGCGGGCACCCTTTAGGACAGTCTTATAGTACATCTCGGGCATAAGATACTCCTTGCCCGCTGGTGGCGCGTCAGTGATAAGCCTCTCCGCATCCAGCCTGCCCCAGTGCACCTTTGCGCGGGCAAGGGCCCGACGAGCACCTTCAATACAAAGCGGGCGCTTGATGACCTCCACCTGTGGGCACGATCCACCAGCCGCCGACGAGGCAAGTAGCTCCTGTGCATGGCCTCTCCAGCCACACCGGACTATGAGGCCCTTCATGGCCTGCTCGGCTACCTTGTGGAGCTCGACCAGCTGCTTCAGCTGGTCGCTAGGGGGCACCGGATGGCCGGCCTCAGCGTACTGAGACCAGAAGACCTTCTCCGTTGAGCTCCCCTCTTCGCCACGGTAGAATGTGGCGGCATCTGTCGCACTGCAAGGCAGATCTGCAAACGCCCCTGGAGAGCTCCGAATTCGGGTAAGTGTCAGGTAGTTTACATTAACATGCTTACTTTGCATGAAAAATGCCTTACCCGCCGCTATTTTCTTCACATCCTCAACCTCCTGAAGGGCCTTATGGGCCTCGGCCTTGGCGGCTTTGGCACTTTCGAGAGCCGAGGCAAGCTCGGACTCCCGAGTCTTTGAGTCGCGCTCCAAACTCTCATGCTTTTCCATGAGAGCCTGGAGCTCTTGCCGCACCTCCGCCACCCGCCTCCTGCTTCTCGGCTCTGCCCGTTCATGGCCGCATTGCGCTCGACGCAGACACAGCCTCCTTCAGGGTTGCCACCTCGTTCGTGACCCCTGCAGTACCCACGTTATCCTTGTTATTTTTATTGCAACCTAAATCCTTTTCTGTAAGGTAACTATTCAAAGTGGTATTACTCACCTTCTTTGTCCTCGAGCTGCTTCTTGGCACGGCCGAGCTCTTGCTCGGACCGCTCGAGGTCCTGCTTCAAAGCACCGACCTCCGCAGTCAGTGCGGCAGAGGTCAGCAGCGCAGCCTGCAAACCCATATTGACACAATTTTTTAGCAACCCTGCGTATATCTTTTTTAGATCCTCAGTCCGGCTTTTCTTTCCGAACACCGAACCGAGCATGAGGGGTTACTGTCTATGCGGTATTACATTACATAATTTTAACTTCTTACCTCAAAGCCTGTTAGAAGGCTGCTGCAGGCTTCGGTCAGCCCGCTCTTGGCGAGCTGAACCTTCTGAATCACCGCACTCATGATAGTGCGGTGTTCTTCCTCGATAGAAGCGCCTTTGAGCGCCTCGACCAAGTTGTCCGGCGCCTTCGGTTGGACGGGGGCCGCCGGTGTCACGGTCTTGCCCTTCTTGCGAAGGGCACATTGCGGACTCCGAACCACTGCGGGTTCGGTGTGGAGTCCGCGCAAAAGTCCGGAGGCTGCCTTGCGGCGCCTCCGAGCCTCCTCCGATGGGTCCTTCCGGGATCCCACCTCGGCGTCCTCGGCGGCGCGAGGTTGGAGGCAGCGATCGGAATGGAATCCACATACGACGGAGCTAACGACCTGCTTTCGACAAGCGGGAGATCATCGTCGGCGGATCATGGGGCGTATCGCGGCATTAGAAGGACACTATGTGACACAAAAGAAATTGCAGATCATTCAGAATCAGGATACTTACGATCTTGCCGGAGGCCTGGCCCTCGAGGGCCACTCTTCTTCGCCAACGTTGGCGTTGGCGGAGCTGTCCGGGGGAATAGTTCTTCCCCTCTTGGACCCTTCGGCCTCCCCTGTTGGGGAGGCCTTCCTCTTTCTCTCTCCCTCCTCTGGGAGAGAGTCTTCTTCCTCCTCCTCGTCTTTGGGGGAGGAATCCGCCTCGGAGTCGTCGGACACCTGAAAACGGGAACTCTTTCGAGTACCCGTGGCCACCTTCTTGGCCTTCTTCTCCGGCACCACATGTGGTGCCGGAACCAGCAGCCCCGCTAGATGGGCGTCCACTGGGTTTTCTGGCATGGGAGCCGGGCAGATGAGCTGCTCGGCCTTCTTCATCGATCTGTCAAAGGAAAAGGGAGATTGAAACCCGCTTAGGGTCGAACTATTAACAACAAGTGTCCCGTAAAGGGTAGAATCACTTACCTCGTCACCTGGGCGCTGCGAGTGAAATCGCGATCTTCCGTCATGGATGCGGGGCTTCGCGCCCTTAAACAGCACCTCCAGCGCGCCGTGCGTCATGTCGAAGAGCCCGCTCAATGCCTGGTGCAGTGCCGGATCGAACTCCCACAGGTTGAATGCCCGTTCTTGGCATGGGAGAATCCGGCGGACGAGCATGACTTGGACCACATTAACAAGCCTGAGCTTCTTGTTCACCAGCTTCTGGATACAGGCTTGGAGTCCCGTCAGCTCAAACTACCCCATAGCAAGCCCTTCTCTTTCCAGGAGGTGAGCTGCATAGGGATACCAGATCTGAACTCGGGGGCCGCCGCACACGTAGGGTCGCGCGGCTCGGTGATGTAGAACCACCCCGACTGCCACCCCTTGATGGACTCCACGAAGGCCCCTTCGAACCAGAGGATGTTGGGCATCTTGCCCAACATGGCGCCTCCGCACTCCACCTGCGTGCCCTTCACTACCTTCGGCTTGACATGGAAGGTCTTGAGCCACAAGCCGAAGTGGGGCTGGATGCAGAGGAAGGCCTCGCACACGGCGATGAACGCCGAGATGTTGAGGATGAAGTTCGGCGCCAGATCATGGAAATCCAGGCCGTAGTAGAACATGAGCCCCCGGACAAAGGGGTGAAGTGGAAAGCCCAGTCCGCGGAGGAAGTGGGGGAGAAATACAACCCTCTCATGGGGCCTGGGGTGGGGACGAGCTGCCCCTTGTCGGGCAGCCGGTGCGTGATGTCGCCGGAAAGGTATCCGCGCCAAGCAGCTTTGGCGATGTGCTCCTCCTTAACGGTGGAGGCCAACCATTTACCTCCCGCTCCGGACATGGTCGGAGAAGGTTGAGACGAGATGCGCGAACTTGGGCGCTGGAGCTCGAGTGCGCGGAGATGGATAAGCAAAGGAGGAAGAAGGCGTAGGTAAAAAGGTGGATCCTTATCCCCTTATATGGGCGGACGAAGACTATGCGTCCCCACCGGCCTAGTAAAACTCGCTTATCTCCCAAGCGCCACCATCAATGACACGGTTGGGTTACCCACGTCCGTATTGATGAGAATCCCGGAATAAGGGGAACACGATCTCTGCTTCGACAAGACGTGCCAAGGAAACCGCTTCACTAAACGCGCTGAGGTGGTGTAATAAAAAACGATTCAAGTGAAGGCTTGGTAGTGGCGTGACGTCACGCTGCAAGATACGTCAGCAGATTGAACATGTGTACATGATATTCTCTCTACGGTGGAATGTGGAAATTATTTTGCAGAGCCGGACACTATCCTGGTGTTCACAATCTTCTATGGATTATTCGGAGGAGGAACCCGCCTTGCAATGCCGAACATTATGCGCGCCGGACTCATCGTCATTGAAGCCGTGTTCGGGGACTCTTGTGGGAGTCTGGACTAGGGGTGTCCGGACAGCGGACTATCATCGTCCGCGGACTCCAAGACTACGAAGATACAAGATTGAAGACTCCGTCCGTGTCCGGATGGGACTTTCCTTGGCGTGGAAGGCAAGCTTGGCGATCGGATATGTAGATCTCCTACCATTGTAACCGACTGTGTAACCCTAGCCCTCTCCGGTGTCTATATAAACCGGAGGGTTTTAGTCCGTGGGGCAACAACCATTACAACAATCATACCATAGGCTAGCTTCTAGGGTTTAGCCTCCTTGATCTCGTGGTAGATCCACTCTTGTACTACCCATATCATCAATATCAATCAAGCAGGAGTAGGGTTTTACCTCCATCGAGAGGGCCCGAACACAGGTAAAACATCGTGTCCCTTGTCTCCTGTTACCATCCGCCTAGATGCACAGTTCGGGACCCCCTACCCGAGATCCGCCAGTTTTGACACCGACACCCCTCCTTTCCAACAGTAAGTTGGACAGACGAAGCAACCATCATTTCACTCTTCTCTCTCAGCTTCCTCTCTTGAAGAAAACCCCCACTCGCTTCGCTTCTCCCTCATCTTGTTCCTCATTTCACTCTTCTCTCTCAGCTTCCTCCCTTGGATGGACGCTGGAGCACCGGATGACGTGATGTCTATGGCTCTGGCCAAAACCGTCAAGGCTCATGGTACGAAGAAGTGCAAGCACCCCGCCGAGACTACCACATACAAGGCTCATGGCACTACACGATGTTTACCCAGGTTCGGGCCCTCTCTATGGAGGTAATACCCTACTTCCTGCTTGATTGATCTTGATGATATGAGTATTACAAGAGTTGATCTACCACGAGATCGTAGAGACTAAATCCTAGAACTAGCCTATGATTCTGATTATTGTTGTCCTACAGACTAAACCCTCCGGTTTATATAGACACCGGAGAGGGCTAGGGTTACACAGAGTCGATTACAGAGAAAGGAATCTACATATCCGAATTACCAAGTTTGCCTTCCACACAAAGGAGAGTCCCTCCCGGACACAGGACGAACTCTTCAATCTTGTATCTTCATAGTCCAACAGTCCGGCATAAGCTTATAGTCCAGCTGTCCGAGGACCCCCTAATCCAGGACTCCCTCAGCAGGCGCCCACCACAAAGATGCTCGAGGCATCGGCGGTGTCGTGGAATTAACACGTCACATGTCCTAGTGTGAGGACTTAATCGTGAGGCCAACGCATCTATGTGGTAGCTTGAGAGGGATTGAGCGGAATCGAGAGACGCAACACAAGACAAGGGTTTAGACAACTTCGGGCCCCGGTAAACATCATCCGGTAACAACCCTACATGCTGTTTGAGGCTAGATCTCATTATCATCACAAGGGAGTCGCCGTAAACCGGCTCTCCTCTAGTTGTGTCTAGCCCTAGAGATTGTTTCTTGCTTGTCCCTCTTTGGGGAGCCCTGCCCCTCCTTATATAAGTTGAAGGGGCGGGTTACATGTAGAGTCCATCTCGGACTAAGACTTAAACTATTTTGACTTTCCTTCCTGGTCTTCTTAACATCTGCCGGTTTAAGATGGTCTATCGGTTTAACATTGTCTAACATTGTCTACGGTTTAACATTGTCTGCCGGTTTAACATTGTCTAGCGGTTTAACATTGTCTCGGTTTAACATGGTCTGCCGGTTATGATTGACTTAACACCGCCAAAGCTACCATCTATCTTAACTCTGCCGGTTTAACAATCGCCGGTTTATCATCTGTCTTAGCCATCTGTCTTAACTGTCTGCCGGTTTAACACCGCCCCGGTTTACCAAGTCCCAGCCGGATTATAACTCCGGCCGGTTCATACCGCGGGGTATATCCCCGACATTAGCCCCCAGTTTAATTTGGATTTATACATGTTAAACTGATCCTGAGCATCTTTAAATCCTTGTCATTTCCTTCTAGAAAATCCGGGTCAATAGGCGAGCTTCATAATCAATTTGCTGACATTGGTTTGTCACAGAGAAATTTTGTGAAGAATAACTTCTTTGACTCATCTCCCAATGACTTAACAAAAATATTGGTCCTTGAAATCCTCATCTGACCTTTAGCCAGTTTAAGAATGTAGAACTTGCCGGTTTAAGAATGTTGATGGCACTGGATCATAACTATTTGTTGACATTAGCTTTTGAAAATATACCTCTTATATGCCTATCACTTGTAACCCTCAAATCTTAAGAAGGGAACGTAGTAACTGCTTAAGACTTGCTTCAATATGAATGTCACAAGCTTGAAGAAATCCAGGTTGTTCCTCTCAATCATTAGTCGGAACTGAGTATTCCACATATATAGCCCCCAAGTTCCGGGTTGTTATGCTTGCAACAACCTGGGACTTGTAATTGCCTGATGCTCATAAAAACTTCAACCAGTGTAGCCCCCAAGGGCCGGGTCAGTAAGATAATATTGAGCTGGGACTTGATATATACTTCAATGAAAATAACGTCATATGATGTAATCCCCATCATGGGGCTTGAATCCATGTACACAAGGTTAAGAGCCTTGTGCTTTTACCAACTGAGCAGTGGACCCTTCAATATAATGAATAAAAAGCTTTGTACCTTGAATTGTTTGAGAGGAGCAATTGGTAGCCCCAAGGGCCGGCTCATTATAATGTGATGAGTCGGGTCTTCAATAAGATGAACAAAGAATGACTTTGCATTAACCCCCAAGTGTCATGCTGCATGCTTGCAGCGACATGAGACTTGCATATTTGATGCAATCTCAACTTAAATAATGTAGCCCCCAAGTGCCGGGTTGTAAGCCTGCAGCAACTCGGGACTATTCCTTCCATTGTAGAATAAATTATATCCATTGCGCTGAAGCGACTTTGAAAACCTCAATCATAATACTTGTTATTGATAACGATAATAAAAATCTAGCCATGTTGGCTATTAAAGAGTTGAATAATATACCCAATGATTTATAAGCGCATGATTCCAATGGCGCAATCCAAATATATACTGGCGACTTATAGTCCAAAGCTAGGCCAGGTTTAACAAACACCGGATCATAAGTGATTATGTACTGACAACTCGTAGTTGAAAGTCGAGCCGGGTTAATGAACACCATGTTAATTTGATGATTGATAGGCATGCCAGGTCAATAGACGCCGGTTCAACATAAAATTTATCAAAAGAGAAAAATCTTGACAAAGGCAAATAAAATCGTGTAGTCGAGGCTTTTCAAGGGCTACCAGGCCCAAATTCGAGGCTTTTCATGGGCTGCCAGGCCGCTGACTTAAACCATTTGACAAAGCCTTTTAAGATGGACCTCCAACTAACCAATCATCGTTTTAACTTTGACAAGTTCAGGGTCTGTATAAGATTGACTTGTCAAACATTCGGCGGGTCATGCCAGGATTACCTGGATAGGAGTGGCTTACTTGATGAAGGTAGGTTAACCCGGGGTTTTAGGTGAATACACCAGGCTTCCAAGCCGTGGGTCGATACCCTATTACAAGGGTCCTTTCAAACTCTTTGTTGCTTTGCACAAAGAGCCCCCAAGTAACTTTGTGAGCTGTGCTCAATGGGTGCCTATGTTTGAGTTGTGCTTTTAGCAACAATACTCTCTTTGGCCCCTTGGGTGTGAAGCTCCGAAGCTTTATTGTGGCATGATAGCCGGATTAATGGACAGGACTCCGCTTTGTCAGCTGAAGCCCCCATGTGCTATATTTTTGAGCTCTGCTCGCCGGGTGCCTATGTTTGAGTTGTGCTGTGCAACAAACTCTTTTTGGCCCCTTTTGACTTTTCTGAGAACTCAAACTTTGCGAGAGATATTTTTTCTTGAACCGGATGTTAACCCGAATATTTGAAAGCTTCAGTGAGACTGACTTCCTTTGAACCGGATTTTGAACCGGAATCCTTTCCGATGACCCGGAACTTCTTCATTGAGCCGGGATTTTGTCATATACTTTTTGAGCCGGAAATTCTCTAACGGCTTTTAAATTTCCATCAATATAACAGTAGCCTCCGGGACCGGGTTATCTTTCCCTTCAACATCCTGGGGCACTTGAATTTGCTGAAACTGGCAAGACTTTGCTGAGTCATATTATCGTAGCCCCCGAGTCTTAAGATGACTCAAGGAGTTGTCTTGAGGTTCTTCGTACTTGACCATAGCAGAAGGTATATATCATCGGTGTTAATAACGCGATGTAAATCCACAGAAGGTTGAGGTGACTGCGGCGAATTATAAATTATCCCATATGAGCCGTGTCAGCAACTCGGCCAATGGTTCCTTCCAACTGGCTCCTTGAAGTTTAACCAAACTATAGTGGCAGCTATTTGTGCGCCTGTCCATTGAACTATCCAGCGCAGACAGTGGCTCATGATAATTTGCCTCCAATTTGTTGGAAGAAAACCGGGCTACCCAAGCAGTGACTTGCTCATACTCAATAGATAGCTCATGCAGACAGGTGCGGCCCGGTGTGTTGATGTAGACCAGACCGCAAGGGCGGTAGCATAAGCACTTCCGCTGATCACGGCATCATGGATAAATGTAGCACAAAATGATGATGCTATGCACTCCATATCCGTGACATAGCTCCACTTCGATGGTGAATAATTATCCTGATGTATTTTGATGACAGATGATCTCACCATGTCTGCCATGAACATGGAGCAATTTGTCCTGCGCCTAAAAAATAATAAAGGCAGAACAATGTTTCTCAGAGGAATTAAAGTATAATGATGAAATAAAAAGGGCAGATAACACCTGGTATTTTCGCCGGATGAACACAAACTGAGAAAATAATCCCTTGTTCTCCTGATGTCCATGCCCGGTGATTTATTCCGGGTGGATGTAATAGTTGTGCTAACACCGGGCTAGTATTGATAGAAATTTGTCCACGTGATGCCCTCCACGTACAAGCGGGGTTGGCTTGCGGCGATTGTCCGCACCAGTGGGGCAACTCGGAGTTTCGAAGCACAGCAGCGGCCAAGATGGGCAACTTCGCGCTCCCCCTGGCGGTTTAATCACAAGGCAGGACCGGTTTAGTACTACTACGGCGGGTCAGCGAAGGCAGACACGGTGCCAAGGCGGTGGCGAAGCGCAGCGGTGGTTCGCAGTAGGGGCAAGCGGCTCGAGGCCGGAGCCAGGCGAAGCGGCAGCTGCGGTTCAGAGTCAAAGGAACTCGGAGCATAGGGATGATTCAGATCCGCGTGCAGTAGCTCAAGCGGGCGGCAGCTCCCCCGCTGCAGTTAAGACGGGTGGCGGTTCTCCTGATGCTGCTGCAACGGTGCCTGACGAAAGCGGCACAAGCGGGTCATGCGCAGAGCATGGCAGCTCTCAGCGGCGACCTTGCGACAGACATCAAGGCGGAGGCCAGTGGACCGGCTCGGGGCGTCAGCGGAAGTGAACCGGCGAGGCGAGGTGAAGAGAACCGCGCGGACGGGCGCTTGGTGAGACGACGGCGGTTTGCGGCGGCGACCGGCCGGTTTGGCGCTGATAGCCCGGATATCGTCCATGGCCACAACGGTGGCACCAGGGCGGTTTGACGGGGAACCGCAGCAGAGGCAGGGGCGACTCGGAGTCGGTTCGGGGCCGCGGCCACGCGCAGCAAAAGCGAAGGCTGCTGTTTAGAGTGGAGGTACAACAATGGAGGTGGCAGAGAGCCGGCCACGGCGGTTTGGAGGTGTTGGTTCAGAACAGTGGCCGCGGTGGGTGACGATATAATAGGACCAGCGCTCGATGTGAGAGCAGCAACTCGGTGATTCAAGGGGAGGCCGGGAGGGTGGTTCCGGGCGTGGCCGTTTTGAGGCATCCAGCCGAGGTGAGGCAGCAGTTTGAGGAGGCCCGGCGATGAGTTGACCAAGCAAAAGCCATGGCAAATGTAGTCAAGTAGAGGCTCAAGGCCGGCCGGTTTAACACGTGGCCGACGGCTCTTGGCAACAGCTGAGACCGTGGCGGTGAACCGTCGGTGAAGACCCGCAGCAAGGTGACTTGATGATGGCAGCATGTGACTCGATGATGGCAGCAAGGTGACTCGGGGCGGCAACAGCGCCCAGCAGGAAGGCGGGGACGGTCCGACGGGCGGCTCCATGGAGGCACGACACGAGGCCATGGCAGTTTGCAGGCACGAACCGGTGATGGAGGAGGCGCGATGTGGGCGGCTTGGCACGATGCGGACAGCGGCGGCCAAGGCAGACGCCTTTGGAGGCGGCGGCTTAACAACACTGACCGGCCCCGGCGGCCCAACGCGGTAAGGGCGGGTCAGCGCGGCACAGACGCAGGTGTCGGGCAGCTCTGTTTCCACCGGGTCAAACTCTTCCTCATTCTTTTCATTCCAGCCGACTTGCTCCACTTCAAAAAGTTTGGACTGCGAGTTTCTGAACATTGAGCGCAACTGATACTGCCTGAAGAATTTGTCTGCTGGCAATGAAGTAACAAAAACTGCCAAGATATTCTTGGATTCTCCGAGGTCCTGAATCTCCATCGATAACTCAGTGGTATCGATTAACTGATATACAGTCTCTTGCAACCGCCAGCGTTTCGTCATTCAAAAGGTTCAGCAGACAGGGCAGCGGAGGCGAGGCGTTGCAGCAGCTTGGAGGTGGGTCGAGGCAGTGTGGCTCGTGATGGCTCTTGGGACGGCTTGACTCGAGGTGCCACAGCTTGAAGAGCGAGGTGACTCACGGCCGAGTCGAAGGAAACCAGGGCGCATGGCGCAGGGACCCTGTGGAGGGTGGAGAGGCGCGGCGAGGCGGGTCGTAGAACCCAACAGTGCAGAGGCGGGCGGCGGCGACGGCCTGCTTGTCGCAAGGTGAAGGCGAATCCGTGCGCATCCTCCCCCTCTCCCCGATTTGGTTCAAGTGTGGGGGTGCAGTGAAGCGGAAGTGACGGCCACGAAGGCGGAGACGGCCGGCGATGTGGAGACAGGACGGCAACTTGAGAGGCCACGACCACGGAGTCAGTCCACTACAGCGGAGGCGGCTCAAGCTGAGGCCGCGCGGGGGTGACGGTAGTAGCAGTGCAGCGCCGGCGCGCGACGGCAGGTTGTCCAGCTCCCCGGACTGTTAGGAACCAGCTACTAGTTGCACTCAATCATCATGGTTTGGCTACAAATCGAGGATTACATGAGGAGGAAACAGAAGAAGGGTGGAGACAGAGAAGGAAGAACACGAGCTACAGGGAGGGAGATCGCCAGCCAAGCCGTTCAGGCCGAAGCCCCCCGCCCAAGCCCAAACCATCCCGTGGCCTTCACTTGTCCTTATATACGCTGCTGCCTCACCTCCTGGGCTGGGCCGAGCCGGATACCAGCAGCCCGTAGTAAGGTCGCTGACAATCCCCCCTTCTTAAATTTCGGCTTGCCCTCAAGCCGTCTCCATGTCGAACCACCGGGATCCCAAAGCGTTTGTACAACATACTGAACTGAACTGAGAGGCTTCTCATCGAGGTCCCAGCTTAGTTGCAGCGCTTGAAGAATGAGCATACCATCAACCACCATCAGAATCAAGGACCTTGGGTGACCCATATTATAACAACGATGCAATCTTGTGAAAAATGTATATCGCATTGAGATACTGTCGCTAGCATGACAATAGTAGCAGAGTGACCAAGCAATTTCCCACTTCACTTGTTCCGAAACCGAGACTGAAACATCTCCAGGACAGCCAAACAAATTTTTATACTGCAATATGGCAACACTGAGTGACCAGGCGATCCTCCATTGCAGCCAGGGAGGCTGCCCGTAGTTTGTAAGGAATGACTGCGCAAACTTGTTGCCACCAGAAGATACATCCAAGTGGAATGTTCTCGCAAGTGCCCGAAGAAAATATTCAGGATCTTGATATGTATCACTATCGGATTTAAGCATCTTGCAGATATTGTACTGCCTTTTGTGTGAACTGAATTCAACAATTTGAAGCTTAGGTGCTGCCGCTAACATAGTCAGAACATGATGCAAGGGTTGGACCAATATCACAATCAGCACAGATAGCTCCCAAAAAGTCCATGGCCGCAGTTCCTCTAGGAAAACTAAATACTGTTGCAATTTATCAATCTCCAGTAAGACACAACAGAGACATATTCCGGCAGGAAAACCTTGCAAAAACTTCCACATACAGGCCCAAGGGAAGCATGAGACAGTAAAGATTTCATATGCATGAGAAGAAGCATCCAACTCACCAAGCCAGGAATGTGTGTTACAGTGTTGCAGCTTAATTCCAACAGACTGCGAAATCATATGATGAACAATGCTGAATAGATTTGATATATATCTCCTGATGAACTTTTCACTAATCAGAGCCAACAGTGCAGCCTCTGGAAGCTTGAACAGATTCACAGGAAACTTGGTCACATACTGTTGCATGGGCATGAAATTCCATAGACCAATAATTATATCTGTACCCAAGAGCACTTCACCCAAGTACCAACACATACTAGGATTGCACAAATAATATCCAGGAGAGGTTGAGACAGTAACAATTAATTGCAGCATATGTGATTTCAAGGCATGAAGCGTAGTACGTCCCAACGGACCAGAAAACTGCAACTGATCCCAAGCAATTACCATAGGAATTGACCAAGCAATCTTCCATTGATCCCTCGTGCAGATGTACTTTAGCTGAGATACAATGGTTAGCACTGCAAGTGCTTCAAAATTCGGACCCAATTTTTCACTGACATCAAGAAAGCACGTGACCCATGCTACTCCAAGACTTATTACTAGTTCACTATGTCTTGGAAAAATGTGTAGCTGTAAGTTTGTATATGAGGGAATAAGCCCCATCTCGTAGCTAATCATTCCCGTGATTGATGGATGAGAATACTTCCTGTACATCACTCTCTTCCGCAACAATATTCTCTAGTCAGAACAAGATGGAAACTGAGGCCAAGCATTCCATAGCTCAAGCAATACAGTGAGAACATCTCGAGCACAGATGATTGCACTTGAATCAATTTCTCGTTGTCCAGGATCCCACGGCAATGTCAAGAACCCATAACATGTAAAAGACTGAAATGGGATCCTGATAGTGAGCAAGGCTGTTGAGTTTGTCTCCTTCACGGCTGCCGGCAATTCATCGTGGCTCCTCTGCGGTTCACTTTTGAGCTGGGCTAGCCACACTTCCTGCTGTAATACGAGATACGGGCTGATGAAGTACTTGGGCCAAGCCACGCTACTGTCACCTCCCAAGCAGTTCAGCAAGCATGAGGTCCTCGATGGAGTGCACTGCACCAACTCCATGCCCTCAGCAACGATTTTGTATGAGGAATGTTTACTGACCTCATCCAGATATGAATGAAGACCATATCTCTGCTGAAAATCATTCTCGTCTAAATCCTCCTGGTATGAAACTAGCTTTGCAGATACCTTCTCATCAGTTTTGCCATCTGACTGTTCACTGAACTTGCTAGTCCATGGATCCCAAGGCAAACCTGAATTGACAAGTAGATAATCTATAGCCCAGGGTGTCGCGGTCATTGCCGGGGTCGACGCAAAGGGAACCGGCACCAACATAGGCACACTCCAAAGGGCCAGGAACACCACCATGGGGTCATCCTTGTCGGTGTCGTCGTCGAGTCCAGGCACATGAGCGACGTTGTCGACAATCATGGATGAAGGTAGTGCTGTGGACGAGGTGAGCGCCAACTCCTCGGCCATGGCGCAGCTTGGATACCCCATCGAACAGGTGGTGGGTGTCGAAGCGGCGTTGTTGGTGTCGCCCAATTTGAGCCCTTTGGCGCCACATCGAGCTCCACGACGGCGTTGTCGTGATCGTGAAGCGAGTTGGTGCTTTGGCGCGGCGAAGCTTCCGGACGGAGTCGCGCCGACGGTGCTCATGGACGCCTCGACTTGGAGGTCGTCGGTGGATGTAGCGGGCGCCTCATCATGGCGCTCGACCGCGGCCAACGCTGCAGCCCACTCCGCGTAATGAGTGTCGTCGTAGAAGTACGAGCGTGTCATCCCGTCGTCATCAGGCATGGTGATGGTGGTGTAGACCGGCGGGACGAGGTCGATGGCAAGGATGCAACAGCCATCGTAGATAGCATGGCCATCCAGGGCATCTCGAGCTCGGGCCGCCCTCCATCGGGACCGGAACTCGATGTAGGCCTCCACGCCGTACAGCCCGTCCACCACCCGCTCGTACGCGCAGACCACATATCCATCACCGGAGCGACGAAACAACTGGCGAATCGACTCGATGGTGACCGCATGGCGAACATCGGGCGTGAAGAACACCCTCAGGACAGGCGAATTTGTGGCTGGACATTTTGTTGAACAAGTTGCAAGCGGATGATGCAGAACAAAAATTTGGTGGAATTTTTGAGGAATTTAGAGGAGGATCGAAACGGCTCTGATGCCAATTGTTAGGAACCAGCTACTAGTTGCACTCAATCATCATGGTTTGGCTACAAATCAAGGATTATATGAGGAGGAAACAGAAGAAGGGAGGAGACAGAGAAGGAAGAACACGAGCTACAGTGAGGGAGATCGCCAGCCAAGCCGTTCAGGCCGAAGCCGCCCGTCCAAGCCCAAACCATCCCGTGGCCTTCACTTGTCCTTATATACGCTGCTGCCTCACCTCCTGGGCTGGGCCGAGCCGGATACCAGCAGCCCGTGGTAAGGACGCTGACACGGACCAGTCATAGTCGTGACTGAGGCAGGCCGGCACCGCGGGTTTGTAAGCTGCACAGTAGTTTGTAATGGAGGAGATGCTGGAACTGCGCGTATGTGCGAGAGGCGTAGGTCTCAGTTTTGCTGGTGCAGGCCGGATCGTTGGGTTGCCGTGCGTCGAGGTTCACATGAAGATCCATAGTAGGGGCTCCTCCACGAAACCAAACAAACGACCAGCATCCTTCCAGCGAAGGTGCAGTGGTGACTTGATAAGACGATGCATTCACAGCGTTTGGAGTAATCCGGCAATAATAGATGCTCGGGGACCTGCAGCTCCACCGGGTGAATGAAGGCGGTTCGCAGCGACACCAGTGAGCCGGCGAAGCAGCTTATTGCAGAAACCATATGGCCGGGTCAACGGCGGCTGAAACGAGGCTGGGAGCGACCCGCCATTGACTTGGCGCATGCGGCTTGAGGCCGAGGGGGCCCGGTCGGCGGTTCTGGCAACCAGGCAACGGGGCTGGCAGGCGCGCATGGAACGGGCGGGAAATCAGCGAGGCAGGTCAATACACACAGCCAGCGGGTCTCTGCATCGGCGGCGAGTTAGCTTGGCAATTTGATAAGTCTGAATCTATGACCCCATCAGTTTCCGGGTTATCTCTGCTTTCCGGGTCGAACCGTGTCTGTCTTGCTGGCTGAGACCGGCCGGCAATTTGCTTAGGCCGGCTTTGTTTAATCACTGACATGCTGAAATCTCCTGCTGACACTTTTTTGTGTTCCGTGCATCAAAACAATTGAGCAACTCCAATTTCTTCAACCCTTGTCCCGTCATCGCTGTTGCTTTGTTTAACAAGGAAACCAACCAGGACCCCAACAATTTGATAAAGTGGATGTTGTCTTTTGCCCGCACGGCGGCCGATGTAGCCAATATCAATTCGTCTTCGGATTCGGTGAATCGCCGGATCATGTTTATCTATTGCATCGTAACCCTAAATTTCCTTTGTTCCTCTAGATTCAAAAACTTGCCCTGCCAGCTTCATAGTTGACCATCAAATCTAATTAACCCGGCCGCGGCTCTGCTCAATATTGTTGATCCATGCCAGTTCTTCTTCATTCGTAAACTGCGAGCTTCTCAATGCCCGAGGAGGTCCCTCCAAGAACTCAACACCACCGCACGCGGGCCCCATGGTGGGCGCCAACTGTCGTGGAATTAACACGTCACATGTCCTAGTGTGAGGACTTAGTCGTGAGGCCAACGCATCTATGTGGTAGCTTGAGAGGGGTTGAGCGGAATCGAGAGACGCAACACAAGACAAGGATTTAGACAGCTTCGGGCCCCGGGAAACATCATCCTGTAACAACCCTACATGCTGTTTGAGGCTAGATCTCATTATCATCACAAGGAAGTCGCCGTAAACCGGCTTTCTTCTAGTTGGGTCTAGCCCTAGAGATTGTTACTTGCTTGTCCCTCTTTGGGGAGCCCTGCCCCTCCTTATATAAGTTAAAGGGGCGGGTTACATGTAGAGTCCATCTCGGACTAAGACTTAAAGTATTTTGACTTTCCTTCCTGGGCTTCTTAACATCTGCCGGTTTAACATTGTCTGCCGGTTTTACATTGTCTGCTGGTTTAACATTGTCTGCCGGGTTATGATTGACTTAACACCTGCTGGTGCTACCATCTGTCTTAACTCTGCGGGTTTAACACTCGCCGGTTTACCGTCTGTCTTAGCCATCTGTCTTAACTGTCTGCCGGTTTAACACCGCCCCGGTTTACCAAGTCCCAGCCGGATTATAACTCCGGTTGGGTCATACCGCGGGGTATATCCCCAACAGGCGGTGTTACTGCAGAAAGTGGGAGATACAATAGGCCATCAGGGGAGCCGGCTGGAGCGCGAGCGGGCCGATCGTGACGAGGTCCAGGATCGCCTCAGCCACTTGGTGAACCAAGTTGCCACGCACGTGTTGCGGCTGCGCGATGCCTACCGCCGTGCCAGCACAACCATGCCGGCCGTCGGGCTAAACCCGTTCGACCACCCGGTCGACTTCAACGAGCTGCGGCTTCCTGACCTGGTCTCCTTCTTCACCTATATCTCCGAGGAGCTGAGCCGTCTCCGCGCGATGGTGGGGACGGAGCTGGACAAGGAGGGGTTGCGGGCTACCGTTGCCGTTGCCGGGCGAATCCTTTCAGGGCTCTGTCACCGGAATCCATTCGTGCCATTGGACGCCGTCTTTGATGAGCTGGCTCCCGTCGACGGGGAGTTGGCTCTACGGGCGGTTGCACCCTGCATCACCAACGTAGTGCGCCAGGGACTTCGGTGGTGTTTAGGCGCCCTCTGCATGGACATGTCCATGTCTCGGCGCAACATGACCATTGGATCAAACTCAGATGGTGCAGATCAGTCACTGTAGCACAAGCGTGTGGGTGTGTTTGGTTGCATTCTCATCTCAATATAGTTGTCTCCTCTTCGTGTATTTGTGTTAACCTACTAGTGTGGACTCATGCACCCTTCATGCACTCTGCCAAACACCCAAAAGTGGGTCGAGAAGGGAACTTTTGCTCCCATCCCATGCACCCTTCATACACCCTGCCTAACACTATTCGTGCTTCATATGGTTCATGTTTCGTGGAGTACTGTAGCACCGTACTCTCCATGCGTTGTAGACCTAGTTCTGTTAACATTTATCTCACCGTTTATTCTCGACCGGGCAGTCGAAAAAGTGGTACTATGTTACTACATTACTGTTCATATAGTTGACATGCGCACAACATCATTTGTTGTCGTCATATCTTACTACACTAGCAACAAGATTATGTAGTACTGACGTATGAACCACTGCACATGCCTAGTAGTAGGAGCACTATGTATGTTTAAGTGGCTGTCGTGTTTCGCACTCCTCCATCGTAAGAGTGGAAACGCTTGTTGTAATCAGTTTTTTCTTTAGAAAAACAGTGGACACGCTCTACCGTGCGGATCCTCCTCCAGCCATGCACTAAATTACTCACTTTCGCCGACGTGTGGGACAGCCGGCATCGTGGTCCACCAGCCATGTACTAAATTACTCCGTAGTGGAGTGACGGTAGACTACCCCGATCGAAGCGCCGCAGTAATACCCAATGAGCCATCAAATCACAAAACCCCCTTAAGGGAGTCATGGACTAGGGGGTGTCCGGACAGCCGGACTATCATCGTCCCCCGGACTCCAAGACTTCGAAGATACAAGATTGAAGACTCCGTCCCGTGTCCGGATAGGACTTTCCTTGGCGTGGAAGGCAAGCTTGGCGATACGGATATGTAGATCTCCTATCATTGTAATCGACTCTGTGTAACCCTAGCCCTCTCCGGTGTCTATATAAACCGGAGGGTTTTAGTCCGTAGGACAACAACCATTACAACAATCATACCATAGGCAGGCTAGCTTCTAGGGTTTAGCCTCCTTGATCTCGTGGTAGATCCACTCTTGTACTACCCATATCATCAATATCAATCAAGCAGGAGTAGGGTTTTACCTCCATCGAGAGGGCCCAACCTGGTAAAACATCGTGTCCCTTGTCTCCTGTTACCATCCGCCTAGACGCACAGTTCGGGAACCCCTACCCGAGATCCGCCGGTTTTGACACCGACATTGGTGCTTTCATTGAGAGTTCCTCTGTGTCGTGACCGATAGGCTCGATGGCTTCTTCAATCAACAACAACGCCGTCCAGGGTGAGACTTTTCTCCCCGGACAGATCTTCGTATTCAGTGGCTTCGCACTGCGGGCCAATTCACTTGGCCATCTGGAGCAGATCGAAAGCTACGCCCCTGGCCGTCAGGTCAGATTTGGAAGCCTAAAGTTCACGGCGGACATCCGCGGAGACTTGATCTTCAATGGATCCGATCCGCAGCCGAGCATGCCGCACTGTCGCGATGGGCACGATCTAGCTCTGCCGCCGGACAGCGCCTTGGAGGCCGCACATGAATCCGCTCCGACCTATAGTTCGGAGCCGATCGCGCAGATCGAGGACGAGTGGCTGGACACCGCCTCGGGAGCCGCAACATCTGCGGCGATGGAGCCGAACACTGACCTTGTCCCCTATAAAGCTCGTGACCCCGAGGTGCCGGACTCCTTGCCGGACTCCGAACCTCCTGCGCCCCTACCAATCGAATCCGATTGGGCGCCGATCATGGAGTTCACCGCTGCAGACATCTTTCAGCACTCACCCTTTGGCGACATCTTAAATTCGCTAAAGCATCTCTCGCTATCCGGAGAGCCTGGCGGATTATGGCGAGATGGTTGGGATGCGACGACGAAGAAATTCAAAGCCCACCCACCACCCACTTTGTAGCCACTGTCGACGATCTAACCGACATGCTAGGCTATGACTCCGAACACATCGACGGTATGGACGACGATGCCGGAGACGATCAAGAACCAGCGCCTACAGGGCACTGGAAGACCACCTCGTCATATGACATATACATGGTGGACACCCCAAAAGATGGGGACGGCGAAAAAGCAGCGAAGGCAGATTCCTTAAAGAAACAGCCCAAGCGCCGACGTCAGTGGCGCCGCTCTAAATCCCGCCACAGCAAGAATGGAATTCCGGCACAGGAGATAATAACACACCTGAAAGTGCCGAGGACAATCCCCTCCAGCAAGATTCAGCGCAGGAGGACGCAAAAGCAAGCCCTCACGAAAGAGCGGCAGACGAAGAGGTTGAGGATGATAATTACATACCCCCCTCCGGAGACGAGGCAAGCCTCGACGACGATGAATTCGTCGTACCCGAGGATCCCGTCGAACAAGAGCGTTTCAAACGCAGGCTAATGGCCACAGCAAACAGCCTAAAGAAAAAGCAGCAGCAGCTTCAAGCTGATCAAAACCTGCTGGCCGACAGATGGACCGAGGTCCTCGCGGCCGAAGAGTATGAACTCGAACGTCCCTCCAAGAGTTACCCAAAATGCAAGTTGCTCCCCGATTAGAGGAGGAAGCATACATACCTTCATCACCAGCGCACAATACGGCCGGCCGACCACCCCGTGGTCGCGACAGAGAGGCATCCAGGCCCTCCACCAAGACCGTACCCCGGCATCGCTCCAAAAGTACGAAGCCATGAGGGAACGCGCTAGACTGGCGAGATTTATTGGAGGACAAGGCAAGACAATCCAGATCTATCTATGGATCACGTGGGCGCCCCACGACCCACGACGAATACCGTCGAGCCGGATACAACAACTCCGGCCGGGCCGAACACAGCAGACAACGCTCCCTTGAGCTACGTCGTGATATTGCTCAATACAGAGGCGCCGCACACCCGCTATGCTTCACTGACAAAGTAATGGATCATCAAATCCCTGAAGAGTTTAAACCCGTAAACATTGAATCCTACGATGGCACGACAGACCCCGCGGTTTGGATCGAAGATTATCTCCTTCACATCCATATGGCCCGCGGCGACGATCTCCATGCCATCAAATACCTCCCGCTCAACCTTAAAGGACCAACTCGGCATTGGCTTAACAGCCTGCCCGCAGAGTCAATTGGGTGTTGGGAGGACCTGGAAGCCGCATTCCTTGACAACTTCCAGGGCACATACGTGCGACCACCAGACGCCGATGACCTAAGCCACATAATCCAGCAGCCAGACAAATCGGCCAGGCAATTCTGGACACGGTTCTTAACAAAGAAAAATCAAATCGTCGACTGTCCGGATGCAGAGGCCCTCGCAGCCTTCAAACATAACATCCACGACGAGTGGCTAGCCCGGCACCTAGGAAAGGAAAAGCCAAAATCCATGGCAGCCCTCACATCATTAATGACCCGCTTCTGTGCGGGAGAGGATAGCTGGCTAGCTCGCAGCAACAACCTCAGCAAAAATGCTGGTAGTCTGGATACCAAGGACCACAATGGCAGGTCGCGTCGAAGTAAAAATAAACGCCGCGTTAACGGCGACGACAAGGAGGATACGGCAGTCAACGATTCCGAGGCTCTAAACCCGGTCAGCGGAAGAAGCCATTCAAAAGAACCACTACGGGTCCGTCCAATTTGGACCGAATACTCGACCGCTCATGCCAGATACATGGCACCCACGAAAAGCCAGCTAACCACACCAACAGAGATTGTTGGGTATTTAAGCGAGCAGCAAGTTAATTGCGAAAACAACGACAAGGGCTGCACAATGACGACGAGGAAGAGACCCGACCGCCCGAACAATAGAGGATGAAGGGTTTCCCCCCACAAGTGCGGACGGTGAACATGATATACGCAACCCATATACCCAAGAGGGAGCGGAAGCGTGCACTAAGGGACGTATATGCGATGGAGCCAGTCGCCCCTAAGTTCAATCCATGGTCCTCTTGCCCGATCACTTTCGATCGAAGAGACCATCCGACCAGTATCCGCCATGGAGGATTTGCCGCATTGGTTTTAGACCCAATCGTCAATGGATTTCACCTCACAAGAGTCCTGATGGACGGCGGCGGTAGCCTGAACCTGCTTTATCAGGATACAGTGCGCAAGATGGGCATAGACCCCTCAAGGATTAAACCTACAAAGACGACCTTCAAAGGCGTCATACCAGGTGTTGAGGCCAATTATGCAGGCTCGATCACACCGAAGTGGTCTTCGGATCCCCGGACAATTTCCGGAGCGAGGAGTTAATCTTCGACATAGTCCCGTTCCGTAGCGGCTATCATGCTCTGCTCGGACGAACCGCGTTCGCAAAGTTCAATGCGGTGCCGCATTACGCATACCTCAAGATCAAGATGCCAGGCCCTCGTGGAGTCATCACGGTCAACGGAAATACGGAACGCTCTCTCCGAATGGAAGAACATCTGGCGGCTCTCGCGGCGAAATCTGAGCAGCCTTCTAAGGCAATTTTCGAGTCCGGCCGCTAAACGGCCGGACACGGCCAAATGCGCCCGGAGCAACATCAACCAAGACCACCTGGCACGTTCCGAGCACGCGTAGCAATGCGGCCCCAACCCCAACCCTTGCATAATTGCAAGACCAACCCTCCGCGTACATCATTACGCTCTGGAGATACCATGGGCCTAGGGGGAGGGGCACGACCACAACAGACCCAGAGTGCGGCTCGACCACACCAGGGGCTCACAAGTGTGTCGCTCTTTTTTATTATTTTCCTTCTTTGTATACACATGACTCCGTTCACCAGAGGCCCTGCCCGGCGGCGAACCCGCCGAACTCACGATGCAACAGCCAGGGAGGGAAGAAGGCTGCGACGAACACTTAGGTGGTCTCCATTACGAGCATTAAATTTGATTATATACACCAGTCCGCAGCCCACCCCTGGAGGGGGACATGTTTAATCAGTCCAATCCCTTGCTTACCGCACTATTTGTATCATTCTGCACTAATAGCGAAATTCCTTCAATAAATAATGCAACACTTTTTGCTGTAATTGCATTACTTTACATATATGTTCACTAATGACATCTTGCACCCGTATATTTTGGTGCGGCCGAATACACCGAGGGCTTATGTTCCCCGCATTATGGTGTGATAAGTCGAACACTTTCACAAGTCGGCACCCGAACTTATAGCATTATATGAATCGGCTCCGAATCATGTCTTGGGTCAATAGTTGGGTTTGCCCGGCTCCCACGTTTTGGTACCTTACGTTCCGTTCTGTCGGCTAAGGTGGCACTGGGAGAACCACTGCGATTGCGCCCCGGTTGAGCTGGGCGAGCGCCTCAGTGGAGACAGCTAAAACTGACTGTCCTGATAAGGCAAGAGACTGGTCGCTGTTCGAGAGGTCTTTCCGAGTCCTTAAAGACTTATGCGCTTCAAGCGAAGAACGGATAATGTCCGGCCAAAGGCGTGGATAGCGCCACGAACTCGGTCTTCAATACTAGGGGCTTTGCGAAATTTAAAATTATAGAATTCTATGGCTAAGTGAGAGTGTTCAAGCATTATAAGTCCGGTTGCCTTGTTACGTAGTGTTGGCGCCTCCTAGATGGACCAAAAATGGGAACAAGAGTGCTCAAGTTTATCCTGAACACCCCAGCACTCGTGTCTTGGGGGCTGAAGCCGACGACTTGCCATCTCTCAGATTTTATAAACGGCCACACAGAAGGTAATATTTTAAATCAAACAAGCGTTGCTTAGCGCATATGAACAAAGTTTTCAGCGCACAGGATAACACATAGCGAGTTTACTCAATAATTACATCTTTGGGGCACTCATCCGCAATCTTGCGGGCACCCTTCAGGACAGTCTTATAGTACATCTCGGGCATACGATACTCCTTGCCCGCTGGTGGCGCGTCAGTGATAAGCCTCTCCGCATCCAGCCTGCCCCAGTGCACCTTTGCGCGGGCAAGGGCCCGACGAGCACCTTCAATACAGGCGGAGCGCTTGATGACCTCCACCCAGGGGCACGCATCCACCAGCCGCCGCACGAGGCCGAAGTAGCTCCCAGGCATGGCCTCTCCAGGCCACAGCCGGACTATGAGGCCCTTCATGGCCTGCTCGGCTACCTTGTGGAGCTCGACCAACTGCTTCAGCTGGTCGCTAGGGGGCACCGGATGGCCGGCCTCAGCGTACTGAGACCAGAAGACCTTCTCCGTTGAGCTCCCTCTTCGCCACGGTAGAATGTGGCGGCATCATCGCCCGCAAGGCAGATCTGCAAACGCATACAGAGAGCTCGAATCGGGTAAGTGTCGGGTAGTTTACATTAACATGCTTACTTTGCATGAAAAATGCCTTACCATAGCTATTTTCTTCACATCCTCAACCTCCTGAAGGGCCTTATGGGCCTCGGCCTTGGCGGCTTTGGCACTTTCGAGAGCCGAGGCAAGCTCGGACTCCCGAGTCTTTGAGTCGCGCTCCAAACTCTCATGCTTTTCCATGAGAGCCTGGAGCTCTTGCCGCACCTCCGCCACCCGCACCTCCTGCTTCTCGCGCTCTGCCCGTTCCGCGGCCGCATTGCGCTCGGCCGCAGACACAGCCTCCTTCAGGGTTGCCACCTCGTTCGTGACCCCTGCAGTACCCACGTTATCCTTGTTATTTTTATTGCAACCTAAATCCTTTTCTGTAAGGTAACTATTCAAAGTGGTATTACTCACCTTCTTTGTCCTCGAGCTGCTTCTTGGCACGGCCGAGCTCTTGCTCGGACCGCTCGAGGTCCTGCTTCAAAGCACCGACCTCCATGATCGGTCTGGCAGAGTCAAGCAGCGCAGCCTGCAAACCCATATTGACACAATTTTTAGCAACCTGCGTATATCTTTTTAGATCCTCGGTCCGGCTTTTCTTTCCGAACACCGAACCGAGCATGAGGGTTCTTGTCTATGCGGTATTACATTACATAATTTTAACTTCTTACCTCAAAGCTCGTTAGAAGGCTGCTGCGAGCTTGGTCAGCCCGCTCTTGGCGAAGCTGAACCTTTTCAATCACCGCACTCATGATAGTGCGGTGTTCTTCCTCGATAAGCGCCTTTGGCGCCTCGACCAAGTTGTCCGGCGCCTTCGGTTGGGCGGGGGCGCCCGGTGTCACGGTCTTGCCCTTCTTGCGAAGGGCGCTGCCGGACTCGGAACCACTGCGGGTTCGGTGTGGAGTCGGCGCAAAGTCCGGAGGCTGCCTTGCGGCGCCTCGAGCCTCCTCTGATGGGTCCTTCCGGGATCCCACCTCGGCGTCCTCGATGGCGCGAGGTTGGAGGCGTCGGAATGGAATCCACATACGACGGAGCCAACGACCTGCTCGACGAAGCGGGGAGATCATCGTCGGCCGGACTGCGGGCCGTATGCGGCATTAGAAGGACACTATGTGACACAAAAGAAATTGCAGATCATTCAGAATCAGGATACATACGATCTTGCGGAGGCTGGCCCTCGAGGCCCTCTTCTTCGCCAACGTTGGCGTTGGCGGAGCTGTCGAGGAATAGTTCTTCCCTCTTGGACCCTTCGGCCTCCCCTGCTGGGGAGGCCTTCCTCTTCTCTCTCCTCCTGGGAGAGAGTCTTCTTCCTCCTCCTCGTCTTTGGGGGAGGAATCCGCCTCAGTCGTCGGACACCAAAAGGAACTCTTTCGAGTACCCGTGGCCACCTTCTTGGCCTTCTTCTCCGGCACCACATGTGGTGCCGGAACCAGCAGCCCCGCTAGATGGGCGTCCACTGGGTTTTCTGGCATGGGAGCCGGGCAGATGAGCTGCTCGGCCTTCTTCATCCAGTCCTGTCAAAGGAAAAGGGAGATTGAAACCCGCTTAGGGTCGAACTATTAACAACAAGTGTCCCGTAAAGGGGTAGAATCACTTACCTCGTCAGCTGGACGCTGCGAGTGAAATCCGCGATCTTCCGTCGCGGATGCGGGGGCTTCGGCGCCCTTAAACAGCACCCTCCAGGCGCCTTCGTACGTCATGTCGAAGAGCCCGCTCAACGCCTGGTGCAGTGCCGGATCGAACTCCCACAGGTTGAATGCCCGTTCTTGGCATGGGAGAATCCGGCGGACGAGCATGACTTGGACCACATTAACAAGCCTGAGCTTCTTGTTCACCAGCTTCTGGATACAGGCTTGGAGTCCCGTCAGCTCAAACTACCCCATAGCAAGCCCTTCTCTTTCCAGGAGGTGAGCTGCATAGGGATACCAGATCTGAACTCGGGGGCCGCCGCACACGTAGGGTCGCGCGGCTCGGTGATGTAGAACCACCCCGATGCCACCCTTGATGGACTCCACGAAGGCCCCTTGAACCCGAGGATGTTGGGCATCTTGCCCAACATGGCGCCCTCCGCCTCCGCTGCGTGCCCTTCACTACCTTGACTTGACATGGAAGGTCTTGAGCCACAGCGAAGTGGGGCTGGATGCAGAGGAAGGCCTCGCACACGCGATGAACGCCGAGATGTTGAGGATGAAGTTGGCGCGGATCATGGAAATCAGGCCGTAGTAGAACATGAGCCCCGGACAAAGGGGTGAAGTGGAAAGCCCAGTCCGCGGAGGAAGTGGGGGAGAAATACAACCCTCTCATGGGGCCTGGGGTGGGGACGAGCTGCCCCTTGTCGGGCAGCCGGTGCGTGATGTCGCCGGAAAGGTATCCGGCGCTGCGCAGTTTGGCGATGTGCTCCTCCTTAACGGTGGAGGCCAACCATTTACCTCCCGCTCCGGACATGGTCGGAGAAGGTTGAGACGAGATCTTGCGAACTTGGGCGCTGGAGCTCAGTCTTGCGCGAGATGGATAAGCAAAGGAGGAAGAAGGCGTAGGTAAAAAGGTGGATCCTTATCCCCTTATATGGGCGGACGAAGACTATGCGTCCCCACCGGCCTAGTAAAACTCGCTTATCTCCCAAGCGCCACCATCAATGACACGGTTGGGTTACCCACGTCCGTATTGATGAGAATCCCGGAATAAGGGGAACACGATCTCTGCTTCGACAAGACGTGCCAAGGAAACCGCTTCACTAAACGCGCTGAGGTGGTGTAATAAAAAACGATTCAAGTGAAGGCTTGGTAGTGGCGTGACGTCACGCTGCAAGATACGTCAGCAGATTGAACATGTGTACATGATATTCTCTCTACGGTGGAATGTGGAAATTATTTTGCGAGCGGACACTATCCTGGTGTTCACAATCTTCTATGGATTATTCGAGGAGGAACCCGCCTTGCAATGCCGAACATTATGCGCGCGGACTCATTTTCATTGAAGCCAGGTTCGAGGGCTCTTGGGAGTCTGGACTAGGGGTGTCCGGACAGCCGGACTATCATCGTCCCGGGACTCCAAGACTACGAAGATACAAGATTGAAGACTCCGTCCCGTGTCCGGATGGGACTTTCCTTGGCGTGGAAGGCAAGCTTGGCGATCTGGATATGTAGATCTCCTACCATTGTAACCGACTGTGTAACCTAGCCCTCTCCGGTGTCTATATAAACCGGAGGGTTTTAGTCCGTAGGACAACAACCATTACAACAATCATACCATAGGCTAGCTTCTAGGGTTTAGCCTCCTTGATCTCGTGGTAGATCCACTCTTGTACTACCCATATCATCAATATCAATCAAGCAGGAGTAGGGTTTTACCTCCATCGAGAGGGCCCGAACCTGGGTAAAAACATCGTGTCCCTTGTCTCCTGTTACCATCCGCCTAGATGCACAGTTCGGGACCCCCTACCCGAGATCCGCCAGTTTTGACACCGACACCCCTCCTTTCCAGCAGTAAGTTGGATGAGGCAAGCAACCATCATTTCACTCTTCTCTCTCGCTTCCTCTCTTGAAGAAAACCCCCACTCGCTTCGCTTCTCCCTCATCTTGTTCCTCATTTCACTCTTCTCTCTCAGCTTCCTCCCTTGGATGGACGCTGGAGCACCGGATGACGTGATGTCTATGTTGGGAAACGTAGTAATTTCAAAAATTTTCCTCGCACACGCAAGATCATGGTGATGTATAGCAACGAGAGGGAGAGTGTTGTCCACATACCCTTGTAGACCCGAAGCGGAGCGATCTGGCGTAGAGGAAGTAGTCGACGTTCTCCTCGCGATCCGACCGATCCGGCGCGTTACTCCGGCGCCCCGAGTTCTTGACACACGACAGCTCGATGGCGTCCCTCGTACTCGATCCAGCCGAGTGTCGAGGGAGAGTTCGTCGGACGACGGCGTGGTACGATCTTGATGTTTCACCGGCGCGGGGCTTCGCCTAAGCTTGCGACGGTATAACCGAGGTGGAATATGGTGGAGGGGGCACCGACACGGCTAAGGAACGATCTCACGATCAACTTGTGTGTT